>CM076848.1:51390499-51990499 GCA_039519185.1 Astragalus membranaceus
AGAGACAGCTGCAGCTATGGCAGCTGCTTCCATTGTGTTTAGGAAAACAAACCCACATTACTCTCACCTACTTTTGCACCATGCTCAGCAGGCAAGTAACCTCTAATGTGCTCAAATAATTAAGTTGTATTATTGTATTCATCAATATCGAATACTTTGAGAGATGCGTACCGCGTACCAGAACCCGTACCATGTATCGAAGAGAATTGCGAACCAGGTGACTAGAAACCATATTTAATTGTGTTTGGAGTAGGTTTTATATGTACCATCTCCATGTTAAGTACTTTTAAGAGACTACTAGTAAATGATGCAAAATAGTACACCTAATCCTTAGTTAATATTTTTGCGACATTTCTTATAGTAATTGAAAGCAATATTTGTTGTGTAGTTGTTTGAATTTGGGGACAAGTACAGAGGAAAATATGATGGAAGTGTTGGAGTAGTGAAGAGTTACTATGCGTCGGTGAGTGGATACAAAGATGAGTTATTGTGGGGAGCTATGTGGTTGTACAAAGCCACCGACAAGGAAGAGTATTTTGAGTACATTATTTCTAAAGCTCATAGCTTTGGAGGTATTGGTTGGGCCATAACAGAATTCAGTTGGGATGTTAAATATGCTGGCCTCCAAGTCTTAGCATCAAAGGTAAAATTAAACAAAAGGGTTTCCTTTAATCACTCTTTCTTGTCTAATCTCACGTTCCTCTAGGCCTTTGAAATAAGTCAAATATATTGGTCCATATCCATACTGCTTTTTGCTTTTATTTGTTTGTTTCCTTCTTGAATGACTACTTATTTCTCTTTAACATTGTCTGCATTTTTTTTGCTTTAGTAACTTGAATTCAAATAATCAAATGATGTTTTAAGACTTAATTGTTCACTTTACTACTTTCAAAAGTCCTTAAGAAATATCTAAGATATATTGTCTGTGGAAGTTGAAAATTTTAAAAGTATACATCCAATCCAAGCACAATGCCATGTGCAATTGATGCAGTTAATCTGATTCATTCATGTGTAAATTTCACCTATATATACATATATGCATATAGTCGGTCAAAAAGGTAATACTCCCACTAATTACGACGTACTGCACTGAGTGCTTGCTTATCTGATTGATATGTCTCAGCATTTCAACTCATTAGCCAAGCTATTACAGTGGTGTGCCCCACTTTCAGGGAAAAACTGCAAGAGCACGTTTTGAAGGATTTACATTTTCTTATTTACAATTACAAAGGGCTATCTACGCATGTTAAGAAGGAAGTTTCAGTGTTCACATTGTTAATTCACCAAAAAAAAAGGTTCATAATATTACAACTTACTACTCCCTCCGTCCCATGTTATACGTCGTTTTTGGTCATTTCACATGTATTAAGAAAAGTAGTTAATTTTGTATGGGAAAAAATTGTGAGTTAGTTTACCAAATTAACCTTCATTAATGACATTGGGAAGATAAATTAGTAGAGTTATGAAAGAGATATTATTAAAAAATGAAAGGTATGGTAGGAAAGAAACATTAATATTTCATTGAGATTCTAAAAAGTCATGTATTATGTGACAATTTTTTTTGGCTAAAAAATCATACGGGACCGGGGGAGTATTAATGTCCATTGATTTGATGATGAAACACCGTAACACATGTTCACATGCCCTGACCCACTTTCTTTTTGCTTGAATGTGATTAACGTGCTTTGCAAACATTTAATGTTGGAGTAACATGAAAATGAGGTATATGGAACAGTGAAAGAATGGTTAAAAGTTTACTATTAAACATTCAGAAATGTTGTCAACACTCAACACTATACAGTAAATAACTAACTTCACGACGATGTTACCCAAGAGTGTTTAAATGAGATGGTTCAGGTCTCTTCTAGCTTAACTAGAGGTCATGGGTTCGAATCTAGCCTCGAAAATACAGCAGTGTTAAAACTTTTGAGAAAGAGTCTTGCCATCTATTGTAGTCCTACTAGGCTCAAAAGATTAGTCTCTGCAGTTGTGCGCAGAGGATACCCGATTTACACGAAAAGAACGACTAACAAGATGATCTTAAGTTACTAAATACCGTACAAATTTGATCATCATTTATAATTTACTTATGGTAGAATTGTCTTATAAAGTGATAGGGAACTAAATATAGTTGAAACTTTTGCAGTTTTTGAAGGATGAAAAACACAAGCAACATGCTGATATACTAAAAAAAATACAAATCAAAAGCAGAATACTACATATGTTCATGTCTCAACAAAAACAATATCAGCAATGTGGAACGAACACCAGGTGGATTACTCTATGTAAGACAATGGAACAACATGCAATATGTTTCAACAGCAACATTTTTACTAACAGTATACTCTGACTTCCTCCAAAGTGAGAACCAAAAGCTAAGCTGCCGTGATGGAATTGTAGGCCATGAAGAAATTCTCAGTTTTGCTAAGTCACAAGTTGATTACATTTTGGGCTCAAATCCACTTAACATGAGTTACTTAGTGGGGTATGGAAATGAGTACCCCAAAAGGGTACATCATAGAGGTGCATCTATTGTATCATATAGAGAGAATAAAGGGTTCATAGGGTGCACACAAGGGTATGATAATTGGTACAACATTCAGGAACCAAATCTTAATATTTTGGTTGGTGCTTTGGTTGGAGGACCTGATAATGAAGACAATTTTGTGGATCAGAGGAATAATTATATGCAAACTGAGGCTTGCACATATAATACTGCCCCATTAGTTGGTGTTTTTGCAAAATTCTTGCAATATTCTAGTTCCCTTTTAGTTGCTTCCTTATGAGTATTATTATAGTGAAAGAACAATGGTAAATTATTGGCGGAAGTCAACATAATTATTTATAGGCTCTTTTTTCCCTAGTATATGAGTGATATTTTTGCTGAATGTATTTTCTTCATAAGTAAATTTTTATAAGTTTGTTGATATTATAGTGAAAAAGAGTAATTGTTTGTGGATTTCTAATTTGTTAGCACATGTCAATATTATTTTAGCAATTTTTAATAAGGTGAATGATAAAAAAAAGTTACTAATTTCTAAAAATTATTATAGTATTTTATAAGTGCTTTTGTAATTTAAACACTTGTGTTTGCGTAAATATTTTTGAATATACATATCCAATCGCAAAAAGCTTATACATTATAAGTTCTTACTACTCAGAAATTATTTATAAGCAAAAAAATATTTAACCTAACGGATTTATCTAATTAAAAGATAAATCTGTTTTGGAAAAAAACCAAAACAGATTTATCCTTTAGTTTGGTAAATCTGTTTTAATAAAAAAAACGAGTAACAGATTTAAGTCAGTAAAAGATAAATCCGATATCAAAATTTAACTCAATGGAGGATTTAGCGGGGCATTAGATAATTCCGTTTTGAAAAAGATCAAAACGGAATTATCTAATAAAAAGATAAATTTGTTTTGTTAATTTTAATTCTGGATTTATCTATTTTTTAGATAAATCGTTCTTATTTTTTTTTCAAAATGTAATTATGTAATAAATAGGTAAATCCGTTTTGTTAAATTTTAAATAAATAGATGGCCAAGATTCCACCGACAATTTTGATCAAAGGCCCACATTTGTTCGTCTTGGTAACTGTACCTCTGATAAGTCTATTTTTAGAGTCTTTTTAATAGTTATTTTATTAAGTCTTTTTAGTATTTTAATTATATTTTTGATGTATTTTACTACAAATGTTTACTTTTTACCTTCAGGTTTTATTTTGAAGCAATTTCGACTGCTTATGTCTCAGCAGGTCAGAATTCGACTGGATCTCCCAGAATTCGACTGCATCATCCAGATTTTGACTTCGACTGCATCTGTCTTCCAGATTTCGACTTCGACTGCACCTGTCTTCCAGATTTCGACTTCGACTGCATCTGTCTTCCAGATTTCGACTGCACCTGTCTTCCAGATTTCGACTTCGACTGCATCTGTCTTCCAGATTTCGACTTCGACTGCATCTGCTATCCAGATTTCGACTGTGCAGTCAAAATTGGATATTTTTGCCCACTTGAGGATGGCTTTTTGATGACTACCTTGGCCAACTTGATTTGCCACTTTTTCCTCTTTTGGACCATTTTGCCCCTCATATTTTCCTATAAATAGAGGCTTGATCCTCACTTGTAACTAAGCTTGAATTTTGTTAGAAAATCAATGACAAAGGCTCTCTAATGATTCATGACTTCAATTTACTCTTCATGCTTTTTATGATTCTTGTTTATTTACTTTCTTGCCCTTTAAATTCTTGCTATTTATTTTCTTGCCCTTTTTCTTTCCAAGTCATTTACTTTCCTTGCTATTTAATTTCTTGCACCTTTATTTTCCAAGTCATTTACTTTCTTGCCCTTTAAATTCTTGCTATTTATTTTCTTGCCCTTTTACTTTCCAAGTCATTTACTTTCTTGCTCCTTTAAATTCTTGCACCTTTATTTTTCAAGTCATTTACTTTTCTTGCTATTTAATTTCTTGCACCTTTATTTTCCAAGTTATTTACTTTCTTGCTCTTTTATTTTTCTTGCTCTTTAAATTTCCAAGTCAAGTAAACTACTGGCAAGTCAAGTAAATTACTGGCAAGTCAAGTAAATTACTGGCAATTTACTTTTCAAGCAATTTACTTTCTTGTCATTTACAATTCCGCTATTTATAATTTTGCACTTTACCGCTTTCTTTTATTTTCTCGCTATTTAAACTTTATGTTTTCTTTTCTTATTTTCTTTTCTCCTCTTTTGTCTACAATGATCATAAGTGAGTAGACTTTGCTAAAATATTCCTTCTTTCCAAAAACACTTTCTTTTCAGTTAATCAACTTTGAAAAATTAAATTGGTATTCACTTAGGCTCTCCCTGTGGACTGATACTCTTTTATTACGCGATACGACCTGTGCACTTGCGGGGCTATCAAGTTTTTGGCGCTGTTGCCGGGGAGGCAGTGATATTAATTAAATTTTTCGAAACCGGCTAGACTGAAATTTTATTTTCTTTATTTTTACTTTTTCTTCTCTTGTCCCTCGAATGCGAAGAACCAGAAGTTTCGGTGAAACTGTTCAACAAATTCCCGAAATTGAAAGGTTCTTACATAGAAGGAGGAGAGAAATTCCTGATAACCAAATGGCGGCTAATGAAAATCGTGCTCTCAAAGAGTACGCAACACCTTCAGCAGAGCCATCGGCTGCCATTGTACATCCAAATGTGGAAGCAAATAATTTTGAACTCAAATCATCTCTGCTTTCAATGGTTCAACAAAACCAATTTTCTGGTTCTCCCACGGAGGACCCAAATCTTCATATTTCAATTTTTTTGGAATACTATGGAACTCTCAAATTAAACGGGGTACCTCAAGATGCCATAAGACTAAAGCTCTTCCCTTTTTCATTAAGGGATAGAGCAAGAGCATGGCTACATTCTTTGCCTTCGGAATCCATTACCAGCTGGGGCCAATTAAAACAAGCCTTTCTTACTAGGTTCTTTCCCCCAAGTAAAACAGCTCAAATGAGAAGTCAAATTACTCGATTTTCTCAAAACGACGGGGAATCTCTTTATGATGCTTGGGAACATTTCAAAGAAATGTTAAGGCTATGCCCCCATCATGGACTAGAGAAATGGCTCGTTGTTCATACATTTTATAATGGATTACAATATGCAACTAGAATGACTGTTGATGCAGCTGCAGGTGGAGCTTTGATGAACAAAAATTTTACTGAAGCTTATGCACTCATTGAAGATATGGCTCAAAACCATTGTCAATGGGCAAGTAAGCGAGCCATAGCAGATAAACCAGCATCATCAAAAGAGCCAGGTAAGTATGAAATATCCGCTGTTGATCATCTTGCCTCAAAAGTGGACGCACTTTTTCAAAAATTTGAAAAATTAAATGTAAGTGCCGTTTCACAAACTTTTTCTCCTACTACTCCACCATGTGAATTATGTGGGGTTGTTGGCCATATTAGAGCTAAATGCCAGCTTGAGGCATCTAGTACTGGAAATGAGCGTGTAAACTATGCTCAAAAAGAAGATCCGTTTTCAAATACTTATAATTCTGGGTGGAGAAATCATCCAAATTTTTCTTATAAAAATCCTCCACCCAATCCAGCACCTAGACCACCTTCTGTCTTTCAAAATCAAAGCGTTTTTAACAACCCACAAAACAACCCGCAAAAGTCGAACTTGGAATTTTTGATGGAAAAATTTGTGTCATCTCAAACAAAACAAAATGAAGAATTCAAAAATCAAACTGGTTATTTGAATGACACACTTATCAAATTAGAATCAAAAATCGACTCTATTGCCACTCACAGTAAGATGCTTGAAAATCAAATAACTCAAGTAGCAACACAGGTGGCTTCATCCTCTAAATCTTCGGGGGTATTTCCCGGACAGCCTGAACAAAATCTAAATGGCCAAATATATGCTGTCACCCTTAGAAGCGAAAAACAATTAGAGGAACCAAGAGCAAACCAAGAAAAAATTGTGAGTGAAAAACATAATTCACCGCGTGAGCAAGAAGAGAAAGAAAAAGAGAAGGAACCAGAAAAGGAAAGAGAAGAACCATACACCCCCCCACCACCATACAAACCATCTCCTTTATCTTACTTTTCACCTTCCTTTGTGGAAAAAATAACATTTGATCTGGGGGGAATTGTAAAAAAGATCTTATTGCTTACACAACTTCCATTTTACAAGCCATGGGATCTAGGAATATGCTTTCATTCTTCATATGTCACTTGGTCTCTATGCTTCAAGCGATGGGACCCAGGAATAACTTTATAAAGGGAAAAGGTCAAGCTAATGACCATAAACGAGCGCTGCGTGGGAGGCAACCCACGGCTTAATGTATTTTTCGATTTGTTTAAAAAATAAAATACCTCAGGGCCGAGTATCCTGAACCAGACAGCCAGGTGAGCTCTCCTAACCCCTTTTGTTTTATTTGAAAAATCATTGAGGACAATGCCTAGTCCAAGCATGGGGGGGTATTTTATTACTTTTATTAGAAATGTCTTTATTGCTTTGCCGAGTTCTTATCTTTTTGTACTTTGAGTTGTATCTGCTCCCTCCATCACGAACTTTGTGAACCTTAAGCATGTTTTAGATAAGCCTTTTCTGGACAAAAATAATTTTTCAATTTTTCATTAGCAATCATCTAGGTGGACTGGTTGGGAACAACAAAATTGTATCATGGTTCGATTTCTACTTCTAGGGCTTTTTCACACACACACACTATTGAGACTGTTTTCAGTTATTAATACGATTAGAGGGACCGAAAAGAAACTAGTAACCAGGTTCTCTTGGTGACATTTACTAGATGCGCGGTTACTGGAGAAAAACGTCTGAGTTGGGGTATTCAAAAAAAAAAAAATTTATATATGTATATATGCAAAACCAATTCAAAAATGCAAAAGTTAGTGCATTTTAAATGTCAAAATAAATGGTTACATATAAAATCAAAAAGAAAAGAAAAATGCTTGAATACCCAACGTATAAAGACCCTCCTTTGAGACCCGGTCTTAGTAAATGGAGGACCCAAGCTTAAGAATGTTGGGGAACCGGTTCTATGATGACATTGATATCCTCTCTAGAGTACTGATACTTTAAAGTTGTCTCTCAATTCCACAAGAAGCCCAAAATAGTAGCTCTCAAACAAAGTGTTAGAATTGCCCCACAGTTCACTTAAGGTTTCGATATGAAAATAATTTTCCTTCAGAATTGGCCTAAAGATTTACACTGTTTTTGCTTGAGGACAAGCAAAGGTTCAAGCATAGGGGAGTTTGATCAGTCTATTTTTAGAGTCTTTTTAATAGTTATTTTATTAAGTCTTTTTAGTATTTTAATTATATTTTTGATGTATTTTACTACAAATGTTTACTTTTTACCTTCAGGTTTTATTTTGAAGCAATTTCGACTGCTTATGTCTCAGCAGGTCAGAATTCGACTGGATCTCCCAGAATTCGACTGCATCATCCAGATTTTGACTTCGACTGCATCTGTCTTCCAGATTTCGACTTCGACTGCACCTGTCTTCCAGATTTCGACTTCGACTGCATCTGTCTCCCAGATTTCGACTTCGACTGCATCTGTCTTCCAGATTTCGACTTCGACTGCATCTGTCTCCCAGATTTCGACTTCGACTGCATCTGTCTTCCAGATTTCGACTGCACCTGTCTTCCAGATTTCGACTTCGACTGCATCTGTCTTCCAGATTTCGACTTCGACTGCATCTGCTATCCAGATTTCGACTGTGCAGTCAAAATTGGATATTTTTGCCCACTTGAGGATGGCTTTTTGATGACTACCTTGGCCAACTTGATTTGCCACTTTTTCCTCTTTTGGACCATTTTGCCCCTCATATTTTCCTATAAATAGAGGCTTGATCCTCACTTGTAACTAAGCTTGAATTTTGTTAGAAAATCAATGACAAAGGCTCTCTAATGATTCATGACTTCAATTTACTCTTCATGCTTTTTATGATTCTTGTTTATTTACTTTCTTGCCCTTTAAATTCTTGCTATTTATTTTCTTGCCCTTTTTCTTTCCAAGTCATTTACTTTCCTTGCTATTTAATTTCTTGCACCTTTATTTTCCAAGTCATTTACTTTCTTGCCCTTTAAATTCTTGCTATTTATTTTCTTGCCCTTTTACTTTCCAAGTCATTTACTTTCTTGCTCCTTTAAATTCTTGCACCTTTATTTTCCAAGTCATTTACTTTTCTTGCTATTTAATTTCTTGCACCTTTATTTTCCAAGTTATTTACTTTCTTGCTCTTTTATTTTTCTTGCTCTTTAAATTTCCAAGTCAAGTAAACTACTGGCAAGTCAAGTAAATTACTGGCAAGTCAAGTAAATTACTGGCAATTTACTTTTCAAGCAATTTACTTTCTTGTCATTTACAATTCCGCTATTTATAATTTTGCACTTTACCGCTTTCTTTTATTTTCTCGCTATTTAAACTTTATGTTTTCTTTTCTTATTTTCTTTTCTCCTCTTTTGTCTACAATGATCATAAGTGAGTAGACTTTGCTAAAATATTCCTTCTTTCCAAAAACACTTTCTTTTCAGTTAATCAACTTTGAAAAATTAAATTGGTATTCACTTAGGCTCTCCCTGTGGACCGATACTCTTTTATTACGCGATACGACCCGTGCACTTGCGTGGCTATCAACCTCAACAGATAGATTTTTAACGATATAGATCGCACCGACAATATCAACAGCACATAATCAATGACTATTGCTATAAATACACACAGAGCGGTGATCGATGGTATGAAAGTATTTTGAAGAAATGTAAGAATTTCACTAAACGACCTTTTACTAAAAACGGTTAACTCTGCTTTTAATAACAAAACACGGAAGGCAACATTTCTTTTCATTCTTATCATAGCATCAAGTATTATTCATACACACACTCACCCTCATTTCTTCAACACCAACATTTCAATCTGATTTACTTTCTTTCACACCAAACACTCCAAAATGAATACTTTATCAACGACACATAAAGAAGGCTGCTACTTTTTTTTTTGGTGAACTAAAGAAGAAAGCTGCTACTAGCACCTCCCTCTTACGCTAATACAATCAATTTAACGCTTAACTCTATTTAATGTTATAGTTTAAAGAAGGCTCTGTTTAATTGGGCCGGATTTAAAACCCTGGATGACTTTTTGAACATTATACCTTTTTTTGACTCAATTTTGAACATTATACCTGCAATTATTTTCTAATTTTTTTATAAAAGTTTGCATTTTTTTTATTCAGATAATTGTTGGCTACATGCTGAGTATGTCAATGCTTCTAATGAAAGGATAATATCCGCTTGTGCTTATGATCAAATTTTGTACCGTCCAACACTGAATTTGTAGCAAACTCGAAAGCACCGAGTCAACTGCTCGTTTTGCAGGGTAGATTAACTCACTGGGTCAACGGTATTGGTTTTAAAACTAAGAGTCTTACACATTTCTAAAAAAACAAAACTAGTAAAATTATTATGTTAATTTTTATATAAAATCAAGAATTTAAAAACATAACTATCTTTGTTTCTTTTTTGACAAAAATAACTATCTTTATTTAACTGAAATTTTGTAAAAATAAATGAATGTAGAGTGTGGGACCTCCATATAAAATTTTGTAAAAAAATTAATATTCCATATAAAATTAATACTATTTAACTAGATATATAAGAAAATATAGGCTGGTGAAATTATCAAATTGCCCATGATTAACTTATTACTTTTTAAGGGGTTTTTTTTGGAAATTTATAATTATTCCATTTCATTTTTTTATGGGTCCCACTTTCTCCAGTCATCTATTAAAGTTTTTATCTTTTTTACTTCTCTCTCACTCTTATCTTTCTCAATTTTCTCTCTGTCTCTCCACCTCTTCTCTCTCTCTCACTCACTTTTCACATTTCATTTCTTTTGATATATCTATTTAACCAAAATATTAATTAATCATCAAGTATCTATTTTTCAGCTATCAACTATCTGTCCCACGAAGGTAGCTCAGTTGGCGAGCTGAGGGACATGAAGGAGTTGCAAGAAGGAGGTCTAGGGTTCAAACCCCGAAAACTAACATCCCCCTACTAACATTTGCTTATAAAAAATTATCAAGTATCTATTTAATCAATTCAACCGCTATTAAAAATACCAAACTACCCATGTCTAATATATCAACAAGATATATAAGAAAATACAGGGTTTGTAAAATCACCAAATTGCCCTTTTAACTTACTACTTTTTTTAGGACTTCTTTGGAAATTTATAACTATTCCGTTTCATTTTTTTGTGGGTTCCATTTTCTCCCATCATCTCTTAAAAAATTTTATCTCATGCACATTTAAAACCCATTTTTTTTACTTCTCTCTCACTCTTATCTTTCTCAATTTTCTCTCTATCTCTCCCACCCCTATTCTCTCTCTCTCATTTCATTTTTTATCTATCTATTTTTATCAAAATACTAATCATCAACTATCTATTTTTCAACTATTAAGTATCTATTTAATCAACTCAATCACTATTAAAAATACCAAACTATCCATGTCTAAAATATCTATCTTAAAAAATAAATAACGAATCAAATTACCAAATTTCCTACTTAGTTTTTTGTTTTTTGTGGGGAAATTTGGAAATCCATAGTTACTCAATCTCATTTTTTATTTTTGTGAGTCACACTTTCTCTCATCATCTCTTAATTATTTTGAGGGCGAAGTACTAGATATTGTCGAAAAAATTATTTTTTATTTTTTAATTAGTTTCAGCGGGTAAACATTATATGTTGTTGCTATAATTTCATTTAATTTTTTATGGTGGAACGTTACACATTATCAGAAGAACTATTCTGTATTCTGCATTTGATTCAACGAGAAAGAGTTACATATTGTTATCATAATTTTATGACTTAGAAAATATATTTTGTAATGATAAAAAAATGTAAAGTTGTAAAAATTCATTTCTTAATAACTTGAAATAATACGATGGAATTTATACAAAGAATCTGATGTTACGCACTGGTATACTTCTAATTTTTACTTATAAATGAGTGTAGAGTAGTGTGGGACCGAATTTAGGTATCCAAACGATATAGCTTCAATTTGTTTGGATGTTGTTATCATCCCTTAATAAGTCTCCTTATCCCCTTTATAATAGTCAAGTCAATAAGGTGGAAGTAGAGGACAAGGAAACGCGTTCCTAATAGCAAACGAAACTTCGTGGAAGCATACCAGCACCACACCACGAAATCAAACTTATAATAATAGTAACACCATCTTCATGCTTACCATCAACATATCAATGCCTGATTTGTGATCATTAAGCCACGCAAGAAGGTACTCAATTAGATTTACCAGATGATCTTTTTCTATATATTTATATATGTACATGAATCATATTGACAACAATACTGGTGCGTGTTTTTTGTGGGTAGTGCTGTGACCTGTGATTAGTAGAGGAGCAGCATTTGGAATTCATAATGGCTACTCAGCAAATGATCTCTGCTTCTTCTTCTTCTTTTGTGTCTTTCAAAAAATATGACGTTTTTCTTAGCTTTCGAGGTGAGGATACTCGCAGAAACTTCACAAGCCATCTTTATGATGCGCTCACTCGAAAGAAAGTTGAAACTTTTATTGACGACAACGAGCTTCAAAAGGGAGACGATATTTCACCATCACTCACCAAAGCCATTGAGGAGTCACATCTGTCTATAGTCATCTTTTCAGAAGACTATGCTTCCTCAAAATGGTGCTTGAATGAACTCATCAAGATTCTTGAATGCAAAAATGATATGGGACAAATTGTGATACCCGTTTTCTATAACATAGATCCTTCACATGTTAGGAAGCAGACTGAGAGTTACCAGCGAGCCTTTGAAAAACATGAGCAAGCTTTGAAGCTCAATAAAGACATGTTGCAGAAATGGAAAGTTGGTCTATCCGAAGCAGCCAATTTTGTTGGGTTTGACTCTTCAAACTACATGTAAGTAAATAAAATAGAATTATCCACCTTTCTCAGGTTATTGTTTGTTTCCAAATTTCTATATCGAGCACAGGGTTTCAAATTGCGGACCGGAACACCTGTTGCGGCCGCAATATTGCGGTTGCGGGAGTCGCCGCAACGGCATCCCACCGCAATTGCGTTGTGATCTTCAATCCCCGGTTTTTCCGCAACGTAACCGCATCGTAACCGCAATGGAACCGCAACAACACCGCAACGACCTTGTTTTAACCACATCAGCTTCAAGCAGTACTCTGTTGTACTCAGTAGTCAGTACAATCCGATAATCAAATTTCCCAGACTGAAAAGGAGACTCTCTTACCTTTCTACTATTCTTTTTCTTCCACTTTACTCATTTAGAAGAAAAATCAGATTTACATCTACTGATCTACCTTCCTTCCTCTCATCTACATTCCTTTCCTCTCTTCTCAAAGACTCCACGCCACCTCTCTCTCTCTTTCTGGTAATGTTTCTCTCCTGATCTGGTTCTATTTTCTTCTCATTTCCTTGCTGCTCCACCAAGATTTGATGTCTCTGTTTTGTTGTTTTGTTTTCTTCATTTGATTTTTCAGTTCTTCTAATCTTCTTCTTTGGTATTAGTTAGCTGCTGTGGGGGTTGTTATGTGCCACTGTGGGGTTTGGGTTGTGATGGAGTGAGTGATGGTGTGTGACTGTGTGTGTGTCGTGGGGTGGGGGGTCTGTGTGTGGTCGAGAAATGTGGGGTTTGTGTGTCGTGACTCGTGTGTTGTGATTTGTGTGTGTGGTTGAGAAGTGAGAAGGATTTGAGTTTTGACTTGTGTGTGTGGGTTTATGGTAGTGGCCAGTGGGTGGGTTTGTGGCTTTTGTTTTGTCTTTTTTTTACCCCAAAATGTAGATCATGCGTGGGTTCTAGTGTGGCAGTTGGCCAGCATCACTTGTTTGCACAATTTGTTTTTTTATCAATGAGTACTAATTTGGTCAAAAAACAAAGGTATTAATTTATAATGAATTTATAGTTAATTAAATGATTTGTATTGAAATTTGAAAGTGTGTGTCTTGTGTGGTGACAATATGACGTTGCTTTTTACGATTAGATTCTATGAAGTGTAATTTCAATTGGATTCTAGTTTCGTTTAAATTAAAACCATTTGAAACTTGGTTTGTATTATATGTTATATATTTTTTTTTTTGACCAAGATATGTTATATATTATATACTATGAAATTCTTACTTCTTTATGCCATGCTTATATACTATGGATAATATTGAAAGATTTCGGGTTTCAATCACTTGCTTGCTTTACTACTACACCACTATATATGTCGACATTAGATCAATTTTGAATTTTTTGTTTATTTCATTTTTTTTTCTTTCAATTAATATGTAAGACTCATAACACATATTTTTTCCATTTAATATGCTAGGAATGAATCTGACTTAATTAAGGTCATTGTTGAAGATGTTTTTCAAAAACTTAAGCACAGAAACCAATCTAAAGTTTGGGACAAGGGACTTGTTACAATTGATGAAAAATGTGAAGAGATTGCATCATTATTGAAAATTCAGTCAAATGATGTTAGAATCCTCGGATTATGGGGTATGGGTGGCATTGGAAAGACCACTCTAGCTAAATCTTTATATGCTAAACTATGTTCTCAATTTGATGGCTATTGCCTCCTAGAAAATGTAAGGGAAGAATCAAAGAAGCATGGACTTATTGTCGTACGTCACAGACTTTTTTCAACCTTATTAGAGGAAGAAAATCTTCGACTTGATGCACCCGACACAGACACCCATTCAATCATGAGATGGCTTTCGGGTAAAAAACTTCTCATTGTGTTGGATGATGTGGCAGACTCAGAGCAACTAGAATATCTTATGATAGATATTGATTGTTTGGGATCGGGTAGTAGAGTGATTGTAACGACAAGGGATAAGCAGATAATTAGGCATGTTCATGAAATATATGAGGTTAGAAAATTGAACGAGTGTGACTCTCTTGAGCTTTTCTGTTTGAATGCCTTCAAAAAAAACCATCCAAAAATTGGATATGAGGAACTCTCAAAAAGTGCAATTGCCTATTGCAAAGGAAACCCTTTGGCTTTAAAAGTTTTAGGTACCCGCCTTGGTCCAAGAAGTAAAATGGCATGGGAAAGTGACTTAAAAAAACTTCAAGATCGAGATTCCAGACGTGAAAATTCATAATGTGTTGAAATTGAGTTAAGATGACTTAGATGATACTGAGAATTAAGGACATATTTCTCGACATTGCATGCTTCTTCGCAGGAGAAGGGAGTGATTGGGTGACAAGTCTGCTAGATGCTTGTGGTTTCTTTGCTACTGTTGGGATGGAAGTACTTCAAGATAAAGCCCTCAAACCACTAGTTCACATGGTGTAATAGAAATGCGTGACTTGATATGAGAAATGGGCCGGGAAGTTGTATATAAAGAGTCTATGAAAAACCCTGGAGAACGAAGTCGATTGTGGAAAGCTGAAGAAGTGGTTGATGTATTGAAAAGCAACATGGTAAGAAAGTGGAAGATGGAATTACTAGTATGTATATTAAAATGCATTCATGCATAAATCTGAATATTAGGTATAACATCTAAAGTATATATATATATATATATATATATATATATATATATATATATATATATATATATATATATATATATATATGACTGACATTATTGCTAATTATTATTATTTTTCTATTTATCGTTTTTCAAGAAACTGAAGCTAGCTGTTGAAGGCATACAATTGGATAGCTCTAAATTAGTTGCAGATCTTTCATTGAGCCATGATTCCTTTAAAAGGATGACTAAATTAAGATATCTTGAAATCTATGATAGGTGTGGAAAATGCATGCATATACTTTCTTGACGGTCTTGGGTGGTTGTCTGATAAAATAAGGTACAATATAAGAAAATCGACGATTTCCGACGGCAATTTTCGTCGCAAATGCAGCGATTTTCGTCGGAAATTGACGTTTCCAACGGACAAAAAGTCGTCGCAAAATCGCTCGTCGCAAATCGTTTCCGACGGATTTTTTTGTCGCAAATGTCTCCGTCTCAAAGTCGTCGGAAACCCGTCGCAAATATCCATGGCAAAGTCGTCGCAAACGCTGACACATTTTCGTCGGAAATCCGTCGGAAATTTTTAAAAAAAATTAAAAAAAAATTAAATCCAACAGTCGTCCTTATACCCTCACTAAACCAAACTTCTATTGTAATTCCTTCTCTTATACTCTAGTAATTATCATAACAATAGAATGATAACAAATATTTGGTACAATCAGGAACTTTGGAGTTAGCTTTTGTATCTTTGCAAACAATAGAATGATAACAAATATTTGGTACAATCAGGAACTTGGAGTTCATTACCACGGGCATATGTTTCCTACAACAAGTCATTTGTACAAGACATACATACTAAGTAACTGATAACAAAAAATAAGGTAAAACAATCAAGGTGCAATCAGCCACCTGAATGGCGGCATCCTCCCACAAAGTTTCTATTTCCTTTGCAAGATCATTGGTGAGACTTGGGTAATCCAGCCTGCCTCCAACTTCTGAAAGGTTTTCACCAATATCCTGTCAGAAAAATTAAGCTCTTTTAGAAATAAGACTTAGACATAAAATAACTTCCACAAAGCGATAGATCCTCCAGAACAAAGAAGCTATTTTACGGTTGATTATTCTATAGTTCATAAAATAACTTGGTAATAACATAGTAGATCATAAACTACTCCACCATTATTAATAAACCATATTAGGGGATAAAAGAGGGGATAATAGTGAACTACCTTGTTTTCAGTGGATATAGCATATTTTGAGGAATTAGGATCATTCTGATCCAACTCTTTAGACCCATCATGCAGCACCTGTTTAAACACATCAAGTACAAACTAAGGATTACAGTCTTCTCAGCTAGCTCTATTAAACTTAACTCACAAGATTATTTATTTTTTTAAAAAAATATGAACAGTGGACACCAAACTCAATCTATTTTCAAGAGTAAAAAACAACACACCCTTTCAGGTATTGCGTTCTTTTATTGTCTGATACACATTAACATGAATGACTGGTATGTAGCTTCTTAGCTCAGCCTCATCAAAGCCAGTTTGAAACAAAAGTTTTATCTGCAGATTGTAAACAAACAAACAAATGTCAATAATCAAGCAATCACAAGCCATCCTAGGAAGTTGAGAAAATGCAACTTCTTGCCTGCTTAAAGATTGTGGACTTCCCTGACTCTCCAGCACCTGAAAAGCAGAGACATTGACACATTTATTTAAATAACTATAGGAAAAACCAGAATATAATAGACTCTAGCATGTATGGTTCCTTCAAACTCTGGGAGTAAAGCCACTTATGCAATGTAAAACTTCAAGAACTTCTATATATTGGTAAAAGTTGATGAGGTGTAATTTAAAAGAGCTACATGTAATATAAAAACTAAGATGAAAAGAAAAAACTAACCTAGTAGTAGAAGTTTCTGAATATGCTTTTCAGCCTTTGTTTCCAACTCTATTCTTCTTTCAATTTCTGCTGCCTGCTAATCCACACCACGTATATCAAACTAAAGCCCATATCTGATTGTCTTTAAGTAACTTAACAAGTATGCAATAAATGGGGCACAAGAGACCTGTGCATTTCCTTCGGCATCAGAATCATTACAACGACGATTTCTGCTGCAAATTACGCCCATATTATCTGTTACAAAAGACAGCATAGAAGATGAACTAGTCAAGCCCCACTAGAAATCAGTTTTTCAATGCCCTTCTCTAATCTCTAATGCCTACGCGCATTAGTGGGCTTTGAGTTCACCTATCAAATTCAAGAGAACTAGGGCAGTGTCAGGAGCAATCAAAGACAACCTATCCAAAGGAAACATCTCTCAACTGGGGAAGTCCAAAGGCCATTAATAAGGTGAAACACATCTGATTTAGCAGCCACTCCCTTCAGATTGATTGAAACACATATGTTTAATTTAATAGTGAGATGCATTTCCATCTTGCTTAACACCTAAAATTTTCACCAAAGCTTATCATCAGATAGATTGAAAATACATTAGGAATTCAAATTTGAATAAAATCATGTTACTAACCAGGTAACTTTTGAGGATGAGTATAACAAATTCCATCTTCAACTTCAATAGTAGTAATAAACTCATCAATGAAAGGATGAGGTTTGGAATTTCCTGCACCAACTTTAGCAAGCAAGTGCCAAATTATCTCCTGATCAGAAGGATCAAATGTTACACCTTTTGGCAAGCCAGACCATTCTTTCGCTACCTAACAACAGAAAAATGTTTAAAAGTCAACATTAAGACTATACATGGGGATAAAAATCAGAAATGATGAAGTGTCAATCTTAACTGTAGTGTTATTTTTGATGCTAATCAATTTTTCCAAAAACATTTTTCTAGGAATTCAAATATATATGGAAGCAGCACTGTCAAAAAGAACAGAAGGAATTTATTCAGCTGATGATAATGAATCTCCTTAGATACAAGCAAAACTTGCCTTATTATGATGAAAAGTACTTATTCACAGATGAGTAAATGAATGCTACTAAACTAGAGACAAGGAAGATTGAGAGTGAATATATAATATGAATTAAATACATATAAATGATTGATTACATGCAATTTCTGCACCAAAAAATGCACCTTGACTCCTTGAGAGTCGAAACTGCAATGACATGCAAATTCCAGAAAGAGAATAGAAAATTTCTTTGCAGAAAAAACACATACATCGCTGTTGTCAATAGCATGCTGACAACTTGGGCAAGCTTTGGTAGGATTGCTTTTCCATGTAACTTTTTCAGGGTCGCACGCTCCTGATGCACATTTTATTTTGGTTGCGATTCTGCTTTTCCATGTGACTGGCGGATGAAGAGGGTGGGACGAAGTGGTGGTAATTCTGCAGAATGGCAATGCTCCATACAAAAAGCAATGGCCTGGTTCAAACCCATTGCTTGCCTATACCAACAAGTCCAAGTATACTGGTCAGGGTTTAAGTTAAGTTTCTATATTGATATACTGAACATCTTTCTTTGGTATGTATGGCTCACTTATTTACTCACTCATAAAGAAAGAGATTCTATAAAGACCAATTAGAACCGTAGGAGGAATAATTGTTTTGATGGCTAGTTAATTGTTTTGATGGCTAGTTACTATTGCATATTGACACACGTAATAAACTTTGAATGTGCAATATGAGATTCTTCAGTAAGCAAAAAAACAGGGAAACAATAATTTATAAAGAGGTTACTTACCCGCATAAAACCATGCATTTTCCCATAGTGAACCATCTCCAGCTGAGAAGCATTCCAAAGCTAATATTTGCAACAAACAATAATACTTATTAGGGAAAATACCAAATAAAGTTGTAAGAACCCCAGTGCGTTAGAAACAACCAGAATTGCTATACCTCTCTGTGTTAGCAGTCCACAGGACAACCCACCCTGCCCACCTTGTTGGCATCCTTAAACTCCCTGAATTCATGTCAACATAACAACAAATAGAACAATTAGGGTTTTCAAATTAAAAAAAATTAGGGTTTCCAAATTAAAAAAAATCAGAAATTAGGGTTTTTAATTCATGCAGAAATTGAACAATTTTCCCCAAATCAAACAATCATCAAAGAAGAGAAGAAGAAACAACCTGAGAAGAAGAAGAAGAACTGAAGAAGAAATCTCGCGATTCACTAAGAAATTGGGGACCGATTCGGCGATTCACTGTTTCGCGACTGAGAGAGGGAAGCGAGAGAGACAGCGCCTGAGGAAGAAGAAGAAGCCAGCGCTTGAGGAAGAAGAAGAAAACAGCGCCGAAGGCGGAGAGTGAAAGGTGAGAGGGAGAGGGAGGGAGCAGCGTGAGGGAAGTTCAGAGAGGGAGAGGGAGTCTGAGAAAGAAATAGAAAGAAGGAAACTGATGAACGCGTGGTGTATTTGGTGGTGGTGAGCGGCGGAGTGAGCAATGGCGGAGGCAGAGATGGAGGGTGAAAGACGAGAGGGAGGCAGAGATGGAGGGTGAAAGACGAGACGGAGGCAGAGACTGAGAGAGAAGTGAGAGTGGATGCGTGAAATGAGACTTTTCATGGGAAGAAGTTCCATTTAATTTTGGATCTGTTACTTTGCGACAGACTTTTTGACGTTTCCGACGAAAATATCCGACGGAAAGTTTCGCAGGAAACGGGGCTTATTCTTGTAGTGGTACCTTTGATAGGAAGCTTTCCTTCTTAAGTCTTTGCCATTGACCTATTCTGCTGAAATTAATGCTGGTGGAGCTTCGCATGGAATTTAGCAAGCTTAAAAAGTTGTGGAACGGAGTTCAGGTACAAATTAATTAACCATCCTCTTTCCAGATATATAGATATTTAAAGAGAGGGAGAGTCGTGCCACTCTCTCAGGATGATGTCCTTCTTCTTCTTTTTCTATCTATGAATGAGTTTAATGACTTTTCAATAATGTGTTGTTTCTTTCTTGTTATAGGATGTTAGGCATATTTAAAGAAAATTGACCTTAGTTTTATTGGAAGTTCTAGATTCTCACACACACGCACACACTTGAGAGAGAGAGAGAGAGAGAGAGAGAGAATAACAGAATTCAGTTAGAGTGAAAACTGTAAACTTGTGAACTGTTCATTGCTTCACTGAAATTGTATATATAGTACATTACGTATGCTGAGTCAGCAATTAATGAAAGTATGAAAATCAAATCTAAAGGGAAACTTCGACACCCTCCACTTCGACAGACAAGTTGAGAGAGGTCGAACTAGCTTAGTCGAAACAGCTAGTCGAACTAGCTTACTTATTCAACACACCCCCTTACGCTAGTTACTAACATAAGCAAATAACAACAAAATACAGTAAAATCTATCTACGCAAACTTATTACAATCAATCACATTCAGCATGCTCCTTAGTCTTTTGAATGTCTCTCTCTTCACTGCCTTGGTGAACAAATCAGCTGCCTGCATATCTGATCTACAGTAGCTCAGCTTCAGCCTTCCTTTTGTGACTTGGTCTCTTAAGAAATGATAACGTGTCTCAATGTGCTTCGACCGTCCATGTGCCACTGGATGTTTCGCCAAGCTAATTGCAGACTTGTTATCGACATATAACTCCACAGCACCTTCCTTCTTGATCATTAGATCTTGCATCAGATTGTCTAGCCAGATTGCTTGACATGCTCCCATTGAAGCAGCAATGTACTCAGCTTCGCATGAGGACAATGCCACCACTGATTCCTTCTTCGAGCTCCATGAGATTGGACCTGAGCCAAGCAGAAACACAGAGCCAGCAGTGCTCTTTCGATCAGATTTGTCACCTCCCCAATCAGCATCAGTGAAGCCATAAAGACGTTTCTCATTGTCTCTGCATTTACTAGGCAACAGAATTCCATATGCCACAGTGCCTTTGACATATCTTAGGATTCGTTTAGCAGCAGTTAGGTGCGATCTTCTAGGCCTGTCATAACCCTACTAATCAGACCAACACTTAAGCTAAGGTCAGGTCTGGTGTTGCAGAGATATCTCAGTGCCCCAACCACTTGTCGAAACTCAGTTGCATCCACTTTTGGTTCATCGGCATCTTTGTCGAGCCATAGCCCTACCTCTGCTGGTGTTTCGACGCTGTTGCAGTGTGGCATATTGAACCTGTGTAGTATATCAGAAGCATACTTCTTCTGTGATAGCAGCATTCCTTCACTAGTACTTCGAAATTCAATCCCTAGGAAATAGGAGATCTCTCCTAGGTCAGTCATTTCGAAAGTATTCATCATTCTCTTCTTGAATTCTGCCACTTTATTTTCATTGTTACCCGTAACCAATAAATCGTCAACATAGAGGCATAGGATTATCACATCACCACCATCTGACTTCACATACACCGCATGCTCAGAAACACATTTCATATACCCCATGTCTATATTCTTGTTCCAAGCTCGTGGAGCTTGTTTTAGGCCATACAATGTCTTTCTCAATCTCAGCACTTTGTTCTCACTTCCTTGTCGAATAAAACCTGCTGGTTGTTCGACATACACCTCCTCTTCCAATTCTCCATTTAAGAAGGAAGATTTTACATCAAGTTGATGTATCTTCCACCCTTGCATACTAGCATGAGCTACCACAGCTCTCACAGTTTCAAATCTTGCAACAGGTGCAAAGACTTCTTCGTAGTCGACATCATACCTCTGTAGGAACCCCCTAGCAACCAATCTTGCTTTGTGCTTCACTACTTCACCTTTAAGATTTACTTTCACTTTGTATATCCATTTCACACCTATTGCTTTCATTCCTTTGGGAAATTCGACCAATTCCCAAGTCATGTTCTTCTCTATAGATCTAATCTCCTCTTTCATAGCTTCCATCCACTTCGAATTCAGCATTGCTTCCTGCCAAGTCACTGGTTCTGTCTCAGCAAGAAGTGCAAAGTGCACTATATCACCTTCGTCATTAACTGCACTATCAGTCATCACTTCCCAGTCACTTAGTCTTGCAGGAACCTGTCTTTGTCTCATTGATCTTCTTAGTATTTCTCGACTACCCTCTTCACCATCATTCTCTTCGACAGGCTCAGTTTCACCTCCCAGTTCTGACTCTTCGACACCATCAGGTACGTCGAATAAATTCATTTCGACAGTGTTAAGAAATTCAGCAAGTGTACTGAAAACGTTGCAAGTAATAAAATTACGGTAAGTACCGGTCGATTCCACAGGGATTGCGTGTTGTAACAATAGCAAATTTGATCAATTCTAGATTGTGAAAATTAATTTGCGTTTGAACTTAGTAACGTGAAAATAAAGACGGTTGTTGAAATAACGAGAAAAGCGATTAGGGGTCGAATCCTCTCCCCTCACCTATCTTATGGACCTTCAGCTAATTCAACATTATTTGTTTGAAATACCAGATTCAATTCACAATATTAGGTTTAGGACAATTCCTGGCCTCAAAACCCCTATTACCCTAAGAGTTACCCTAATTCCTTAGGTGAGTCATGCCAAAGGGTAAAGCATTAAGTTCTAGAAATAGAGAATTCATGAATCCAATCTCACATTCCTATAGTGATTGCAAGTTCATGATCTAAAACATCATATCAAGTATGCAAACCCTAATCCCTTAGGTGATTACAACCCTAAACCATTATAATCATCATATGTAACTATAAAGCATTAAGCAAGGATGTTTAGACAAATGATAATCAAACAAAATAACTGAACTAACTCTAAACAAAGCATTCACATGATAGGTTTGGGGAGAATCATCTCTCCCTAATCAAAAGGACTTAGTGATAACCATATTTTATGATGGTTATTACTTGCTTTCTAAGCTTGATTGTAGGAGATTTAATAAACTTGTTGTGTTAATTAGTGTGTAAATAAGTGTTTTGGTTAGAAATATTGGTGCAGGAATGATTTGGTTTTAATTGGGCATTTTGATGCCCTTTGTGCATTTAATTGTGTCTTGTGTAAGTGCTGCAGCAACAGGTGCGTGCACAATAGTGGAAATGCGGAAGATGAGAGAGAAAGCTCAAGGGGAGTGCGGAAAACACGGAAATCAAGGCAAGGACAGGTGTCAGAGCTGTATGGCACAGAAAGATATGACCTAATGTGGGTTTCCCACAATTGCCCTTTAACCTAGGCAGCATTTTCCCAAAAAGGACATCATTTTAGGGTTGTGTGCAAGGAGACACTATATAAGGACGTTTCCCTTTCTTCATTAGCATGCTCTGCCGTCAGGGGAAGTTTAGAGATAGCTCCTCTTGCGTGCAAAAGCTTACCCTTCACTACCAAACACTTCCATTGCTGAGACTCTTGCTGCAGCATCACTAGAGTTACATTTTTCTCGGTGGATTCTACTTGGACGAGCTGGATCAGTCCTCCATTGTCATCCTTGGAGCTCTCCTACTGTTCTCTCTTCGTAGTATCTTTTCTTACCTTGAAATTTGTAATATGACTTCTACTATTTTGTTTAAGTTATTTTCCATGTTTTGCAAGCTCAATATGAGCTAAATACTCATAGTTGAGATGCTGGATCTGATGTAGCTAAATTACTATGTGAATAATGAAGTATGTTCAATGTTATGCATTTTATCTTGTGTGTGAAAATATTTCCATTTTAGAGTAGGAATGGTCCGCCTATTCTAAATAGCATTTATAAATTCAGAGATGGTTTGTAAATTTATCTCACAAGGTAATATGGGTAGTGAACATTAACGAGAGATCTTGATGTTCCTTGCTTAACCCTAGAGATAGGAGGGCATAACCCATAAGATGAATACTGCTGGTGCTCAAGCAGCCTAGGAGGTACTTCTTTAGGGTTTAGAGATAAACTCTTGCAAGGAAACCTAGTGTGAAGTATTCGAGAGAATAACGTCTTATTGCTGCAGCACCTAATGCTACAACATTGAACGTACCCTTAATCACATTTTAATGAAGCTACTGAAGTGAATGCATCTTGACTTGTTCTCATCACTGATTTCCATTACCCTTTACTTTTTACTACTGTTTATGTTGCCCAAAACTTGTGTGTCATTTACTTTCCTCACTAAATTGTTAATCAAATTAAACTCTCGTTATTTAGCATAATTCCTCGTGGGAACGATCTCACTTACTCTATATTACTTGTTGACAGTGTATACTTGCACTATCTACGTTTTCAAACAACAAGTTTTTGGCGCCGTTGCCGGGGACTTATAGTTAAATTGACTGTTTAGTTAGTTAGTAACTTAGTGCCTTTTTGTTACTAATTCTGTTTGTGTGATTTCTGTTGCTACAGCATTAGATTGCTGCAACATCTGTTGCTGCAGCATATTCATAGGCATAGAGGTACCACAACAGAATTCCAGTTGCACCCAGAGATAGAAAGATATTTTAGAAGCTTGAGAAGAGTTCACAGTACTCCAGGACTTATTGAATTAGGGCGAGCTGCTGCTATGGCTAGTCCTCAACCTACTATTGATGGTGATCTTACTCCACCACATTCACCACCTCCCACAATTCAAGGTGATGGTGATGGAGGGTACAGAAGACAGATTATTGATATGAATGTCATAGGAATGGCAAATGACAGGGACAGACCCATGAGGGATTATGCAATTTTTGACCCTCAAACTATGCAAACAGGCATAGTGAGGCCAGAAATTGCTACAACCCATTTTGAGTTCAAACCAACGATGTTCCAAATGCTTCAAACAATTGGGCAGTTTGGTGGTGGTCCCCTTGAAGACCCACATCTGCATTTGAAACAATTTGTTGAGGTTTGCAGTAATTTCATTCTCCCTGGTGTTACAGATGATGCTTCCAAACTAAAATTGTTTCCTTATTTCTTGAAGGATAGAGCAAAGGCCTGGCTTAACTCACTAGAGCCTAACTCTATCACTACATGGAATGAGATGGCAGAAAAATTTATGACAAAATATTTTCCTCCAATAAAGAATGTCAGGATGAGAAATGAAATTACCTCTTTTAAGCAAACTGAATTTGAAACTTTGTTTGAAGCATGGGAAAGATACAAAGAACTGTTGAGGAAGTTCCCACACCATGGTATTCCTGTCATCATCCAAATGGAGACCTTCTACAATGGATTGGAGCCCCAAACAAGGCTCATGCTTGATGCTTCATCTGGAGGAGTTCTACTCAAAGGATCTTACAATGATGCATATAATCTTATTGAGGATATTGCTGCAAATAGCTATCAATGGCCTACTGCTAGGTTAAGCGCTCAAAAGAAGGTGGCTGGTGTACATGAAGTGAGTTAGATCACTGCCTTGTCTGCTCAAGTGGCTTCACTATCTAATATGATCAAAAACATGAGTTCACCTAGTGCGACAGCAACACATGCTGCAGCAACTGAAGCAACTGTAGCAGCAATTGAACCAGCTCCATGCGATTCCTCTCCAAGTTGTGTTTATTGTGGAGGAGGTCATCTTTATGAGGAGTTTCCTGTGAATCCTATCTCATTCAACTATGTTGGGTACAACAAGGGTAATAATCCATATTCAAATACCTACAATCCTGGGTGGCGAGATCATCCAAATTTCAGATGGAGCAACAATGCTACAGCAGCACCTGCTGCAGCAACTACTCCAGCACCTGCTGTGCCACCAGGATTCCCTGCTCAAGCAAATCAATCTACTCCTGCATCTGATAACTCAATGGAGGCTATGTTGAAAGCTTTCATGAATGAAACAAAGACTCAATATCAGATTCAAGGGGCTGTAATTAAGAACTTGGAGAACCAAATTGGTCAGATAGCTACTGCTCTAACCCAAAGACAGAGTGGATCTTTGCCATCCACCACTGAAGCTTCATCTTCTAAAGGGAAGAAAACATGCAAGGCTATATCTCTGAGGAGTGGGAAGGATTTGAATGGGCCATCACTTACTACAGGTGGTGGTGACAAAAGAAAAGAAAAAGATTCTGAAAAAAATGAAAAAAAGAGTAAAACAGATGCGACAGCAGCTGATGCTGCAGCATCTGGTGCAACACCTGTGCCATCACCTAAGTTTGTTCAAGAGTACCCTCCTCCTCCCTTTCCTCAAAGGTTGAAGAAGGCTCAGGAGAACAAACAATTTGGTAAATTCTTAGAGGTGCTGAAACAACTACACATCAATCTCCCTTTGGTAGAAGCACTTCAACAAATTCCCAATTATGCAAAGTTCATGAAGGAAGTTCTCACCAAGAGGAGGAGACTGTGAGAGTTTGAGACAGTAGCAATGACAGAAGATTGTAGCATGATCATGCAGAGCAAGCTCCCAAGAAAATTGGAGGACCCTGGCCGTTTCACCATACCATGTTCTATTGGTGGATCCTATTCTGGTCGTGCACTGTGTGATTTGGGGGCAAGCATCAATTTGATGCCCAAATCCATATTTACACAGCTTGGTATTGGAATTGCTAGGCCTACCACTGTCACTCTTCAACTTGCAGATAGATCTATTGCATATCCTGAGGGAATCATTGAAGATGTTCTGATAAAGGTTGATAAATTTGTATTTCCTGCTGACTTTGTGGTTTTAGATTTTGATGCAGATAAGGAGGTGCCTATAATTCTTGGACGACCTTTCTTGGCTACTGGGAAGACTCTAATTGATGTGGAAAAAGGGGAATTGACTATGAGAGTTAATGACCAAGAGATCAAGTTCAATGTGATGAATGCCCTCAAGTTTCCTGATAAAGGAACCGAGGAATGTTCCTTTGTTGTATCTCTTGACTCTGTAGTTCAAAAGCACTTCCATAAGCAAAGTGACCATTTGGTTAAAGCTCTTGATGAATCAGAAAAAGAAGACATTGTGGAAGTAAGTATGTTACATGATGATGTTGTTATCAAATAAACTCATGGGAATGTTAAACCCCAGCAACTAGAACCCACCCAGCTCCCACCTCAGCCAGAACCACCACCTCAGCCAGAACCACAAGATGAAGAGAATCAGATTCTGAGATTTATTGCAACTGCATCTGCTGAGCAAGTGAATGTTGCAGCACCTATTGCTGCAGCATCTGAGAAAATTCAAAGAAGAGAGCTGATTGGGCCCACATGCAGAATTGATGGTAAGAGGGTGAAACAGTACCGTGGAGCACATGTGGTGAGGGACAAAGATGCAGAATTACAAAACCTCTAGCATTAGGGGTTAGTCTGGCTGAGGACTCTTAAACCAAGCGCTACTGGGAGGCAGCCCAGGGTTTTTAATCTAATAAACCAGTGTTGTTGTTTGTTCTTGTGTTTGTTTTGCAGGAAAATAGTTCTGGCAATTGGAAGTTTGAGGGTGTGACTGCAGGTGATGCTGCAGCACTACTTCTACTGCTGCAGCAACTGTTGTTGCTGATTCTGGTTCTGCAGCAATCTAATACTGCAGCAACATAAACCTCAAATGTCCCAAGGTCCTCCAAGGCTCCATCCCCAAGGGTCTACCAGAAAAAGCAGAGCAAGGGCAGTGCAACACGAACAAGCCCCAGAACCAAACCAGGAATCCCTGCACCCTAATCTGTTTATGCTTTATGTTTTTAGCTTTCATTTCTGTCTCTGTTTTTAGTTACGTGTTTCTGTTTCTAGTGTTTGAATAAACCTGTTGAGTGCCTTGCCTGTGTTAGCACTCAACAGTTGTGTTGTTAGTAGTTGCTTCCGCTTTTGCTGTTCTGTAGCTTGCCCCTTTGTCTTTATGCAGTGAGGACACTGCACAGTTCTAAGTGTGGGGGAGAGCTATACATAGGTCTTGTACTCTGTTATTTGCAATCAAATTAGTGAGTTTTCAAAAAAAAATAGAAGTAGAGTTGAGCAAAAACTTAGTGATGATATGGTGAGAAATGAGTGATTGCACCCCTGTTTGATGAGTGAACTATTCTGTTTCTGCTCCTACACTTAAACTTAAACTCAGGTAGGAACTTAGTGAATTAAAGATGATCTGAAACTAGGCTAGTGTTGGTAGACCTAGGGAATTGCTAAATTTCTACTAAAAACTTAGGGCAGCATAAGAAACTAAGTTTGGGGGTTCTCTGAGATATATTAAGGCAAATCATGAAGGAATGCAGTGCTGCAGCAACCCCTGCTGCAGCAATGCTGAGTTATGTGCACATAGTTTTAGGACATGTAAATTTGAATCTGAATGAGGATGCAAAGCATCAAAATCTGTAAATAATTGTGTAATGTGCTGCAATTGCCTATTGTGCAAAAAAAAACGCAAAAATGCTATTCAGAGGAGAAATGGAAATAAAGGCATTGCAGTACAAAATCAAGTCAAAAGTCTGAACAAAGTACAATTATGAGTCTGTAATGCTGCAGCAACTGTTGTTGCAGCAATGTCAAGTCATATTACACTAAGTGCACTGACCTAAAAGTTCTGAATTGCTACATCAAAGCCCTTAATCATGCTCAACCCCCCTTTCTGAGCATGAATTGTTAGTCTGCCCTTCTTTTTGAAAAATCTTTAGTATTCCCAAAAGAAAACCTCTCTATGTCTTAGCTAAGTGAAATCTTGAACCTTGCTCTGTTCTGAACTAAGTTATGTGTCACACACACACTATTGAGCAGGAATAAGCTAGGGAACTCATTATTCAGAAGGGTTGCAATTGAGTGATAGTCTGAAAGTTGATGCTCAGCTTGATTCTTCTTTATGCTTCATATTTGAATTGATTCATTGGCTGTGATTGCTTATTAAGAGTTGTGCTTGCCTGTGTCAAGTGTCATTGCTTGAGGGCAAGCAACGGTTCAAGTTTGGGGGTTGTTGCGCACGAAAAAGTCCCCGAGGGAGAACCTTTCTCGTTCACAACTTTTCCTAAGACAATGAAGCCGCCACCAATATTTATTAAGGAAAATATTAGGAAAACCTTTTTTGGAAAGCGATTGGTCTTGCGAAACTAGAAAATAGGGTTCGGGGGTCGGTTACGCGTAGGGAAGGTGTTAGCACCCCACACGTCCTCTCTACTGAGAGGGAACCTTTAATTAAATGTGTGGTTTTAGTGTGTTGACTTGAAAATACTTAATTTTTCCTCTCTACTTCTTATTGAAAAATTCTTAATGAAAATCTTTATTTATTATGAAAAAGAAAGGGGGGGAAGAATGGGTTTTTAGGAAAAAAAACCGCTCGACGGGACATGGCCCGCTCCTACGTATCTCCCGGTGCGATGGAGAACTCAAAGCTACGTAGTTCTTCTTTATCCTGAAAAAAGATTTTTGTCTTTTATCTTTTTAGTGAGTTTTCGAAATAGGACGAGCATTTAGTGAATGGTTAAACTAACCAAGGTTATGGGTAATCACTGCTAAGTACTCTTGAAAATGAGAGTCACTACCACCAGTCAGACGAACGAAGGTTCTGATTGACTATTAGTAGCAACCCATTTT
The DNA here is from genome assembly GCA_039519185.1 of Astragalus membranaceus. NCBI lineage: Eukaryota > Viridiplantae > Streptophyta > Magnoliopsida > Fabales > Fabaceae > Astragalus > Astragalus membranaceus. The sequence goes on from CM076848.1 coordinate 51,419,804, forward strand.
TTATTTACCTTTTTGAAAGTGGTTTTCGAAAGAGATTGATTGGCACGAATGATCAGACTAACAAAGGTTATGAGTGATCATCGCTTGTTGTTCTTTGGGGAAAAAGACATCGCCACCAATGGCTAGACGAACAAAGGTTCTGATTAACCACTAGCGACGATGGGTTGAAAATGATTTTAGAAAGGAAAAGGTTTTTGTTCTGAAAATGATCTTGGTTTGCGAAAGTGATTCTTTTTTGTTACGAAAATAACTCTTTTCTCTTCGTTATGCAAATGCTAAACTTTTTATGGTTGCGCTTGACGAGAATGTGACTCGCTCCTACGTATCCCAAATGGGAATCAAAGCGACGTAGTTCTAAGGAGCCTTGAAAAGGAAAGTCTTTTTGCTTTGGCTTTGAAAAGTGAAGGGCGTTCATAATGATCAAACTAACAAAGGTTATGGGTGATCATTACTAAAACTCACTTAAGTGCATGTAGAAATCTCCTTTCGAAAAACGAAAGCCTTCATGATGACCAAACTAACAAAGGTTATGGGTGGCCATCACTAGCACTTGCTATGACTTTTGGTGCTTAGGAAAATATCTTCTGAAATTGAAAGCGTTCATGATGATCAATTGAGCAAAGGCTCCAAGTGACCACCATTAGTATTCCATTGTTAATAATCATGCAAGCAAAGACTTCGCCAGACTACTAACGAAGTTTTGATTTTGAAGAGTTTTCGCAATTGGATTGATTCTTATTTAGGGGAAAGAAAATCTGTTATTTGGGAAAAAGGTTTGTGAAAAAAAAATAATAAGTTTTCTTAGGGGAAAGAAACAAAATTTAAAGAAAGAGAAACAAGGGGTGCAGTAGTAGAATAGGGTGTGGTTAGCAGAGAGGGTTGCGTTTTAAAATAGTGGGTGTAGAAATCAGGCACAGTTCGTTTTCTGTGAACTGGGCTGCACTCTGACTGGTAGGCTTGCGCAGGGGGTGCGAAATATTAAAACGGGGGTGCGTTTAGAGACATGGGTGGTATAAAGCAAAAATGGGGTGTAAGAAGCGAGCCCAGTTCATTTTTTTGAACTGGGCTGCGCGTTTTGGAAACCATGGGCTTGCGAGGGGGGAGGCGCGCGAAGTACACGGAGGGGGTGCTAGTAGAGATCTGAAAAATAAAATAAAAGTGAAAGGACGAAAATGCCCTTACACTCCTACTATAAAATGAGAACCAAAAAGGGAAACCCTAATTTGCCTCTCTTCTCTACGCGGCGCCCCACCCCCAAATTTGCAAAACCTAAAAAATGTTCTCTCTCTCTCTTGCTTGCTGCGACCGATCTCTCATCCTCACTTCCCTTCCACCATTTCTCACATCTCTCTTCTTACAACCATGGTGAACCGAACCTTCTTCTTCTTAAACCCATTTCCGTTTTTTCTCTCTCCCTCACCAACGTAAACCGAATCCTTTTCTCCCCCCTTAAACATCGGACTGAATCCCTCTCTCTCAATCGATCTACTATTTCTCCGATCTGGTTTCTGGTGGTGGTCGAGTGATGACGGTGGGGGGAGGAGCACGGCGGTGACTTGTTCGTGGGCACTGTGCGACGGCGACGGAGACAAACGACAGTGAAGGGGACCAAAATGACCACCGTGACGGCGGCCGGAGGTGAGCGATGGCGAGGGGGTTAACGGTGTTGGTGATGGCAACGGTACGGTGGTGACACAGAGGTTTGCGGTGGCGGCGGTGAGCATATACAATGGTATTTTTCTTTCTCTCTTAACTTTTGTTTTCAACCCTTCTCCATTTTTTTCTACGTATTGTGCATTTTTCTTTACTCATATTTCGGAATGCTCTTCCCTTTGCTGTTTGGTTGCATTCTGTTACTCTCCCTCACCTAAATTTCTCCTAATCTGTTTTTGTTTGCGTAAAAAAAAAATGCTTGTTTTCCTATACCTTGACTTTCGTTCATGATTTTTCTCCCACCACTCATGTTTTAATTCCTGTGTTGATTTATTATTGCCTTACATCATTATTTTTCTTCTGTTTTTTGAAGCAAGGAGATACATTCTGTGACTATATACATGATCTACATAATAAAAACAATTTAGAGGAAAATGTATTTTTTAAGAAACAAAAAAAACATGTTTGGGATAATCTGTGACTATATATGTGATCAGTGAATGAACGATTTTTCTGAGGCTACATGATTTACGTGTACATAACAATGATAACAAATAAACAAGGTAAAAACGGTACTGAAAACAGGTATTATGAACAAACAAATGAATTAGGAACTAACCTAGTCCCAAATTCTTTGAAATGGAAAACAAAGTGCTTTTCTCTTCTCATTTGAACCGAACTCGTTTGCTCTGTGCCTTGAAAATATGATTTCTTTCTATTATTTTGTGTCTCTCCTTTCCTGATTTCTGTTCTGTTGTATTTATAGGCAGTGATTCTGGTGTAGGTGTGGATGTGGAGTAGAGAAAAATTTCTCATGGGGGATAAAAACTGAGGATGCAGGCAGCCAGCAAGGGGTGGAGGTGGTCGCTGCGAAGGCTGGGTTGTTTTTGCTCAAGATGGGAAGCAAACAAAAGGACAAGGAGAAGGGTATTTGAGCTTGTAGTTCAAAATGGCTCTGCTGGCTCTGTGACGTAGCAGGGGGCGCCTCTGCCCTCTTGTTTTTGTTTGACTTATTTCTTTTATTTTTGATATGTAACAAAACAAAACAAACAAAAAATGTAATTTTGTATTATTTTAAATAAATAAAAGAAAACAGATTTTAGCAAAACAACTATTTGACTAATTTTCTTTTTATAGATAACTACTAATTAACCAAAAATAATAACGAAACAAATAACAATAACGCTAAATTGCTAACAACCTTCGAGCAAAACGCACAATTAAATGACTCTCGCACGGCAAACACGCACTTGATTAGCAAAATAATGCACACAACGAGAATAAACACGCGTACTCTAATAAACACGCGTATCTAAATAAACATGCGTCTAAATAAACACGCCCCATTAATTAGGAGCAACACACACCTGACGGAAGTGACATGCGTACCATGGGAATAAAATGCGTACGCGAATAAACTCAAATGACAGTATGCTTTTAAAAATGAGAAAATACTGATTAAAATCGAACGTTTACGAAAAAGCAATTTTATTTGATTTTCAACTAGTTGGACAAAATTGGGGTATGACAGGGGTGTGATAACCATCTTTTATGATGGTTATTACTTGCTTTCTAAGCTTGATTGTAGGAGATTTAATAAACTTGTTGTGTTAATTAGTGTGTAAATAAGTGTTTTGGTTAGAAATATTGGTGCAGGAATGATTTGGTTTTAATTGGGCATTTTGATGCCCTTTGTGCATTTAATTGTGTCTTGTGTAAGTGCTGCAGCAACAGGTGCGTGCACAATAGTGGAATGCGGAAGATGAGAGAGAAAGCTCAAGGGGAGTGCGGAAAACACGGAAATCAAGGCAAGGACAGGTGTCAGAGCTGTATGGCACGGAAAGATATGACCTAATGTGGGTTTCCCACAAATGCCCTTTAACCTAGGCAGCATTTTCCCAAAAAGGACATCATTTTAGGGTTGTGTGCAAGGAGACACTATATAAGGACGTTTCCCTTTCTTCATTAGCATGCTCTGCCGTCAGAGGAAGTTTAGAGATAGCTCCTCTTGCGTGCAAAAGCTTACCCTTCACTACCAAACACTTCCATTGCTGAGACTCTTGCTGCAGCATCACTGGAGTTACATTTTTCTCGGTGGATTCTACTTGGACGAGCTGGATCAGTCCTCCATTGTCATCCTCGGAGCTCTCCTACTGTTCTCTCTTCGTAGTATCTTTTCTTACCTTGAAATTTGTAATATGACTTCTACTATTTTGTTTAAGTTATTTTCCATGTTTTGCAAGCTCAATATGAGCTAAATACTCATAGTTGAGATGCTGGATCTGATGTAGCTAAACTACTATGTGAATAATGAAGTATGTTCAATGTTATGCATTTTATCTTGTGTGTGAAAATATTTCCATTTTAGAGTAGGAATGGTCCGCCTATTCTAAATAGCATTTATAAATTCAGAGATGGTTTGTAAATTTATCTCACAAGGTAATATGGGTAGTGAACATTAACGAGAGATCTTGATGTTCCTTGCTTAACCCTAGAGATAGGAGGGCATAACCCATAAGGTGAATACTGCCGGTGCTCAAGCAGCCTAGGAGGTACTTCTTTAGGGTTTAGAGATAAACTCTTGCAAGGAAACCTAGTGTGAAGTATTCGAGAGAATAACGTCTTATTGCTGCAGCACCTAATGCTGCAACATTGAACGTACCCTTAATCACATTTTAATGAAGCTACTGAAGTGAATGCATCTTGACTTGTTCTCATCACTAATTTCCATTACCCTTTACTTTTTACTACTGGTTATGTTGCCCAAAACTTGTGTGTCATTTACTTTACTCACTAAATTGTTAATCAAATTAAACTCTCGTTATTTAGCATAATTCCTCGTGGGAACGATCTCACTTACTCTATATTACTTGTTGACAGTGTATACTTTCACTATCTACGTTTTCAAACAACACTTAGTTACACATAGTGACAATAGTGCATCATAAGATAAAGAAGAAGAAAACAATAGAAGAAGCCATAGAAGTCTTCAAAACCTTGTTCCCAAGTGAAGAGAAGACCCCAAAATCGCACCTCTAAGCTGCTCAAAACCCTAGCTGCGTTCCCAAGACCATCTCCTCTGTGTTTTCGCTGAAAAATCCTTAAAAATCCTAATTTCTGGTCTCCATCGCGATGCGACACGATACTTTCGCGACGCGATGCTGCTGAAAAGTGGCTGGTCGCGACGCGAACCCTCCTGATAGCGACGCGAAATTGTACAGAAACGAATTCCTCCTTTTTCATGCTACCTTCACGACGCGAACCCTCCTGGTGGCGGCGCGAAATTAGACAGAACCAAAATCCTTCCAATTGTGCTGCACTTCCGGGCAAGTGTCTGGTTCGCCGAATGATGCCACAACAAATTGGAAGTCTTCAAGTACAAATTGACTCCAAAACAGAAGGAATGACTTACAAAAGGACTTCCTACCACAATGCTCTCATACAAAGCTAAATCCCCAGATAACGACTACGATACAATCAAAAACCCGCACAATTGGTCCTAAAATTGGACAACTTACATCATATGACAGAGAGTCAACAGACAGCAGTCGAACTTTCTCCCTTATCACTCCACTCCCATGTCTTCCCCTCATCAAACACCACATCTCGACTTATCACAATTTTATTATTCACAGGATTCACCAATTTGTAACCCCCAGTCGAATGATAACCTATCATAACCATTGTCATACCCCAATTTTGTCCGGCTTAGGTCCAAACCCTAATTTTCCACACAAAAATAAATTATGCATTGCATTTTGGGTCCTAGAAACCATTCCAAAGTTTTTGAAATCATTTTTAGGGTTAGAATGCACTTTTTGGGAAATTAGGGTTTTTAGGGTCAAAAAGGGCATTTTGGTCATTTATCACTGAAGGTCTATGACTTTTAGTAGCTGAAAGATGAGTGTTTCAAAACATGCATGGTGCATCAAAATAGTTTTGAAAAATATTTCTAAAAATATTTTGGTTGAGGGCTTGAAATTAAAATCCTATATTTTTACAAAGATAATAGATTATGTGCCTGAATGTTTTCAGAGCATATAATCGATTATTCTCCTATCTTTACTAAAGCGAATAATCGATTGTTTCCTTATTTACAACAATAAATCGATTATCCTAATCATTTTGGAAGCAAATAATCGATTAGCCCTCATTTGCACATCACACATAATCGATTATGAAGCAAATGGAAGTTTCCATATTTATCAAATAAATCGATTACTCCCTTCTTGTAACTAAGCATATAATCGATTACCACCTTTTTAGGAAGGTTGATAATCGATTATACACTTGTTTTTCCTTCACACATAATCGATTATCCACTCAAAAATCAATGAGCCAATAATCGATTACATCTCCCAAGTTATTTCCAACATAATCGATTACTCCGTTTCCTAAAATAGATCAAATCTGATTTCCTATAAATAGGAAGCTCATTTTTCATTTCAAAGGACACATCTTCACACGGACATTCTTCACGAGATCAGAGAAAAAACCCATTTTTCTCGAAATCTCTCACATTATAGAAAAACTCTTCCACGCTTTATTTTTTCGCTCTACTCGTTCCGTTGGTCCGTCTGAGCTGGTCTTCTACAAAAGTTAGCTGGAATTGCGTTCTCCAAGTCGTAGTATCTGCCTTCATCAGAGGTATTTCTGTTTTTCTATTTGTTAATATTTAATCATTGTGATCCATGCCAAAATTGCCCTATGTGATTTAATCTAGCTATAGTGTCATTGTTGATGATGAACCACATGATTCCCACTTATGCCTAGTGCATCATTCTCTAAGTGGTGAAGATGGTCTCAGATGATTCAACCTTCCCCTTTCAAACTCTTTCAAAAAAAACATTTTTCATTAGAACTACGTCGCTTTGATTCCCGTTTGGGATACGTAGGAGCGAGCCACATTCTCGTCAAGCGCAACAAATAAAAATTCTTTTCACCCCCCTAAACCAATCATTTTCATAAAACAAACAAAAATCATTTTTCAAACCCATTGTTGCTAGTAGCTCATCAGAGCCTCTGTTCGTTTAGCTATTAGTGACAATGTCCTTTTCTCCTAAAAATAATAAACGACGATCCATCATAACTTTTGTTAGTTTGATTATCGTACAAATCAATCTCTTTCAAAAATCATTTTCAAAAACATAATAAAAACAAGTTGTTATCAATAGTCCATCAGAACCTTTGTTCGTTTGACTAGCGGTACAACTCTTTTTGAGCATTTAGCAGTGATTCATCATAGCCTCTGCTAGTTTAATCATTTACTAATGCTCGTCCTATTTCAAAAACTCACCAAAAAAAGATAAAAAACAAAACTTTTCAAAAAGACAACCAAGAACTACGTAGCTTTGAATTCTCCATCGCACCGGGAGATACGTAGGAGCGGGCCATGTCCCGTCAAGCACTTTTTCTAAAAACCTTTTTTTTTCCCCCCTTCTCACCTAAAATAAAATTCTCGTTAAAGATTTCCCATTCATCTCCAAATAAGAAATAAATAGGCAAATCTAGGTATTTTTAAAATCAAACGTTAAAACCACACATTTAATTAGAGGTTCCCTTTCGGTAGAAAGGACGTGCGCGGTGCTAACACCTTCCTCGCACGTAATCGACCCCCGAACCCATATCTCTAGTTTTCAAAAGACCATCCGCCTTGTCCAAAAGACCTTTTTTCAATGTTTTGGTCTTAAAATTAAAATATTGGTGGCGGCTCCAAAAATTTTTCCACGTTGTACATCGGGAAACCCAAGCCGGGATTTTTCGGGGTGCAACAGCTGGCGACTCCGCTGGGGATACTTTTTTTTAAGACGAGGGTCAAGCCTAACTAATTTAAATGTGTGGTTTAATGTATTGTTGATTTGATTAAAACCCTGTTTGCCTTTCTTTCTTATCTTTTATTCCCTTTCTTTTATCGCTTATGCTTATGCATTTTTTCTATCCCCATGATCCCCTCTTCTTGGCTCCTTTTCCTAAGGTGAGCAATATCCTTGTTTATAGATATTCTAGGTATGGAACCCTAGGGTAGATAACTTGTTATGGCTTGCTTTTGTCTGGACTGCTCTGGTTTTCATTTTCAGGTGGGGGTAGTACTAGGGAAAATGCCCTTGACACACACTACACTTATACCCTGTGACTATGTGCTTTGAGTGGGACCATAACCCAGGTCTGCAAAAACTTAGGAGAGTGGATTCAAGTAGTGAGAGCCCATCAGGACCTTTGTCCGTTTGGCTACTTGCGAAAGTTTCAACCAGAGTTGTGCTCTTTCATGATGCCTCACACCTAGCAGTTTGCTGCATTTGTGGGGAATTTTGTGAAAGGGACTGTAGCTCTGGTGGCCTTGTGAGGGAGTGAATAGAGCTACATGGAAAGATTACCCTTTTAATTGCCCTAGATCATAGGTCTTACCTCTTTTTAGGTCACAAGGGCTTTTCCAAAATTGTGTGTGCATTATTGCATCTAGTTTAGTTTACTTCCGCCAACATTTTTTGAAAAAAAAAAAAAAAAAAAAAAAAAACAACAAAATCAACCAAAAAAAGAATATGTTTTTCCTTCCCTTTCATGAATACCTATGTGAGGTGGCATATAGGGTATACTGCCCTAAATTTTCAAAACCCCACCTGTAAATATCCGTCTTTATAACAAGCATCCTCATCATCCGCATTTTACATCATAACAGCATACATTACATAAGCAAAATTCTGAAAAATTCATACAGCATTCCTCATGCATCTAAATACAAAAATAACATAAAACCATGTGCATTGCATTCATTTACGCATTCATACTTGTACTCATAAAAAAATCTTTCTATCAGAGAAAGAAAAACAAAAGGCAAGCTGGTTCGCCAACACCGATACTCCACCCGTCTACAAGCAAGATTGATGGCTAGCAATCAACATCTCGAGAATGAGGACCCCCTGGGTCAAGATGAGTCGGTTGTGGAGATTCTTAATCCTGAGCAGCTGGCTCAAGAGAATCAAGCTTTGAAGACCAAAGTGGAGGCTATGGAAGCACAGATGGTCGAAGTAATGAGTATGCTACAGAATCTGAGGGGTGGGGCCACTGCTGGGACCGCTGCTGTTGTAAATCCCGAAGGGGTTGTTACCTTCGTTTCTCCTCCGGTGTCCGCTGAAATTACAACTACTCACACCTCTTATGGACAGGGGGTCAGTCACTTTGCTCATCCTCCAGGGGCAAGCGGACAGAGTCATCTGAATGCACCGATATATCCTTGGGGGATGCCAATGGGTTATATGCCGCCTGCTGCTGAAGCTATTCCTGTGGGGTCGAGTCAACCTGTCACGACTATGCCCGGTGGAGCTGTTATGGGACCACAAATTCATACTCCTAGTCCTGATACTGTACTGCCAAGAGGTTCACCTAGTCCTACTCTGGGAGTTACTGTGAACCCTCAGAACGCTGTCCATCATATGGGAAACCCTGCTCAGCATGGGGGTTATTATCACGGTCCGGGGAACTATCCACAAGGTCGTTCGTTTGTGAACACTCAGCATGGGGATCGGTATCACTCGCTTGAAGAGCGCTTAAGAGCTGTGGAAGGATCAGGAACTAGAGCCAGGGATGCTCGAGATTTGTGCCTTGTCCCAGATGTTGTTATACCCCCTAAATTCAAAACACCTGACTTTGATAAATATCGCGACACCGGGTGTCCATCTAGCCATTTGACGATGTATGTTAGAAAAATGGCCGCTTATGCTCATGATGACAAGGTGCTCATTCATTATTTCCAGGACAGTCTGACTGGGGCATCACTAGATTGGTACATGCAGCTGCAATCCTCCGAAGTCCACAGTTGGAAGGATCTCTCTGAAGCCTTTCTAAAACAATACCAGTATAACATGGACCTTGCTCCAGACCGGTCTCAATTACAGCACATGAGCAAAGGAGATAGAGAGTCATTCAAAGAATACGCTCAAAAATGGAGGAGCATAGCTGCTCAGGTGAAGCCACCATTGACTGAAAAAGAGATGGTGTACATGTTTATGGAGACCCTTCCAGGGCTGTATTATGATAGGTTGGTGGGGAGCGTTTCGTCCAATTTCTCAGATATGGTAGTCATTGGGGAACGATTAGAGCACGGATTGCGTAGCGGAAAGATTGCTGGAGGTTTTGACAATTCTAGTGGACAAAAGAAACCCTTTCCCAACTTCCCCAAGAAGAAAGAAGGGGAAACCAATGTTATTTCAGCAGGGGGAGGCCCATCTTTCAATTCTCCGCGGCAAACTAATTCAGGCTACAGGGCCCAGAACTATCAAGAGAAGAGGCGTGCTAATTTTGATCCGATCCCGATGACCTATACTGAATTGTTCAATTATCTTGTCTCAAAGAATTTGGTCAATACTCGCCCCATGAAGCCTATACAACCTCCCTTTCCTAGGGGGTACAATGCTGATACTACTTGTAGCTTTCATAGTGGAGGAGTCGGCCACACGGTGGAGGACTGCAAGGCTTTCAAATATGTAGTCCAGGATTTGATTGACGCCAACTGGATCTCTTTCAAGCCGAACAGTCCCAGTACAACTACAAACCCCCTACCGGGACATGGGACACCATCCGCTAATGCAGTAGAGGATTCTGTGGGGGAGACAATGATAAAAGATGTTAAGTGTATCCAGACTCCTCTGGAAAATATACATGCTGAGTTGTGTCGTCATGGTGTTATCAAAAAGGGCTGTGTATGCGCCGATCCTTTGTGTGTGGGTGCCTGTGAAGTTTTCAAGTCAGTCCTGCAAGACCTGATAGATCGGTGCGTGGTTCAGATAGGGACCCATGATATTGAAGATGAAAAAGAAATCAATGAGGAAGTAATAGCGGTGCCTATGAAAGAGAGATGTTGGGATACCCTAGGGGAGTCCAGTGGAAAGTTCGACTACTTGGTCAGGTATGACGTTCCCAAGAGTGCTCAAATCCGAATGGAAGACATCCAGCCCACAGGATGGGATGAGGAAGAGGAACAATACGACCAAATTGCTGTCATCAATAATGGTCCTAAGTCAGAAGAGGGATGTTGGGATACCCTAGGGGAGCCCAGTGGAAAGTTTGATTACTTGGTCAGGTATGACGCTCCCGAGAGTGCTCAAATCCGAATAGAAGACATCCAGCCCACAGGATGGGATGAGGAAGAGGAACAACACGATCAAAGTGCTGTCATCAAGGATGAGGGTGGTGCAAACCTGGTTTGTCGCTGCAGTGCTGGTGAAAGAATTAAAGAATGGAAAGATTGTTGATCTTCCTGGGACCTTTTAATTTAAAGTAGTCATTTGTAATGCAACCCTGTGGCTCTGCCCAAGGCCACAGGACCAGTTGTTAGGGGCACACATGTTTTTATTTTCTAAATCATCATCATCAATAAAAATGTTGTTTTTGAATTCCAATCAGTAAAAAATCGATTCCTTTTCATGTGTCTTTTCTTTATTATTTTTGCTTGCATGTCTCACTTTCCATTTTGCTTTTTCGCCTCGGCAAAAAGCAAATCCACAGTAATTGTCTCTCAAAATAACAGTGCCAACGGTCCATATTTTGACTTCGATCACCTTATCAATCAAGCAGAGTGGGACGTTGAGAAGGACCGGGAAAATCCTCCAGAAGGTTAATGAAGCAAAGAAAAGGGGTTATTCAGCAAAGGAAAGGAAATAAAGAAGAAGGGCAAGTGCATGAAAATAAGTGAATTATTGTCCCAGAGTTAATTTTGAGGAAATAAGCAATCATGATTTGAAATGAAGTCGGACTACCATTCCCAAAAACAAAATCCTCTCCTAACCACCTTAAGCCAAGAAAATCCCAAAGAGAAACCAAAATCCTTTCCGACCCATCTTAAGCCAAGAAAAAGCCAAAAATCCAAAAGTCACCTTAGACAAGGATCACCTCGAATAAAAAACAGTGCATCGTTCTTTACCAGCTCACCCAAGCTCAAGAAAAAGAAGAAGTCAAAGAAGGAAAAATCATTCAAAAAGGAAAATCCCAAAACCAAAAGAAAAATACAAAAGAAATAGTGAGTTGATACACGTTACCACAAAACCCAAGAGGTCCTTGTCTCAATAAACCTTCAAACACTTTCTCATTTCCATACACCCCTCCTCTCATAAACCGCAAACACTCTCATTTGACCGCGATGACCCGCCCTCCATAGACCTTTAGCCAGGAATAAAATTTCCTAATACCTCATCAAGCCAGTTAACCATCATAAATCATCGATCGACAGCCAACGCCGAATAAAAAACCATCCTGCCATTAGCCCCAAATACCTCATTAAGCCTACTCATCTCTCCTCCACAAAACACTACAATCCCGAAAGGTCCATTCCGATCAATGATTGATTGCTGTTGTTTCTCAAAGTTTTAGCTCAAGGACAAGTAAATTCATTTGTTTACAATATGCCAAGTGGGGCAATTCTGTCGCTCTTCACCCCTCCTACAACTGGGGAAATTGACCCTACACCTATCTCATCCCTTGTCGCACTCACATTCATTGAAATCATACAGGGGCAACCCCCTTTCTTCTCTAGTGTATGGGTCAGAAGCAGTCCTTCTCATCAAGGTCGAGATACCTTCTCCACGGGTAGTCATGGAGGCCAAGTTAGAAGAAGCAAAAGGGAGTCCAAGCTCGTCTAGATCAACTGAATCTCATTAAAGAGAAAGGAATTGCTGCCCTGCGCCATGACCAGTTGTACCAACAAAAGATGAAGGCAGCTTTCGGCAGGAAAGTCCGCCTTCGAGAATTCGGCGAAGGAGACCTTGTACTCAAAAAGATCCTACCTATCCAGACTGACTCCGTGGGAATTTGATGCCCACTTATGACGATCCATATGAAGTCAAGAAAGCTTTTTCCAGAGGAGCGCCGATACTCATAAATATGGACGGCGAAGATCTCAGGAATCCAGTCAATTCAGATTAAGTGAAGAAGTATTATGCCTGAAAGAAATATAAAAAAAAAAGAGAAAGACAAGCCAAGTAAGAATTAGCTCGCTAGGTTGAAAACCCACAAAGGGCGGCCTAGGCAAAATCAGAGCGACCCGGTGGATTGAAAACCCGCAAAGGGCGATCCAGGCAAAAATTAGGGTCTGAAAACTTAGGCATGAAAAGTAAAGAAAGGCATACAACTCTCCTACAAGCTTATATGAGGGAGTGATCAAGGTCAAGGACATAGATGTTTGGCACTGTTCCACAGAGACGGACAGTCAGAATTCAGCTTCTCTCCTTTTTCGTGTCTTTTTACAGTTTAAACTTTCAAGTGTAATAAATAATCGGCGTAACTTCTTGTGCGACCGGTTTCCACATTAATAAAGTTCAAATTTCTCGTATCTGTTCACTCTTTTATTTTCTGCTTTTTCTGCTCAAAATAAACGTTTTATGATGATGATGGTCCTGAACTGAAAAACATATGCATATATCATAGAGCATTGCAAATCATTACGAGATTCTTAAGAGTCCTGAGAGAAAGCACATCCTCAAAATCAGTCAATCATGCAAGAGAGCAACTACATCCACGATTGCTTCAAACCAGCAAAGTCAAGACCAACATGCACTTGGCCCATGAGCCCCGCAAGTCCAACAGGTTCCTCAGTCTCGTGTCATGAGTGTCGCGGGTTGGCTGAACCAAAAAAAAAAAAAAATAAGCAAAAAAAAAAGGCAATAAACAAACACAGTCATGCATCACATTCATCATGCATAAAATCATGCATTTATCAGGCAGGAAAATAATGATAATAAAGTAAAGAAAAAGAGAAATTCAGGCATTTGCATTCATCATAAGAGAAAGAAAAAGAAAATAGCAATCATGGCATTTGCATCATGCATCTCATAGAAAAAACAAAACGAAGCCTTCCATTGCATACACTGGCATTCCATGCGGTCAAACCAGACCTTTGTGTCCTTAAACCAGACCTTTAGGGTCCATAAACCAGACCAATATGCAGACACATATTGCTCCATAAACCAGGCTTGTCGGCCCATAAACCAGACTCGTTGTGATCCTTAAATCAGACTAATGTCGGGTCCATAATTTATCATTCCATCAAATAAACCAAAGCATTTCACAACTCTCAAGCATTGCATTTGCATACCCGCACTTCATAAATAAAAAAAGCAACCATCTGCATTACATTTGCATAACCGCATCAACACGATGAAGTTACATGCAATACTGAGTATTGATAGGGATTCACCATGAACCATTTGTTTTGATAATTCACCATAAAAATAAAAAAGTTTCCTTACAAAGGAGGCTTATCATCATTGGAATCAAGTTAAGATATGATGAAACTGATCATATAAACAATCATATAGCATAAGATGGTATTAACTATATTAGTCACCCACATGTAAAAGCACAAATTGCAACCAATTGTTTCAGTTCCATAATAGTAATAAAAAAAAGATGAATAGTGAAATACAAATGCATGGTGAGACACAGCTAATTCAAACTACTTAAATAAAAGGGACAGAGCACTAGTGGAAAAATTGGAAAAGAATTGGAGATTTTAAGTCGGATTTCCAAATATCCGACTTAAAAAGAGGATGCGGTGGCATTTTTGTAATAAATATGGGTAAAAAATTTAGGCGCTCACCATTTTACGTCGGGTGGAAACTTACCCGACTTGAAATGCGTGAAACAAAACACTGGAACCACCGCCCAAAAACAGAATACACTGAACCCTAGCTTTTGTTTTGAGTGAAGCTCCCTAGCGCTCACGTACGCGCCTTTCCATTCCTCTTCCCCTTCCCTCTCCGTCAAAGCTCGCTCTCTCCTCTATGCCGCCGTCTTCCTTCGTCGCTCACTCCTATACCGCCGTCTCCATCTATCTCGTCTTCGCCGTCTCTCTCCCTGCTATTCGTTTTCGAAAAGCATTCAGACCTCTAAGCCTTCTCTCGTCTTAGCCTTCTTCTCTTGCTTGGCTTTACGTCGCTTGCAGGTCTCTCTCTCTCTCTCTCTCTCTCTCTCTCTCTCTCCCTCTCTCTCCAATTTTCGTCATTGTCTAATTTTTAAATTGTTTCTGCGAACTTGACTGGATCTGATTCTTGTTGGATACACACAGTTGGTTCGAATAGATTTGTAATTTTCAATTTGATTCCTGTTAATTTCCGCGATTTGTTTTGAATCGATTATTGGAAGGATTTACCGTTTCGATATTTATTTATTTTTGTTTCTGGAGTTGTTAGGTTATGGCAAGATGCAGAGAATCGATTATTTTGTTTTGTTTCTGGATACACACAGTGGCTTCGAATATATATATATATATATATATATATATATATATATATATATATATATATATATATATATATATATATATATATATATATATATATATATATTGTTTTGTTTTGAATGGTTTTTGTACTTCTGGTGACAGATCTAAGAGGCTTAGAACTCATGTTTGGCATGCAAAGCGATTTACATCTAAGAGGCTTAGAAGTGAATGGTAAAGACTCAGTGAAGGTACTTGTGGCCACAAAAGCAAAGCCTAACAAAGATTTAACTAGCCCACTTGACAGAGAATTCTTCAAAAGCTTTTTGAATGTAAGTTCATTATCCATTGTTCATATTTATTATATTCAAAAAGTTTCAAGACCAATTGATCATACTTTTTTATAATAAATTTTATAAAAGGAAACTAATCACTGAATTATTTGTACTTTGATTTTTGTCCGGTCTTAAAAATGATATGATCTTATGAGTATCTGAAATTTGCTTTCTGTGGTTGTTAATAGATTCTAAAGCAACCACAAAATGCTGGGAGGTTCAACTTCACTACACAGTTTCCTTGATGCAGTTGGTTTTCTATATGTGCTCGTTGCAGGTCTTGAAGGTGTCCAGTTCACTGCATCTTCGTTTTTTATGAGGAACTTATCATGCTTTCAAGGGTTTCAAACTTCAGCACTTCAATTTCCTTTTGAGCATGTGAAAATTGGCACTCTCACACAAAGGTTGTACTTGTTCCCATCTCTGGTTGTAAAAGCATGAGATTATATATGGTTGTGTTATTTGCTTACATGATTGAGAGCATTATAGTGTTGTTGATGAATGAACACAAATATGATATATCTTTCCTTCTTGCATGAATTGTGCTAGTGCAGGAGAAATTATACTAAATGGTGAATATATGAGGGAAAACAGATTTTATCCTCTGATATGAAGATTACCTCTGGATGCCTTTCTGGTAGACAACTTGATGCCTCCAATTGAATTTTTTTTGCTTATTTTCTTTTTACTTAAGCATTCTAAAATCTTTATTGTACACTTTGATTGAAGGTTTGAAAGGTTGAAGGAGAGAAATGGAAATCCATGACTAAGGTTGTAAACAATGTCATAGAGGCTGTAAAAAATTCAGTCTTTTTAAATAATTTACTTCGTCGTTTCTTTTTAAATATCCCGTCGCAGATTTTCTTTTTAAATATTTTACTTTGTCATGTCTTTTTAAATATCTTGTCACAGCAAGCCGTATCCCGCACCAAATGCTGATTCAAATGATTTGAATTGGAAAAAGCAAGTAATGCTAGAGATCAAGCTTTAGAGGAACAGGTGGCTGATTTCAAAATGATGCTCCCAACTCCAAAGTTAACCAGGTAAACAATTTAGTTGTTGTCTGGTGTGCTCTGAATTATTGGCCATGGCTTATCTTTCAATGTATCCGAAGGTTTTGCAATCATTCGGTTATGCAGGAGGCAATGCGGAAATCTGAAGCTGCTGGGAATGATGACTGTCCTATGAAAATTAAACTTGTTGCTATCTTGTTTTATGTACTTACCACTCAAACCCTTGACAAGGTTGGTGCCATATTCACTTAAACTTGATTTGATAATTGGCTTTCTCCTGAATAGACACACATTTTGCTGTTGAAGCTTTGACTTCAAGACACTTTGATTTCCAGATGTTTGGATTTGCTACTAATGTTTGTCTTGTTGGATTGTTGGGAATATTGGTTTTAGAACTAGTTTAGATTTTTCTTCCTACCTATTAATATGATTGTCATCTAAGCCATTTGTGATTTGTCTGTTGACAATCTAAAAAAATCAGTCCTGAACATGCTTCCTTGACTTCTATTTCGTACTAAGTCAATGTGTTGTACAGATAGATAAAAAGAGAAATACTCACTATTTTAAAGATAAAAAAGAAGAGAAAGCCCTATTTAACAGATAGATTGCCCTGTCTTAGTATGAGTAAAGCTAACTAGTTGAAGATCTTAGTACTATTACAACAAGAATTGAAGTGGCATGTAGTGTGTCATATAGCTGTAGAACAATAACTGATTAACATACTCCTTTAGTTTATTTCATTGACTTTATATCTTCCACTTTTCTTTGTTTTCTTTAGCAGAATTTGGATTCAAAGATTCATCACAATAACCTCCTTATTAACATACTTGCAAAGGTATTTTCTCATTCTCCTCAATATGTTTAATGTTGTAATCAGCCAATATGTATTAAATATATTATTTGGAGATAGTTTCTTTCAGAACAAGGGTGGTTGCTGAGTTAATAAAGAATTTTGATACGTTAATCCTTAGGCTAATGTCAATTTAATGTACTATGGATAATTTTATATCATGAAAAGCAAATCTAATTTATGGTGCCTACGCATGCTGATATGCAGATTGAAGGCAATAATGTGAAAGCAGATGATGCAATCATGTTCGACCATGAAAGTTATCTGTCAGAAACCAATGCAATAAACATTGTATGTCTCTTAATTTTGCCATGATCATTATAACAGTGTTTATTCTCTTTTCCTACTTGAATGCTAGAGCTTACTAGGTAGTTGGATGATGTTTTTTGAAATCAAAGCTCTGGAGACTATTGGTTCTTCTTTAAATATGCAGTGCTTGTCGAATGGAAGCCCCCTGGTCAACTGGTCCCAGAACTTGTAGTAGTTGTTAGTTACAAGGTGATTTCTACTGCTCCTTCTTTTGATAGGCATAATCTAATACATAGACAGAAAATTGGTATAAAACAAAGAATGACAGCTATATTAGCAAGATGGAAGAATGTTTGCTTGTAGCACACAATTTATGTCACACAGATACACACAATTTCGTTGAGTCACCTTGACTTGTAGCAAAATCAACACTGTGAAGCCATTTTGGTCGATTTACAGTTTTCACAACCTATTGTTAATTGAATTGCGATGTTTTTGATCGTTGATTTTGTACTTCATTATTATTATGGGTATTGATTTTTGAATGTCTGGTAACCCTGGCCTTGTTTCTCACAAAGAAAAAACAGTAAAACTACTTAAATTTGTGCTTGATCATGTATATTGTGGCAGGTTTGTATTGTTAAATTTTAACATGTCATACAACCTTGGCTGACAATGTTTTCCATTATGGTTTATTGTGGCAGGTTTGTATTTTGGCGTATGGACAGACAGGTTCTGCCAAAACATATACAATGATGGGTAAGCCTGATGCTCCAGAGCTGAAAGGCTTGATACCACGTTCTCTGGAACAAATATTCCAAATAAGTCAGTCCCTAAAAGATCAGGGATGGAGATACAAAATGCAGGTTAATATACTTTCTCTTTATTTTCACTAGATTACATGCTTCAGTGGATGTTTGCAGTGTAAATGAGATTTCCTCCCTCCTGCAACAGGCTGCACAAAGCAGGTAAAATTATACCTAAATATGGAATATTATTTAAGTGACTTTGTTTCAAAATATGCTGGGATAAATTTTCTAGCCGAACATGTGCAACAATGCTAATATGAATTTGCTCTTCCATATGAATTTTGGATCGCCGTTAATATTCCTTTTGAAGCTGTAAAGTTTCTTGCTACTGCAAAATCATTTTCATTTCATAATAAATTTGTATTCTTGATCCTGTTAGAAAATTTAACTCATTAGTAAACAATATATAAAGTGTTTGTGATCTTGATTTATATTATTCTGGCCTTTGATTTTTAAAGAACAACATTGTCGTCCCCGATCTTCCCTTAGAATTTTTAAAACTACATCAATGTCCCTTGTTGTTTTTCCAGGTCAGTAGGAAGAACACAGATGAATCAACAATCATCACGAAGTCACTTTGTCTTTACGTTACGTATATATGGTATTAACGAGGTGCTGCTTTCTGATACATGTGTGCAGTTGCTGTTCTTTTATCTCGATACTGTTTCCTGATTTAATTTTATCTGGTTTTGTAGAACACGGAACAAGTTATTGAAGATGATTTTCGCAGAGGAGTCTCAGGAAGGTACTTAGAAGTGCCTGCACAAAATGGTTGGGATCCAGAAGTTTACGTTCTAAGGCAAATCATATTTCTGGAGGGGGTACCCGTCCCTCTCTTATGGATTTATGCATAAATAAGATGTGTGAGGTGCATTTTGGGCTTAATTGTTTTTCTTTATGGTTAGTTCTTTTGTTTTCATACAGTAATTGATCCACGTGTTTTAAGTTTTAACAGGATTTTCATAAATATGATTCCTTTTCAATTCTTCCAAGAGACACAAGCCAGCAAATTTTCAATGAATTGGTGGATTCTCATTGCTTAACAGAAGCATCTCTCAATGCTTTTAGAGATTGTGCTCTTCAGGTACTTTGCAAGAGGCTTTGGTTAAGTGAAATTTGAAGGGTTGATTTGGTTTAAGTACTTAGAAGGTTTAGTTTTAGAGATGATCTTGCTTATCAAATATATGTTGTGCATTGCAGGATGTTTTCTTAGGTGACTATCCTGGAGTACATGATAGTTGGATGGATGTCATTGCTTCAACCGGATCATCTTTACTTTCAGTTGAGCAATAGAAAGCAAATGTGTTGTTTGGTACACAAGACAGTGTTATGAATTGCTAGGTAATTCAGTTGACCTTCTTGCAGATTCTTTTTCTTTTACATGTCTGCGCACATTTAACTTTTGCTAGGATTTTATAATCTTCATACCATTTGTAAAACCTATCCTCTGTGAGTAGAATATTTGCCATCTACTACCCTTCCTCATACCATTTGCAACAGGTTCGGTAACACAGCCTATTTGCACATATCGGTGGCTTTTATCCAGATGCTCAAAGCTCTGAGTATGTTTTTATTTTTATAAACTTAACATGTTTCTCTTACTCTGAGTTATGTTCCCTTAATTCTGAAACTTTATATTTTCAGTGCCGGTGGCAACTTTTGTTGTGGCTGTTAGGCTGAGGTATAAAAAAAGAGGGAGAGATTAGAGGGAGGATATCTTGTTATTTGAGAAAAGAAGAAGCAATTTGCTAATAATTAATAGAATTGGGTTTAGATTCCTGAGATTTTTCTCCACATTTTCCATCTCTATTCATGTATCCTTCAAATCATGACTTTAGGAATGTCTTCACCTAAGCTGCGACACCTAGGTAAGTATTTTATGATCATCATTAAAATATACCGTACTAAATGATGGTGATTGGAGTTGCTATCTTGTAAAGTTAAGCATTTCATAGGCATTTTCTTGTTGATGCTGAAAAGTCCCTTGTTTAATGCTTATTGGAATTTTTTACTGGTTTATACACATTTATACACATAAAAATATTTTGATAAAGAGATGTTGACTGCCGATGCGGCAGCACTCTGCCGTGCCCGTGACGAGAAGGTATTTCTGTATTGTTGTCTATCATCGATTGATTTTCTTTTTTTGATTTCTGATGCTCCATATTCATTTTGATTCTTGCTTGCAATGTTCTGTCTTGGTTTATCCTTAAATTTTTGACTCTGAATGTTGTTATTAATCTCTATTGTTGTCTTTTGTTTTGAACAGAACCAGGGACTCCTAGAAAGTGGCTTTAGAGAATTATGGTTAGCCAAGAATGATAGGATTCTAGATTGCTTGCTTTCAGAATCATCTTCCATTATCTGCCTCCAGGTAGAAATTCTTCTCCTTTGTTCCTTACAAAGAGTTGGTTTTTAATGATTGTGGTGACTTGTCAATTGGTCAGCTAGGCAATATTGTAACTTGTCTGCATATTTGTTGGCAGAATGTTTAAGGCTCTCTTATTAATTAAGTTTGTTGGTTTGATGTTTGGAGTGCACCATGGTGTTCTGAGTTGGTGAAATAAAGAGTTATTTGGTATATATGGTGAATTGGTTGCTACTTTGTCTGAGAGGGTGACTTGGTGTATCTGTCACGGGCTTCCTAAGGTGTATGGTCTGTTAGTGGTGGCAGTAAGGTCAAGCAATTATAGGAGGGTGGAACAGAGCTGGAGTGGAAAATTGTTTCTTAGGATTTGTGATGATGGAACAAATGAAAGGAAATTGGAGGAAAGGATCTGTGATGCAGCAGATGATGTTGAGACCCTATTCAAAAGCGGTGCTGAATTCATATGGTGATGTTGATGTATTTTAACTCTTGTTTTAGTATTTCCAGTTTCATGTATTATTACTCTTGCATCTTCAAGTTGGTAATACTGTTGATGGTCTGAAAGTAAAGGTAGTAGTCTACTATCTATGGTGACGAAACATAGTAGAATTCTATGTCTATAATATATGATGAATGCTAAGACGCCACATGGGTTGATTTTTAGCTACTAGTGCAATGTGTGTTGCTTTACACCTTAAGTGTATATGTTCTATGAATTGACTTATGATACCTTTTTTTGTCTTCACAGGTAATATTAGCTAGAGATTATAGAGCAGGGGACAGACAAAACGATTTTTTTTTAAAATAAAATGAAACATATAAAGTCGGGCGGAACTAACAATCCGACTTTAAAAGTTATTTACATTAGACTTTACACGGGTAAATAAAGTCGGACGCTATTTGATCCGACTTAAAATCGAACTTTTTAAAATAAAATGAAACATTTAAAGTCGGGCGGAACTAACAATCCGACTTTAAAAGTTATTTACATTAGACTTTACACGGGTAATTAAAGTCGGACGCTATTTGATCCGACTTAAAATCGAACTTTTTAAGTCGGACTGTAACCCGACTTTAAATCTCTCTGACATTCTAAGTCGCCCTAATAGAAGTCGGACCAATATCCGACTTTAAAAGTCCAAAATATCCGACTTTGAATCCTCTTTTTCCACTAGTGGAGCAAACAAGTAGAAAATACTAATGAGCAGTACCAATAATAATAAAAAGCAAACAAACGCAACCAACAAAAACTAATGACCCCAAATGAAACATGTCCTAATGAAAATAGAATTAATCTGCACTGTCCCTTTTCTGTTCATCATGTGCTTTTCAAATTTTGGTTATGATTGGTTCATCCCTCACTTAGCCATCATGACTTTGACCACTGTTTTCATACCCGCACTTCATAAATAAAAAAAGCAACCATCTGCATTACATTTACATCTGCATTACAAAAGAGAATATCAAAAGCGTCCAGCATTCCATGCATCAGCGTCACATGCATCCACGTAGCATACATCTGCATTACATTTGCATAACCGCATCTTGCACATTCATCATTACACCAAAATCATAGCATAACATGCACTCATAACATGCACTCATTGCATGCACATGCATAACATGCACTCATAACCTGCACTCATACTCCATGCACCATTCCTTGCATCAACTGACGTATGCAAGCACCTCAATCCAATACAGCAGCATCGGTCATTTCAAATCAACCAATCAACAGCATTTGTGAGCCCTCTGTGCTCATCCTGAGCCCTCTGTGCTCCCCCTGAGCCCTCTGCGCTCATCCTGAGCCCTCTGTACTCCCTCCTGAGCCCTCTATGCTCATCCTGAGCCCTCAGTGCTCCTTCTTTACTGCGTTCTTTACCGCTTTATTTCCTGCTTTTGCACGCCTAGTGCCCATTTACCGCTTTCTGCACGCCCAGTGCCCATTTACTTTTCGGTTTGCACGCCAAGTGCCCATTTACTTTTCTGTTTGCACGCCAAGTGCCCATTTTACCTTTCTGTTTGCATGCCAAGTGCCCATTTACTTTTCTGTTTGCACGCCAAGTGCCCATTTATTTTTCTGTCTGCACGCCAAGTGCCCATTTACTTTTCTGTCTGCACGCCAAGTGCTCATTTTACTATTCTGTCTGCTTTAGTTGAACTTTTCAATCAATCAACCAACAGGATTCGTGAATCCCTTCAGGACCCAAGTGTCCCTTCAAAAACAGACTTCACCTCGTATTCGAGCTGCGGGTAAGTCCTTCAGACCCCGAGTGGTCCTTCAGACTAGTTGTGTCAGCCTAAGACACAATGGACGTCCTTCATAGTCAACATATCAGTTCCGGAGCTGATCTTGACCCATCATGGCCGCTCGAAAGGCCCCCTCAGACCGTTTTACCAGTACCATAGCTAGTAGCGCTCCTTCAGACCACGATGGTCCTTCAATTAAGGCCTAGGCAGCCTTCCAGACCCTGAGTGGTCCTTCAGAGCCTTAGTGCTCCTTCAGACCCTGAGTGGTCCTTCAGAGCCTTAGTGCTCCTTCAGATCCCGAGTGGTCCGTCATTTTCTCTCTCAGTTAATGCGCCAAGTGTTAACCGTTCCCCGTTTGTTCTCAAAACCCATCTATTCAAAAATAGAAAAAGAAAAAGAGGAAAATTCGGGTTTCCCCAAGTGGACAAAATCGGTATAATTTCTGAATTCTTTATCTTCATTTTGCCTTGGAATATGTTTCGGCCAATTCATATTCCTCGTTAAAATTCAGATAAAGAGGGGCAGCTGTCATACCCCAATTTTGTCCGGCTTAGGTCCAAACCCTAATTTTCCACACAAAAATAAATTATGCATTGCATTTTGGGTCCTAGAAACCATTCCAAAGTTTTTGAAATCATTTTTAGGGTTAGAATGCACTTTTTGGGAAATTAGGGTTTTTAGGGTCAAAAAGGGCATTTTGGTCATTTATCACTGAAGGTCTATGACTTTTAGTAGCTGAAAGATGAGTGTTTCAAAACATGCATGGTGCATCAAAATAGTTTTGAAAAATATTTCTAAAAATATTTTGGTTGAGGGCTTGAAATTAAAATCCTATATTTTTACAAAGATAATAGATTATGTGCCTGAATGTTTTCAGAGCATATAATCGATTACTCTCCTATCTTTACTAAAGCGAATAATCGATTGTTTCCTTATTTACAACAATAAATCGATTATCCTAATCATTTTGGAAGCAAATAATCGATTAGCCCTCATTTGCACATCACACATAATCGATTATGAAGCAAATGGAAGTTTCCATATTTATCAAATAAATCGATTACTCCCTTCTTGTAACTAAGCATATAATCGATTACCACCTTTTTAGGAAGGTTGATAATCGATTATACACTTGTTTTTCCTTCACACATAATCGATTATCCACTCAAAAATCAATGAGCCAATAATCGATTACATCTCCCAAGTTATTTCCAACATAATCGATTACTCCGTTTCCTAAAATAGATCAAATCTGATTTCCTATAAATAGGAAGCTCATTTTTCATTTCAAAGGACACATCTTCACACGGACATTCTTCACGAGATCAGAGAAAAAACCCATTTTTCTCGAAATCTCTCACATTATAGAAAAACTCTTCCACGCTTTATTTTTTCGCTCTACTCGTTCCGTTGGTCCGTCTGAGCTGGTCTTCTACAAAAGTTAGCTGGAATTGCGTTCTCCAAGTCGTAGTATCTGCCTTCATCAGAGGTATTTCTGCTTTTCTATTTGTTAATATTTAATCATTGTGATCCATGCCAAAATTGCCCTATGTGATTTAATCTAGCTATAGTGTCATTGTTGATGATGAACCACATGATTCCCACTTATGCCTAGTGCATCATTCTCTAAGTGGTGAAGATGGTCTCAGATGATTCAACCTTCCCCTTTCAAACTCTTTCAAAAAAAACATTTTTCATTAGAACTACGTCGCTTTGATTCCCGTTTGGGATACGTAGGAGCGAGCCACATTCTCGTCAAGCGCAACAAATAAAAATTCTTTTCACCCCCCTAAACCAATCATTTTCATAAAACAAACAAAAATCATTTTTCAAACCCATTGTTGCTAGTAGCTCATCAGAGCCTCTGTTCGTTTAGCTATTAGTGACAATGTCCTTTTCTCCTAAAAATAATAAACGACGATCCATCATAACTTTTGTTAGTTTGATTATCGTACAAATCAATCTCTTTCAAAAATCATTTTCAAAAACATAATAAAAACAAGTTGTTATCAATAGTCCATCAGAACCTTTGTTCGTTTGACTAGCGGTACAACTCTTTTTGAGCATTTAGCAGTGATTCATCATAGCCTCTGCTAGTTTAATCATTTACTAATGCTCGTCCTATTTCAAAAACTCACCAAAAAAAGATAAAAAACAAAACTTTTCAAAAAGACAACCAAGAACTACGTAGCTTTGAATTCTCCATCGCACCGGGAGATACGTAGGAGCGGGCCATGTCCCGTCAAGCACTTTTTCTAAAAACCTTTTTTTTTTCCCCCCTTCTCACCTAAAATAAAATTCTCGTTAAAGATTTCCCATTCATCTCCAAATAAGAAATAAATAGGCAAATCTAGGTATTTTTAAAATCAAACGTTAAAACCACACATTTAATTAGAGGTTCCCTTTCGGTAGAAAGGACGTGCGCGGTGCTAACACCTTCCTCGCACGTAATCGACCCCCGAACCCATATCTCTAGTTTTCAAAAGACCATCCGCCTTGTCCAAAAGACCTTTTTTCAATGTTTTGGTCTTAAAATTAAAATATTGGTGGCGGCTCCAAAATTTTTTCCACGTTGTACATCGGGAAACCCAAGCCGGGATTTTTCGGGGTGCAACAACCATCACTTCTCCTTTATCATCTAACTTCGTTCTCTGCTGATCAGGCACGTGTCTAAAACAAACAGATTCAAATACTCTGAAGTGCGACACGTTTGGCTTGACACCTGTCCAAGCCTCCTCAGGGGTGATGTCTTCCAATCTCTTAGTTGGACTTCGATTAATGATATATGCCGCAGTATTAACTGCCTCTCCCCACCATCTCTTAGGCATATTCTTACTCTTTAACATGCTTCTCACCATATTAAGCAATGTCCTATTTTTTCTCTCAGTCACTCCATTATGCTGAGGAGTGTATGGAGGTGTGATTTCATGTGTTATTCCTTCAACTTCACAAAACTCATTAAACTCAGTATTCACATACTCTCCACCACCATCAGTTCTTAACACTTCGACAATCTGTCCACATCGTTTTTCGACTAGGACTTTGAATTTTTTGAATACTCCCAACACATCACTCTTCCTCCTAATCAAATAAATCCAAAGTTTCCTAGTGAATTCATCAATAAATGTAACAAAATACTTGTTACCTGCAGGAGTTTCATGCACTATGGGGCCACACACATCTGAGAAAATCACCTGCAGCTTCCTCTTTGCTCTACTGGGCACACTTGGATTGAAGGAACCCCTAGGCATCTTGCTCTCCACACACTCTGCACATACATCTTTTGGAACATGGATATGAGGCAGACCTTTCACTACTGTCTTGCTCTGCATCCTGTTCAAATAACCAAAATTCAAGTGTCCATATCTGAAATGCCATAGCCACTCTTCCTTGTCAACTGCTGTGGCTAAGCACTGCTGCATCAGCACACCTAATTCGATCTTAAATGTCCTGTTCTTGGAGAGAGTTGCCTTTATCAACAGCCTCTGTTCAATGCCATACACCTTCATAGCATTGTCTTCCAGCACCATCCTATATCCCTTCTCCAATAGCTGTCCAATACTCAGCAAATTGCTCTTCATCCCTGGCACATACAGTACACACCAGAAATGAAGCACAGTGAACCATCCTTCTTTCTTATCATTACTCTCCCCACACCTTCCACCTTCATGGTTCTATCATCAGCAAACCTCACTCTGCTCTTGATCGAAAAGTCAAGTTCGACAAACCAATCTCTCCTCCCTGTCATGTGTGTCGAACAGCCCGTGTCTAGGAACCAATGCTCACCACTCTCACCTTCCTCCTTAGTTGTCACCATTTGCACTATTTCATCATTGCTCTCTGTCTCCTCAATCGCCATCAACAGAGATTCTTCCTTCTCTTCCTCTTCTTCAGGCATTTTAGCATCATTGCCATTAACATTGCTGTAGCACTCATCAGCAAAATGTCCATATTTCTCACAGTTATAACACTGTATATGGCTCTTGTCGAATCTTCTCCCTCTTCCTCTATATCCTCGGCCACCTCTACTCCCTCTTCCTCTGTAGCCATCACCACTACCACTTCCTTGCTCATCACTGTTACTATTATCACTAGTGTTCGATTTGGAAGAGTTTGAGTTATAGAAATTACCTCTTCCTCTTCCTCCTCTGTAATTGTTTCTGCCTCTACCACGTCCTCTTTGATTTCCACCTGATTTGTTGCCTGTTTGCACTGCTAGAGCTTGCTCAGTGCCAGACTTCACCACTTTCTTCTCATTCATCCTCTGCTCATGCGCTTCAAGTGAGCCTTGAAGTTCTTCTATCGTTATCGTTGATAGATCCTTCGCCTGTTCAATCGCCACCGTGATGTGATCAAAACGCGAAGACACTGATCGCAAAATCTTCTCCACTACTGTTTCATCAGAGATCGTTTCACCACAATACATCATCTGATTCGTCATAGTTTGGACTCTAGTGAAATACGCAGAAATCGTTTCACTCTCCTCCATTCCTAGCAATTCATACTGTCTTCTCAGAGTTTGAAGTCGCACCTTCTTCAATTTCTGATCTCGGGCGTAGGAACTCGCAAGAATGTCCCATGCTGCTTTGCTTGTCTCCGATCTAGCAATTTTTTCAAAAATTGCAGGATTCACACACTGATGGAGGATGCACAATCCTTTCCAGTCCTTCTTCTTCGTTTCTCTGTAAACTGCTTTTTGCGCAGCAGTCGCATTCGCCGGTAACGGAGTTACTCCGTTCTGCACTAGATCCCACACATCCTGAAATCCAAGGATCGCCTTCATCTTCATACTCCACTGATCGTAATTTCTTCCATCGAGGATTGGAAAGTTCACCTGAAAATGGTCGTTCGTCGTCATCGTGATTCACTCTCACCGTTGAGACTTCACTCGTCTTCTTCACTCTGGATTCACACTCTGAAACTTCAACAATTATGCTCTGATACCATTTGTTGGAAGTTCCAAATTCTCACACACACGCACACACGAGAGAGAGAGAGAGAGAGAGAGAGAGAGAGAGAGAGAGAGAGAGTAACAGAATTCAGTTAGAGTGAAAACTGTAAACTTGTGCACTACTCATTGCATCACTGAAATTGTATATATAGTACATTACGTATGCTGAGTCAGCAATTAATGAAAGTATGAAAATCAAATCTAAAGGGAAACTTCGACACCCTCCACTTCAACAGACAAATTGAGAGAGGTCGAACTAGCTTAGTCGAAACAGCTAGTTGAACTAGCTTACTTATTCAACAAGTTTCTCCGAAGACCTGATAGAGATGTCAGACTTATCTAGCTAGGGCAGCAAATCTTGAAAGAGTAAATCTTAGATATTGTAAGATTTACTCTTATGAACACAGACACCACTCAAAGGTTGTTCGAGAACAACTTACTTAAGATAAAAAAATTGAACAGTGCAAGATCGATTTACCAGTAAATTTGGATATTATACTTACTTGTTCAGTTGTTCATTCCAGGAGACCATGAGCATGTTCTGGGCAGGTTTGATTTTCAAAATGCAAATGGATTTGTGTTCGGATCATGTATTGTTGTGCTTGTTTGATTAATTGCGATATACGAAAAACTGGAGGTGATCATTACAACCTATCATTTGAATTCATTCACACATCGTGATAATGAGGAGAATGAATGGTATATAGATATGTCTTCATCGATCACATTAGCATTGAAAATAGTTTTCTAGTTGATGTTCTTGCAAGAAAGTCATCATTGTTAGTTAAAGTTTCTTAATTAGTCTTGCTGCTCACATAAAATATTGTTAGTCCATGGAAGACATGAATTTTCAGACTCATTAATCTATATTCTTTCATTATTATTGTTATAAAATATTTGGGTGACGGGACTGCGATTGCAGAATTTAATTTTTTAAATGTTACAAAAAACGTAATTATTAGCAAAAATAATTCATTACAAAGATAAACCATGTACGAAGAAGAAGAACATGAAATTTTATAATTTTATATGAGTCCTGCTATATAGTCTGAATTTTTTCCCGAATCAGCAACCTGACATCTTCAACTAACAATATATATCAGAAAATATAGGATTGATATAATTATTGTTTTGCCCTTTTGACTCTTTACAATTTTGAGGGCAAATTTGGTAATTATTATTTAATCACTCATATTTTTTCACTTTTTTTGAAAGTTGTGCCAATCTCATTTCTCTATTTTCTTTTCTTTCAAATCAATCTCTCATATTCTCTAACTTTCAAATTTTTATTTTTATTTTCTCACTTTCTTTTTAGAGTAAAGGCCCAAATTGGTCCTTGACAAATTTTTTGTGGGACGAATTCGTCCCTCACAATTTTTTCGGGACACATTGGTCCCTGACAATTTCAAAACGGGACACGTTAGTCCCTCCATCCATTTTGCCGTCTTCAACTGTTCCAACGTCGCATACGTGGCACGTTAAGTGCCACGTGTCACGTTAAGTGCTTATTTTGGGACAAATAAGTCCCTGCTTTACAAATGTTAAAATAGCCCATATTAGTCCCTGAAGTGGTTTCTGGTTTTCAAAACCAGTTTCCACCATTTTAGTGCTGTTTCTCAGAGACAGAGAGAGAGAAAGCGCGGAAAGAAGAAGAAGAACCAGTGTTCACCGTAGACAGAGAGAGAAAGCGCAGAAGAAGAAAAACGAAGAAGAGACGCCGTAGAAGGAGAAGACCATTTTACTGCTCTTGGACGCCGTTGACACGCATCTGGCCGTGACTCTCTACCATTTTCGCAAAGGTTAGGTTTTTAGTGTTTGATTTTTATCTGTTCTTTGATTTTCTTTTTTCGTGGTTTTCATCTTCTTCCACCATTTTCGTTTCTAATAGGTTATTTAAGAGAAAAGCCCTAACTTAAGAGGTTATTTAGTTGTTTCCCTATTTTGATTTGTTTACTGATCCACATGATTTTGAGTTGTTTAAGAGGAAAACCGTAATGCACGTGATTTTGAGTTGTTTAATGCTGTGTATTTTGTCCTTGTTTGACTTGATTTTGAATTGTTTAATGTTTGTGTATTTTGGAAGTTGTATGTGGTCCTTGATGTGAAATTGTTTAATAACCCCAAACAAATGCTGTTTTTTTGTCTTTTGTTTTGTAGATGACAACAAATATCACCTTCTACTATCACACCCAAGGCAAATTTGTACGAGATGAAAATCGGAAACTCTTTTATGTAGGTGGTACAGTAAATAGTGTGCCTCCAATGGATATTGATTTCGTAAACTATTTTGATTTGGTGGAGTTATTTAAGTCTTTGGGCTATCACGATTTGACGGCAATGTATTGGATGCATCCGAATTATTCTTGCCTTAATAGTGGCTTAAATAAACTAAGTTGTGACACTGACATCAATCTTATGTGTGAGGCAGCAATCAAATCAATGAAATCAAATGAATGTAGTGTTCATTTATATATTGAGCATCCGGTGTTAGGGTTGAATGATGTTGAAATTGTGGAGGATATTGAAATTGTGGAGGATTTAGGTACCAACAGTGTGGAGGATGTCCCAATTGTGGAGGATTTAGTTGATGATGTTGCTTCAGAGGATGTTGAGGATTTAGCTACCAAATCGGTCTTAGGCGACGTTGAAACTTCAGAGGATTCCACATACATTCCGACTAAATATAATGAGAGTGATGACACTGATTTGGAAGAAATTCTTGATGGTGAACTTGAAAAACTTTCCGGTAAGAAAAAATCAGCTTCTCCAATCAAGAAATGTTCTAAAAAGAAGGATGTGGTAGTAGAAGAGGGTAGTGATGATAGCAGAAGGATGTCATTTGAAATCAATGGGTATGCTTCGTATTCTGAGGGCATGAGGACTCCAATCTCAACAGATGATGAGGGGAATTCAAGGCCAATTTTTCCAATGTTTAGGGAATCCACTACATTTGGTCAAGTCAACCTAGTACTTGGAATGGAGTTTGAGAACTTGGAGATTTTCAAGAATGCTGTTAAAGACTATAATATTAACCTTGGAAGGCAATTTGTGTGGAAGAAGAATGATAGTGGTCGGGCTAGGGCTGTTTGTAAGGATAATGATTGTCCATGGGTTGCATATTGTTCTCGGGGTAGCAATGACAAGGCTTATCAAATAAAGACACTTGGGAGCAGTGGGCTTACCAAAAAACTCTCTATTGGGGTTTGCTGCTGTCTTTGAAAGGGTTACATCAGCTTTTAACCCACAACAACATCTTGGGCCACTCCAATGCCTACGAGTGTTTGTTGAATCGCAAGAATAAAAGTGAGTAGTTTGAGATCCATGACTGCTCATTCTTGTAATCAACACTCAAACTACTAATGAACGAATAGAAATCAGAATATAAAATGGAATTAAAAATCACACACGAATCATGAATCAAAACGAAAAATAGTCAACAAAACCTACCTTCTTCTTCTACGCCGAACACTGGTTCTTCTTCTTCTTTCTGCGCTTTCTCTCTCTGTCTCTGAGAAACAACACTAAAATGGTGGAAATCTGGTTTTGAAAACCAGAAACCACTTCAGGGACTAATATGGGCCATTTTAACATTTGTAAACCAGGGACTTATTTGTCCCAAAATAAGCACTTAACGTGACACGTGGCACTTAACGTGCCACGTATGCGATGTTGGAACAGTTGAAGACGGCAAAATGGATGGAGGGACTAACGTGTCCCGTTTTGAAATTGTCAGGGACAAATGTGTCCCGAAAAAATTGTTAGGGACGAATTCGTCCCACAAAAAATTTGTCAATGACCAATTTGGGCCTTTACTCTTCTTTTTACAAAAAATCACCTCATCTCCCTCTTTTTTTTACCTTTCCAATTTTTCTTTTACTTTCCCCCCTCTCTTATCCTCGCTCTCTTTCTTACATTTTCAATTTTATTTTTTCCTTTCCCCTACCTCTCTATTCTACTATTTATCTTCTACTACCAACTAAATTCTCTTATTCATTATATCAATCAACTATTTATCTATTTATTATCTATTTAATCAGTTCAACCACTACCAAAAATACCAAACTAACCATTTTTAAATTATTTATCTAATCACTTCAACCACTACCAAAAATATATATGACACTACTCGTTTATTTAATCATTCTCAATTATTCTATCTCACTTTTTATCCTTGTGGGTCCCACTTTCTCTCATTATCTCTTAAATTTTTTAATCTCACTTCTAAACCCCACTTCTTTCCTCTCTCTCACTCTAATCTTTCTCAATTATCTGTTTATCTATTTAAATTTTTTTTTGAGGATAAGTATGTTATTCTTAATTATTTTATCTCAAATTTTATCTTTGTGGGTTCAACTTTCTCACATTATCTCTTGAAATTTTTTATCTCACATTTAAAACCCACTTTCTCCCCTCTCTCACTCTTATCTCTCTCAATTATCTATTATGTTTATGTATTTATTTATCTATTTAATCAATTCAACCACTAGCAAACATACCAAACTACTCATTTCTAAAACTCATTTCTCAATTATTCTATGTCATTTTTTATCATTCCGGGTCCCACTTTCTCACATTATCTCTTGAATTTTTTTATCTCAGATTTATAACCAACTTTTTTCCTCTCACTCTTATCTTTTTCAATTATCTATTCTATTTATCTATTTACTCAATTCAACCACTAGCAAAAGTAACAAACTATCCATTTCAAAAACTCACATTTTGAAGATAAATATGTCATTATTAATTATTCAATCTCAATTTTTGTCTTTGAGAGTTCCACTTTCTCACATTATCTTTTAAATTTTTTTATCTCACATTTAAAACCCATTTTTCCCTCTCTCTCACTCTTATCTTTCTCGATTATCTATTTCTCTATTTAATCAATTTAAGCACTAGCAAAAATACCAAACAACCCAATTTTACAATATTGGACGGTAAAATATATTTTCAATTATAAATGTATGTAGCGACCGAAAAATCCGGGTGAGGATTCCTCGAAGTTCTAAAATGAAGCCGCCACCAAAGTTTAATTATAAAGGGAAAACATTGGAAAATCCCTTTGAGATGGATAAGGGTCCTTGAGACCAGATTAGGGTTCGGGAGTCGGTTATGCATGGGGAAGGTGTTAGCACCCCACGGCATCCTTCCTAAGGAAGGTTACCTGCTAATTAGTTGTATAAAAGAAAATATTAATTTTAAAAGTGTTTATTTTACCCTTTATTGAGAATTTAAAAAGAAAAAAAAGACTAAATAAAGTTATTTATTTTTGTGCTTGACAGGAGTGGAGCCCCGCTCCTACGTATCTCCGGGTGCGATGGAGAAATCAAAGCTACGTAGTTCTTGGTAAAAAAAGGTATGAATCAATTCTTCCCTTTAAAAAATGTTTGCTTAACAATCGATTATGCAAGGAAAAGGAAGTGATGTGAAATCGATTCTTTTGTTTTTGGAACCAGTGTGAATCAAATATATGCTTTGTATGAATCGATTATATGCATTCTTGATGACCTGAAAATCGATTTCAATGGATGTTTATAAAAGGTGCAAATCGATTTTTATGCTTTCAAAAATGCTTTTTGTGTTTACGTAAGTATGCATGCATTTTGAAAACTTGTGTGAGTGTGTGAGACTTCGAGAGACGAGCTGATCTGCGAAAGAGCTTACACTTTTTCCTAAGACACACCCAAACCCTAAGGACTACCCTTATACTTAAGGAGTACCCTTAAGCTTGAATCTTCAATTCTTGAGCTTGATTGTCTTGAATTGTGACTTTGATTATATGTCACTTTTTATCAACTTTGGCTTTGTCACTTTCATTTACTTGGGCCACACTTTGGCTCTGCCTTTTTCATCATCAAAACTTGACCTGCAATACAAGGTATCCACAATTTGTTTGTGTTTTTTAATTAGGGGTTTTAGGACTTTTGATCCGTACGGGTCATTCGTCCTAAAACGATGACTACCCGGCCGTACGGCCGACTTAATCCCCTATTATGAAAATTTGATTTTTGGAAAGGAAGTGATTTGATTGAAACGGTATTTTAGGATTCTTGAGCCGTACGGCCCATTCATTCTAAAACGATGACTAACCCGGCCGTACGGCCGACTTAATCCCTTATTTTGAAGATTACATTTTTATTTGAAAGAAATGCTTGTGTGTTTGTATTTTTTAGTTTAGAAATTATTTATTTTAAATAGGGATTGTAGGACCTGATCCGTAACGGTTCATTACTGGCCCTAAAAAGCAGACTAACTCGACTGTACAGTCGACTTATAACGGGGTAAGTGATCTTCTGGGCTAGCCTTTGCCGTCCATTAGATTAAAAGTACGTCTTTAATTCTTTTGGGCTAGCCTGTGCGGTCCATTAGACTAAAAGCCTGTCTTTGGTTACTTTTGGGCTAGTCTTTGCGGTCAATTACTTGGCGGTTTTCGGGTCAAAATGGACCTGATAGGAGTTCGGTTCGCGATTGCCTTGTCAGACTGCTCGGTCCGGTTCGGCATTCATCGGTTGATGAGCTTGAGGTTAGTTTTGTATTTTATTTATTTATTTACCGTTGTACATATTTATTATTTATTATCTATTTATAGTTTATTTATTTATGTATATATTTATTATTTATTTATTGATTTATTTGTATAGTTCTTTATTTATTGATTGATTTTAACTTTACTCTTTATTAATTGTTAGTTTTGTCATTAATTTCATAAATACACAATCTTCCTTTAAAAAAACAAAAATAGGGGATTAACACTACAAGAAAAGTCTGTTTTAGCTACCAATATTTGCGACGGGCAGTAATCCGTCAGTAATTTGCCACGGATTTGCGACGGCAAGTATAAAAAGTAAGGAGCGGGAAATTTCCCGCTAGCATTTGTGACGGATTAGAAAACGGTCGCAAATTTGCGACGGCTATCCCGTCACAAGCCCGTCGCAAATGTCATCAGTTTGCTTCTTATCACGCGTTTCTCATCTTCAGTCAAAATATCATCAGTTTCGTTCTTCTCTCTTTCTTTCTTCTCTCACGCTGACCCCTCTCACGCTGTCCCCCTCCCTCCATCGCGCCTCCACCCACACCGTCACTCTCCCCCATCGTGCCTCCACCCACACCCTCCACCATCGCGCCTCCCCACCCTCAATCTCGCAAACCCTAACCTAATTGCAAAACCCAAAATCGTTTCTTTCTTCTATCGTCGTTCTCAGTTCTCTCATCTTCCTCAAAATCCAAATTGCAAAACCCCCAAAATCTCTCACAGTTTCTCACTTTCTTTCTCATCTCTGTTTCCCTTTCTCCCGTCTCTGCAAAACCCCCCAAAATCTCTATTCCCGTTCGCTCCCTTCATCATCATTTCGTTTTCTATTTGTAGGTTCTCAGCGCCTCTTCATCATCATTCATCAAGGTATTTCGATTTCGTTTTCTATTTGTAGCTTCTTTCAGTTACTCATTTTTTATTTTTAGGTATTTTAATTTCGTTTTATGATTTAACTTATTTGATGCCTTTAATGTACTGTGGCAGAAGCTATGTTGAAGAGACTGAGAGTGGTTTCATACGAGGTGCTGCTGTTGGTGCTATATCAGGAGCTGTTTTTTCCTTTGCAGAAGCTATTTGTTCTTTGGTTTGCTTTCACGTTAAAGTGTGTAATAGAATCTTTATGACAGTTTTTTTTTTTCAATTTCAAGTTATTGATTCTTCTATTATTATTGTATGACTGAATTACCTATAAATGTCACAATGTTTTGCTTCATTTGCTTCTATGAAAATTGGTCTGATATGAAATTAGTAATTTTAGATCACACATGTTTTATAGGGTTCAGCAGCTATGGAAAAGATTGTAGCAGTTGCGATGGTTACCAGGAGGCTTCTATTGGAAGAACCGGAAACGGTGTGTAATTTAGTTTGATAACATCTTTCGCATTTGGATAGATTTGTAAGAAGTTACATTAGGGTCATGAATTTCTTTTATTGAAAGTTCCTTATACCATTTTTACTGCAGAACATGCAGTCCTTGCCAGTTAGTGATCGGGATCAGATAGAGATATACATATCATCATCAATTAAAAGTGCATTTGCACGGGTGAGTATTATGGTCGATGATGGTTATTTCTCAAAAGTCATTTATGTGGTTAAGTTGTTTGAATTTCTTGCATGTTCTATTTCTGCCTTAAAAATCCTTGATATTCGGGTATTATCTGCCACTTAACTGATAATTGACTAACAACTAACAAATTGCCCCCATTTACTGTTGTTGATTATACATGTTTGAGTTTTTAATGAACATTTGGAAGCAAATATACTCTTAAAATTCTTTATCCTGCCATGCGATTTTAATGTGTATTGGAATATTTGCTTTCATTTTTTTATTTTTTTTCAAGAAACTTAACTACAGGATAGAAGAATAGCTTGTTTTCGTATTCCATTTCTAATCCCGTGTTTAAGGAAATATCATTTCTTTCTGCAGACATATCAAGTTGTTGAAAGAGTAGATATGTCACATGAGCATCCCTTGGCATTGCTTGCAGAAGAACTCAAGAAGCTTCTAAAGAAAGATTCAGCAACTTTCATGCCTATTTTATCTCAGAGACATCCTCAGGCAGCTTTTGTATCTGCATCATTAGTTCACAAACTATACGGCCACAAACTGGTGAGTGTATATATGATTTGTTTATTTTTTCCTAATAACATTGTGAATATAGCTTTAAAATGACAGAAAATCTATTTGATTGTATTTTCAGAAACCCTTTCTGGATAGTGCAGAACATTTAAGCGAGGATGTCATATCGGTATTTCCAGCTGCTGAAAGTCTAGAGCAATTCATAATGGCACTTATTACATCAGTAAGCCAAGAAGAAAATGCTGAGATCTTGTTGAGGAAATTGAATCTCTACCAGGTAGGTAGTTAGATTACTTTTAGGCAACACAAAGTTGCTTTCCTTGATACTTAGAAGGAACTTATTCAGTGTCTTATCACATAGTTGCTTTCCTTGACTGGTGAGAGTGGAAGAAACCAACCAGCTCCTTCCCCAGGTTCTCCTGCTCTGATGCATCGTGCAGCTGTTCTAACTTCACTGCTCCTTGATTGTGCAAAATGGAACATGGATGATTTTCAGAACCCACGCGTACAGGTTAGATGCCCTTCAGTTTAATGAATCAGTTTTGACTATGGATTTCATCACAATGATTAAATGTTAAAATATTGTGACTTTCTGAAAGGTTATTATCAAAGTCACTACTTAGATTGGCGAGTACCTGCACCAGCATTTAGAACATTGTACTTTTAGAACATTTTGACTATGTACTTTTAGAACATCACAGGGTTTGCATAATCCCGGTAGAGATTGCCATGGTTTTGTAATCATTTGCAATTTTTATTTTGTTTCTTATAAGAAGGAAAGGATGAAATGGTTATCCAATTTCTATGTTCCTAAATTTCTGCTTTCTGTACTAAACATGCAGATGAAAAGATTAAGCTGTGGCTTTTCCTTCCCGGGCGTCATTCATCAGTTGTTGAGACTGCTCAGCCAGCATTATACAGATTAAGAGGTAACATGGATAACTGAACTTTAGTATTTGGTCATTTACATTTCCTTCTTCAAAGGTAATGGAATTGGAGCTTTTCCATTTTTATATTTTCTGATTATGTTTTAATATGTGGAAACTTTTTTAATATAGTTGTTGTGTCCTGGTCTCTGGCTGGCTCCTCGGGATTCAGAAGAGGTTGCAACTGCTCTCTCCCAGGCTTTAAGGAATTGCATAGAAAGGTCCCCCCTCCCCCCTAATTATTCAAAAATGATGTTAATCTTGGTCAATAGTTTAGCTTGCATTGAAATACTTATCTGTTGGTGTCCCTCCTTTTTATCAGGAATATCCGGATGCTTTCCAGTGGTGATCTAGAAAAATTGTTGAAACATTCTACTGAGGCGACACATAGATTTCCAGGTTGGCATGATATTTTGTGCACCAACTAGTGTTTTTTGCAGTCATTTCAGTTCAAAAGGGGAGACAATTTTTTCTTTCTCTATCCACCTTTATGTCTAGTTATTGTCATTTTCTCCGTGTCACTGTCAAACTCTGTTTTTAGGTGTCCTAGATATCCAAAAGTGTTAGTTCTTCAGATTCTCAGATGGCTTTTCTTGGCACCATATTTGATTTTATTTTACGTTATTGCATTGCAGTGATTGTTTCTCCTCATGGAGTACGTGGCAGCCTGACCGGTTGTTCTTCAAGTGATCTTGTCAAGCAAAGTTATTTCAGGTCCTTTTTATAACCCTTTATGTGTACATTTGATGTATGAAGATATCAACAACGACTGAATTCCGTTTTTTCATTTTTTATTCTTTAGCAGTTCTGCCAAATTTAGGGTGTCAAATAGAATTATAGGTCTCCCATATCATGTTTCCCAGGGTGTTGCTTTTCCATTTTATATTCTTATGTTGTGGTTTTTTCTTTAGTTTTTTTGGGCTATTTCTTCAAATTGTTGTTTATCTATAGGTACAAGGTTGGAATGGCAGATATGTTGAAATGGCAGATATGTTGGAATGGCATATGATTATATTGGCACTGAAGGAAATTCAGAATGTAATGATGATGACGAATTTAAAGAGAAAGTTGCAGAAGTAATCTCCATTTGGCTTCAAATTGCAGCTAATTTTATAAATGATCTGTAGGTGTAGCTTTTGTTTACTCTAGAGTATAGGATAGTGTCATAGTGATAGTAATAGATGAAACCCTTTAGTCTATAAGATTAGGCTGTGATGCATATAAATATGAGGAATGGATTAGAGGGAAGCAGGAGCATCTTGGCATTTTGAGAGAATTAGGGCCTTTGAGCAATTGGGAGGTTTGCAAACGCTTGAAATTCTGCAAGTGTTCTAGTTTTGTAATCAAGGAATTTTCCCTATATTCATCTATTAAATAGTATTTTGGATGTATAATTTAACTTTTTTTTAATTTTTTTTTAAAATTTCCGACGGATTTGCGATGGACTTGCGACGAAAAGGTCTCAGCGTTTGCGACGAGTTTGCCACGGCAATTTGCGACGGCTTTGCGACGGATTTGCGACGGACAATTTGCGACGGGGAGTTTCGTCGCAAAGCATTTGCGACGAGCTGTTTTGCGACGACTTTTTGTCCGTCGCAAATGCCGTCGCAAACGCAAATTTGCCACGGAAAAAGGTCCATTTGCGACGGAAAGGTCCGTCGCAAATGAGCGATTTTCTTGTAGTGAATTAATCCCCTATTTTTGTTTTTTTAAAGGAAGATTGTGTATTTATGAAATTAATGACAAAACTAACAATTAATAAAGAGTAAAGTTAAAATCAATCAATAAATAAAGAACTATACAAATAAATCAATAAATAAATAATAAATATATACATAAATAAATAAACTATAAATAGATAATAAATAATAAATATGTACAACGGTAAATAAATAAATAAAATACAAAACTAACCTCAAGCTCATCAACCGATGAATGCCGAACCGGACCGAGCAGTCTGACAAGGCAATCGCGAACCGAACTCCTATCAGGTCCATTTTGACCCGAAAACCGCCAAGTAATGGACCGCAAAGACTAGCCCAAAAGTAACCAAAGACAGGCTTTTAGTCTAATGGACCGCACAGGCTAGCCCAAAAGAATTAAATTAAAGACGTACTTTTAATCTAATGGACGGCAAAGGCTAGCCCAGAAGATCACTTACCCCGTTAATGGCCCATGTCCATTGTCTTTGCATCTCAACCTCTTTTATAGCCAAAGGCTAGGTAGTTCTTGTTTCTCCCAAACAATGTGGGACTAAAACAAGATAGAGAAGGTAATTTCCGTTTTTCTCAAACCAGCCATCGTAAAAGTGCGATTTCGGATTTGTTAACCGTAGATCGTCTTCGTTTTTTGACAGCATGTTCGTAAGACATAGATCTTCACTTTCACAAGTCAAATCGTCGAAAAGAGGTCTGAGGAGAGAGAAATTTCATTCGCAAAGTAGCTAGAAACAAATTCCGTTTTTCTCAAACCAGTCTTCACAAAGTAGTTGCGTTTTTTGGTATTTTCATCTTCTTTTATTTAAAAAGGAATTAAAAAAAAAAGAAAAGGTCGGACAAAATTAGGGTATAACAATGTATATTTTATTTTTTTATAAATCTTTGTTTATCTTTCTTTTGAGTTTTAACGGGTAAACATTACATGTTATTGATCCAACTTCATTATTTTTGATTTCTTATGCGGAAACGTAATGCGTTGTTGATATAATCATTTTTTATATTTGTTTTCATGATAGTCTTTATTTCTTATAAATAGACATTTTTCTTTTGAGCCGCGACAAGAAAGTACTAGTTATTTTCGAAAAATTATTTTTTATATTTTATTTTGTTTTGTTTCAATGGGCAAATATTACATGTTGTTGCTATAATTTCATTACTATTAATTTTTTATAGTGGAACGTTACACATTGTCAGAATAATTACTTTATATTCTTTTTTTTTGGGTATTAAAATAATTACTTTATATTCTAAATTTGAGTTACAATGAAAAAATGTTACATGTTGGTGGCATAATTTTATTATTGATAAAATGTATTTCGTAATGATAAAAAATGTCAATAGAAGAAAATATTCTAAATTTATGAAACTTCATTTCTTATCAACTTAAAAGATTTATTATTACTAAATTCTGTTTCAGTCTATGTAGAGGTGTTCGCAGTGCGGTTTGGTTTGGTTTTGAGACAAAAAGTGAACCAAACAGCAATGTAAAACTACATGCGGTTTGGTTTGGTTGGATTCCTAAAATAAAATCGAACCAAACCAAACCAATGCGTTTTGGATTGATTTTTTCCCTAAGGTGGAAGTAGATAGGGGACAAGGAAACGCGCGCGTTCCTCATAGCAAACGACGAAACTTCGTGATAGCTCATCAAATCATTTAATTTATCTGATTAAGCTTTACTTTTGTTCAAAGCCATCATGCCACGCATAGTCAACAACTCAGAAGACATTCTAGTTCTAGTAATAATAAATTAAGGAAAAAAACTAGGAGACGTAATCGCTTTTGCTTTGGAGCATATGTAGAACACCTTCCACGAAGCATATGTTATTTTATCTTAACTTCAAATAGCGACACTGTGAAAGAGTGGACAAGGAAAACGCGTGGAGAAGCAATAATGCAAACGAAACTTCGTTGAACATATAAGGAACACGAAATAAATAGACTTGTTGCTTTATAATATTGATTTTAATGTCTCTTTGATCTGCTATATATATAATTGAACCTGGCACAATATAGTATTCGACCAAAGCATTACTTGAATATATAGCTCTTATTAGTTCATGTATAACATAACATTATCTCCATCTTGTCTGGCTTAATATATATTTTCCTCATTTTACCTTTTCTCTTATATATTCTCTCCCTTTCTGCTTTCTTTCCTTCCCTTTCAACAATCAACATCATTCTTTTGTGAGCGTGACGTTGTGATTAATAAAGGAACAGCAATTGGATTTCATAATGGCTACTCAGCAAATGATCCATGCTTCAAAATCTTCTTCTTTGGTGTCTTTGAAAAAATATGATGTTTTTCTAAGCTTTCGAGGTGAGGATACTCGTAAAAACTTCACAAGCCATCTTTATGATGCTCTCATTCGAAAGAAAGTTGAAACATTTATGGACGACAATGAGCTTCAAAAGGGAGATGATATCTCACCATCACTCATCAAAGCCATTGAGGAGTCAGATATATCTATAGTCATCTTCTCACAAGACTATGCTTCCTCAAAATGGTGTTTGAATGAACTCATCAAAATTCTTCAATGCAAGAATGATATGGGACAAATTGTGATACCTGTTTTCTACAACATAGATCCATCACATATTAGGAAGCAAACTGAGAGTTACCAACGAGCTTTTGCAAAACACGAGCAAGATATGAAGCTCAACAAAGACATGTTGCAGAAATGGAAAGCTGCTCTCTCCGTATCAGCCAATTTAGTTGGGTTTGACTCTTCAAAATACAGGTATATAAGTAAATATATAAAATTAAATTATATCCACCTTAATTTCTTCCGTAATTGTTTGTTTCCATATTGACCATGTTTAATTGGTTTTCTTAATGTTTACTTCTTTATAAGGAAACACTCAACTTGTGTCAAAAAAAATAAACAAACACTCAACACAACACTAAATCACAATATATAAAATATCTTTAGTAATTTTCCTTGGAAATTATTGCCCAGAAGGTTTTTTGGATTTTCATTCCCCACCACCATTGTGTCGACGTTAGATAGATTTTGAATTATTTGTTTATTTCATTTTTTTGTTCCAATTAATTTTAAGACTCGTAACACATATTTTTTTCGTTTAATATGCTAGGAATGAATCTGACGTAATTAAGGTCATTGTTGAAGATGTCTTCCAAAAACTGAAGCATAGAAATCAATTTAAATTTCAGGATAAGAAACTTGTTAGAATTGAGGAAAAATGTGAAGAGATTGAATCATTACTGAAGATTTGGTCAAATGATGTTAGAATCCTTGGACTATGGGGTATGGGTGGCGTAGGAAAGACCACTATTGCTAAAGCATTATATGCCAAATTATGTTCTCAATATGATGGCTATTGCCTCCTATTAAATGTAAGGGAAGAAACAAAGAAGCATGGACTTAATGTTGTACGTCACAGACTTTTTTCGGCCTTATTAGAGGAAGAAAATCTTCGTTTTGATGCACCCGACACAGAAACCCATTCAATCATGAGAAGGCTTTCGCGTAAAAAACTTCTCATTGTGTTGGATGATGTGGCAGACTCGGAGCAACTAGAATATCTTGTGATAGATACTAATTGTTTGGGAGTGGGTAGTAGAGTGATTGTAACGACAAGAGATAAGCAGATAATTAGGCATGTTCATGAAATATATGAGGTTAGAAAATTGAACGAATCTGATTCTCTTGAGCTTTTTTGTTTGAATGCCTTCAAAAAAAACCATCCAAAAATTGGATATGAGGAACTCTCAAAAAGTGCAATTGCCTATTGCAAAGGAAACCCTTTGGCTTTAAAAGTTTTAGGTACCCGCCTTGGTCTAAGAAGTAAGATGACATGGAAAAATGACTTAAAAAAACTCCAAGAGATTCTAGACGTGAAAATTCATAATGTGTTGAAATTGAGTTATGATGACTTAGATGATACTGAGAAGGACATATTTCTCGACATTGCATGCTTCTTCGTAGGAGAAAGGAGGTATTGGGTGACAAGCCTGCTAGATGCTTGTGGTTTCTTTGCTACTGTTGGGATGGAAGTACTTCATGAAAAAGCCCTCATAACCACTAGTTCACATGGTGTAATAGAAATGCATGACTTGATACGAGAAATGGGTCGGGCAATTGTAAATAAAGAGTCTATGAAAAACCCCGGAGAACGTAGTCGATTGTGGAAAGCTGAAGAAGTGATTGATGTATTGAAAAACAACACTCTAAGAAAGTGGAAGATGGAATTAGTAGTATATTAAAATGCATTAATTCATGCATAAATCTGATTATTAAGTATAACATCAAAAAAAAATATGACCGACATTGTTGCTAATTATTATTATTTTTCTATTTTTCGTTTTTCAGGGAACTGAAGCTATTGAAGGGATACAACTGGATAGCTCTGAATTAGTTGCAGATATTTCATTGAGCCATGATTCCTTTAAAAGAATGAC
The DNA here is from genome assembly GCA_039519185.1 of Astragalus membranaceus. Taxonomy (NCBI): domain Eukaryota; kingdom Viridiplantae; phylum Streptophyta; class Magnoliopsida; order Fabales; family Fabaceae; genus Astragalus; species Astragalus membranaceus. The sequence continues at coordinate 51,463,168 of CM076848.1, forward strand.
TAAATTAAGATATCTTGCAATTGATGATAGAAGTGGAAAATGCATATACTTTCCTGACGGTCTTGGGTGGTTGTCTAATAAAATAAGGTACCTTCGATGGGATGCTTTCCTTCTTAACTCTTTGCCGTTGACCTATTTTGCTGAAATGCTTGTGGAGCTTCACATGGAAAATAGCAAGCTTAATAAGTTGTGGACGGGAGTTCAGGTACAAATTAATTAACCGTCCTCTTTCTAGATATATAGATACTTATAGAGAGGGAGAGTCGTGTCACTCTCAGGATGATGTCCTTCTTCTCTCTCTCTCTCTCTCTCTCTCTATGAATGAATTTAATGACTTTTCAATAATGTGTTGTTTCTTTCTTGTTATAGGATGCTAGGCATTTAAAGAAAATTGACCTTAGTTTCTCTGAAGACTTGATAGAGATGCCAGACTTATCTAGGGCAACAAATCTTGAAAGAGTAAATCTTAGATATTGTAAGAGCTTACAGAAGCTCCACCCATCTGTTTTATCTCTCCCCAAGTTACAGGAATTAAATTTAGAAGGTTGCAACAAGATTAAGAGTCTTAAGAGCAACACTCATTCAAAATCTCTCCGTGTACTCAATCTCAATACAACTCTTGAGGAATTTTCGGTTACATCAGAGAAAATGAAGTCTTTGAGCTTAAGTGGGACCGCTATACGCGAATTGCCATCATCCTTTTGGGGTAATAGTAAACTTGAGCTTATCCACATAGAGAGATGTTACAAACTTAACATTATTGGGAAGAGGTTATCAAATGATCATCCAAGGATAAGGTCTGTTACAACCCTAAACCTTCGTTGGTGCAAACAAATAGATGCATTGAATCTGTCACACCTCCTTGATGGCATACAGTCTTTAAAACGGCTTTATTTACGTGGCTGCTACAACTTAGAAACTCTCCCTCAAAACATCCACAGACATTCAAATCTGAACTACCTTGAGTTAGATGATTGCATAGAACTTGTGTTATCTTGTGAAACGGAGAAGCAACTTCCTCAATACCTAAGAGGTTTGAATGCCGTTAATTGCACTCTTATGGACACAGACACCACTCAAAGGCTATTGTTCGAGAACAGCATACTTAAGATAAAAAATGGAACGTTGCAAGATGAATTGACCAATAAATTTGGATATTATACTTACTTGTTCATTCCAGGAGACCATGAGCATGTTCTGGGCACATTTGATTATCAAAATGGTAATGGAGCTTCAATTACTATTCCTCCTATTCCAAAATCCAACTTGAAAGCTTTCTTGTTTTGCATCCTTCTTTCCGAAGGAGTATGGGTTGGGAAAGACTTCGAGCTCATTTGTGTTATGTATGAAGATGGCAAAAAAGTCGGGGGAACTGGAATTTATCCGGATACTCGTTATGTGGAATTGAATTCGGATCATGTTTTGTTGTGCTTGTTTGATTGCGACATAGGAGAAAGTGGAAGTGATGATTATTATAACCTCTCATTTGAACTCAATTATTGTGATTTAGAGGACGAAGAATGGTCCACAGAGGGGATAAAGGGGTGTGGGGTCACCCCTATATATGCCATGGAACGTGTGTTGGAGGTGGATGATAAAAGTAGTAGTCTTGGAGTACTGGATTCTAATTCAAAATTTTGCACTTTAGAATCCCATCATGTTCATCGGCCTTATGTTCCCACTACAACATATTTGTGCAGCAAATAGGCGAAGGGTGAGGATTGTAAGTAGTTTTTTGGGCTTCTTTGTATATTTCTGAGGTGCTGGGCCTGCCTATTTGGGCCTCTATTTTAGTTGGCCCTTTTTGTTGGCTTTCTGATTATAATTAGCCAGGCCTTCATTTGATTGTATAAGTTGGCAATTGCCTCAATGAAATAATCAAACTCTAAAATTCGTTTACAGTTTGTTACAAGTGGTACCAGAGCTCTCTAACGGGCCTGCTACTGCGATTCAAGAAAACGCGAAGAAAGTGAACTCGTCGACGGTGACAATGGCGGAAAACGGCAACTATGTCCATGCAGCAATCACCAAGTTTGATGGTTGTTACGACCATTGGGCGATGCTGATGGAAAACTTGCTTCGGTCTAATTAAAGAATACTGGGAGATCGTTGAGAACGGGATTTCAGCATTGGCGGCGAATGCAACTCCAGATCAACAAAAGACGGTGAACGAGGCGAAATTGAAGGATTTGAAGGCCAAAAATTATCTGTTTCAACCCCTAGATCGCAACATTCTTGAAACAATTCTGAAGATAGATACCTCCATAGATATTTGGGATTCGATGAAGCAAAAATTTCAAGGGTCTTCGAAGGTGAAGCAAGCACAATTGCAAACACTGAGATCAGAATTTGACCAAACCTTCCCCAACCTTCGCTTATCGTGACTGTATATTCCCTCATTAGCTAAGACCCTAATTTTTGAGAAGCAACTCTTCTTTTCTCCTGATGGCCATATTCGAAGACCTCTCATTTCCCTCTTTATACCTCTCGCGTTCTCTCTCTCTCTTTAGAGCATTATTCCGACCACCACAAAACTCCTCTTGACCAACCAAGTCTAGATCCTTACTCTTCATCTTCTCCTCTACTAGAAAGTCTCCTCATTTTATTAAAACCTGTAAATCAAAAAAAAATCTCATGCGCACCTTCTCTCCTTTTTTGGCCACCATAGGCTTCCAACCAAAAAACTAATGTGATATTTGGACTCCCCACACCGTCCGCACCAAAACCCCGAAGAAATTTCATGATCGGACAAACTTCCTCCGGCAACCACCGTGTCGGGAATCGTCTCCGTCGTGCCGGATATGACAGATGCGGCCTATTTGTCTTCCCCATCATGTGTGGCTTGATTTTTTTCATCCCTACACCTCTAGTTATTTTTTATCAGAGATGTAAAAAATTTATCAGAATATTCGAATCTGTGAGAAAGAACGCGATGTGGATGAAGAAGAAAAGGATTCTGGTGTTGGAGCGAACGAACATAATCCTTTACCAAAAAAAATCAACAATATTCTATTACGTTGGGGAAGAAGAAAAGATTTGGTGTTGATTTTGTGTTGATTTTTCATGAATGTGCTCGTGGTCCAAAGGTAGATTAGATGGTGAATGGTTCTTGGTTTTTTATTAAAAAATAAGTATTTTAAAACATTTTTTTAATGTCAATTTGGTCTCTTCCTATGTAGCATCCATGCAACTTAACGGAATTTTGGACAATAGGTAATGTGACGGACGGAATTAAAAGTGTCTGACACTTGAAGTGACCAAAATAACTATATATATATATATATATATATATATATATATATATATATATATATATATATATATATATATATATGATCTTATAATTAATAATATAATCTAAACTTAAATTTTAATCTAAAAAGTGTTACAATTAATTTAATGTTCTTATTCTTTATACCAAGGTTTAGTCCACGTGAAAGATTTGCAATTACCTATAAAGTTTAAAAATTAGAAGAAGACAAAATTGTGGATAGCAACAATTACCTGCCCCAAATTGAAAAATTGTGGATAGCAACAATTATTAGTTTGAGTTTCCCAAACTTGTCCTTTATCCATATTATTATAGTCAAAGGATATGGGTTGTTTTAGACTTTATATTCCTTTTCATCTGCTATTATTTATATTAGGATGTTTTTTTTAAGCCCCTCATTCTCCCCTATACCCCCATATCTTTGTTAATCTCCAAAATATCGCTCAAAAAATTAAACGAAAATTGTTTTTTTAAAATATTTTTGGAATTACCTCAAAAGAGGATAATTTCGGAAGGCTAATTTTCAAACTTTCCGGAAACACCTCAAACTGCGTATTTCCAGAAGTCGTTATTGGCTTCCGGTAACAGCGTATTTCCAGAAAGTTCAAAATTTTCCTATTCCGGAATTGTCCTTTTAGACGTAATTCCGGAATGTTTAAAGTTTCGCTTTCGGAATTATGCCTAAAATAGGTAATTCCGGAATTGATTTAAATTTAACGGTCACGATTCCAATGCAAGATTTGATCAACGGGCCACTTTTGTTCGTCTTGATAACCGGTGCCCCACTTTAACGGTCTAGATTGCACCGACAATATCAACGGTGGATAATCATTGACGATTACTATAAATACCCACGCCATCCTCATTCGTTTCACATCAACATTTCACTCCAAAATGGATATTTGTTCAACTCAGTATTCAAGTGAGAACAGGCATGCCGCTATTCACCATGGCGGTCAAATCACCAGGAGAGAATATGGTGTCTACTTCTCATGTCCAAAGCCTATTTTATGCAGGCTCCGCCAAGACATCACCTTCGATAGTATGAAAGATAAAGTGGTGATCAAAGTTCAAGTGACTGGTGATGACGGTGAGGTTACTCGTATCACTTATCGCAAATCGGAGCACAGAGACGATGGCCGCATTTACTTCTCGTCTATGAGGATCAGGACTGATGACGACGTACGAAGCATGTTGAACATCCATGACGACATTCTTGAGAGTCGTATGCCGTTGGAGCTGTACGTGGAGCATACTAGGAGCATTAATGAGATTTTAAGACGTTGTTATAATGGAGGACCAGGAGTAGTTTAGTTTATGTTTTTGTTGTTGTTGTTTATGTTTTTGTTATTGTTGTTTATGTTTTAGTTATTGTTGTTTATGTTTTTGTTGTTACGATAACAATAAATTACACAGTACAAAATACCATAAAAAATACGTGTATAAATACCATAAAAATACGGAAAAAAATACAACTAAGGGTCAAAGATCAAAACAGCGAAAGCACGCAAGAGTCTGTCATACGCAGCAGGTGGAACACCTTCGATATGCATGGCCTCTCGGATATGTGCAGCTGCAGTCTAGACCCTATCCTCCATGGTCAGTGGACCAATATCCTCTGCTGTTGGGACCCCATCTGGTACATCCTCCGGAGTCGTAGGTGGAGGCGCAGTGAGACGGGAAACTGACACATGTAAGTACCATGGCAGGTAATCCTCATCGTACTCACCCGAATGTCTGACATGTCTAGAAGGTCTCATCAAAGTCCGCACTGGGCCCTTGTAGAATAGCCATCTATGCAAAATAGTCTCTGAAGATGGACGTGAGGCACCAATCGTAAGGGGGCTCCTCAGGGATCTCCTGGATGTATCCAAACTGCCAGCGGATCCTCTCTGGCATGTATGGCACAGTCACATCACCCCATAGCAAATGACCTCTGAAAAGAGACATCTGGAAAAATCCCCAATAGCGTCGGTGGTCCTCCCAAGGCCTCCATATGACATCCTCCCGGCGTAAGTCATCCAGCTGGACCCGAAAATGCTGAAGCTTGACAACGTCATTCTTTTTATTCGCCCACCTGCAGCAACGTGGACGGTCAGAAGCATCGAAGTCTCTGCGATCCCCGATGGTGGGGAAATACGCGAATATCCAACACTGAAGGAATAATTTGAGTAAAAAAAATAAATAAGTAATTATATAAATAAAAGTAATTAATTAATGAATGGTAAAAAATAAGTAATTAACTATTACCTGTAGCAGAGAAGCGTATCCTCCAACCTGCCTCGTCTTCCAGAAAGAAGCATCGTTCAGCTGCTCGTACAAAACAACCAAGGCAGCTGGACCCCAAGCCTACTGGCCACAGTCATCAAAAGACTGAATCAGGCTGACCCACTTGACGGGTACATATGTGTGACTCTTGTCGGCGAATATGGTATAGCCCAACAAGAGAAACATATAGCACCATGCAGCGTTATCAAAAAAGCCATGTTGCATGTTTCCTCGGTATGCCTCCTCCAAAAAGCTGAATCTGAAGTGCGGTCCCCTAGTGAACCGACACTCTGCCCAGCAAGAATCGTGCTCTATACCCAGCAACTCAGCTCCAGCATGAATGGCATCCTCATCAGAAAATCCAATCCCATGCTGCAAAAAAGTGCCGGTTAGCGGCAAATGGAGCAACGTGGTCGACATGTCATCCAATGTCACAGTCATCTCCCCAAAAGGCATGTGGAATGAGCTGGTCTCAGAATGCCACCTCTCCACAAATGCTGAGATCAGCTCGTGATTGATGTGGAGGAGAGGTGTGGAATCGAGCTCAAACAGACGGGCCTGCTCTATCCATCTCTGTACATGCGGGTGGTGCTGCTGAGGTCGAAACCTAAAAATCTTCCCACCATAGGCTGCAACTTTAATTTTTCCACGGTCCTGTATAAAAATAAATTATATAAATTTAAACATATTAAATGACAATAAAAAAATTAAATTAAATATTAAAACTGTTACCTGTCCCATAAGAAGTCTCGACACCACGTGGGTAGGAAGCCGATGCAACAAAACCTACTCAGCAGCGTCCTGCTGAGCGTCTGCAGCCTCATGATACTGCTGCTGCTGAACATCCTCATCAGCCCCACCGGTGTCCCGCTCACGCACACGCCGGTTACTCTCAGAAGCGTGCCCGGCTAACCTAATCCTCGTAATTCTCCTCGTCCTGGTACTAGAAGCAGGAGGAGTCTGATCTGCATCTCCGGAGGCGGCCTGTGAAGACTCGCCTCGCTCTAAACATCGTCCTGAACTGCTCGCCACTGAAAAAACTAAAACAAATAGATAAAAAACAAAATTTAAAAAATAATAAAAAAATTTCCGGATATATCCCCTGTTGAGGTATTTCCGGAAATCTTATTGATTTCTCTTCCGCAATTATCATTTAAGAGATGTTTCCGGAATTTTTTAAAAAATACACTTCCAGAAATATCGCTAATTCCAGAAAGTTTAGGAAAAAACTTACTCTGATTTTGGAAATATGTGAAAAATGCGAAATGATTATGATTTTTAACTGTTATTAAGGGTATTTTCGCCACTTTGGCCAAAATAGGGGGTATAGGGGATAATGGGGGGGTTTGTACAAAAAAAACAGCGTTTATATTATCAATCAGACACTAAAACACTAGACCACCAAAGCATTATATAAAAAGTAGTGTGCAGCACTTTGGAATTCTTAATGGCTACCTACTCAGCAAAGGTTGCATTTAAAATGGGAGAGGAGTTTTGACCAAAAAAATGGGAGAGAATTCCTGAGTCGTTAGATCTTGCAGAGGCATCTGAATCGTTGATTGATTGGGCCAGAATTTCTGGATATGGGCTGGTTGGTTATTGGGCCTCGCAGGGGGGTGTAAATATCATTAAGACCTTTTACTTATTACCATAACAGTGGCCCCCCAAGTCTGGTCACCTGAGGGGCGATCTTGGCTTGATAAGCTGATGCCACCTTACGTTGTCGATCATAAGATGTACCGAGCTTTCTTTTTGAGGGATTCAAAAAAGGGTCGGCTTAAGTTGGTCGTGGGTTTTGTCGAGCTTGATTCATTTAGTCGATCTTGAGATGCACCGAGCTTTCTTTTGAGCAGAGGGACCAGCTCTTTGGATTCAGTGCCAGACATTAAATGTTTCTGACACGGCGCGTATTACGATGGCGGCTAATGATGGTGACGTTTTGTTTTTTAGCGCCTGACCTTTGGATCTTGATTGGACGTGTTGATTCGACTTCCAGGCCCAATCCATGATTTTTTGGCCCACTATAAATAGGGGTTACCTTGTTTTGTTGCTACATAACCCCTTCTGCTCTGATTACCGGTCTTGAATTGTTGAGCTTTCCTTCGAACAAAGCGGATTAGGTGATAGAAACTCAATAGCAGGTCGACAAAAAGATTGCTTTCAGATCCGATCATCCTATCTGCTTTATTTCGAGGTTAGTCTTTAATTTATTTGTTTTTGTATTTTGAACCCCTCCTTTTATTTATTCGCTCAGAGTGGGGGTCGTCAGGTCGGGTTCCGACTTGTTTGCGAACCCCTTTTTGCGATTCTTTATCCTGAGATCTCGTCCCCCATTTCTGCAGTTTTTAGATCTGGCGAGGACCAAACAAACCCGTAGGGATATAAACGAATACCGAAACGATTTTGTGAAGATCATGGCCTCCGGTGGTGACGTTCCTGAAAATCAAGAGAATCAGACAATGGTCGGTACTCCAGATGAGCAAGATCATCCGCCCTCCGCTCCTACCAGTGAGCAGGCGGAGTAAAATGTCGATGTTGAAAGTTTTTCTCCGGTTGACGATGCTAATGAGCCTGATCCAAATGTTGTGGAAGTTATGGAGGAAGACCGTAGGATCGATGTGGTGGCTCTCTCTTCGGGGTCTGAGGAGGAGGTTCACCCGGGGGAAAGGCAGAGGAGCTCGAATACTATTGAATCGGAGAGCTCTGATTCTGACCTTGGGACGAGCACAGCGCTCGAAGATGATTCCGATCAGGATGATGCTGACGGCATGGGCCAGCCAAGTACGAGTCGAGCTTCTGATATTTCAGTTGATGGTTATTCCAGTACTGGTCCTGGAGCTCACGCTGTGCCGGTGCGGGAGGTTCGACCTTATGATTGGGTTTCCACCAAGGTTCTGGAGATCGAATCGTTGTACCGTTCAGGCCATAACCTAGAGTCAGTAGGTCGAAAAATCGATGGGCGTTCTGAGAGAAATATTTGGAGGGTCGAAGGTATGAAGGATGGAGAGCACGTGGCTTCCTGGGCAGGAGATCTTAAATTTACTATGTACCACATGATGATCAATGACATGAACATCCGGCCTCCCTTTACTTCTCTTGAACAGACCGTTCTGGCGAGTTGGATGTAGCACCCTCCCAGCTACATCCAAATGCGTGGGCTTTCCTTCGAGCCTTTGAGTTGATGTGTATCCATTTGGAGAGACCGGTGTCGTCCCAACTTTTCCTCCATTTGTTCGAGCTAAATCGGAATAGTGGGGAGGATAAGTCCGGCTGTGAGCATGTCAGTTTTTGCTGGAGGCAAGGCGCGAAGATTTTTAAATCTTATGTGGACTCGCTGAGGGGAAGTTGGAAGCAGCTCTTCTATTGTGTCGAACCGGTTAATGATAAGGCCATCGACTGTGTAGGGAAGTTCGGAGCTGATGGTCGGACTTTGGTGTCCACCAAGTTCCCTATCGGTTGGAGTCATGGTCATTTCAACCGGTCTACACATTCCTACTTTGTTGGCGAGGATCAATTGAGTGCTGAAGATCGTCTTACAAAGGCGATCTTGATTTTCATTTCCCAGAGGGTTCCGTATTCAAAGCATAAATACCGGGATATCCCTACGGATTGCTTAGTCCAGGTCGGGAAGCGGGTGCGGGTGCAAAGGGTTTTAGGTAGATCGTCTTTCTGTAGTGGATTTTTGTGTATTTGGTTTTTGCAAGTTATATAACTCGTATTTTTTCTTGCTTTTCCAGACATGTTGGCACCAAAGAAGTTCGCGTTTTTGAAGAAGTTGGCGACGCAGTCGACCGATGTTGAGCAGGGAGGGGTACCGCTCCAAACATCTTCTCAACCTAGACCCGTTGCCGATGTGGCTATTGTTGCCGAACCGATTAAAACTGTTACCTAGAAGGACCTGGTTGGTGCTGAGACTGAAAGGGGAAAGAGGATCGAGGTTTTGGTTGATTCACCAATTCCGGTCGTAAAGGGTGTCGATGTTGGGACCTTTGTAAAACAGGGAAGAGCTGGCGCCGATGATGAGCCGGGATCGGTCAAGAAAGCAAAGACTGCGAAGAGATCCAAGCATAAATATAAGGCCGTTTCTCTGGACAGGAAGTTTTAAGAACAAAATTTTGAACAGTGGCGAGAGGATCCCATCGCAGCGTCAGCCCAGATCTTCCTGAATCTTGCCGAGGTTCACAAGATCGAGAAAACAAAGTACGAGAAGCGAGCCGAAGGTGGGTTTTTTTGTAAATTTCGCCGGTTTCGTTGATTTATTTATGATTTTCCTTTTTGTTTTGATATCTTTCTTGACATGTCTTGTAGAGTTGCTGAATGCCGAGAAGACAATGTGTTTTAAACTTTTGGAGGAATTGTCTGCGATGACCAAGGAGCTGGGTCGAGTTAAGACCGAGCTTCGGTCATTGAAGAAGAGCGAAGAGACTCTTACGGCGTTGAAGGAAACTGCTCTGAGTCGTGCCGAGGCTCGCATGAAGCAGCTTGAAGATCAGCTAGAAGTTTTAGAAGAGTCCGAGGCTGCGGCAAAGAGAGAGGTGACGATCTCGGAAGAACGAATTGCCGAGCTGGAGGATAGCTTGAAGAAAGCTTTGGAAGCGAGGGCGGAAATGAGCACCGACCCTAAAGCCCGTATTGCCAGTCTTCAAGCTGCCCTTCAACGAAGCAAGAAGGAGGCTGCTGAAGCGGCGCTTGGGATGTATAAAGAAGGTTTTCAAGGTGCCCTTCTGCAGGTTCTTCTACTTCATCCTTCCCTTCCACTAGACCCAACAATCTCATTGATGCTGATCATGAGGTCGAAGGGAGGTGCATCGTCAAGGTCGACCCTGTGACGGAGGAGAAGACCGTCGTCTTTCCGACCTCAGATGTTTGATGTTTTCTAGCATTTTTTGTAGAAGTTCTGGATATATGCTTATCCGATCAAGTTTTGCATAGGTTTAGAACTTCGTCGTGTAATTTGGAATTTTCAGGGCTCGGCCGTACCCGAGATGCTTTGCACTTGAAAATATTTTAATCGATCTTGATTTTGGATCTCATTACGAGCTTTATGAATGCTTTTTTAATTCTGCAAGTCATATGCGTCGTTTTTTAGAGATAGTTTCGCACCTGAGGGACTCGAGGTGGTCATGAACGTTGGCCTATAGAGCAGTTTACCAGGACTCGGCCCAGATTTAACTCGCCCTATAGGGGTATTGGCAGCTGTGGCCAATGGTCGTTCCGATGATATTTCGACCCTAGAAGACTCGGTCCCTTTGAAACAGTTTACCAAGACTCGGCTTGGATTTAACTGGTAACAAAGGGTTGCGACCATAGTTGGTCACTTGGGGAGATCCCAAGATCGCACCTGAGGGACTCGAGGTGGTCATACGTTGGCCTACAGAGCAGTTTACCAGGACTCAGCCCAGATTTAACTCGCCCTATAAGGGTATTGGCAGCTGTGGCCAATGGTCGTTCCGAGGATATTTCGACCCTAGAAGACTCGGTCCCTTTGAAACAGTTTACCAAGACTCGACTTGGATTTAACTAGTAACAAAGGGTTGCGACCATGGTTGGTCGCTTTGTGAGCTCCCAAGATCGAACCTGAGGGGCTCGAGGTTCGAGTCTCTTCCGAAGTTGTAACTTTGATTCATATATTACTGTTTGATGAGATCAAGAATGTGTGGAATGTCGAGAAGTTTACTAATTTATCATTTAAATGAGGAACTCGATTTACAATGATAGGAGCAGCCCTATATGGTGTCATTTTTGGAGTGATTGATACAATTTCTGCCCTTAACTGTAATAACTCTTCAGTTTCGTTGCATTCCAAGTCCTTTGAATCTTTTTCCCTTGGAGGGTCTCTAGGTTGAAAGCTCCTTTACTGGTCTTAGATATAATACGGTAAGGTTCTTCCCAATTTGGTGCAAGCTTTCCTTGGGAAGCATTTTTAAGACCAACATCAGCCCTTCGAAGAACCAGATCGCCTAGCTCGAAATCTCTGGGAACGACTTTGGCTTTGTACCTCGTGGTTACCCCTTGTTTGACAATTGCTTTTCGGAGTGAGGCTCGACCCCGAATTTCATCGATGAGGTCGAGCTCCTCTCTTAAGGCTTGGTTATTTTCGTTTTGAGTTTTGGGGTTTGCCGTTCTCCAGCTGAGTTCGCCAATCTCGACGGGAATGACTGTCTCGCTGCCGTAAGAGAGCCGGAACGGCGTCTCTCCTGTGGAGCTTTGTTGGGTGGTCCTATATCCCCAGAGGACATAAGGTAGCTCTTCCGCCCAGTTTCCTTTTACGTCGTCTAGATGTCGCCTTAGGCCGTTTAGTATTATTTTGTTCGCCGCTTCTACTTGTCCGTTGGTTTGAGGGTGTTCAACTGATGTGAAGCGGTGCTTGATTTTTAGGTCGGACATTAGCTTTCTGAAACCCTTGTCAGTAAATTGAGTTCCATTGTCCGTTATTACTACCTCGGTGATGCCGAACCTGCTCATGATGTTTTTCCTAAAAAATTTGATGCAGTTTCTTGCAGTGATGGTAGCCAGGGGTTCTGCTTCTATCCATTTGCTGAAGTAATCGACTGCGACGATCAAGTATTTGATCTGGCCTGGAGCTGTCGAGAATGGCCCCAGGAGGTCTATCCCCCACCATGCAAATGGCCATGTGGAGGACAGGTTTGTAAGATCGGTTGGAGGAGCAATCTGGATGTTGGCGTGAATTTGACATTTTTTGCATTTTTTTACATAAGCACTAGCATCAAACGCCATGGTCGGCCAGTAATATCCAGCGCGAAAAGCCTTTCGAGCTAGAGAACGGGCTCCGAGGTGTTGACCGCAGATTCCCTCATGAATTTCTGCTAGGACATAAGCTGTTTCTTCTCCCTCGATGCATTTCAACAACGGGGAGGAGAGACTTCTTTTGTACAATGCTCCATCAATGATTGAAAAGGCAGAAGCCTCCCTCCTGACGATTTTAGCGTCGTTTGCGTCTGGGGGTTCCACTCCTGCAATGATGTATTCTAAGATCGGGAGGATCCAACTGTGAGCTTCTTCAATTATGCAAATGGTCGAGGCAAATTCAGGGTCGGGGGATACACTGGGTTTGTGGAGGATTTCCTGTATAAACGTTCTGTGATTTCCAGGAGCTTTCGTGCTTGCGAGCTTGGCGAGGATATCAGCTCTTTGGTTCTCTACCCTCGGTACGTGTTTTACTTCCGATGTTTCAATTTGAGCTAGTAATGCCCGTACTCATAGTAGGTATTTCTGTAAGATCGGCTCTTTAGTCTCGTATTGGTTGCCGATTTGGGAGACTACCAACAGAGAATCGGTGTACAGTTTTACCCGGAGGACTCGGAGGTCGACTGCCAAGCGTAGACCAGCGATGCAAGCCTCGTATTCTGCTTGGTTGTTTGAGGTTGAAAAAACTAAAAGTCAGAGAAACTTCGATGATGATGCCGTTCGGCCTTTCTAACATGATGCCAGCGCCACTTCCCTTTGGGTTGGAGGATCCATCGACATGTAGGATCCAGGTATCATTTTCTACGTTTGCTGGTGTCATTTCGGCCACGAAGTCTGCCAGAACTTGCGCTTTCATAGCAGTTCGGGCTTCGTACTTGATTCTGAACTCTGATAGTTCTACCGCCCACTTGATCATTCTACCCGCGAGATCGGGTCTATGCAGGATTTGCCAGATGGGGTAATTAGTCCGCACCACCACCTGGTGAGCGACGAAGTAAGGTCGAAAACGTCGAGCTGCGATGATGAGAGCTAGAGCGATCTTTTCGACCTTCTGATAGCGACTCTCCGGTCTGTGTAGAGCTTTGCTTGCAAAGTAAACTGGGCTCTGTCCGGTTTTTAACTCCCGCACAAGAACGGCCCCTAAGACTTCCTCCGAGATAGCTAGATATAAGTATAAAGTTTCACCTTTGCTTGGTCTAGTTAAGATTGGAGGTTCGGAGAGGACCCTTTTGAGCTGGTTTAAGGCCGCATCTTGCTCAGCGGTCCAGTTGAAATCCTCCTCCTCTTTTTTAAGTAGCTTGAACAGGGGAAGGGACTTGAACGCCGCATTTGATATGAAACGAGATAAGGCGGCGATCATGCCGTTAAGTTTCTGGACTTCCTTTTTGGTTGTCGGAGTTCGCATATCTGTTACGGATCGACATTTGTCGGGATTTGCTTCGATTCCCCTTTATGTTAAGTAGAAACCTAAAACTTTCCCAGTTCGGACTCCAAAAGTGCATTTCTCTAGATTCAGTCTCATATTATTTTCCCGGACTTCGGAGAAGATCACTCTAAGGTCGTTGACGTGCTTGTCCTCGTCTTCACTCTTGGCGATCATGTCGACGAGGTAGACTTCAACAATCTTGCCGATTTGCTTTTGGAAGACTTTGTTCATCATCCTTTGGTACGTAGCTCCGGTGTTTTTAAAACCAAAAGGCATGACACGATAGGCGAAGTTACCTTGGTCGGTCATGAAAGCAGTTTTTTCTTGGTCAGGGGGGAACATGGCAATTTGGTTATACCCGGAATATGCATCCATGAATGATAACAATCGAAACCCTAAGCGTTGTCTACGAGTCGGTCTATGCTGGGGACAGGGAAAGCATCTTTTGGGCAGACTTTATTAAGATCGGTGTAGTCTACGCACATGTGTCATTTTCCGTTGTTCTTCTTAACCAACACCGGATTTGATAACCAGGTTGTGTATTTGACTTCAAAACTGAAGTTTGCTTTTAAGAGATCATCTACGGCTTTTGCAGCGGCTATAGCTTTCTCGCTACTCTGAGCTCGTTTTCTTTGGGCGACCCACTTGGCTCCTGGGTTAACTGCGAGCTGGTGGCAAGCGACTTCAGAAGGAATCTCGGGCATGTCCTCTGCCGACCAGGCGAAGATGTCTGCATGGTCATTGAGACACTGGGTTAAATCAATTTTAACCTCTTCTGATAGATCGGCTCCGATCTTGATGGTTCTGGAGGGATCTTCATCGAGCTGTACCTCGATGAATTTCCCATTAGGTTGGGGCCTTTTCATTTTCTGCTTGAGCTCTTTTGCCAGCTCGTCATCACCTTCATCGTCCGTACTCTCAGGATCGTACCTCGCATCTATGTCCATTGTGTTTACCTCGGTAGATCGAGCTTTACTTCTTTTGGGAGTAGTTTTTTCTGGAGGGGGAACCCCTTCCTGCTCCAAAGCTTTTTGCTCGGTTTTGGTCCACAGGAAGAAGCATCGGGAAGCAGATTCCAGGTCGGAGTTTAAAGTGATAACTCTATTGCAGAGAGAGTGGAATTTCATCTTTAAGTGCATGGTGGACGTTACCGCTCCGAGCCTACCTAGAGTCGGTCTTCCAATGATAACGTTGTAGATGGATTCGCAAGGTAGGATAAGGAACTTGGTTTTGATGGTTCTCATCATTGGCTCAGCTCCGTAGGAAACCATCAATTCTAAATGGCCTAGTGGTTTTGTCTGAGATCCGTTAAATCCGGATAGGGCCGTTCCTCTGTATGGAGTGAGATCCTCTCTATCGATCCCCATTCTGTCAAGGAGGTCGACAAAGATGATGTCAGATGAGCTCCCTTGGTCCACCAAGATTCTTCTCACTTCTTTGTTGGCGATGACTGCCGAGATTATGAGGGGTACGTGCTTGTTGGGTTTCCCATCCATAAGATCTTCATCGTCAAAAGACAATGGAGGTCGGGTTGTCGTGGTTGGTGTGGCTGAGGTTAATGCCACACTTAACAATTCTTTCCACTTTCGCTTCATTGTTTTCCCGGACTCCCCATGCTCGAAACCTCCTGCGATCATCATCATCACTGAGTGGCCCTTCGATGTTCGAGTATCATGATTTTCATCGTCGGAATCGATCTTTGGCTTACCCCTTCTTCTTGAGTCGTCGTTCCTCTCGTCTTTAACCTCGCCGGTATTTGTCCCTGGCTTTTTCACATAACTGTTATACCCCAATTTTGTCCGGCTATTCCAAATTTATAAAAAAAATAAAATAAAAATGTCTCTTCGCGAATGCAAAATTCCAACAGTATTTTTCTCGTATTTGAAAAAACCAAAAATATATGTCGTTGCACACGCGCATTATTCTTGACCGCGATACGCGCGTTAGTTCTAATGATCTTGTACCGCTTCATTATCGTTGTGTCTGCATGTCTTTTCTTTACTGTATACGATGTTAGTCCTAATCGCAAGTGCGTGTCACTCCTAATTATGTGCGCGTGTTTATTCTCGCTGTGTGTATTAATTTGCTAATCAAGTGTGTGTTTGCCATACGAGAATCAAGCTAATTGCACGGACCTTCTAATGGTATTTACTATAATGGTTATAAACAAAAAAGAGACACACAAAAATAGTCAAGTAGTCAAATAGTTTGTTTTATTTAAATCTGTCTTCTTTTATTAATAATATATATATTTGTTGTCACATAAAACAAAAAAAAGGGTAAAAAGTAAAGAAAAGTAAAACAAAAAACATAGAGCAATTCACTGCCTGCTATTCTTGTTGTTGTTGTATAATTGAATAAGGTGTATTTGAAGAATGGAGCTCAAACTTCTTTTTCCTTGTCCCTTTGCTTTTCCCATTTTTGTGAACAAACATTTCAGCCTTTGACCTCCACCATAGCTGAGGCCTTATTTTTGCTTTGCAAAAGAAAATTTATTTTGAGAATGAAGCTAAATGCTCCTTCTCCTTGTCCCTTTGTTTTTATTCCAAAATTAGATGAAACCAAGCAACTTTGCAGCACCTCTTTTGCTGCTTGTCCCTAATGGTTTTTGCTCCTCTACATCAACACCACATCAACACCACACCTACACCATACAAGTTTCACTATAAATATATTTGTAAGAGCAACAGTAAAAAGGGAAAAAAGAAAGCGATTGGAGGGGGGAAGGGCACTATAACAAAAAAAGGAAAGAAAAAAAATTAACAACACAACAACACACACAGGGAGGGAGAAACAAAAGGAAGAGGGAAAGAAATATGGAAAATAGGAGAGAGAGGACCACCACCGCTGTCTCCGACGAGCACCACCGCCGCCGTGATCTCCGGCCACCACAACACCCCACCACCATAAAAACGAAAATCAGAGAAAGAAAGAGAAAAGAACCAAACCTCAACTTCGACCACCGTCCGTGGTGGTCGCCCCCGTGAACAACCACCAAAACCTCCAAACGGCCACCATCCAACCACCAAACAGCCACCATCACCGTCGCCTCCTCTCACACGGCCACCACTACCCACCACCCTTTCTCTTTTCGCAAACCACCCCGAAACGCCGAACACCCACCACTTCCACGGTCGCCACCGCGCTGCTCCGCTGCGGTCCGCCACCTCAACCGCACGCCCCTCTCCCTCTTTCCTTCCTTCCCCCTTCGGTCCCTCTTTTTTTTCCCTTCCTTGGTTTTGATTTATCTCTTCTTTCTTTATCTATTTTTCTCCTTTTTTTTTTCTCTCCCTCTTTTCAAATTAAACCCAAGCCTCGAGGATTTCAAGATTGGCAGATAGATTAATAGTTTGCATATAGTTTAGGCTTTAGACTTTACTTCATTAAAAAGCAACATAGGAAACTAACGTAGGTCATCAAAAGGCATAGAGTAGGGGTCATCAACCATCTGATCCCAATCCTTTCATGCTTTTTATTATGTTTATTTTATTATTTCGGTTTTTTATTTAATTCAAATCAAAAAGTGTTTTTCAAAAATTAGGATTTGACTCCTGAGCACTTTGAAAGCTAGAGCCCCCCTCCCCTTGTCAATTGTCATTCACGTGACTCTCTCCTTTTGTTTTTTTTACTTTATATATTTTTTTTTGTTTTAAATATTTTTAGAGAAAATTTGTGGCGCTATTCTCCTATTAAACTACTAAAAAATGGGTTTGATTGAGATGTACATCTTGTCAAACTCGGTTTAAGAGACTTTAGCCATACGACTTTGATCTTAAACCCCTTTCAAAATTAGAAGCAAATCAACAAACAAATAGTTTTTTTTATAACTACGTCGCTTTGATTCCCATTTGGGATACTGTTGCGCCCGAAAAAGTCCCCGAGGGAGAACCTTCCTCGTTCACAACTTTTCTTAAGACAATGAAGCCGCCACCAATATTTATTAAGGGAAATATTAGGAAAACCTTTTATTGGAAAGCAAGTGGTCTTGCGAAACTAGAGAAGAGGGTTCGGGGGTCGGTTACGCGCGGGGAAGGTATTAGCACCTCACACGTCCTCTCTACTGAGAGGGAACCTTTAATTAAACGCGTGGTTTTAAGTGTTGATTTGAAAAATATCTAATTTGCCTCTTTATGTCTCATTGAAAATGAATTAAAAAACTTAATAAAATTTTTTATTTTTGGAGAGAAAGGGAAAAAAAGGGTTTTAGAAAGAAGTGCTTGACGGGACATGGCCCGCTCCTACGTATCTCCCGGTGCGATGGAGAATTCAAAGCTACGTAGTTCTTGTGTGTAGAAAATGTTTGTGGGTTGGTGTTTTTTAATATAGGGGCTTTAGGACTGTGTGATCTGTGTTGGAGGACCACTGGGGGTCTGAAGGAGCACTGGGGCTCTGAAGGGCCACTGAGGGCTGAAGGAGCGCTGGGGGCTCTGAGGGACCACGGTTCACTCATCTTAAAACGATGATTAACCCGGCCGTACGACCGACTTAATCCCCTACTTTGAAAATAAGACCTTTGCTCTTGAAATGAAGGAGATCTGTTTGTATATTCTTTAATTTTAGAAATTGTTTATTTTTGCGCTTGACAGGGGCGTGGCCCTGCTCCTACGTATCTCCGGGTGGAGAATCAAAGGCGACGTAGTTCTAGGTTCTTTTGAAAATAATTGTCGAAAACTTATTGTGAAAATGATTTTTATTTGTTATGCTTGACGGGATGTGACCCGCTCCTACGTATCTCCCGGTGCGATGGAGAATTCAAAGCTACGTAGTTCTTGTGTAGAAAATGTTCGTGTGTTTGGTGTTTTTTAATAGAGGGGTTTTAGGATTGTGTGATCTGTGTTGAAGGACCACTGGGGGTCTGAAGGGCCGCTGGGGGCTGAAGGAGCGCTGGGGCTCTGAAGGACCACAGTTCACTTATCCTAAAACGATGATTAACCCGGCCGTACGACCGACTTAATCCCCTACTTTGAAAACAAGATTTTTGATTTTTGAAAGAGATGTGTTTGTACTTATGGTGGAAATGATTTTTATTTGTTATGCTTGACGGGATGTGACCCGCTCCTACGTATCTCCTGGTGCGATGGAGAATTCAAAGCTACGTAGTTCTTCTTTGTCTTTTGGAAAAGTTTTTGTTTTTTATCTTTTTTAGTGAGTTTTCGAAATAGGACGAGCATTTAGTGAATGATTAAACTAACCAAGGTTATGGGTAATCACCGCTAAATACTCTAGAAAATGAGGGTCAATACCACTAGTCAGACGAACGAAGGTTCCGATTGACTATTAGTAGCAACCCGTTTTTATTTGCTCTTTTGAAAGTGGTCTTTGAAAGTGATTGATTGCACGATGATCAAGCTAACAAAGGTTTATGAGTGATCATCGCTTGTTGTTCTTTTGGGAAAAAGACATTGCAACCAATGGCTAGACGAACAAAGGTTCCGATTAGCCACTAGCGACAATGGGTTGAAAATGTTTTTAGAAAGGAAAAGGTTTTCGTTCTGAAAACGATCTTGGTTTGCAAAAGTGATTCTTTTTGTTACGAAAATAACTCTTTTCTTTTTGTTATGCAAATGCTAATTTTTATGGTTGCGAAAAGGATTTTTTATTTGCTGCGCTTGACGAGAACGTGACTCGCTCCTACGTATCCCGAATGGGAATCAAAGCGACGTAGTTCTAAGTTGTCTAGAAAAAGGTTTTTGTTTTTTATCTTGTTTAATAGCGAAAATTGAGCTTTCATGATGATCAATCGAGCAAAGGCTCCAAGTGACCACCATTAGCACTCCATTGTTAATAATCATGCAAGCAAAGGCTTCGCAAGACTACTAACAAAGTTTGATTTAATAAATAAGTATGTACATAAATAAACAGTATACATAATAAATAAATATATACAAAAATAAATAAATAAATTAAATAAATAAATGCAAAACTAACCTCTAGTTGATCAATGCGATCAACGCCGAAACGGACCGAGCAATCTGACCATATCAACCGCGAACCGAACTCCTATCTGGTCCGTTTTCACCCGAAAACCACCAAGTAAAGGACCTCAACGGTCATCCCAAAAATAACTAAAGACGGGCTTTTAATCTAACGGACTGCAAAAGCTAGTCCAAAAGAATTAAAGACAGGCTTTTAATCTAATGGGCTGCAAATGCTAGCCCAAAAGATCACTTACCCCATCAATCACCCATGTCCATAGCCTTTGCATCTCCATCTCTTTTATAGCCAAAGGCTAGGGAGTTCTTGTTTCTCCCAAGCAATGTGGGACTAAAACAACATAGAAAAGCAATTTTCGTTTTTCTCAGACCAGCCTCCGTAAAAGTGTGATTTCGGATTTTTTAACCGTTGGATCATCTTTCTTTTTGGACAGCAGGTTCATGAGACATCCATCTTCACTTCTACCGTTCGGATCGTCGAAACGAGGTCTGAGAAGAGAGAAATTGCATTTGGAAAGTAGCTAAAAACTAATCCCGTTTTTTCTCAAACCAGCCATATTGACAGTGCGATTCCGGATTCGTTAACCGTTGGATCATCGTTGTTTTTTGACACCAGGTTCATGAGATATCCATCTTCAGTTCTACCGTTCGGATCGTCGAAACGAGGTCTGAGGAGAGAGAAATTGCCTTCGCAAAAGTAGAAAAAACAATTCCCGTTTTTCTCAAACCAGCCACCGTACAAGTGCGATTCTGGATTCGTTAACCGTTGGATCATCGTTGTTTTTTGACACCAAGTTCATGAGACATCCATCTTCACTTTCACTGGACGGATCGTCGAAATAATGTCCGAAGAGAGAGAAATCACCTTTGCAAAGTAGCTGCAATTTTGGGTACTTGGTTTATTTTTGTATTTTTGTAACTTTGGCATTCTTGGGCCAAGTCATCTACATGGACATTCTCCTTTTTTGTAATAATAATCTTTTATTGCACCTCCCCTTTTTTATTTGTATTATTTCTTATCTATTTTTTTTTTATTTTCGTTTTTTAATTAAAGATATTGTAACAAGAAAAATAAATTAAATCTACTATGTAATTTTTTGTGTTAGCATATTTTTTTAATTTTTGTTTAACCACTAAAAAAAAGTAATAACAACGCAAAATTAGTAAATTAGCGCAAAATGACCTATTCGAGGGATTAGGAATCAAATATACGCGGAAAACTTTTTTTTTTGATGGGTTTTTTAATTAGCCGGACAAAATTAGGGTATGACAGCTGCCCCTCTTTATTTGGATTTTACCAAGAAATATGAATTGCGCAAGACATATTTCGAAGGTAAAATAGAAATAAAGAATTCAGAAATTATACCAATTTTGTCCATTTGGAGAAATCCGAATTTTCTTTTTTTTTTGGAATGATAGACACTTTCGTGTTGATGCGAAAACAGTAAATGAACACTGACGTGCAGACTGAAAGGTAAAATGGGCACTTGCCGTGCAGACAGAAAAGTAAAATGGGCACTTGGCCTGCAGACAGAAAAGGTAAAATGGGCACTTGGCGTGCAGACAGAAAAGTAAAATGGGCACTTGGCGTGCAAACAGAAAAGTAAAATGGGCACTTGGCGTGCGGAAAGCGGTAAATTGCCCAGGCTGCCTAAAACCTGTAATCCTTAAACGAACTCTTGACGAATCCGAGTTTGCACGTGGCTTTGAGGAGCACGCTCTTCCTGTTGGCCTTTTCGAGCGACCGGGGGGATCGTTATCAGCTCCGGAACTGATATACTGATCAATGCACGACGTCCACTGTATCTTAGGCTGATACAACTATTCCGTTGAACCTCACATGGGGCTGCGGTCCATCGCGTTGCTCGTACGCAACGTGAGACCTGGGCAGAAGGGAGCGATGATCTCTGTGCTCCAATCCGCAATGCGCGCTTGAGCGCTCTCTTTTCTATTTCTCTCTTTTCTTTTTTCTTTCTGAACTCCCAACTTGGGGTAACATTTTCTGGAATCTGGGGGCGAGGGCTAACACCGAAGTGCTCATCCTCTCTTTGTACCTGTAGCTGAATATGAACAAATGCATGCAATGCAAATGCCATGATTGCTGTTTTCTTTTTTCTTATGATGAATGATGAGTTTCTTATTTCCTTTGTCTATGTCGGATGAATGCATGATCTTCTACTGTTCCTATATGCTTGATGGATGCAATGATTTTCCTTTTCTTCTCTTGTCTGTACGCAATGCATGATTTTTCTTTTTCTTTCGCTTATGAATGCATGATTTTCTACTGTTCTTATATGCTTGATGAATGCAATGGTTTTCCTTTTCTTCTCTTGTCTGTACGCAATGCATGATTTTTCTTTTTCTTTCGCTTATGAATGCATGATTTTCTACTGTTCTTATATGCTTTTTCTCTTTCTCTAGCTTCTCTTCTTTCTTTTTCTTTCTTTTCTTTTCTTTTTGTTGCTCTCTTGGCTCTTTTCTTTTCTCTCTTTTGGCTTCTCTTTTTGCTCTCTTAAGAATGCAAAGCTCATGTATTTTGATGCAAAGGAAACTTTCTCTTCCCCCCGTTTTTTTTTTTTTGGGAAAAATGATGAATAACATGAAATGATGAATGACATGGAATGTTCTAGCTTTCTTTTCTTCTATGAGATGCAAGTATTAATGTGATGCAACTGTATTGCTTTGATGTTTGATGCAAATGTATGCGGTGATTGATGCTTTGATGAATGAAATGCTCCTGTTCTAACTTCTGTTTATTTCTTTTTGCTTCTTCTATGAAATGCAAACATTAATATGATGCAATGCTCTGATGTTTGATGCAATGATTCTTGTTCTTTTTTCTTTTATGGAAATGCTAACGTTAATATGATGCGTATGCACTGCTTTAATGTTTGATGATTGAATGACAAAGGAATGCTTGTGAAATGATGAATGATATGGAATGCTGGATGACAGGGAATGTTTTTGTGTTGCTTTTGTGGTTTCTTTTCTTTGTTTTCTTTTTGCTTTCTTTGCTTTTTCTATGGAATATCTGATGCAAAATGTAATGCTCTAATGATGCAATGATTTTGTTCTTTCCTTTTTTATGAAGTGTGAATATGATGCCAATGCAATGAAAAGATTTCTGCTTTTTCTTCTTTACTATTTTCTTCTATGAAATGCAAGTATTAATATGGTGCGACTGATGTGGAACGTTTTTTTTTTTCTTTTTACTATGTGATGAATGCACAAAATGTGAAGATGCAAATGTAATGCTTTGATGCATATGCTATAATGCCTAGATGCATGAGGTAAACATTTTTTGTGATGATGAGATGCGAGACTTCGAATGCAAGGAATTGAGATGATTATTGACCATTCTGTTGAAAAATTGAATTTGATTCAAACTATGGTGTTCTCAAGGTTTTTATTTACAAACAAACTCACTTGTTTTCTCTTTCTTTCCATGATGACTGAATTTTAGATATCACGTAAACTACTTGTGTTCTCTCCTTTGAAGCATTATCTAGTAAGCATGCATAGGAGTGCAAATGTGAATGAATGAGTCAGTTAACTTGGAATTGGTTTAGGGCATGGACTTTTATGGCGAGTGAAGGAATGACCGACATGGTTATTGCCGAAGCTTATTAGGGACCAAGAGATACAAGATTGCCCCAATTCAGGTCTTTGACGAGTGAATAACTTGCCCCTGTCTAGTGGGGACAACAACTAGGGGTGTAGAAGATGATGAATTGGGAACGCTTCGGCTCTTGGGATGAAAGCTGGAATGAAAGGGGTTTTGCCTCAACCCACAGAATTTGATGTTGCCCCAGTCAGAATGACAAGGTCTTGTTTAGGATAGTGAGTTGAGAGATTGCCCCGGTGAGGTTTTTATGGGAATGAATGAGGTGAAGGAAATGGGAATGCACTTTCCCCCACTTTGGAATGACCTTGACAACTGGAATGACATGGGATGGGCATTGAACAGACTTTCCCAAGACTAGGGTGTGTGGGTGGTGAAGAGAATGCCCCAACTTTTGGGTCTGAGTGGTATTCTCAGTGCAAATCTTTGGTCCTCTACTGATGTCTTGACTTTTGGTGCGAAAGAATCCTTACCTGGTGATCACTAAACCTTGTTTTAATGCATCTTGAATGTGCTTTGGAGTGCAAGTCCCTCCTTTTTTTATTTTGTCAGCTTTCTTTTTTCTGACTGTTCGTTTTTGTTTCCTCAGTTCTCTTTTTTTCTGAGGGTTTATTCTTTCTTGATCAGCTTCCTTTTTTCTGATCGTTTGTTTTTCTTTTGAGCAAACACATTGTACATAGATAAGCTTGTTCGTCCTAAGATTAGAATTCGAGTGAACAAAAGCAACCGGTCATTGATCGGAATGGACTTTTCGGGATTGTGGTGTTTTGTGGAGGAAAGAGGGTTAGGCTTAATGAAGTGTTTGAGGCTAAAGGGAGGATGAGTTTTGTTCGGCGTTGATTGACGGTTAATGGTCTATGAGGAAGATGGTTATTGGGCTTGTTTGCGCTCTGTTAAAGCAAATTCGTGTCTCATGGTAGAATGACTAAGGGGTTTGATGTTGAGGCCAAAGGAAGTGTTTGAAGGTTTATGGAATCAGGTGTTGGAATGGTGGAGTGTTTGAAGGTTTATTTAGACAATGATCTCTTGTATTTTGTGGTAACATGTACCAGCTCACCACTTTATTTTCTTTTGTCTTGGGATTTTCATTTTTGAATCCCCTTTTTTTTCTCTTTTTCCCTTTTTTTTTTGATTCTTTTCCTTCTTCGACTCGGGTGAGCTGATAAAAAGTGATGCACTGTTTTTTTATTTGGGGTGATCCTTGTCTAGGGTGATTTTTGGATTTTGGGTTTTTCTTGGCTCAAGGTGGGTAGGAAAGGGACTTTCTGGGATTTTGGGGTTTTTGAGGAGATGGCCAAACTTCATTTCAAATCCCGATTGCTTATTTCTATAAGACTTAACTTTAGAACAATAATTTATCTATCTTCATGTGTTTGCTCTTTTTTCCTTTTTTGTGCCCTAATTTTTGCCTGGACCGCTCTTTGCGAGTTTTCAGTCCACCGGGCGTTCCTTTTTGCCTAGGCCGCCCTTTGCGGGTTTTCAACCTAACGAGCTTGCTTTCTTGTTTATTATATTATTATTATTATTATTATTATTATTATTATTATTATTTTTGAGAGACTTGCACTGAAGGAATATGATACCGACAAGGAAAATTAGTGATCACAGACTTGCCCCAGCATGGAGGACTTGAACCAAAAGTCAAATACGCACTGATGGGGAGAATATGCACTTTATGGGTGGACGGGGCGGGACTAGACTTGGACGGGAAACTGTGGTAAGGGAGGAAAACCAACGGACTCAAACAAGAGAATGTACTCATAGCATGCACGCTCATTAGAAGAACGCTTCACAGAGAGTTAACATCAGTTAAAAATTTGTTTTTCTTTGATACACTATTTCAGTCTTTTGTCATAGAATGGATGGGATGCAGTGTTTTGAAAGAAATGCAAATGAGCTATTGATTTGAAAAAACTGAGTGCCCTGGAACACTTTGAGTTTGCCACCGAGTAAGGATAAACTTTTTCAAAAAGGATGATTGTTTCGCAAGAACGTCTCGCTTCTCATCACAACTCTTATTTTATGCAATGAATGAATGAACAAATGATGATATGCAAGTATGATGCAAATGCGTGGAGAATGACCACTCGAAGAGTGTGGCTTATTCTAAATAATTTTGTTATTTTTAATGCAAGACAAAATGCCAATGCGAATGATGCAAGAATGATGCCCCTTTTTTTTTCAAAATGATTTTTGATTTTGATTTTTTTTATTTTTTAGAGGCGAGACAAGGTACGAAATACCAATGCCCCCTTTTTCTTTTGAATGATGAAAGATGCAAGAATGATGCTTTTCTCTAAATGATGATGATTTTTTTTTAGAGGCAAGGCAAAGTATGAAATGCCAATGCCCCTTCCTTTTTTGAAAGATGCATGTATGGATGAATGATGTATTTGAACCAAAGTGATGAGGTTAATGAAATGGTGCATGAATGCTACATGATGATTTTTATTCATGATTATGAATGAGATACTTTCTTGTTTTCATTTTTGTGCAATGAAATGCATGATGCTCACAATGATTTTTTGTTTTTTAGTTTTGCAACATGATTTTGAAAATTATTTGGAGCTGCAAATGATTTATTGGAAAAAAAGGTTTTAGAAAAATGTGCTTGACGGGGTATGACCCGCTCCTACGTATCCCCATTGTAATGAGGAATCAAAGCTTACGTAGTTCTACTGTGTCTCCTTTTTTTGAAATAATGCTTATGCATGAATGTCTCATCTTGGATGAACTTGACGAGGATTTTTTTTGCATGATTATAAATGAAATGCTTATGCTATGCAGATGATAATTATTTTTTTGTTTTATCTTTATGTAATGAAAGAGAATGCAAGATGAATTTTTTTTCAAACTTCTGTTAGATGCAAATGCAATGGTGCGAAACGATGTGAATGCGAAATGATGTGGATGCGAAATGATGTGTCATTTACATAAAAAGAGGGTAAGAAAATAAGGATATTATTTTCTACGATTTTGAAATAGAGTTTAAGAAAAAGGAATGCCTAAACTAATGCAACAAACAAAGGCGTGCCCCCGTGTCCTACAAAGGGTGGGAATCCTAGGGTCTAAAGTCGACGAAAGGGGTAATCCTCCCATGTAGGTTCTAATCACTTCCTTACAATGGCAACCAAGAGCTAAAGTCTCTCTCATGATGGCACCCACAATCGTAGAGAGCTACCGAGTGTGAGGCATCATGACAAAGCGCACTCTTGGGCGGAACTTTCATGAGAGCCATACAGACAAAGGTCTACGAATGGCAGTCACTAATCGTTCCCACTCTCCTAGGTTTTTGTTCAGACCTTGGGTTTTAGGCCCCACTCAATGCTCACAAGTATAGGATGTGAATTGTGTGTCGAGGGCACAACACCTAGGAATAACTACCCTTCCCCACCTGCAAATGAAAATCCAGAGCAGTCCAGACAAATAGCATGTTGTTTATCCTAGGGTTCAATATCGATCCAATATAAACTAATCTAGGGTGTCAATAACAATGCACTACTTACCTCAAGAAAGGGAGCAAAGAAGAAGGGGACATGATAAGAAAGGGGAAGTATGCATGTGCTTACCATAGGAAAGGGAGCAGAGAAGAAGGGGACATGATAAGAAAGGGGAAGAAATGCATGAGGGAACTAAGCAAAGAAGTAACTATCTATTGCAAAAGCAAACATAGAATAAGAATGCACATGGACGTAACATGCTTATGAAAAAGGAAAGAGAAGAGAGGCAAAGCAAGATATTCAAATCAATCATATAAACCACACATTTAATTAGTTGGGCTTGACCCACTTTTAAAAAAAAAAAATTTAGTGTCCCCAGCAGAGTCGCCAGCTGTTGCGCCCGAAAAAGTCCCCGAGGGAGAACCTTCCTCGTTCACAACTTTTCTTAAGACAATGAAGCCGCCACCAATATTTATTAAGGGAAATATTAGGAAAACCTTTTATTGGAAAGCAAGTGGTCTTGCGAAACTAGAGAAGAGGGTTCGGGGGTCGGTTACGCGCGGGGAAGGTATTAGCACCTCACACGTCCTCTCTACTGAGAGGGAACCTTTTATTAAACGCGTGGTTTTAAGTGTTGATTTGAAAAATATCTAATTTGCCTCTTTATGTCTCATTGAAAATGAATTAAAAAACTTAATAAAATTTTTTATTTTTGGAGAGAAAGGGAAAAAAAAGGGTTTTTAGAAAGAAGTGCTTGACGGGACATGGCCCGCTCCTACGTATCTCCCGGTGCGATGGAGAATTCAAAGCTACGTAGTTCTTGTGTGTAGAAAATGTTTGTGGGTTGGTGTTTTTTAATGTAGGGGCTTTAGGACTGTGTGATCTGTGTTGGAGGACCACTGGGGGTCTGAAGGAGCACTGGGGCTCTGAAGGGCCACTGAGGGCTGAAGGAGCGCTGGGGGCTCTGAGGGACCACGGTTCACTCATCTTAAAACGATGATTAACCCGGCCGTACGACCGACTTAATCCCCTACTTTGAAAATAAGACCTTTGCTCTTGAAATGAAGGAGATCTGTTTGTATATTCTTTAATTTTAGAAATTGTTTATTTTTGCGCTTGACAGGGGCGTGGCCCTGCTCCTACGTATCTCCGGGTGGAGAATCAAAGGCGACGTAGTTCTAGGTTCTTTTGAAAATAATTGTCGAAAACTTATTGTGAAAATGATTTTTATTTGTTATGCTTGACGGGATGTGACCCGCTCCTACGTATCTCCCGGTGCGATGGAGAATTCAAAGCTACGTAGTTCTTGTGTAGAAAATGTTCGTGTGTTTGGTGTTTTTTAATAGAGGGGTTTTAGGATTGTGTGATCTGTGTTGAAGGACCACTGGGGGTCTGAAGGGCCGCTGGGGGCTGAAGGAGCGCTGGGGCTCTGAAGGACCACAGTTCACTTATCCTAAAACGATGATTAACCCGGCCGTACGACCGACTTAATCCCCTACTTTGAAAACAAGATTTTTGATTTTTGAAAGAGATGTGTTTGTATTTTTTATTTAGAAATTATTTATTTTTGCGCTTGACAGGGGCGTGGCCCTGCTCCTACGTATCTCCGGGTGGAGAATCAAAGGCGACGTAGTTCTAGGTTCTTTTGAAAATAATTGTTAAAAACTTATGGTGGAAATGATTTTTATTTGTTATGCTTGACGGGATGTGACCCGCTTCTACGTATCTCCTGGTGCGATGGAGAATTCAAAGCTACGTAGTTCTTCTTTGTCTTTTTGAAAAGTTTTTGTTTTTTATCTTTTTTAGTGAGTTTTCGAAATAGGACGAGCATTTAGTGAATGATTAAACTAACCAAGGTTATGGGTAATCACCGCTAAATACTCTAGAAAATGAGGGTCAATACCACTAGTCAGACGAACGAAGGTTCCGATTGACTATTAGTAGCAACCCGTTTTTATTTGCTCTTTTGAAAGTGGTCTTTGAAAGTGATTGATTGCACGATGATCAAGCTAACAAAGGTTTATGAGTGATCATCGCTTGTTGTTCTTTTGGGAAAAAGACATTGCAACCAATGGCTAGACGAACAAAGGTTCCGATTAGCCACTAGCGACAATGGGTTGAAAATGTTTTTAGAAAGGAAAAGGTTTTCGTTCTGAAAACGATCTTGGTTTGCAAAAGTGATTCTTTTTGTTACGAAAATAACTCTTTTCTTTTTGTTATGCAAATGCTAATTTTTATGGTTGCGAAAAGGATTTTTTATTTGCTGCGCTTGACGAGAACGTGACTCGCTCCTACGTATCCCGAATGGGAATCAAAGCGACGTAGTTCTAAGTTGTCTAGAAAAAGGTTTTTGTTTTTTATCTTGTTTAATAGCGAAAATTGAGCTTTCAAGATGATCAATCGAGCAAAGGCTCCAAGTGACCACCATTAGCACTCCATTGTTAATAATCATGCAAGCAAAGGCTTCGCAAGACTACTAACAAAGTTTGATTTAATAAATAAGTATGTACATAAATAAACAGTATACATAATAAATAAATATATACAAAAATAAATAAATAAATTAAATAAATAAATGCAAAACTAACCTCTAGTTGATCAATGCAATCAACGCCGAAACGGACCGAGCAATCTGACCATATCAACCGCGAACCGAACTCCTATCTGGTCCGTTTTCACCCGAAAACCACCAAGTAAAGGACCTCAACGGTCATCCCAAAAATAACTAAATACGGGCTTTTAATCTAACGGACTGCAAAAGCTAGTCCAAAAGAATTAAAGACAGGCTTTTAATCTAATGGGCTGCAAATGCTAGCCCAAAAGATCACTTACCCCATCAATCACCCATGTCCATAGCCTTTGCATCTCCATCTCTTTTATAGCCAAAGGCTAGGGAGTTCTTGTTTCTCCCAAGCAATGTGGGACTAAAACAACATAGAAAAGCAATTTTCGTTTTTCTCAAACCAGCCTCCGTAAAAGTGTGATTTCAGATTTTTTAACCGTTGGATCATCTTTCTTTTTGGACAGCAGGTTCATGAGACATCCATCTTCACTTCTACCGTTCGGATCGTCGAAACGAGGTCTGAGAAGAGAGAAATTGCATTTGGAAAGTAGCTAAAAACTAATCCCGTTTTTTCTCAAACCAGCCATATTGACAGTGCGATTCCGGATTCGTTAACCGTTGGATCATCGTTGTTTTTTGACACCAGGTTCATGAGATATCCATCTTCAGTTCTACCGTTCGGATCGTCGAAAGGAGGTCTGAGGAGAGAGAAATTGCCTTCGCAAAAGTAGAAAAAACAACTCCCGTTTTTCTCAAACCAGCCACCGTACAAGTGCGATTCTGGATTCGTTAACCGTTGGATCATCGTTGTTTTTTGACACCAAGTTCATGAGACATCCATCTTCACTTTCACCGGACGGATCGTGGAAATAATGTCCGAAGAGAGAGAAATCACCTTTGCAAAGTAGCTGCAATTTTGGGTACTTGGTTTATTTTTGTATTTTTGTAACTTTGGCATTCTTGGGCCAAGTCATGTACATGGACATTCTCCTTTTTTGTAATAATAATCTTTTATTGCACCTCCCCTTTTTTATTTGTATTATTTCTTATCTATTTTATTTTTTATTTTCGTTTTTTAATTAAAGATATTGTAACAAGAAAAATAAATTAAATCTACTATGTAATTTTTTGTGTTAGCATATTTTTTTAATTTTTGTTTAACCACTAAAAAAAAGTAATAACAACGCAAAATTAGTAAATTAGCGCAAAATGACCTATTCGAGGGATTAGGAATCAAATATACGCGGAAAACTTTTTTTTTGGATGGTTTTTTTAATTAGCCGGACAAAATTAGGGTATGACAGATACGTAGGAGCGAGTCACATTCTCGTCAAGCGCAACCATAAAAAGTTTAGCATTTGCATAACGAAAAGAAAAGAGTTATTTTCGTAATAAAAAAGAATCACTTTCGCAAACCAAGATCATTTTCAGAACAAAAACCTTTTCCTTTCTAAAATCATTTTCAACCCATCGTCGCTAGTGGTTAATCAGAACCTTTGTTCGTCTAGCCATTGGCGGCGATGTCTTTTTCCCCAAAGAACAACAAGCGATGGTCACTCATAACCTTTGTTAGTTTGATCATTCGTGCCAATCAATCTCTTTCGAAAACCACTTTCAAAAAGGCAAATAAGAAACGGGTTGCTACTAATAGTCAATCAGAACCTTTGTTCGTCTGACTGGTGGTAGTGACTCTCATTTTCAAGAGTACTTAGCAGTTATTACCCATAACCTTGGTTAGTTTAATCATTCACTAAATGCTCGTCCTATTTCGAAAACTCATTAAAAAGATAAAAGACAAAAACCTTTTTTCAGGATAAAGAAGAACTACGTAGCTTTGAGTTCTCCATCGCACCGGGAGATACGTAGGAGCGGGCCATGTCCCGTCAAGCGTTTTTTCTAAAAACCCATTTCCCCCTCCCCCCCTTTTTTTCATAATAAATAAAGATTTTTATTAAGAATTTTTCAATAAGAAGTAGAGAGGCAAAATTAAGTATTTTCAAGTCAACACACTAAAACCACACATTTAATTAAAGGTTCCCTCTTAGTAGAGAAGACGTGTGGGGTGCTAACACCTTCCCCGCGCGTAACCGACCCCCGAACCCTATTCTCTAGTTTCACAAGACCAATCGCTTTCCAAAAAAGGTTTTCCTAATATTTTCCTTAATAAATATTGGTGGCGGCTTCATTGTCTTAGGAAAAGTTGTGAACGAGGAAGGTTTTCCCTCAAAGACTTTTTCGGGCGCAACAGCTGGCGACTTCACTGGGGACTAAAAAGAAAAACATTTTTTTAAAAAAGTGGGTCAACCCTAAGTAATTAAGTGTGTGATTTGTGTGATTGATTTGAATATCTTGTTTTGCCTCTTCGCTTTCTTCTTTTTCATATCTTCATGTTGCATTCCTGTGCATTCTTCTTCTTCTCCTTCTATGTTTGCTTTTGTTTAAAGTAATAGATGGTTGCTTCTTTGCTTATATGCTTAGTTCCCTCATGCATTTCCCCAATCATATCATGTCCCTTTTTTCTTTGCTCCCTTTCTTAAGGTAAATTCATGCATTTTCTCCTCTCTTATCATGTTCCCCTTTTCTCAGCTCTCTTTCTTAAGCAAGTGGTGCATTTTTGTTGGCACCCTAGGATAGTTTATATTGGATTGATATTGAACCCTAGGGTAGACAACATGCTATTGTCTGGACTGTTCTGGATTCTCATTTGCAGGTGGGGTAGTTTTAAGGAAATCCCCTTCGCACACACACACTTGTACCTTGAGATTATATGATTAGAGAAAGAGACCATAACCCAGGTCTGTTAGGATACCTTAGGATGAGTGGATTCGAGTAGTGGGATCCCATCAGGACCTTTGTCCGTTTGGCTACTCGCGAAAGTTTCAATCAGAGTTGTGCTCTTTCATGATGCTTCGTATCTAGCAGTTTGCTGCATTTACGGGGATTTTCTTGAGAGGGACTGTGGCTCTGATGACCTTTGTGAGGGTGTGAATAGAGCTACATGAGAAGATTATCCCTAAAGTGCCTTAGATCATAGGTTCTACCCCCTTTTTAGGTCACAAGGGCTTTCCAAATTGTGTTCTGCATTGTTGCATTCAGTTCAATCAATTTTTCCTTCAAAATTTTTGAAAATCAAAAAAGATATGCTTTTCCTTTTCAATAAACGCCTATATGAGGTGGCATATAGTGTGAAAATTTTCAAATCACCGCCTGTAAATATCCTCTTTCTGCAAAAACACAAAAAAAAACATCATTGCATCATTGCATCACTGCATCATTGCATCATTTGCATTGCATAAAATTCCAATTTTGAAAAAAAACCATTCATCTTGCATTCCCTTTCATTACATAAAGATAAAACAAAAAACAATTATCATCTGCATAGCATAAGCATTTCATTTATAATCATGCAAAAAAAAATCCTCGTCAAGTTCATCCAAGACGAGACATTCATGCATAAGCATTATTTCAAAAAAGACACAGTAGAACTACGTAAGCCTTGCTTCCTCATTACAATGGGGATACGTAGGAGCGGGTCATACCCCGTCAAGCACATTTTTCTAAAACCTTTTTTTTTCAAATAAATCATTTGCATCTCCAAATAATTTTCAAAATCATGTTCTAAAACTAAAAATGAAAAAAATGAAAAGTTTCCAACGCATGCATCTTCTCTAAACAAAGAAAAAATAGAAAAGCTCTTCATGTAAAAGCTCAATGAGTAAAAGTGCACCTTCGAATGACGAAGGGTAATATCTCAAATTTGTTTGTGCACTACAAATTTAAGATGTTACTCTACGATATCGGGGCACTTTGACCCTATCAAGTGAGGTTTGTTTTCAAATAAGAGAATAAGTTTGAGTTAACCAAATGTCAAAGCATTTCAGTATATTGCGTGAAGTATTGAGTCAGGATCCACTCAATGTTTCATGCAAGTTACTCAGAGTAACAACAATTGGTTGCCTCACATCATCATTTGCATACATCCTTGCATTACATAAAACAAAATTTTCAAAAAGGCAAAAAGCAAAACTTTCAAAAAATCATCATAGTCTTTTCTTTTACCGGGCTACATGAGGTAATGTTCCCAAAATTTCAGTCACCAAACTCGAAAAAAATGTTTCCATCTTATTTTTCATATGCATGTCATGTCGCATTATCGCCGTCATTTTCATGTAAAGACATCATTTGCATTGCATAAAACAAAAACTTGATAAAATTCATACATGCATTTTTCTCTATCTCATTTAGGTCTGGCAGGAGTGCATTCTCCGCACGTGTGCGTTTCCATTCACTAAGGTTTTTTCCCCTAATTTTCTCGAAAGGTCCAAAAATCGTGTCTTATTAGGCGCGTGTCTCATGCATTATTGTTGTCCTTTTTCACACATCATGAAAAATAATACATTAACCTCTCATTTTGCATGCATTTCCATTCAATAAAGATCATGTCTTTCCACACAGTTTTTTAAAAAAAAAAAAATCAGTGTGAGTATCATCCATTTCATCGCACAAAAAATGAAAACAAGAAGGCATCTCATTCATAATCATGAACAAAAATCATCATCAAATTTATTCAAAATGTAGCATTCATGCATCATTTCATTAACCTCATCACTTTAGTTCAAATACATCATTCCTCCATACATGCATCTTTCAAAAAGGAAGGGGCATTGGCATTTCATACTTTGCCTGGCCTCTAAAAAAAATCATCATTTACAAAAAAAGCATCATTCCTGCATTTTTCATCACTCAAAAGAAAAAGGGGGCATCGACATTTCATACCTTGTCTTGCCTCTATAAAAATCATTTTGAAAAGAAACATCATTCTTGCATCATTCATCATCCAAAGATGCATTGGTATTTCATATTTCGTCTTGCATAAAAAGAAAGCATCAGAAAGAAAAAACTTTTAGAATAATCATACTTTTCAATTGAATATGCTTTCATGCATCATGTATACGTCATAATGTTTTCATCCATGCATTGCATACAACAAAAATGACAAAAATGTTGTGATGAGAGACGAGATGTTCTTGCAAAGTAATCTTTCTTTTTTTGGAAAAGTTTACCCTCACTCATTTGCAAACTCAAGGTGTTCCAAGGCATTTAATTTTTCACATCAATAGCTCATTTGTATTTCCTTCAAAAAAAAACATTACATCTCATCCATTCCATGATAAAAGACTGAAATAATTCATCAAAAAAGATTTTATATCATGTTTTAACCAATGTTAACTCTCTGTGAAGCATTCTTCTAGTAAGCATGCATGCCAGGTGCAGTTTCTCTCGTTTGAGTCAGTCAATTTCCTTCATTTATCATCATTCCCCATCCAAGTCTAATCCCGCCCCGTCCACCCATAAAGCGCATATTCTCTCCCATCAGTGCATACTTGACTTTTTGGTTCATTCTCACTAACACTTTAAGTCCTCCATGCTGGGGCAACTCTGTGATCACTAATTTTCCTTATCAGTATCATATTCCTTTAGTGCAAGTCTTTCTAAAAATATATAATAAATAAAAAAGATAAAATAAGCTCGCTAGGTTGAAAACCCGCAAAGGGCGGCCTAGGCAAAAAAGAGCGCCCGGTGGATTGAAAACTCGCAAAGAGCGGCCCAGGCAAAAAGTAGGGTAAAAAAAAAGAGCAAACACGTGAAGATAGATAAATTATTGCCTTAAAGTTAAGTCTTATGGAAATAAGCAATCAGGATTTGAAATGAAGTTTGGCCGTCCCTCCATACCCTCAAAAACCTAAAATCCCAGAAAGTCCATTTCCTACCCCTCTTAAGCCAAAGATTCAAAATCACAAAAATACCCATCTTAAGCCAAGAAAAGCCCAAAATATCCCATCACTCTAGACGAGGGTTGATTCCACATCAAAGATGGTATATCATTTTCACCCAAGTCAAAAGGAAAGGAAATTCACAAAAGGAGGGGAATAACAGTTTCAAAAAGGAGAATCCCAAAACAAAGAAAGGAAGACAAAGGGGGTATAAATTAAGAGTCAATACATTTTGCCATGAAGCATAAGAGCTCCCCTTCCAAAAAGGCCCTCAAATTCAATGGGTTCAGTCATTTTTCCTCCCAAAAAGGCCCTCAAATTCAATGGGTTCAATCATTTCTCCTTTCAAAAAAAGCCCTCAATTCATTGGGTTTAACCATCTCTTCTTTCATAAAGCCTTCAAACACCTCATTGGGTACAACCATCCCCAAACACCTCATCAAACCTAATAACTATTCCCTTCATAAAACCATTGACCATCGGCCAACGCTGAATAAGACCCATCCTGCCATCAACCCCAAACACTTCATTAAGCTCAATCATCCCCTTCTCCACATCACAACCCTAAAAAGTCCATTCTGATCAATGACTAATTGCTTTTGTTCTCCCAAGTTTTAATCTTAGGACAAATAAGTTTATCTATTTACAACGTGTTTGCTCAAAAGAAAAAAAACAAACAAGCAGAAAAAAGAAAGCTGCTCAAAAAGAAAAACAAACAATTAAAAAAGAAAGTTGGTAAAAAAAAGGAGAAGGACTCGCACTCCAAGATGCATTCATGATGCATTAAAACAAGGTCTAGTGGTCACCAAGTGGGGCCTCTCCTCATATTAAAAAGTCAAAACTTTCATTGCATTTGGGTTGTTCTTAAAGAAAACCAAAAGTGTGTACTAGGGGGCATTCCCTTCATATCTCACTCCACTCAACTTTGGGGAGGTTTATTCATTGCCCACCCCATTCATATATCACCCTCAGTTCATAACTATCACCATAACTCTATCGCCTTTCACAACTTCACTCAAAGAAACCATTTGAAATGTCATTCGAAAGGGGGGCAAGTGCGTTCCCATTCCTTCATCTCATTCATTCCTATAAAACCTCACCGGGACAATCTCTCAACTCACTATCCTAAACAAGGCATTGTCATTCTAATTGGGGCAGCTTTGTCCTTGTTATGACTGGGGCAACATCAAACTTTATGGGTTGAGACAAAATCTCTTTTGCTCCACCTTTCATTTCAAAAGCCGAAGCATTCCCAATTCATCATCTTCTACACCCCTAGTTGTTGTCACCACTAGACAAGGGCAAGCTATTCGCTCATCAAAGACCTGAATTGGGGCAATCTTGTATCTCTAGATCCCTCATGAGCTTCGGCAATAACCATGTCTGCCATTCCTTCACCTGCCGTAAATGTCCATGCCCTAAACCAATTCCAAGTTAACTGACTCATTCATTCACATTTGCACTCTTATGCATGCTTACTAGACAATGCTTCAAAAAGAGAGAACACAAGTTGTTTACGTGATATCTAAAATTCAGTCATCATGGAAAGAAGGAGAAAACAAGTGAGGTTGTTTGTAAATAAAAACCTTGAGAACACCGGAGTTTGAATCAAATTCAATTTTTCAACAAAATGGTCAATAATCATCTCAATTCCTTGCATTCAAAGTCTCGCATCTCATCATCACAAAAATGTCTACCTCATGCATCTAGGCATCTCAATCTATTCATTATAGCATATGCATCAAATCATTACATTTGCATCTTCACATTTTGTGCATTCATCACATAGCAAAAAGAAAAACGTTTCACGTCAGTTGCACCATATTAATACTTGCATTTCATAGAGGAAAATAGTAAAGAAGAAAAAGCATTCATCATCATTGCATCAGACATCAAATCAAGTTTCAAAATACAAAATCATTTTCAATAAATAGGAGACTAAGTCGAATGTACATTCGAAATAGTCATCACGATAGGACACTTGAATTTATCACTCAAGAATCCTAAGGTCCCTATGCCAAAAAAAGAAAACAAACAAAAACATTCAGTGTCGTCTACATCATAGTAATGTTTGCATTCCATAAAACAAAAAGAACCAAAAACTCATCATCCCATCAAACATCAAAGCAATACAGTTGCATCACATCAATACTTGCATCTCATAGAAGAAAAGAAAGCTAAAACATCCCATGTCATTCATCATTTCATGTTATTCATCATTTTATAGCAATATTCCCATTTCATAGAAAAAGGCAAAGAAGGAAAAAGTTTTCCATTGCATGTCATCTGCCATTTCATTACATATCATCAAACACCGAAATTTTGCATTCGCATACCTGCACTTCATAAAAAGAGCAAAAGAAAAGAAAAGAAGAAAGCAAAAGAGCAATAAAACAAATAAAGTCATGCATTACATTCACCAAGCATAAAATCATGCACTCATCAGACATAGAAAATAATAATAATAATAATAATAATAATAATAATAATAATAATAATAATAATAATAATAAAGTAAAGAAAAGAGAAATTCAGACATTTGCATTACATTCATCATAAGGAAAAGAAAAAGAAAATAGCAATCGTGGCATTTGCATTGCATGCATCGGTTCGTTTTTCAGCTGCAGACAAGTGAGAGAGGATAAACACCACAAGTGTTAATGCTCGCCTTCAAATTCCAGAAAGTGCTTCCCCAGTTGGGAGTTCAGAAAGGAAAAAGAAAAGAGAGAAACAGAAAAGAAAAGAAAAGAAAAAAAGAAAAGAGAGAAACAGAAAAGAAAGGAAAGAAAGAAAAGAAAAGAGAGCGCTCGGGCGCGCATTGTGGATTGGAGCCCAGAGAGATCATCGCTCCCTCCTGCCCAGGTCTCACATCGTGTACGAGCAACGCGATGGACCGCAGCCCCATGTGAGGTTCAACGGAATAGTTGTATCAGCCTAAGATACAGTGGACGCCGTGCATTGATCTGTATATCAGTTCCGGAGCTGATAACGATCCCCCCGGTCGCTCGAAAAGGCCAACAGGAAGCGTGCTCCTCAAAGCCACGCGCAAACTCGAATTCATCAAGAGTTCGTTTAAGGATTACAAGTTTTTAGGCAGCCTGGGCAATTTACCGCTGTCTGCACGCAAGTGCCAATTTTACTTTTCTGTCTGCACGCAAGTGCCCATTTTACTTTTCTGTCTGCACGCAAGTGCCCATTTTACTTTTCTGTCTGCACGCAAGTGCCCATTTCACCTTTTCTGTCTGCACGCAAGTGCCCATTTTACCTTTTCTGTCTGCACGTCAGTGTTCATATACTGTTTTCGCATCGACACGAAAGTGTCTATCTTTCCAAAAAAAAAGGAGAAAATTCGGATTTCTCCAAGTAGACAAAATTGGTATAATTTCTTGATAAAATCCGAATAAAGAGGGGCAGCTGTTATACCCCAAATTTGTCTGGCTATTCCAAATTTATAAAAAAAATAAAATAAAAATGTCTCTTCGCGAATGCAAAATTCCAACAGTATTTTTCTCGTATTTGAAAAAAACCAAAAATATGTGTCGTTGCACACGCGCATTATTCTTGACCGCGATACGCGCGTTAGTTCTAATGATCTTGTACCGCTTCATTATCGTTGTGTCTGCATATCTTTTCTTTACTGTATACGATGTTAGTCCTAATCGAAAGTGCGTGTCACTCCTAATTATGTGCGCGTGTTTATTCTCGTTGTGTGTATTAATTTGCTAATCAAGTGTGTGTTTGCCATACGAGAATCAAGCTAATTGCACGGACCTTCTAATTGTATTTACTTATTAATGGTTATAAACAAAAAAAGAGACACACAAAAATAGTCAAGTAGTCAAATAGTTTGTTTTATTTAAATCTGTCTTCTTTTATTAATAATATATATATTTGTTGTCACATAAAACAAAAAAAAAGGGTAAAAAGTAAAGAAAAGTAAAACAAAAAACATAGAGCAATTCGCTGCCTGCTATTCTTGTTGCTGTTGTATAATTGAATAAGGTGTATTTGAAGAATGGAGCTCAAACTTCTTTTTCCTTGTCCCTTTGCTTTTCCCATTTTTGTGAACAAACATTTCAGACTTTGACCTCCACCATAGCTGAGGCCTTGTTTTTGCTTTGCAAAAGAAAATTTATTTTGAGAATGAAGCTAAATGCTCCTTCTCCTTGTCCCTTTGTTTTTATTCCAAAATTAGATGAAACCAAGCAACTTTGCAGCACCTCTTTTGCTGCTTGTCCCTAATGGTTTTTGCTCCTCTACATCAACACCACATCAACACCACACCTACACCATACAAGTTTCACTATAAATATATTTGTAAGAGCAACAGTAAAAAGGGAAAAAAGAAAGCGATTGGAGGGGGGAAGGGCACTGTAACAAAAAAAGGAAAGAAAAAAAAATTAACAACAACACAACAACACACACAGGGAGGGAGAAACAAAAGGAAGAGAGAAAGAAATATGCAAAATAGGAGAGAGAGGACCACCACCGCTGTCTCCGACGAGCACCACCGCCGCCGTGATCTCCGGCCACCACCACCCAAAAGGCCACCACAACACCCCACCACCATAAAAACGAAAATCAGAGAAAGAAAGAGAAAAGAACCAAACCTCAACTTCGGCCACCGTCCGTGGTGGTCGCCCCCGTGAACAACCACCAAAACCTCCAAACGGCCACCATCCAACCACCAAACAGCCACCATCACTGTCGCCTCCTCTCACACGGCCATCACTCCCCACCACCCTTTCTCTTTTCGCAAACCACCCCGAAACGCCGAACACCCACCACTTCCACGGTCGCCACCGCGCTGCTCCGCTGCGGTCCGCTACCTCAACCGCACGCCCCTCTCCCTCTTTCCTTCCTTCCCCCTTCGGTCCCTCTTTTTTTTCCCTTCCTTGGTTTTGATTTATCTCTGTTGGAGCATCAGAGCTCCACACTCACTCTTTCTTTGTTTACACACACACACACACACTGAGAGAGAATTGAGAAATGGATCTAACCGAATTGGTTATGATCTAACTGTATTATTAACTGTGAAGGAAATACAGTATTTATATCACACTCAGCATTACACATATTCAACAGCTGCTGAGGTGTCAAGAAAGGAAAATACAGCTTGGCATATAATGCCACATCAGCAAAGGAAACTAAAAATCATTTTATTTGAATTACACATAATACTTCACACCTCCCTAATTCAAATTCCCCAAGTTTTCAATTGAGAGTAACTTCCTTAGTTCCATGAATCTGCCTGTCTTCAAAGGCTTGGTTAACAAGTCTGCTAGTTGATCTGTTGTCTTGCAGTGCTGCAATTCCAGATTTCCTTTGTTAACTTGATCCCTGAGAAAATGAAATTTTGTCTCTATGTGCTTACTTTTACCATGTGCTACAGGGTGCTTAGCAAGGTCTATTGCAGATTTATTATCAACATACAGTTTCATCACAGTTCCTGTCTTAATGTTCAATTCTTTCATCAGTTTTCCTAACCATAGAGCCTGACATGCTCCTTGTGCAGCTGATATATATTCAGCTTCACAAGATGATAGGGCCACCACATTTTGTTTCTTCGTGCACCATGATATTGGAGCTCCATTCATCATAAACACATATCCACTTGTGCTTTTCCTATCCCCTACATCACCACTCCAATCCGAATCAGTAAAGCCCTCCACAACAGTTACATCTTTCTCAGTTCTGGGAAACATGATGCCCAGATCAACTGTTCCTTTCACATATCTTAAAACTCGTTTTGCAGCCACCATATGAGACAGTTTTGGTCTTTCCATAAACCTGCTTATGAGACCAACACTATATGTAAGATCAGGCCTTGAATTGCACAAGTATCTCAAGGATCCAACAATCTGCTTGAACAATGTTGGATCTACTTCAGGCTCTTCTGTATCAGAACAGAGCTTCAATCCTATTTCTGCAGGTACAGCAGCAGAGTTACATCCACTCATCTTGAATCTTTTCAGGATGTCAGGTTGCATACTTCTTCTGATGAAGAAATATGCCTCTGTCAGTCATTGTAAACTCTATTCCCAGGAAATAAGACAATCCTCCCAAGTCCGTCATTTCAAATTCACACATCATTTTCTTCTTGAAGGCTTCTATCTCAGTGATACTAGTTCCTGTCACCAATAAATCGTCTACATATAGACATACAATCATGTAATCAGCAGCCCTTTCATTCTTTACATACACCCCATGCTCAGATACGCACTTCTTGACATTCAATTTCATCAAATACCCATCTATGCACTTGTTCCAGGCCCTTGGGGCCTACTTCAATCCGTAGAGAGCTTTATGCAGTCTCAGGACACTGTTCTTGTGCTTTACTGACTCAAACCCGGGTGGTTGAGTGACATATACTTCCTCCTCCAAGGGCCCATTGAGGAAGGCCGATTTCACATCAAGTTGACTCAACTTCCATCTTCTTTGAGCTGCTAGGGCAACCACTAATCTTATAGTTTCCATTCTTGCTACTGGAGCAAATACTTCATTAAAATCCAACCCTTGTTTCTGCAAGAAACCTCTAGCCACGAGCCTTGCTTTATACTTGGCTATTTCACCATTTGGCTTTAGTTTTGTCTTAAACACCCATTTCACATCTATAGGCTTCTTTCCTTGTGGGAGAGTAGTCAATTCCCATGTGTTATTCTTTTCTATAGCCTTGAGTTCTTCCTCCATTGCAGTCTTCCAATTCTTACTTAGCAAAGCTTCCTCAAGACTTACTGGCTCAGCCTCAGCCATCATGGCAATCATCAACAAATCACCATTTTCATTTACAGCAGTATCTGGGAACAACGCATAGTCCTGCAACCTTTGAGGTGGTTGCCTCACTCTCTGTGATCTTCTAACCTCTACATCACCAGTCACAGTTGCCTCACTGTCATTGGGATCAAGCAGTACAGTCTCTTCAATTGCTGTAGCTTCATTACTGTTACCACTTGTGCTCCAATCCCATCCTTTTTCTTCATCAAAGGTCACATCTCTGCTAATAACTATCTTCTGTTTCTCTGGATCAAACAATCTATATGAGCCAGTCACATTGTATCCCACAAACACCATGGCTTGAGCTCTATCATCAAGCTTTCTTCTTAACTGTTCTGGTACATGTCTATAGCATAAAGACCCAAAAATTCTCAAGTGTTTCACATCTGGTTTCCTCCCCCACCACTTCTCATAGGGTGTAGTATCATTCAACCTCTTTGTTGGACTCATGTTCACCAAGTATGCAGCTGTAGAGGCTGCCTCACCCCAGAATCTATGTGGAACTTTCTTTTCTTTCAACATACTCCTTACCATATTCAACACAGTTCTGTTTCTCCTCTCAGCTGTGCCATTGTGCTGAGGTGTGTATGGTGCTACCACTTCATGAGTCACCCCTTCACTGCTGCAGAGTTCCTTATATTCAGTGGAGGTATACTCTCCTCCACCATCAGTTCTGATACACTTAATCTTGCTTTCACTTTGATTTTCTATACACTTCTTAAACTCTTTAAAGGTTCCCAGTACCTCACTCTTTCTCTTTAACAGGTACAACCACATCATTCTAGTAAAGTCATCTATAAATGTCACAAAATACAGATTTCCTCCTAAGGTTTTGGTCTCAAAGGGACCACACACATCAGAGTATATCACCTCAAGTTTCACCGAAGATCTAGTAGGCACATAGTCTTTAAATGGTAATCTAGGCTGCTTTGCTGCACAACATTCACCACATACTTCCTTAGTGACAGCAATTTCTGGCAGTCCCTTCACCATCTTCTTCTTCTCTAGCTGACTTAAGCTTCTAAAGTTGAGATGTGCATATCTCTTATGCCACATCCAACTTTCTTCTTCAATGGAAGCCTTTAAACACTTGTGACCTAAAGCACTTCCTTCCACCTTAAATGTTCTGTTCCCAGCAATAGGTGCCCTCAAGACAACACTCTTCTTGTCATTCAACAGGTCCAAGTGTCCATCCTCCATCTTCATAGTGTATCCCTTCTCAAGCAGCTGCCCCAGGCTTAGCAAGTTACTGGTCATACCAGGAACATATAATACTTCATTTATCGCAGTCTTCTTCCCATCACT
Source organism: Astragalus membranaceus (assembly GCA_039519185.1). NCBI lineage: Eukaryota > Viridiplantae > Streptophyta > Magnoliopsida > Fabales > Fabaceae > Astragalus > Astragalus membranaceus. Next base: position 51,506,252 of record CM076848.1, read on the forward strand.
TCTATGAATCACAACCTTGCCAATACCCTCTGCTATAATTGACCTTCCATCACCAAACTTCACATTCCTCTTCACAGTTTCATCCAATTCACTGAACCATGCCCTGTTTCCAGTCATATGATTCGAACATCCTGTATCTAAGTACCAGAACTCAACAATAACACCATTCTCATCAACAATAACACAACTGTTTCAGTATCTGAATCATCATCACAGTCAGCATATTGTGCCTCATCACCCTTTTTCTTCCTAGGAACTCTTTCATTTACACATTCATCAGTGAAATGCCCCCATTTTTGACAGTTATAACACTGAATATGCTTCTTACTGAACTTCTTTTTACCTTTCTTGTTATTTTCTGCATCAGCTTTACTACTATTACCATCATCACTATCACCTGAGTTATCTACCCTAGGGTTTTTCTCCTTCACGTTTTCTTTTCCTTTCTTTTTCCAATTATTGTTATTCCTTCTAAATTTCGCCATTAGAGCCTCCTCCGTTGCCTTCTCCTTTTCTTTTTCACTTGTCCTTTCTTTTAACCTAATTTCATTCATCTCAAGTGATCCTTGCAACTCTTCTAATTTCATAGTCTCTAAGTTCGTAGATTGTTCTATCGCCGCTACTACATAATCAAATCTAGGAGGTAAAGATCTCAGTACCTTTTCAACTTTCATCTGCACGGTGATAGTCTCGCCATTGTTACGCATCTGATTTGTGATCAAGGTCAGTCTACCAAGATACTCTGCAATCGACTCTTTCTCCTCCATCTTGAGATTTTCAAATTGCCTTCGTAACGTTTGTAACCTCGCTCTCTTCAATTTCGCATCACCAGAATATGCCAACGCAAGTGCATCCCAAGCTCCCTTCGCCGTCTCGTACTCCGCGATCTTCTCGAAAACCTCAGCATCGACGCATTGATGGATCAAGAACAACGCTTTGCTATCTTTCTTTTGTTGTTCTCGAAGCGCATCGCCAGCAGTCGCCACAACTCCATTGCGAACCACTTCAACTACTTCTTGATAACGAAACACCACCTTCATTTGGATGATCCACCGATCGTAGCATTTTCCGTCGAAGAGTGGTAACTTCGCCGGAAATTGTCCACTACTTCCGCCGTTGTTTGTATTCGCCATCACGCCGTAGAATCGCCTTCAAACACCGTAGGATCGTCTTCAACGCCTTGCTCTAGATGCCAGTTGTTGGAGCATCAGAGCTCCACACTCACTCTTTCTCTGTTTACACACACACTGAGGGAGAATTGAGAAATGGATCTAACCGAATTGTTTATGATCTAACTGTATTATTAACTGTGAAGGAAATACAGTATTTATATCACACTCAGCATTACACATATTCAACAGCTGCTGAGGTGTCAAGAAAGGAAAATACAGCTTGGCATATAATGCCACATCAGCAAAGGAAACTAAAAATCATTTTATTTGAATTACACATAATACTTCAATCTCTTCTTTCTTTATCTATTTTTCTCCTTTTTTTTTCTCTCCCTCTTTTCAAATTAAACCCAAGCCTCGAGGATTTCAAGATTGGCAGATAGATTAATAGTTTGCATATAGTTTAGGCTTTAGACTTTACTTCATTAAAAAGCAACATAGGAAACTAACGTAGGTCATCAAAAGGCATAGAGTAGGGGTCATCAACCATCAACCATCTGATCCCAATCCTTTCATGCTTTTTATTATGTTTATTTTATTATTTCAGTTTTTTATTTAATTCAAATCAAAAAGTGTTTCTTTCAAAAATTAGGATTTGACTCCTGAGCAAATCAACAAACAAATAGTTTTTTTTAGAACTACGTCGCTTTGATTCCCATTTGGGATACGTAGGAGCGAGTCACATTCTCGTCAAGCGCAACCATAAAAAGTTTAGCATTTGCATAACGAAAAGAAAAGAGTTATTTTCGTAATAAAAAAGAATCACTTTAGCAAACCAAGATCATTTTCAGAACAAAAACCTTTTTCTTTCTAAAATCATTTTCAACCGATCGTCGCTAGTGGTTAATCAGAACCTTTGTTCGTCTAGCCATTGGTGGCGATGTCTTTTTCCCCAAAGAACAACAAGCGATGATCACTCATAACCTTTGTTAGTTTGATCATTCGTGCCAATCAATCTCTTTCGAAAACCACTTTCAAAAAGGCAAATAAGAAACGGGTTGCTACTAATAGTCAATCAGAACCTTTGTTCGTCTGACTGGTGGTAGTGACTCTCATTTTCAAGAGTACTTAGCAGTGATTACCCATAACCTTGGTTAGTTTAATCATTCACTAAATGCTCGTCCTATTTCGAAAACTCATTAAAAAGATAAAAGACAAAAACCTTTTTTCAGGATAAAGAAGAACTACGTAGCTTTGAGTTCTCCATCGCACCGGGAGATACGTAGGAGCGGGCCATGTCCCGTCAAGCGTTTTTTCTAAAAACCCATTCCCCCCCCCCCCCTTTTTTCATAATAAATAAAGATTTTCATTAAGAATTTTTCAATAAGAAGTAGAGAGGCAAAATTAAGTATTTTCAAGTCAACACACTAAAACCACACATTTAATTAAAGGTTCCCTCTTAGTAGAGAGGACGTGTGGGGTGCTAACACCTTCCCCGCGCGTAACCGACCCCCGAACCCTATTCTCTAGTTTCGCAAGACCAATCGCTTTCCAAAAAAGGTTTTCCTAATATTTTCCTTAATAAATATTGGTGGCGGCTTCATTATCTTAGGAAAAGTTGTGAACGAGGAGGGTTCTCCCTCAAGGACTTTTTCGGGCGCAACAATAACCGGACAATTTTCCTCGCTTGATCAAGTCTTCAATGTCTTCTTTCAAAGCATTGCAGTGGTTGGTGTCATGACCATTACTTCTATGGTACCTGCTGTACTTGCTGGATCGTTGTCCGGATCGGGGAGGTAGAGGTTTGGGTGTTCTAACGTCTCTAAACTCGACATGCCAACACTCCCCATATAGTTAGGCGTTGGAGACATTGAGTTCTGTGTATACTTGGTGACGATTCCAAGGTCGGGGATCCCTGTTACCTCGGTTATCGTTCCCGTGGTTATCTCTTCCGTTGCGGGGTTTTGATGGTCCGGCTTGTGGTGATGGATTCCCGATCTTGGCGATTTCCTCCTCATTGATGAAACATTGGGATAGTTGGAGGAAATCCTGCAAGGTATTGGGTTCCCAAGTATTGACATGTTTTTTGAAAGGGCTTCCGGGGAGTAGGCCCTGTGCCATGAAGAAAATGCGGAAAGCATCGTCTAGTTCTCGAACTTGAAAAGCTTCGTTGTTGAACCTCTCTATTGATTAGCGGTCGTACGCGGGTCAAAATAATTAAAAAAGGTAAATATAGTATCAAGGTAAGAGACCTTGGTCGTCTCTCGAGGACCTCTAAATATAGAAATTACCAAAATCAGGAACCAAAATAAACAATAAAAAGGGGGGTTTTATAGAAAAACAATTAAAGATAGACAATCAATCCATTGGTTTCAGGTGCGTTTCTTGGATTTCTCATCGGTTCTAAAATAAAGATTTGTGCAAGGTTTGATAATTCTTGATTGATCATAAACTAAGTGAACAAGGACCAATCAGTTTATACGAATTCACAACGTTTTAAAGCAAGCGTCAAAACAGTATGTTCAATCAATCGTGATAGCGAACAAGTGCCAGTATCACAATTAACATCATAACTGAATTCTATCAATCCTATAAACAAGCGTCATACACTCTATCAATTCCTATCCAAACTAAATTAAACAAGCGATAAAATAGTTTGTATAATGAAAGTTGCAAAACAGAATCATGATCAAGTGATTAAGCAAAACTGAATCATAAAACGAATCACATATGCAAATCACAGAGTTTGAGTAATTAAGCAAAACACAAATCGAATTTGCAGCAAGAATTACGGAGATGAAATTGATAGAGAAAGAATTAAAACCATAAAAACAAAATAAACGTTAAGCACTGAACCTCAAAATCCTTACAGCAACACCCTTCACCAATAGATTGATCTAGGGCTTTAAGCTTCCATGGAGGTTAGGGCACAAAACGTAAAATTGAAAGTAGGAATGAGTAAGACGAAATACCTAAGACGGCTCTGAAAAATGTATTTAGTCTTAAAGAAAACGAAATACCTAAATCCCTTAACGGGTTCTATGATAAAAGCCCGATAAAAATAGTAAATTGGCCCGTAAACCCGTTTTACACAATACTTATTCGGTATTTCGCAGTTTTAACCTCCGAGACTTCATAATTGGGTTTTGAGCTCGACAGAAGAATTGTATATCTGTTCCTTAGCTTTCCAACGCATGCTTGCACGCCTCAATCAGATAAGCACAGCCAAAGTTATGGTCTATAGAGTAGACAGGGGTCAATATGCAATAAAAACAAGAATTAATCAAAAAATTGCTATATTGCTCAATTAAGACCCAAAGTCTAGAAACGTGCTAAGATTTAAATATTAGGCACAAAGCACAATTAAAATCACCAAGTGAAAAGCTATAAATAGTGCATTAAAATACACTGATCACTATGTATTCTCTGAGAGGCTCGTTTTCTCTTTGGACAACGGACATCAATGCCGCTTTGTTCTTGGGTTTACTTTTGGAATGGGCAAAGTTAACTGAGAAGAGTTTTTCCAATTGGTCCCAAGAGGATGGTGTTCGTCCTTAAAGCCCGAAACCATTCCGATGCAACTTTGTCTATAGTCAATGGGAAAATTCGACATTTCATCTCCATGGGCACGTTCCGGTATTGCATAGTTGTGTTGAATTGATCGAGGTGCCTGTCTGGATCGCCCGTTCTGTCGTACGTTTTCAAACCTCCGGGCGGTTTTTCGAGGTACCTCGAAACTCAGTAGCTATCGATTGTTACAGTGAACAGGCCCTTTCGTTCGGTTAGCAACGCCTGAGGTCGTGGCTGACGTTGATGATGTGGATCGAGATAAACGTAGTGTCGAGGTTGTTTCTCCTCAGGGTTATCCTCTCGACTTCTGGAACATCGTCTTGGTGATGAAGAGGCTAAAAATGAGCGAGGTTGGGGGGATTTATCCAATTCATCAAGATCGTTGTGCTGTCGAGCCGGAGGAGAACGAGAACCATTCCCTCGTTGTCGGCGGGGAGGAGAACGATGATAGGGATCCAATTCGTCAGGATCGTCATATTGTCGAGCCGAAGGAGAACGGGAACCATTCCCTCGTTGTCGGCGAGGAGGAGAACGATGATAGTGCCTTCTCCTGGGTGGAGATCGATGTCTCCTTCGAACCGGGGTTCTCTTCTCAAGGAAGCACGGTCTGGGTGATTCCTGGTCCGAAACGTCCCGTGCCCGGAGATTTGCTACCTCGGCCTCAAGGTCAGTGAAGCGGCAGCCTCTTTCTTGGTTTACGGCCTCCTGTCGAGCCAGGAGCTGGACGAGCTGTTGAACAGCGTCGGTTAGGGCTGGAAGTAATGGAGGGGGAGGTGGTAAACTATTACTGTATGAGCTTGTATGGGAACAGGCGAAGTTCGGATTGGGGAATTGTGCCCGAGCTTGGGTGGAATTTGTAAGGTCTTGAACATGGCCCTCGTGGGTTCTTTGAGGTTCGAGTTCGGGTATAACCAGTCCTACCCCGGGCCCGACCACAAGACTGGCCGGTCTTGAACGGAGTTTGGGCGTCATTTGTGGATCAAGGTAATGGGAGAGGAAGTTGAGTACAGATCCTCCCACTGTGGTCGCCAATGTTCTGTACCGTACTTCCGACCTTAAGGAGTAGTCCGAAGTAGTTGGTAGGTGTCGTCCTTGATCAGCGGTGTTCGATCTTGAGATGACGATGTTCGATCTTGAGATGCCGGTGTTCGATCTTGAGATGACGGTGTTGTACCTGCAAGAATACTCCAACACTCAAGTCAGTATTTGAGTGAATCAATGTTTAGGTTTTGAAGTTGCTTACATTTATGAATATTGAATGTGGTATTTATAGAGATTGAGTGATGTTTGTTCTGACGATCCTGAGTCGTTAGATCTTGCAGAGGCATCTGAACCGTTGATTGATTGGGCCAGAATTTCTGGATATGGGCTGGTTGGTTATTGGGCCTCGCAGGAGGTGAAAATATCATTAAGACTTTTTACTTATTACCATAATATATATATATATATATATATATATATATATATATATATATATATATATATATATATATATATACTCTGATTCGAAAGAAAGTTGAAACCTTTATCGACGATAATGAGCTTCAAAAGGGAGATGAACTAAAGAAGAAGGCTGCTACTAGCACCTCCCTCTTACGCTAATACAATCAATTTAACGCTTAACTCTATTTAATGTTATAATTTAAAGAAGGCTTTGCTTAATTGGGCCGGATTTAAAACCCTGGATGACTTTTTGAACATTATACCTTTTTTTTGACTCAATTTTGAACATTATACCTGCAAGTCACTTTCTAATTTTTTTTATAAAAGTTTGCATTTTTTTTTTGTTCAGATAATTGTTGGCTACATGGTCAGTATGTCAATGCTTCTAATGAAAGACTAATATCCGTTTGTGCTTATGATCAAATTTTGAACTGACCAATACCAAATATGTAGCAAACTCGAAAGCACCGAGTCGACCCCTCGTTTTGCAGGGTAGATTAAATCACTGGGTCAACGGTATTGGTTTTAAAACTAAGAGTCTTACACATTTCTAAGAAAACAAAACTAGTAAAATTATTATGTTAATTTTTATATAAAATCAAGAATTTAAAAACATAACTATCTTTGTTTTTTTTTTTGACAAAAATAACTATCTTTGTTAAACTGAAATTTTGTAAAAAAAAATGAATGTAGAGTGTGGGACCTCCATATAAAATTTTGTAAAAAAATTAATATTCCATATAAAATTAATACTATTCAACTAGATATATAATAAAATATAGGCTGGTGAAATTACCAAATTGCCCATTCAACTTATTACTTTTTAAGGGTTTTTTTTGGAAATTTATAATTATTGCATTTCATTTTTTATGGGTCCCACTTTCTCCAATCATCTGTTAAAGTTTTTATCTTTTTTACTTCTCTCTCACTCTTATCTTTCTCAATTTTCTTTCTGTCTCTCCCACCTCTATTCTCTCTCTCTCTCTCTCTCTCTCTCTCTCTCTCTCTCTCTCTCTCTCTCTCTCTCTCACTCACTCTTCACATTTCATTTTTTTTGATATATCTATTTAATCAAAATATTAATTAATCATCAAGTATCTATTTTTCAACTATCAACTATCTGTCCCACGAAGGTAGCTCAGTTGGCGAGCTGAGGGACATGAAGGAGTTGCAAGAAGGAGGTCCAAGGTTCAAACCCTGAAAACTAACATTCCCCCTGGTGTGTGAAAATATGTGCAAGTATATGTTGCCAAGTGGCTTCAGTCTCAAGAGGGGGTGAATTGAGATTTAAAAACTTTTGATAACTTTCGAAAACGTTTTTCCCATTTTCAATGACTTAGATCAATTTTCGCGCAGGTTAAATGGAAGCGAAGGAATTAGAAAATAAAACAATAAAGAACACAGAGATTTATCCTGGTTCGGTCACCTCCTAGTGACCTACGTCCAGTCCTCACGCCCTTGTGAGATTTTCCACTAACCAAAACAACAAGGCTTACAGGTGCCTTGGAAAACCTTTACAGACTCAGGCACTCTTCTACTAGGATACCCCATGTAACACCTGTTATACCCTAATTTTGCCCGGTCTTTTATCATAATCGCTTTAACCCCGTGTTACAAGCCCATGGCATTTCAAGCGTTGTTTTGTTTAAAGTCGGACCAAATTGTTCAATTGGACCTATGTACAACCTTTTGGGCCTGGTTTTGTTAGTTTGCGAAATTAGACTTACGCTTAGTGTTTCAAACCAATTTTTTTTATAAACGGGCTTATGTCTAATGTTTTAATTAGGCCTATGTGGCTATTGGACCTTATTTTAGTCATTTATCTAAATGGGCCTATGATTGGTATTTTGGGCCTAGTTTAGTGCTTTGATCAAAAAGTCATAAAAAGAAAAAATATTAAATAAAATCAGAATTAATAAAAATTAATTTACAATAATCCAAAAATCAAAAAAATCAAAAAATACAAAAACAATGCCATCCAAAAATAATATAATCTGAAAATACATAATAATCCAAAAAAATACAAAAAAAATTAGAAAACGAAAGCAGCAGCTGCCCATATGCTCCTTGGTGAGCAAGTCTTTTTTCCAACCCTAATCTTGCTGAGAAAGTTTTCTCCTTGAGCAGGCCAAAACCTGAAATAGAAACAAAATCAGGTCAGAATCGTTTTTTTATGGCCTAAACCGAATTTCTGCCTATATAAACAAGTCTCGACAACAATTCACGGACAGAGGAAAAAGACACAGAAATTACACAGAAAATCAGGTACAAAATTCAGAAATAATCTAAGGGGTTAATGGTTCAAAATCAGAACCCTGATCCTAAAAAACCGAATTCAAAATTCTGGAACAAAAGGGCAGCGGCATGGTTTAGCAACAAGAAGCAGCAAATAGGAGTCCTTATCAGAAGCTGGAGTAAATAGGTTGGTCCCTCTTATTTTTTTAGGCAAAACATGAGTACTGAAACTTTCTTTCGAAACTGAATGTGCATAAGCGAATAAACTAACAAATATATAACTAAAAGGAACTCTTTCCGGAAAAGATTGCTGCTGGTGCTATTGTTGTAAAACATGAATTCTGTATAGTCTTGTTTGGATGTAGAAAAATCAAGCCAACAGAGCACATTTAAGAATAATATCAGCTTTCTCTAAAGATATGTATATATATGTATTATTAACTAAGAACAAAAGACAAAGTCAGAATTTGCAAGAAAATAAAATCAGCAACTAATTAAGTAAATAGGACTAGGCTTTTTAGAAAATTAGGCAAGATAGTGGCAAAAAAAAAAATAAAAGTAACAGTAGAAGATAGAAAATATAAAAAAAAATTTAAAATCAGAAACTTACCTTCGACCACCGTAGATGGTGGTGGTTTGCCCAAACTCGCCGTCGCTAGTCGGCGTTCCTTCGTTCCTCCGGCCTTGCGAGCATCATCACCACCGTTCTCCGCCCCTCACCGTTGTACTGCCGCCACCATCACCGCTGTCAAGTGAGAAACCCTCACCAGAGCCGTCGCAACCCCTGCGAGCTCCCCACCGTTCACGCTATGGACGCGTCGTCCCGGACACCGTCGCTGGAATGACGGGCTTCCATTCCCGTCGCCTTCTCTCTCTTCGTCTCCTCCTCCCCTCTCCGTCGCAAGTCCGGCTTGGCCATGAGGCCACGGCCCTCTTTCCCCGTTCTCTCTCGCTCCACAAACTTCGCCTCCTCCCTCACCGTAGATCTCGCCGGAGATCTCTCTCTCTCTCCTCGTTGGATGCGGCGCTGATGTTTGATAAATAGGAATTAGGGTTCAGCTAATTCATTTCGTTTCCTCTTATATGGCCTCCCATTTTGTTTTAATTTCTTTTTTTTTTTTAAAGAATTCTGATTACTATTCGCACCCCTTCAATTCATGCGCACCCCTCCCTCACTTAAGCCCAGTTTCGCATACTGGGCCCTCAGATGCGAACTGGGCTTCCTTTTTACACCCCCAGTTTTAATAATACAACCCTCCTGTAATTTACACCCCACTTTTAACTGCTGCACCCCCTTTTCGTTTTGCCATTTATTTCTTTTCAAAAAATAATTTCTTTTACAAAAAACCTACAAAAATAAATCGATAAATATTTCATTTTCAAAAATATAAATAGGGGACTAAGTCGACTGTACAGTCGGGTTAGTCTGCTTTTTAGGTCACTAATGAACCGTTACGGATCATGGCCTAAAATCCCTATTTAAAACAAATAAATTTCTAAATTAAAATAAACACAAACACGTTTCTTCCCTCAAATCAAATTCTCAAATTAGGGGACTAAGCCGACTGTACTGACGGGTTGGTCAGCGTTCTAGGATAAATGAGCCGTACGGCTCAGGAATCCTAAAACACCTATTCCAATAAAATCAAACAAACACACTTCAAACCATTTTCCAAACTCCAAAAACTCTATTTTCACAAAGTAGGGGACTAAGCCGATTGTACAGTCAGGTTAGTCATCGTTTTAGGACAAATGAACTGATCACTCAGGAGTCCTAAGATCCCTATATTAAAAAATACCAACCAACAAACATTTTTCTACCAAGAACTACGTGTGATTTGATTCTCTACCAAGAGATACGTAGGAGCAGATGGGGGCCCACATCTGTCAATTGCACTAATAAAAAACCTTTTTAGTCTTTTCCAAAATAATCATTTTCCTAAATAAAATATCAATTTTCTTCTTTCTTTTAATTCACAATAAAAGGGTAAAAATAAATGTTTTCAAAATTAACTTTCGCTCCTACAACTAATTAGCAGGTAACCTTCCTTAGGAAGGATGTCGTGGGGTGCTAATACCTTCCCCACGCATGACCGACTCCCGAACCCTTATCTGGTCTCAAGGACCCTTATCCATTCCAAAAGGGATTTTCCAATGTTTGCCCTTAAACTAAATTTTGGTGGCGGCTTCATTTTTGAACCTTCGAGGAATCCTCACCCGGATTTTTCGGTCGCTACAGCTGGCGACTTCACTGGGGACCATTTAGAGAGTCAAACCTAGTCTAAATTAGTTGTAGGATTGGTTGTTAATTTAATGTTATTTTTACCCTTCCATTTCTGTCTTTTATTTTCATTGCATATTATTCTTTGTAATATGAAAACCCTTGGATAGAAGACCACTTTTTGTATATGTGTTTGTTTGTTTTGCAGGTTGGGGGGTATTATTGATATTTTGCTCCTTCACACACTCACTATCACGCTTTTGCACACACGTGAGAATAGTCATGTACCCGGACTAGAGAATAACCTAAGTTAGAACGAGACTGCGTAGTGATGGCCTACTGGATGTGCGTCCTGTTGGGTGGTCACGAAAGTCTCACCTAGAGTTTGGTCCCTCTTGAGAATGCTGACACTCCTAATAGCTTGCCTATTGTTGTTGATCAGTGTTCTTAACTGGGGTCGTTGGCTCTAGGAACCTTATGTAGGACTCTTTAGAGCTTCCCTTTGAAAGGTTCACTCAACAGACAAGCCCTAGACCTATTCTCTAAGGAACCCTTTTAGGACACAAAGGAGCCTCATACCCCTGCATTGAAACAAACACTGATACATTTTTTCGGTCTTCTAAAATGAAAAAATTTCAAAAACAATCATATGTTATTTTGGCAATTTAGCATACCTCATGCATTTTTACCTTTCCCTTTTGCATGGCATAAAAAAAATATATTTTGCACATTAACATTTCATACATTTCTATAACCGCCAGAGAATTGTAAGACTTTCTTTCTGACAAGATAGATCAAACATTTTGCATTAATAAATTTTAAGTCTCTTTCAGTCCTACGTCAAACAGAAACTTACAATTTCCCCGGCGTCATACATTTGCATTTCATGCACATTCATTCATTCATGTACTTACGAAAAAAATTGAAAAATAAACAGAGAGTAAAAGGGCAAGCTGGTTCATCAACATCGCTACCGGACTCATTCCCAAACAAGAAAAATGACCGAAGAGGATAATCAGGCTCTGAGAGAAGACATTGCAAAGCTAAAGGATCAAATGAGCGAGATGATGGTATTGAAAGATCAAATGACCGAGATGATGGCGCTGAAAGATCAAATGTATGAATTCGTGAAACTCCTCGAGAGAAGAAATGTAGATGAAGGTGTTTCGGCAGGGAATACTGAGAACAATGCTACAAGTTTCCCTCCTCCTCCCAGCTCTGAGACTCCATACACCGCTGGAGTGAACGTCCAGAGCTACCAATGGCCTCCTTACGGTCTCCCAGCTGGTTATGCTCCTCCTACCATGGAAGCCAATCAAGAGGAAGGACCTTCGGGAGTCGCTGGACCATCAGCTCAAAATACAAATGTAGAAATACCGCGAGTTCCCTTCTCAAGTCCTACGACTGCACCACATGTCATTCCACAGGGTTATACTCAGTCACCAGTAGTAATTCATCATACTCCCCCACTGAGCTCCGCTGTAATGCCAATGGTTCCTCCCCACTACAACATGAGAGGACCCTCTCATAACTACTCGATGGAGGACTCTCAGCCCAAAGACAAATATCAGATACTAGAAGAGCGCCTGAGAGCAATTGAAAGATCCAATGTCGATGCAAGGGATGCATATGATCTGTGTCTCGTCCCTAATGTGATTATCCCACCCAAGTTCAAAGTGCCCGACTTTGACAAATACAGAGGGGTAACTTGTCCCGCTAGCCATCTGACTATGTATTGTAGAAGAATGGCCGCATTTGCACACGACGACAAACTGCTCATCCATTACTTTCAAGACAGCTTGACTGGGGCAGCTTCAAGCTGGTACATGCAGTTGGAATGCACCCACATTCGATGTTGGAAAGATCTGGCTGACGCTTTCTTAAAGCAGTACAAATACAACATCGATATGGCTCCTGATAGAGCACAGCTGCAGAATATGGTGAAAAGAAACAACGAATCATTCAAGGAGTACGCTCAACGCTGGAGAGGGTTAGCAGCGCAAGTAGCCCCACCTTTGCTAGAGAAGGAGATGGTATCCATGTTCATGGATACGTTGCAATCACCCTTCTATGACAGATTAATTGGGAGTATATCCTCTAACTTCTCAGACATGATCACCGTAGGGGAAAGGTTGGAAAGCGGAATGAGAAACGGGAAAATATCTTACAGTTCAGCCGAAAGCAATAACCCAAGGAAGCCCTTCGCAGGATTTGTCAGAGGTAATGAAGGGGAAACCAACTCCATAACAAGATCAGTGAAAGCCTCTTACACTTCCAAAAACCATCCTCGAGCCCTGCACCTCTCGACCCAAACCACTAAAAGCCATAAACCACCAAATTACCCAGAAAGAAGACATGTACAGTTTGATCCAATTCCCGCATCCTACTCAGATCTGTTCAACCACCTCACTAGTCACAACCTAATCTCCCCCCGCCCGATGAGGCCCATTGAACCTCCTTTCCCGAGAGGCTATGACCCGAACGCCACTTGCGAATTTCACGCAGGCGCAATTGGGCATTCAGTAGAAAACTGCAAGGCACTGAAACATGTGGTTTAGGATCTGATCGAATCCAATTGGTTGAGCTTCAATGAGGATGCTCCGAACGGAGGCGCTAACTCTTTGCCAGGGGCATGAGAAGTCATCCGTCCGTGCTTTTGAAGGCGATCAGAGGGCTAAAAACAACATCATCAACCTTGTGCGCCTTTGTCCTGCACTTGGAGCACTTATGAATTGGGAGATTGTTGATTTTCTTGTGATTTTCGGTTCAAAGTAATGTTACGTAATGCAAATCCTATGGCTCTGCCCAAAGCCTTAGGACATTTCAATAAGGGCATGCATGTTTCTTTCCAGTATCGATATTAATAAAATAGCATTTTGAATTCTCCGATAAATTCCTTTTACTCATTTGCTCGCTTTACTTTTTCTTTTATCCTTCTTCAAATTTCTACTAATGCAGACTTAAATAACTTGTCCTTGAAAATAACAACGTCGGTAATTCATGTCATAACTTTGATCGCCCCATTAATCAAACCAAGGAATATGTTGAAGATAACTGGGAAACCCTTCCAGAGGTAATGATAATAACGGAACAAAAGGATAAAGTGACCCAGCCTCGTGTGGAATCAAACGAAATGATTAAATGGGGCACAGAAGAAGGCAAAACGTGTTAAAATTAACATCATACCAAAAGGATAGCAAATCAAGAAAGTTCGCTTACAACACCTTGTCTGACATAAGACGCCCACTGGTGTAACAAATCCGTGATTGTCGAGAAACTTGGTCTGCCGTTACGGCTTTCCTAAAAAAGATCGTCACGGACAGTTTTGAAATGGCTACGTAAGGACTCCAAGTCGAACATCATGATCCCTTCCCATACCGCCAAAAAAAAAATATGGGGCAGTTGCAGCAACAGATGATGAATATCAGGGATAATGGTGACATTTCACCAAAACTATGGTCTGCCGTTACGGCTTTCCTAAAAAGATCGTCACGGACAGTGGTGAAAGGGCTACGCAAGGACTCTAAGTCGAACATCATGATCCCTCCCCATACCGCCCAAAAAAAAATGGGGTAGTTGCGACAACAAACAAAGAATATCAGGGATGATAGTGACACTTCACCTTACATGGAGATCAGACCTTGTTCATACTTCAACAGGGGCAACCCCGTTCGATGGGAGTAGTACTTCCGTTAAACCTCACCAAATACAAGAACGGCGGTCTTATGTCATATCAGAAAAGAATGAAGAAAACTTAACAGAAGAAAGTCTTTCCTCAACAATTTTAAGGAGACTTGGTGCCCAAGAAAGTCATACCCAAAAGGATTCCCGCAGGAGATGGACCTCGAACTATAAAGGACCTTACATGGTAAAGAAATCATTCTCTGGAAGAGCCTTAATTCTCACAAAAATGGACGGGGAAGACCTCCCACTCCCGGTGAACTATGCCTAAAAAAAAGAGTATAGAAAAATGAGAAAGATGAGCCAAGCAAAAATAAGCTCGCTAGGTTGAAAACCCGGAAAGGCGGCCTAGGCAAAAGTTAGAGCGACCCGGTGGATTGAAAATCCAAAAGGGACAATCCAGGCAAAAATTAGGGTCAAGAAGTTGGACTAAACAAACATTGGGGCAATCAACACTTCCAAAGGTCAGATGATGAGTGATCAAGGTCGTGAGCATGGGTGGCCGGCACCGTTACTTCAAGGGCACTAATTACCGAGAAGTCTGCTTAGTATTTTAGCTTTTCTATTCTTTCAATGAAATTCCTGACGTAATCTTAAGTCGGTGTGCCTTCTGCACATTTGGCCTCCAATGTCAATATCAAACACCTTCCTTTCTTTTTACTTCCGTCTATTTTTGAAATGATGTTTTGTGATAATTGATACTGAGTTGAGAAACATGTGGCATAATCAAAAGCATTACAACCATTACGAAATTTCCGAGAATCACAGAAGAGATATAGTCTTTCATTAAAAAAAACCTATAAGGAGGAAAGGAACCGCGGGAATAGAACAATAAATGCGCGATCATCTCAAATGATAAGTCCCAGTCATCCGCAATTGACCTAACAGTACGAATGCACCTGATAGCCTCGTAACCCCACGCCGGAAGTCCCGCGAGTTGATGAGACCAGTAAAAAGAAAGCCAAAAAGAAAAGCAAAAAGAAGCAAAGAAAAATAAAAAAGGGAGAAAAGAAAATAAAGCAAGAGTGAACCATTCCATATTTCATTACATATGCATACATTGCATGCATGTCATATGCATAACACATGTTGCATACCGACCTCAAGTGTCAACCCTTTCAGTTTTTTTTATTATTATTTAAACACGATAAGTGCTGACCTTAACTCAGCAAACCAGATCGTAATATTAGCACCGCGAGCCCCAGCGCTCCTTAGACCTCCAACGGTCATCCATTCTAGATCGCACGTCGCGTTATCGAGCAACCGACGGATCATCCGACCCCAGGTCCATCAGTTCAGTTCGACCCAGTATGTCAAAGTAACGACTTCGAACTCTACCCTCAAGATCACTATGTCGCCACTGAGCGCGACAGATCATCCGACCCCAGGTCCTTCAGACTAGCTATGTCAGCCTAAGACATTGCGGACGTCCTTGGAGGTGAGCAAATTAGGTCAACGACCCGATCTTGCCCCTCCGGCCGCTCGAAAAAGGCCACCCCCGAGCATACCATTTTACTAGTACCATTGCTAGTTTGTGCTCTTTTGGACCCCCAGTGGTCCTTCAAAGCCCCAGTGCACCTTCGAACCCCAAGTGGTCCTTTAGGGTTTAGGCAACCCCTTGGAGCCCCAGTGCTCCCTTAGAGCCCAAATGCTCTTCTAGAGCCCCAAGGTTCCCCCAGATCCCCAGCGATCATTCCTTTATTGTTCTCCGTTAACACGCCAAGTGTTAATCGTCCCTCGTTTCCCTAACTCATCTTCCCCCTAAGCGGACAAAATTAGCGTCTAATCTATCTTTATTTGTATTTCTACTACGAAAATCTGAAAAACCGTTCACCTTTTCTAGTAAAATATAAATAAAGAGGGGCAGCTGTTATACCCTAATTTTGCCCGGTCTTTTATCATAATCGCTTTAACCCCGTGTTACAAGCCCATGGCATTTCAAGCGCTTTTTGTTTAAAGTCGGACCAAATTGTTCAATTGGACCTATGTACAACCTTTTGGGCCTGGTTTTGTTAGTTTGCGAAATTAGACTTACGCTTAGTGTTTCAAACCAATTTTTTTTATAAACGGGCTTATGTCTAATGTTTTAATTAGGCCTATGTGGCTATTGGACCTTATTTTAGTCATTTATCTAAATGGGCCTATGATTGGTATTTTGGGCCTAGTTTAGTGCTTTGATCAAAAAGTCATAAAAAGAAAAAATATTAAATAAAATCAGAATTAATAAAAATTAATTTACAATAATCCAAAAATCAAAAAAATCAAAAAATACAAAAACAATGCCATCCAAAAATAATATAATCTGAAAATACATAATAATCCAAAAAAAATACAAAAAAAATTAGAAAACGAAAGCAGCAGCTGCCCATATGCTCCTTGGTGAGCAAGTCTTTTTTCCAACCCTAATCTTGCTGAGAAAGTTTTCTCCTTGAGCAGGCCAAAACCTGAAATAGAAACAAAATCAGGTCAGAATCGTTTTTTTATGGCTTAAACCGAATTTCTGCCTATATAAACAAGTCTCGACAACAATTCACGGACAGAGGAAAAAGACACAGAAATTACACAGAAAATCAGGTACAAAATTCAGAAATAATCTAAGGGGTTAATGGTTCAAAATCAGAACCCTGATCCTAAAAAACCGAATTCAAAATTCTGGAACAAGAGGGCAGCGGCATGGTTTAGCAACAAGAAGCAGCAAATAGGAGTCCTTATCAGAAGCTGGAGTAAATAGGTTGGTCCCTCTTATTTTTTTAGGCAAAACATGAGTACTGAAACTTTCTTTCGAAACTGAATGTGCATAAGCGAATAAACTAACAAATATATAACTAAAAGGAACTCTTTCCGGAAAAGATTGTTGCTGGTGCTATTGTTGTAAAACATGAATTCTGTATAGTCTTGTTTGGATGTAGAAAAATCAAGCCAACAGAGCACATTTAAGAATAATATCAGCTTTCTCTAAAGATATGTATATATATGTATTATTAACTAAGAACAAAAGACAAAGTCAGAATTTGCAAGAAAATAAAATCAGCAACTAATTAAGTAAATAGGACTAGGCTTTTTAGAAAATTAGGCAAGATAGTGGCAAAAAAAAAAATAGAAGTAACAGTAGAAGATAGAAAATATAAAAAAAAATTTAAAATCAGAAACTTACCTTCGACCACCGTAGATGGTGGTGGTTTGCCCAAACTCGCCGTCGCTAGTCGGCGTTCCTTCGTTCCTCCGGCCTTGCGAGCATCATCACCACCGTTCTCCGCCCCTCACCGTTGTACTGCCGCCACCATCACCGCTGTCAAGTGAGAAACCCTCACCAGAGCCGTCGCAACCCCTGCGAGCTCCCCACCGTTCACGCTATGGACGCGTCGTCCCGGACACCGTCGCTGGAATGACGGGCTTCCATTCCCGTCGCCTTCTCTCTCTTCGTCTCCTCCTCCCCTCTCCGTCGCAAGTCCGGCTTGGCCATGAGGCCACGGCCCTCTTTCCCCGTTCTCTCTCGCTCCACAAACTTCGCCTCCTCCCTCGCCGTAGATCTCGCCGGAGATCTCTCTCTCTCTCCTCGTTGGATGCGGCGCTGATGTTTGATAAATAGGAATTAGGGTTCAGCTAATTCATTTCGTTTCCTCTTATATGGCCTCCCTTTTTGTTTTAATTTCTTTTTTTTTTTAAAGAATTCTGATTACTATTCGCACCCCTTCAATTCATGCGCACCCCTCCCTCACTTAAGCCCAGTTTCGCATACTGGGCCCTCAGATGCGAACTGGGCTTCCTTTTTACACCCCCAGTTTTAATAATACAACCCTCCTGTAATTTACACCCCACTTTTAACTGCTGCACCCCCTTTTCGTTTTGCCATTTATTTCTTTTCAAAAAATAATTTCTTTTACAAAAAACCTACAAAAATAAATCGATAAATATTTCATTTTCAAAAATATAAATAGGGGACTAAGTCGACTGTACAGTCGGGTTAGTCTGCTTTTTAGGTCACTAATGAACCGTTACGGATCATGGCCTAAAATCCCTATTTAAAACAAATAAATTTCTAAATTAAAATAAACACAAACACGTTTCTTCCCTCAAATCAAATTCTCAAATTAGGGGACTAAGCCGACTGTACTGACGGGTTGGTCAGCGTTCTAGGATAAATGAGCCGTACGGCTCAGGAATCCTAAAACACCTATTCCAATAAAATCAAACAAACACACTTCAAACCATTTTCCAAACTCCAAAAACTCTATTTTCACAAAGTAGGGGACTAAGCCGATTGTACAGTCAGGTTAGTCATCGTTTTAGGACAAATGAACTGATCACTCAGGAGTCCTAAGATCCCTATATTAAAAAATACCAACCAACAAACATTTTTCTACCAAGAACTACGTGTGATTTGATTCTCTACCAAGAGATACGTAGGAGCAGATGGGGGCCCACATCTGTCAATTGCACTAATAAAAAACCTTTTTTAGTCTTTTCCAAAATAATCATTTTCCTAAATAAAATATCAATTTTCTTCTTTCTTTTAATTCACAATAAAAGGGTAAAAATAAATGTTTTCAAAATTAACTTTCGCTCCTACAACTAATTAGCAGGTAACCTTCCTTAGGAAGGATGTCGTGGGGTGCTAATACCTTCCCCACGCATGACCGACTCCCGAACCCTTATCTGGTCTCAAGGACCCTTATCCATTCCAAAAGGGATTTTCCAATGTTTGCCCTTAAACTAAATTTTGGTGGCGGCTTCATTTTTGAACCTTCGAGGAATCCTCACCCGGATTTTTCGGTCGCTACAGCTGGCGACTTCACTGGGGACCATTTAGAGAGTCAAACCTAGTCTAAATTAGTTGTAGGATTGGTTGTTAATTTAATGTTATTTTTACCCTTCCATTTCTGTCTTTTATTTTCATTGCATATTATTCTTTGTAATATGAAAACCCTTGGATAGAAGACCACTTTTTGTATATGTGTTTGTTTGTTTTGCAGGTTGGGGGGTATTATTGATATTTTGCTCCTTCACACACTCACTATCACGCTTTTGCACACACGTGAGAATAGTCCTGTACCCGGACTAGAGAATAACCTAAGTTAGAACGAGACTGCGTAGTGATGGCCTACTGGATGTGCGTCCTGTTGGGTGGTCACGAAAGTCTCACCTAGAGTTTGGTCCCTCTTGAGAATGCTGACACTCCTAATAGCTTGCCTATTGTTGTTGATCAGTGTTCTTAACTGGGGTCGTTGGCTCTAGGAACCTTATGTAGGACTCTTTAGAGCTTCCCTTTGAAAGGTTCACTCAACAGACAAGCCCTAGACCTATTCTCTAAGGAACCCTTTTAGGACACAAAGGAGCCTCATACCCCTGCATTGAAACAAACACTGATACATTTTTTCGGTCTTCTAAAATGAAAAAATTTCAAAAAAAATCATATGTTATTTTGGCAATTTAGCATACCTCATGCATTTTTACCTTTCCCTTTTGCATGGCATAAAAAAAATATATTTTGCACATTAACATTTCATACATTTCTATAACCGCCAGAGAATTGTAAGACTTTCTTTCTGACAAGATAGATCAAACATTTTGCATTAATAAATTTTAAGTCTCTTTCAGTCCTACGTCAAACAGAAACTTACAATTTCCCCGGCGTCATACATTTGCATTTCATGCACATTCATTCATTCATGTACTTACGAAAAAAATTGAAAAATAAACAGAGAGTAAAAGGGCAAGCTGGTTCATCAACATCGCTACCGGACTCATTCCCAAACAAGAAAAATGACCGAAGAGGATAATCAGGCTCTGAGAGAAGACATTGCAAAGCTAAAGGATCAAATGAGCGAGATGATGGTATTGAAAGATCAAATGACCGAGATGATGGCGCTGAAAGATCAAATGTATGAATTCGTGAAACTCCTCGAGAGAAGAAATGTAGATGAAGGTGTTTCGGCAGGGAATACTGAGAACAATGCTACAAGTTTCCCTCCTCCTCCCAGCTCTGAGACTCCATACACCGCTGGAGTGAACGTCCAGAGCTACCAATGGCCTCCTTACGGTCTCCCAGCTGGTTATGCTCCTCCTACCATGGAAGCCAATCAAGAGGAAGGACCTTCGGGAGTCGCTGGACCATCAGCTCAAAATACAAATGTAGAAATACCGCGAGTTCCCTTCTCAAGTCCTACGACTGCACCACATGTCATTCCACAGGGTTATACTCAGTCACCAGTAGTAATTCATCATACTCCCCCACTGAGCTCCGCTGTAATGCCAATGGTTCCTCCCCACTACAACATGAGAGGACCCTCTCATAACTACTCGATGGAGGACTCTCAGCCCAAAGACAAATATCAGATACTAGAAGAGCGCCTGAGAGCAATTGAAAGATCCAATGTCGATGCAAGGGATGCATATGATCTGTGTCTCGTCCCTAATGTGATTATCCCACCCAAGTTCAAAGTGCCCGACTTTGACAAATACAGAGGGGTAACTTGTCCCGCTAGCCATCTGACTATGTATTGTAGAAGAATGGCCGCATTTGCACACGACGACAAACTGCTCATCCATTACTTTCAAGACAGCTTGACTGGGGCAGCTTCAAGCTGGTACATGCAGTTGGAATGCACCCACATTCGATGTTGGAAAGATCTGGCTGACGCTTTCTTAAAGCAGTACAAATACAACATCGATATGGCTCCTGATAGAGCACAGCTGCAGAATATGGTGAAAAGAAACAACGAATCATTCAAGGAGTACGCTCAACGCTGGAGAGGGTTAGCAGCGCAAGTAGCCCCACCTTTGCTAGAGAAGGAGATGGTATCCATGTTCATGGATACGTTGCAATCACCCTTCTATGACAGATTAATTGGGAGTATATCCTCTAACTTCTCAGACATGATCACCGTAGGGGAAAGGTTGGAAAGCGGAATAACATCAAGTCTTGAACATAGCCAATACATCTCCAAATATCAGTTTAATAACATCAAAATAAAAATAACAAGTAAACTAAGACGCCCCTCCCCGGTGCTACGTATCAGAGCCAGACACAACCGACTAGAAGAAGGTATGAGGATAACCTTCACTCGCTATCACCTGCACGTTGCCGACATGAGAAGCAACATAAAAGCAGTAGGGTAAGTCTCTTTACATAAATAATAGCATATAGGATAAGCATTATACAAGGGAAAGCAACTAGAAGCACCAATTCACAACGACATCAACATACACCATTAAATTTACAATTACCAAGAAACATCATCGAATGCATGATTAGTGCATGAAATGCAACCCAACTCCAAGGGCATATGCATGTGGATCCATCACCAAAATAAGCCTTGAGGGCACTCACCAAATTTATAATAAGGCCGAAGCCTACTCACCAATAAATGCACATGGTTTATGTGACGCCATGAACAATGCACCATAACACACCATATTCACCATAATGAGCAGTAAGCATAATCACCAATAATTAATAGACTCACCATTGCTATTAATTAACTCACCATCACCAAAAGAGGTCATAGACCCATCACCAATAATTGATTTCACCATTAGATACAACACCAATAAACACACCTCCAATTATAGCTCTAAGGCTAGCAATTAATCCTCCAATTACACCAACACCAATTAAATAGACTATTTTAAGTCATTGACACGGGACAGGCAACAATAAGCAAAACTGCACTTAAACAGCTCGGGCAACATCGGGCAGCACTGCGCCAGCAAACTGGCAGCATTGTGCCAAGACAGCAACACAACTAGGCAACACAGCAGCAAAAACTGGCGCAGAGGCAACCTGCGCCACTCTGGGTGCAACACAGCAAGCAACCTGGCGCACACAGGGCAGCAACATGGCGCCCTGGCGCAACACAGCACTAGTGCAGAATTTCCTACAGCAGTGCATCTACTTCGGCGAATTAATTAAAATAGAAAACGATATCAGGGTTTTAACAAAAGACCACTCATTGGGAAGCTCTCTGAGTGTAGTTTCTGCCTATGATTTTCATTTTTCAAAATAAGTATCCAGTTGGTACAGTTTTTCAAAACACTACACTGAGGTACCAAAATCGGACAGAATTCTTTACCCAACTTGCAACTAAATTTTCTTTCTCATTTCTTAATGAAATTTCGTGAAACCAGTGCCTATTTCGTAGAGAATTAAGTCTACTTTCCAATGAAACAAGACTCATTCAAAACGGAGTTCGATTGAGAACACAAAACCTACAAAAACTGAACCTACTCACAGTTTGATTCCAGAATTTTGACCTAACTTTGAAGACTCATAACTTGAGCTACACAACTCCAAATGGAACGGAACCAGTGCCAAAACGACCGGCTTTAAGTCTATTTTCAAAAACAAACAGCCACATAATTTTTGGATCAACCAAACAGTACCAGTTTCATAAAAACCGAAACAGTGTCCAGAAACGCACAAAAGACCGTAAGCAAGTAAAACTCATTGTGATCAATCACCAAATACCAATCTCAACATCACATACTTATGCATTTTGTCAAACATCTAACATGCATTCTAAACATCACTTACACATTCTATCAAACACCTTGCAACCATCATAAATTCATACTCAATTTCATTGAGACAACACATCAAACACCTTGCATACACAGTTCATATCACGTCCATTTCAACAACAAACAACATAGATTCATCAAATTGAGTTCAAACATAACACCAACCACGAAAACAACACAACAATCAATCAATTAATTATCCTAGAGCCTAACCCACATAGAACACTCATCATATAAGTTATTATGAATGAAAGAGAACCCCCTAACCTTAGGAAATTGAAGGAACTAAGCAAGACTCCTAGCAATCAACAAGAATCACCAACCAAGCACCTTTCCTTGAATGATCTTCACGCAAAACCCTCCTCCTTTTTCCCTTGAACCGTCGCGCCTCACTCTCCTCTCCTCACTCTCTATTTTTCTTTCTTTGCTTTGGTTGAAATGAGCACTTACCCTAGACTCCTAAGCTTATTATAAGGATATGGGCCTATCTAATGGATCATGGGCCTTCTATTAGTCCAATTCGACTTAATCGTGGCCCTTTACTCCACCACTCCTCATTTTACTATTCCTAGTCCCACAAATAAGTCCCCATATTTTAATAAATAATAAATAGTAATTATATTATTATTTCTACCACCCAAATCTAATTTAATTAATTAAATAATTTAATCTATTATTTTGGGGTGTTACACCCCACCTATAAATAGCCCTCAATTCTAACAACACAACAACAAGAGATACCCCACCCTTGTTACAAACAACTGCCCTAGAAAGATACTCCACTTCCCAGTACATGCAGCTACCCCTAGAGAGATACCCCACTCTCTAGTACAAATCACAATAACAAAATAACAATAAAGTAAATACAGAAATACCTCTAACGAAGGCAGATATTACAACTTGAAGAACGCAACCCCAACTAACTCTTAGCGAAAGATCGGCTCTTGACGGACCAGCGATGCGAAAAGAACACAAATAAAATATAAATAGTTTTTCAGAAGTTATAGATTGTGAGAATGGGTTGGTGAGAAATGGAGGCTATGAGGCCTCTATTTATAGGCTATGAAAAAATAAGGTTTACGTTAAAAAAGATGTAGGAATCGATTCTTTGTTGAATTGCATTGGATCTAGGAATCGATTCTCTATTGACTTCTTTTAAGTAGGAATCGATTTTGCCTTACTTAGGAAATAGTAACAATCGATTCTTGAGATCCAGGAAGGCTAGGAATCGATTCCATACTCAATGGGATTTTGTATGAATCGATTCTTGGCTTGCCTGAGACATGTAGGAATCGATTTCTAAGTTTAGAAGAGAAGGTATGAATCGATTCTTCCTTTTAAAAAGGATTTGCTTGGGAATCGATTTATGCCATGAAAGAAGTGATGTGAAATCGATTTCTCTTGAAATAGGAAGGATGCAAATCGATTATGTGATGTGAGAAAAACATTTACAATCGATTATACATTTTCAAATTGTGTTGGAAATCGATTTTGAAGATTAGTAAAAAATATTGAATCGATTTCTTTCTTTTCCAAAGTGTTTTCAAAATGGTTTTTAAGTTTATGTGTTCATGCATGCATTTTGAAAAACATTTAAGACGTGAGACTTTTGAGAGATGAGCTGACCTTCGTAAGAGCTTACAATTTTTCCTAAGACGCACCCAAACCCTAAGGACTACCCTTATTTCTAAGGACTACCCTTACATCTTGAATCTTTCAATCCTTGAGCTTGATGGTCTTGGATTGTGACTTTTATACTTTGTCACTTTCATCACCTTTGGTTTTAGGTCAACTTTTACTTTTGTCATTTTAGCTCTTGGTCTTTTTCATCAGCAAAACCTTGACCTGCAATACAAGTCCTGCATACAAGATATCTACATTCTCCCCCTTTTTGATGATGACAAAACTTTACTCATCTTAAGGTGGGAGGTTAGTTCAAAACAGATAATCCATATATGTATGATGCTCCCCCTATCATGATGCTCCCCCTGACTTATTGACTGGATGCAATATGACAAGTTCTATATGCTTTATGTGACCCTATATTTCTCCCCCTTTTTGTCATGATCAAAAGGGTCGATATATGATAGAGTTTGCGAATCGAATGTCACAACTATTTGACAAGGTAAAAGAGCCATTGCTGATTTGTAAGTGATCATCAAAACTTGAAGAAAAACATATTTGAGACCATGAAGAGAATATTTTATCAAACACAGGTAAAGGCTAATCATGAGTCTCAAAAATCTGTGAAGCAGTTGTTTAAGCTTCATACATTTCATGCTGCTTAGTTTGAAAGTTGGTGATGGCAGCCGGAATATGGGAAGTAGAGTTTTGAAAAAAGATTATTCTAGATAAACAGCGATTGTGAGCATGTATTTTTCGAAAAGTACCAGAGTTAGCAGTTGATTGTAAGATGGATTAAAAAAATAGCACTTCAACTGCAGAAATTCACAAGTCACGATTTTACATTTCTTTACAGAATCACTTTAAAAAAAACATTTAATTGAAAACTCATTTAAATGAAGAACCAGATTTTCTTTTGCAATGGATTTGTGTAAAATATCAACTAGCTGATTTTGACGATTCAACTGACTCAATCACACTATCGCCTTTCTAACCATAACCTCTAAGAAGGTGATATATAATTTTTATATGCTTAGTCCTAGAGGGATGACCAGAATACTTTGTTGTTTCATGCCTTATAAATATTGTTCTTTAAAGATGCATGAAATGAGGTTCAGGAATTGCTCTATTTCAGTAGTCACATATTTTGACTTAATAAACTATTCTTAAGCACATTTTCAAAATAGAGGTGAATAAAATTTTAACCAATCTGACCTTTACCGATAATTCTTCCTCTATTTATCACAAGTCACATGACGGCTTTTTCCGGGGGTGAGTGTTAAGAACTTTATTGCGTCTCCGGTCATGCGCTTTGAGTCTTTGTTGTCAAGGTATCAATCTGCCCCCATACCTTGAAGCATACCTGCAAAGATCTAAAACAAGGTTCTCGGTACCCAAATCTCTTTGGGTCCTTGTGGGTTAGTGTTTGGTATGGTCCTTTTGGGAACCCATACCTTTTTCATATTTTGTATACCTCTTGCCCTGCAAACGGAAGTTGTATGTCCAGGTTTACCACAATAATAACATTTAATATATGATCTAGTGGAAAACTTTGGTTTATAATGCTCATGCCTTTTTATGAGATTGTTTCTATGATGCACATGTTGTACGTTAGACAATTTTTCTACAGTCCATTCTAGCTCATGCACTTTATTTTCAAAATCAACACATCTATCACAAACGTAATTTGCTTTAAAACATGCAAGACTATCATTTTCTTTTCTAAGCTCTAGTTTTTCCTTAGTTAAAGCAATAATATCATTTTGAAGATGAGTGATGACTTTCTTGGATTTACTTAATGCCTTAGCTAATTTTAAGGATTTATCATGCAACTTAGTAAATGCTTCATACAGTTCATCATAAGTATCTTGCAAAGTTTCAGAGTTAGAATATACCTTAGTTTCACTTTCGCTGTCGTGGTTGGCCATGAGAGCAACTTGATCTTTTTCACTTTCTGATTTATCTGATGAGTTCATGTCATTGCTTTCCCATGCTGCGTAGGCTTTTCTACTCCTGTTTCTCTTGGATCCCTTTTTCTCAAACCTTGATCGTTTTCTTTGTAATTTTGGGCGCTCTATCTTTATGTGTCCGGATTTTCCACATTCGTGGCAAGTTGGTGGATTTGAGAGGTTTTCCTTGCTTGAGCCTCTTTTGGTTGTAGAATTCTTTTTGAGAGATCTTTCCCTTCTCATGAACTTTTTGAATTTACTAACCATTAGTTCCATTTTCTCATCGTCTTCATCTTCATCTTCTGAATCATCACTATCGTCGGATGAGCTGGAAGCTTTGAGAGCTAAGTTTTTGTTCTTCTTGTCTTTTCCTTCATGCTCTGCTAGGCGAGTGAGCTCTAACTCGTGCTCTAGTAGTTTCCCAAACAGGGTGGCGAGAGTCATGGTAGTCAAGTTTCTTGACTCAGTTATTGCAGTCACCTTTGGTTGCCATTCTCTGTTTAGGCATCTCAGCACTTTGTTGATCAAGTCTTCGGGAGGAAATGATTTTCCTAATGAACCCAATTTGTTCACTATGTGAGTGAACCTTTTCTGCATCTCTGATATTGTTTCACCTGTATTCATTCTAAACAATTCGTACTCTCTGGTAAGAGAATTTGTTCTTGCCCTTTCACTTCACTTGTACCCTCATGAGTAACTTGAAGATTATCCCACATTTCTTTAGCAGTTTTACAATTTGACACTCTGAAGAATTCATCGGGACTAAGTGCGGAAATGATAATGTTCTTGGCTCGGAAATTAAGTTGAACTTTTCTTTTATCATTGTCTGTCCATTCATCTTTTTCTTTTTTTGTGAGTGTGCCATTTACCATGTGCGTGGGAACAAAAGGACCATTTTCCACAGTATCCCATATATCTATATCTACCCCTTCTATAAACACTCTTATTCTTTCTTTCCAATATGCATAGTCTTCTCCGTTGAATCCCGGAGGACGGAAAAGAGATGCACCCTCTTGCGTATACCAACCTGAAGCCATTTCTCTTGAAGCTGCTAGGCCCTTTATACAAGAGTATAGCTCTGATACCACTTGTTGCCAAGTGATGGCTTCAGTCTCAAGAGGGGGGGTGAATTGACATTTAAAAACTTTTGATAGCTTTCGAAAACGTTTTTCCCCTTTTCAATGACTTAGATCAATTTTCGCGCAGGTTAAATGGAAGCGAAGGAATTAGAAAATAAAGCAATAAAGAACACGGAGATTTATCCTGGTTCGGTCACCTCCTAGTGACCTACGTCCAGTCCTCACGCCCTTGTGAGATTTTCCACTAACCAAAACAACAAGGCTTACAGGTGCCTTGGAAAATCCTTACAGACTCAGGCACTCTTCTACTAGGATACCCCACCTATAAAGAGCCCTCAAATCTAACAACACAACAACAAGAGATACCCCACCCTTGTTACAAACAACTGCCCTAGAAAGATACCCCACTTCCTAGTACATGCAGCTACCCCTAGAGAGATACCCCACTCTCTAGTACAAATCACAATAACAAAATAACAATAAAGTAAATACAGAAATACCTCTAACGAAGGCAGATATTACAACTTGAAGAACGCAACCCCAACTAACTCTTAGCGAAAGATCGGCTCTTGACGGACCAGCGATGCGAGAAGAACACAAATAAAATATAAATAGTTTTTCAGAAGTTATAGATTGTGAGAATGGGTTGGTGAGAAATGGAGGCTATGAGGCCTCTATTTATAGGCTATGAAAAAATAAGGTTTACGTTAAAAAAGATGTAGGAATCGATTCTTTGTTGAATTGCATTGGATCTAGGAATCGATTCTCTATTGACTTCTTTTAAGTAGGAATCGATTTTGCCTTACTTAGGAAATAGTAACAATCGATTCTTGAGATCCAGGAAGGCTAGGAATCGATTCCATACTCAATGGGATTTTGTATGAATCGATTCTTGGCTTGCCTGAGACATGTAGGAATCGATTTCTAAGTTTAGAAGAGAAGGTATGAATCGATTCTTCCTTTTAAAAAGGATTTGCTTGGGAATCGATTTATGCCATGAAAGAATTGATGTGAAATCGATTTCTCTTGAAATAGGAAGGATGCAAATCGATTATGTGATGTGAGAAAAACATTTACAATCGATTATACATTTTCAAATTGTGTTGGAAATTGATTTTGAAGATTAGTAAAAAATATTGAATCGATTTCTTTCTTTTCCAAAGTGTTTTCAAAATGGTTTTTAAGTTTATGTGCTCATGCATGCATTTTGGAAATCATTTAAGACGTGAGACTTTTGAGAGATGAGCTGACCTTCGTAAGAGCTTACAATTTTTCCTAAGACGCACCCAAACCCTAAGGACTACCCTTATTTCTAAGGACTACCCTTACATCTTGAATCTTTCAATCCTTGAGCTTGATGGTCTTGGATTGTGACTTTTATACTTTGTCACTTTCATCACCTTTAGTTTTAGGTCAACTTTTACTTTTGTCATTTTAGCTCTTGGTCTTTTTTATCATCAAAACCTTGACCTGCAATACAAGATATCTACAGTATACACAGTCACAAACAAGTAATATAGTGATGAGAAAGGTCGAACCCACAGGGATTGGTTAAACTTTTGTATGTATAGAAAGCATATAAATTAGTGCTACTACACTACTCACAATTTTTGGGGTCTTAATGTCAAGTGAAAACAGAATGAAAATATGTAAAAGAATATGAAGGAAATCAGTTGAGAATGATAGTTGAGATGTCTTCACTAAATAATTCACTTTCAAGAGTATTGTGTTTTCTGTGGTGCAGTTGCACCAGTTTGTGCCTTTCAGCTACTTTCTTCAGAGTTTCGTTACAAGCTCTTAAAACTTTGTATTGAAGTAAAGAGAGAAGTTGTCAATTCCCTTCTTGCCTTCTTACAATTCTTGTCTAAGTTGCTAAATAAGTACACTCCTGCCTTTTCAGTACCCACTGCATTACCCTAAGGACTATGTTATCCTATGTCTAGGAATTAACATGGTTTTAACAAAGTTTTCTTTATTAAGAAAGTTAACAAAGCCTTCATTAAAATACTAACCCTTATTAGTTCTTGATTTCTAGTTATAAACCATGTCTGTGAATATAACTCTACTCATTTCTTAAGTGATCAACTTTAAAACAAGATGGATGTAGTATAACACAAGAACAAAAAATGCATACACCACTTTGAAAACACAATAACTTACTCAAAAGCTCATTATAAAGTTAGAACATCTCAACCAAAAAGGTTTAGCTCATAATATGCATTGCAAGGCAAAAATAGATGAAATAAAACATGTTAATATAATGGAAAATACAAGAGATATCAATAGGGTAGAGATTACACTGATTGAAGTACTCTTGCATAAATTTGCCCAACAGTGCAGAAGCACTGACTTCCTAGTGCAGTTGCACCTAACTAACTTGATGAAGAAGTGAAGGAAGAAGTCGTCAGTTCCTTCCTTACCTTCTTGCCAACTAACTACTACTAAAACTATAAAATAAAATACAAGAAAGGAAACTACTAAATTATATGTGAATTGCTTATGAATGAGATGTTTTCAAATGAGAAGTGGAAGCCTTTATATAGCCTTGGAGGTTTCCTTCAAGTGAGGGTTTGCTTGGAGATCAAGCTGACCAAAGGTGGCTTAACCATGGTTACTTTTCAGAGCTTTGATTGAGAAGATTGAGTCCAAATGGGAGGTCCAATTGTGGAAAGCCATGTGTTCTAGATGCGTAGCCTTTCATGATGATTTTCCATTGTGGTCGCCTCCTCTTGCATGTTGGCATGTGCCTCCATGTGACTTATGACTAAGCATGATGTCATAGAAAAGTTTATGCATTGGTATGAATTGAGGTGCTTCCAAGGTGAGTTTAAATCTGCCTTCAGCGCAGGATGGTGCAGTTGCACTGCTGCAAATGTAGTTTAGTGCAGATGCATTGCTATTTCCCTGGTGTATTTGCACCTAACTACAAGTGCACTGAACAAACATCTCAAACATACCAATATATATATATATATATATATATATATATATATAATGCTTAAATCATTACATAATCCTCTTTGAAACATAGAATGTTGTTATCTTACTCATACTACTATATTTAACAGATATTATACTTGGTTTCAAGCAATTAGTTATGTTTAGAAGCCTTGAACCTATTAGATCTGCTCTTGGGCAAATTGACGGTTTTGGCAACTGCAATTCTGTGAATAAAGATCAGGGCTCTAACTCAAGTGGTAACACTAGCAAGGGTGTTAATAATCTAAATGTTTCTGAAGGAAACATGACTTCTGTGAGACAAAGTAGTATGGGGGATCCTACTCCTATGGCTGCCTATGAGAGTGTGGACTCTCAAAACCTCAACTCTGCCCATCTTAAATGAATCTCATTTGTTGGAATTGCCGTGGAATGGCAGCTAGAGGGTTTGTAGGTTTAGTTAAGGACATGAAGAGAGAATACTCTTCTTCTTTCATTGCTCTGTTTGAGACTCATACTAGTGGAGTGAAAGCTAGTAGAATTTCGAAAAGAATGGGTTTTGAGAACCAATTCATTAAAGATGCTCGAGGTCAAGCTGGTGGCATTTGGCTTCTTTGGGATAGTGTTCATTGGAATGTTCAAATTCTCAAAGATTCAAATCAGTTGGTTCATATGAAGGTTTGTCCTGCTATTTCCAATCCTTGGTTTTTAACTATAGTGTATGGAAGTCCTCACTTTGCTCCTAGACAGTCTTTATGGGATGATATTCAGGATATTCATGCTGAGATTGATGGTCCTTGGGTTCTTCTTGGTGACTTTAATGCGGTGCTCTTTGATTATGAAAGGATTGGTCCACCTATGGTTAGGTCTCAACCTATTGAAAATGGTTTTCAGCAAACTCTAGACAATTGTAATCTTTTGGATCTGGGATTCAATGGAGACATGTTCACCTAGGCTAGAGGTAGTACTAGGAAGAGACTAGACCGTGCTATTTGCAACATTGATTGGAGAATCAGGTTTGAATTTTTCTGAAATTACTCACCTCCCTAAATTGAAATCTAATCATTCCCCCCTCCTCTTAAACTTTGATCATAGAAGATTGGATAATAGAAGAAGGGGACCTTTTAGATTTGAGGCTATATGGCTCACCCATCCAACCTTTAACAATCTAGTTGAGGATAATTGGAGGAGCAATATGCCGAATTTTCCTATGCAACTGAAAGAGTTTCAAGGAATTTTGAAGGATTGGAATAAGGATACTTTTGGCAATATTTTCAACCAAAAAAAGAAGTTATTCAAGGAGCTAAGAAGCATTGATAATAGACTCAGAAATGGCTGGAGTGATTGTCATACCCCAATTTTGTCCGGCTTAGGTCAAAACCCTAATTTCCAATCAAAAATAAATCAAGTCTTAGCATTCATCCTAGAGGTTAGGAAGAGCATCATGCTTGCATCTTAGAAGTTTCAGAATGCATTTTAGGGTTAGAAAAGCATAGCATGGCATTTTAGAGCACTTTAGAGCATTTCTAGGGTTTCTAGGGTTTTTCCTAGTTCAAAGGGTATTTTGGTAATTTCGCCAAAAAGACTTATTTTCTCATCATGCATGCATTTCTAGAATTTTAGAGTCATCCAAAGGGTCTCAGAATCATTGTTACAGTGGAAATGAAGTTTGGAGCAAAATTAGGGTTTTTGGGACCAAATGGGCATTTTGGTCATTTCACTAAAATAAATAATTTCTCGGTAAAAACCATTATGCATCTCTTGAGGAATTTATGTGAGTCCAAGTGAGTGGAGTTGTGTATTTTTTGTGCATCATGGGAATATTTTTGGCATGAAATTCGGTTTTTGAACAAAAGGGTAAAATGGTCATTTCCTTTGGAGTGGGGTCAACAAATCAATTTTGGGATTGGTGAGATCATAAAATTCAGAGCCCAATCATTGAATCATGGGACATGGCCCAAAATGGCAAGAATTTAGAAGAATTATCTTGAAAGGAATAATCAATATTCCTTTGAATTTTGAAAGGTCAAGTGTAGTACAATAGTACAAGTTGCAATTCCACTCACTCTCTTTCCTAGGTGCTGCGAATTTCAGCTCAATATCAGCCCACATTTTGTGTTTTCTCATACCCATGATCCTTGTGAAATGATCCATAGCCATTGATTAAAATTTTTGATCAAATCCTAGGCTATAACTCAATGTAAAAAGACCCAAATGCCCTCAACAATTTTTGCTCTCCAAAACCACCCCCAAAACCGTGTGTACTCCTTCATAACCAGCTCATTTGTGCTTCTTGAATGCCCCTAATCCTTGTGCATTGCAATCCAAACCATCCATTCAAAATTCTATCTCAAATCCTAGTGGTTTGCAAAAGCACAATGTCACAAATACCCTTAAAATGGCCTTCACATAAAAGCCCAAAATTGGAGAGGCTAACAGACTCTCATTTTCTAACCTAGATCAGAATACTCTCCTTCTATTCCTCTCATTCACACCTCCATTCATCCCTCTCAACCTCCATAGTCACTTCTTACTTCCTTCCTCCATTTCTTCACCAAAAGCACTCCAAACCTAAAGATAACACAAAATCCTCACTCCATTTCATCATATCTTTCCATTGCACACTTCATTTTTGTGATTTGAACCAGAGAAGGGTTAGTTTCTGAAGCTCACAAAGTGGTTAAAGAGGAAGCTTGAAGTTCTTGGTTGATTTGTTCTTCTCTCTTTCTCCTACACTAGTTTCTAGCTTGATTTTGGGGTGAGCTTCTAAACCTTTGCTCCAAAATGTAGACCCGTGCTTTATTTATGTTGTTCATCTCATTTCCATCATGATATATGTTTGAATCTTTTGAAATGCATGCTTGATCATGTTTGATTTTATGGATTTAAGATGAACTATGCATATTTGTTGATTTTAGGGTTTTAAAATTTGTTTTTGGGTAAAAAATGGCTTCGGCCTTGAGCTAAAATTTTGGGGTTTTGCTTGTTAATTGTTGTTCTTCATGTATTCATGTGATTGGTTGGAGTTTGATGGAGAAATTTGTTGATTTGGGGTATGTATAGCTTCGGGTTAGCTAGGGTTTCCTAGTGCATCTCTTGATTTTTGTTTACTTTTTATATATGTGTTGAATAATTTGGAAATGAGTTGTTTGAATCTTTAAATGATGGATATGCCTCTGTTTTGAGCCCCCAATTGGTAGGGTTTGCACTTGTGTTAATTGTTTGCAATTTGAATCATGATCCCATAATGAATTGTGTTGATTTTAATGAGTTTACCTTGTTAAATTGTATGTAGTAGTCTAGGGTTTGGCTTGAATTAGCTAGGTTTTGGTAAATTCTTGTTATTCTCTTGTGAATGTATGATGTTTGGGTCTTGATTGTGGTTTACAAATGATTGAATTTGAGTTTGCATGTGGTTCATGCTAGGGTTATATCACTTGTTGCAAAATGTTGTTGGGTGTACAATTGGTTGTGAGCTAATGTGTAAGTTTTGGCATGAAATTTTGATGAGGATTTGAGCATATAGCATTCGGCCAAGGGCCACTTTTTTGGTATATTTTGTGCTTCAAATTTTATCACTCTGATCTCATTTGAGTAAAATAAGATGGTGCGATTGTGTTTAGTTATTTTTCACTTTTACTTTGATTTTTACCAAAAGATAAAAAACATTTTTACTTTTTACCAAAACTCAAAAACATTTTTCCTTTGCATACTTTGTTGATGATTAGGTGATATGATCTAACCCTTATGCCTAGTGCATATCCCAAGTGTTGGAGATCCCCTAAAGTGACTCAACATTTCATTTTTATACCTTACTTCATGATCAATCATTTATCTCTTGTTGATGATTTAGTAATATGACTTGACACTTATGCCTAGTGCATTTTCCAAGTGTTGAGGATTACTTTAAAGGGATTCAACTCTTGCATATATTTTAGCATTAAAAAATTTGGTAAAATGACTAGACACTTATGCCTTTGTGCATTGTTAATAAGTGTCAAGGATTACCAAAAGAAACTTAACTCTTGTGCTTCTATTGTTGATCATTAAATGATTCAATGAGCTACCCTTTTGCAATTGATTAATGCTTCACCTTTGCGTGACCATTTCTTATGGCAACTTGTAATTAATTTTGACCATTACATATTTATGCATATTGCTTGTCTCTTGGATTTGTAATGCTTGCATGAATTGTAATTAAATGATTTGTATATTGGCTAGGGATTGGTATGTTGATTGAAATGTCCCACTTGTTTTCCAAAACCCCTTTTCCAAATCAAATTCTTTTTCTTAACTTGTTTCAAATCAAGAGTCAAATGTTTTTTTCCAAATAAAAAAAAACCTAAAGCATTTTTCTTAAATAAATCATTAGCCATCACTCGAAGCCTTTGCTTGTTTGATCGCTAATGAGGAGTTATTAGTGGTAGTCACTCGAAGCCTTTGCTTGTTTGACTATTATGAAAGCTCTCACACCTTAACTAAACACCAACAAAATTCCAATTTCAAAAACAACACGAGCTATTGGTGATAATTATTACCGATGCTCGCCCTTTTTCAAAATGATTTCAAAAAGATAATAAAACGTTGTTGCTTGTAATCACTCGAAGCCTTTGCTTGTTTGATTACCGGTTTCGACTCTTTCCTTTCGAGTTAGTAATGAACGCCACTCGAAGCCATTGCTTGTTTGGTATTCGTGAACACTTGAGTCTTATTTCAAAAACTCAAAAAAAACGCTTTCAAAACCAAAAGACTAGAACTACGTAGCTTTGATCCCTCTTCCAGAGAGGGTACGTAGGAGCGGGTCGTAACCCGTCAAGCACCCTTTTAAAAATCTTTGTTTCGTTCCGCTTTTCAAAGATACCAAAAATATTTTTCTTCTCAATAAAACCGTTTCTCAAACGAAATAAAAAGAAAGGAAGTAGAACAAAAATCATTTCAAGTCAACTTTTTCTAAGTCGCATATCAAAGTTAATGGTTCCCTTTCGGTAGAAAGGAGGTGCGGGGTGCTAATACCTTCCCCGTACCTAACCGACCCCCGAACCTACATCTCAATGTTTTCGAAAGACCATCCGCCTTTTTCAAAAGACTTTTTCCAATGTTTTAGTCTTTAAAAATAAATATTGGTGGCGGCTTCAAAATTTTTCACGTTGTCAAACTGAGGAATCCTTAAACCGGATTTTTCGAGGCGCAACAGCTAGGAGCGGGTCGTAACCCGTCAAGCACCCTTTTAAAAATCTTTGTTTCGTTCCGCTTTTCAAAAATACCAAAAATATTTTTCTTCTCAATAAAACCGTTTCTCAAACGAAATAAAAAGAAAGGAAGTAGAACAAAAATCATTTCAAGTCAACTTTTTCTAAGCCGCATATCAAAGTTAATGGTTCCCTTTCGGTAGAAAGGAGGTGCGGGGTGCTAATACCTTCCCCGTACCTAACCGACCCCCGAACCTACATCTCAATGTTTTCGAAAGACCATCCGCCTTTTTCAAAAGACTTTTTCCAATGTTTTAGTCTTTAAAAATAAATATTGGTGGCGGCTTCAAAATTTTTCACGTTGTCAAACTGAGGAATCCTTAAACCGGATTTTTCGGGGCGCAACAGCTGGCGACTCCACTGGGGACCCTTTTTCAAAAAGGCGAGAGTCAAGCCTAGTTAACTTGATGTGTGGCTTAAAGTGTTTAACTTGAAAACTTTGTTCTACCTTTTCTTCCTTTTCTTCTCTTATCATGCATTCCTCAATTCCCATGTCCCCTATTCTCTGCTCCCTTTCTCAAGGTAAAAGCATGCATTTCCTCGATTCCCATGATCCCTTCTTCTCCGCTCCCTTTCTTGAGGTAAGCTATCCATGTTTGTTGATTGATACCTTAGGTTAGCTCATTTTGTTTTAAAGATGATATTAAACCCTAGGGTAGACAACGTGTTATTGCTTGTTCTTGTCTGGGCTGTGCTGGTTTTCCTTGCAGGTGGGGATGGGTAGATTTTAGGAAGTATGTTGTAGCGACCGAAAAATCCGGGTGAGGATTCCTCGAAGGTTCAAAAATGAAGCCGCCACCAAAGTTTAGTTTAAGGGCAAACATTGGAAAATCCCCTTTGGAATGGATAAGGGTCCTTGAGACCAGATAAGGGTTCGGGAGTCGGTTATGCGTGGGGAAGGTATTAGCACCCCACGACATCCTTCCTAAGGAAGGTTACCTGCTAATTAGTTGTAGGAAAGCGAAAGTTAATTTGGAAAACATTTAATTTACCCTTTTATTTTGAATTTGAAAGAGATTAGAAGAAAGAAGAAACTTGATATTTTATTTGAATTTAAGAAAGTGATTATTTAGGAAAAGACTAAAAAAGGTTTTTTATTAGTGCAATTGACAGAGGTCGGCCGCCCTCTGCTCCTACGTATCTCTTGGTAGAGAATCAAATCACACGTAGTTCTTGGGTAGAAAATGTTTGTTGGTTGATGTTTTTTAATATAGGGATTTTAGGACTCCTGAGTGATCAGTCCATTTGTCCTAAAACGATGACTAACCTGACTGTACAGTCGGCTTAGTCCCCTACTTTGTAAAAATAGAATTTTTGGAAAATGATTTGAAGTGTGTCTGTTTGATTTTATTTGAATAGGGGTTTTAGGACTCTTGATCCGTACGGTTCATTCGTCCTAGAACGCTGACTAACCCGACCGTAAGCCGACTTAATCCCCTATTTTGAAAATTTGATTTGTGGAAAGAAATGTGTTTGTGTTTATTTTAATTTAGAAATTTGTTTGTTTTAAATAGGGATTTTAGGCCATGATCCGTAACGGTTCATTAGTGACCTAAAAAGCAGACTAACCCGACTGTACAGTCGACTTAGTCCCCTATTTATGTTTTTCGAAAATGAAATATTTATCTATTTATTTTTATAGGTTTTTTGTAAAAGAAAATAATAAAAACGAAAACAGATGGTGCAATAGTAAAATGGGGTGCAGTTTGCAGAAGGGGGTTGTATTATTAAAAACTGGGTGTGAAAAGCAGCAGCCCAGTTTGTAGACTGGTCCACGGGTTCATGGGCTTTTTAGGGGGAGGCGTAATACGAAAAGTGAGTGGTGCAAGTAGGAACCGAAACTAAAAAATTAAAATTAAAATTAAAATTAAACAGAAACCTAGACTATATAAGGTAATTTTGGTTTTTGAAACCCTAATTTTTCTAACCTACTCCAGCGCCGCACACACCAAGCTTTGGTGAGAGAGAAAGAGATTTGCAGAGAGAGGGAGAATTGCGAAGTTTCCGGCGAGGGAGATGGAACCAAAAAAAACGTGAAGGGAAAGGGAGAGAGCTTGCTGTGAGAGAAACAGAGAGGAGAGACGTCAGGGGTTGACACCAGAGCCCCTCTGTTCGCATCAAAAGAGGTTACGATGGTGGTGATTTGTCCACGGCGGAGGCGGTGACTGTGTTCAACGACGGCGATGGAAACGTAGGGACTTCGACGGAAGTGGTGGTGATGAGGGCGCATGGCTTCGACGGAGGGGGACTCTCGGTGATGATGGAGAAGGGGGAGGAAACAGTGAGAGCTGTGGGGAGTTTCTCGACTGTACACGGCCAACGACCACCGTCTGCGGTGGTCGGACTCTAGGGAGGTGATTTTCGCATTTTGTTTTTACGGTTCTCCTCCTCTTCTTTCTGCTTCTGATCTTATTTTTTATGTTTGTTTTTTTGTTTCTCTGGGAGGACGAGCGCTGACGGCTGACGGCGTGGTGGTCTACGGGTAGTTCACGGCGGCGACGGCGCGCTTTGGGGAGACGACCACCGTCTGCGGTGGTCGGAATTGACAGGTACAGTTCTGATTTATTTTCTCTTCTCTTCCATTATTTTTCTAATTTCTGATTACCCAACCGGTTCCTAACTAAACCCTAATTTCCAACTGAACCTATTTTAGACTAATTGCTAATTTCGTTTTTTTGTAAAAAACAGAACCGAAACCCTAGTTTACTCCTAATCCTGAGTTTAAAAAAAAAAATTAATTTGTTCCTAACACTGAAAACCTAATTTATGTTCGAGGTTTCTACAAAACCTAATTTTTATATTTGCAATCTGTTATTAATCTGATTCTGTTTTAGTTTTTATTTACAAGTCCAAGGATTTTCTTAAAAAAACTAAACTATTTACAGTTCCAATATAAACACTAAGTCTATTTACACTAATCTGCTTGTGATCAACTAATATTACATTTCAGATTTCTAAACCATTCCAGTGAGTAAAAAAACGTATAAGAGTAAAAATTAAACCAACCTGGTCTCCTGGATGAAAACTGATTTCTAATTGTTACTGAATACTGCCTATTGCTACTGCTGCTCCTCTGTTTCGGCTGCTTCTGTTATGCCTCTTTTGCTTCGGAATATTTGATGCTTTGCTATTAGGGTTTCAACATAGAACCCTAATGTTTAGTTCTGAATTTCTCTATATTTTTTTCCCTCCTCTTTTGGGTGCCTCAAGCTTGTTTATATAGGCAACAATTAGGTTTTGGCAATTAATTTCTGATTCTCCTTGATTTTGTTTTCCCATTTCAGGTTTGATACTTGCTCAGCAAGAACAAGATGTTGGGCTGGAGGTTGGAGAAGACTTGGTGGGCAAGGAACCAAGAAGGCCCAGCTGCTGTCGAAGCAGTCCTTTTGGGCTGATGCGCCTTTTTTGATTTTTGTGTATTTTTTTATTATTTTCGGATTGTATTATTTAATTTTGATTTTTTTGGATTATTGTAAACATTTTTATTAATTCTGACCTTATTATATTTTGGGCTGTTGGTAAACTGCTATTTGGACAGATTTATTGTTTTTGGTAAAAATAGGGAAAAATGATTAAATTGGGCCAAGCCCAATCGAAAGACTAAACATAGGCCCAATTAGACAAAAGGCTAAAACAAGGCCCAATTACGCGAGCATAGGTTCGATTAGACAAAAAGGCTTCTCGGCCCGATTGAAAAAACTACTAAGCGCTGGCCCAAATTAAAACGAGAGCCTAAAAACTTTTCTCGTAATAATGTTTATGACACGCGGACTAAATTAGAATGGTTGCGAAAAAAGTGATCGGACAAAATTGGGGTATAACAGCTGCCCCTCTTTATTTATATTTACTAGAAAAGGTGAATGGTTTTCAGATTTTCGTAGTAGAAATAAAAATAAAGATAGAATAGACGCTAATTTTGTCCGCTTAGGGGGAATATGAGTTAGGGAAAACAAGGGAGGATTAACACTTGGCGTGTTAATCGAGAACAATAAAGAAATGATCACTGGGGATCTAGAGAGCACTGGGGCTAAGGAAGAGCATTTGGGCTCTAAGGGAGCATCGAGGCTCCCAGGGGTTGCCTAAACCTTAAAGGACCAATTGGGGTCCGAAAGTGCACTGGGGCTTTGAAGGACCACTGGGGGTCCAAAAGAGCACAAACTAGCAATGGTACTAGTAAAATGGTATGCTCGGGGGTGGCCTTTTTCGAGCAGCCGGAGGGGCAAGATCAGGTCATTGACCTAATTTGCTCACCTCCAAGGACGTCCACCATGTCTTAGGCTGACACAGCTAGTCTGAAGGACCTGGGGTCGGATGATCCGTCGCGCTCAGTGGCGACATAGTGATCTTG
Source organism: Astragalus membranaceus (assembly GCA_039519185.1). NCBI lineage: Eukaryota > Viridiplantae > Streptophyta > Magnoliopsida > Fabales > Fabaceae > Astragalus > Astragalus membranaceus. Next base: position 51,546,219 of record CM076848.1, read on the forward strand.
AGGGTAGAGTTCGAAGTCGTTGCTTTGACATACTGGGTCGAACTGAACTGATGGACCTGGGGTCGGATGATCCGTCGGTTGCTCGATAACGCGACGTGCGATCTAGAATGAATGACCATTGGAGGTCTAAATTAAGACAGCACTGGGGCTGCGAGGGACTGCCGGGGTCCGAGGCTTTGAATTGTGATACTAGACCAGTGCTTGGAGCACTGACTTTGAGGGAACAAACTATTGGGTTTGACGCATGGCGTACTTTTCTAGAACCTAACTAATGAATGCATTTACCTGAGAAGGGAAAAGCTATCTATACTTGGCATGTCTAAAAATGCGATGAATGATGCATGCGTGCAATATAGGTGTGTGAAATGGTAGATGTCCGATGGGATGAATGAAACATATGTGAATGCATGATGGGATGTGGATGATTTTTCTTTTGGCTTTTTTTTTGTTGTTGCCTTTTTTGGTCTCTTTTTTTTTGCTTTTCTTTTTGGGCTTCTCTTTTTGCTGGTCCTTCAAGTCGCAGGACTCCCGGCATGGGGTTACGAGGCTAGCAAGTGTATGCGTACTCCTAAGTCAATTGCACATTACTGGGACTTATCATTTGAGATGATCACGCATTTATTGTTCTATTCCCGCAGTTCCTTTCTTCTTTATAAGTGTTTTATTGAAAGACTATATCTCTTCTGTGATTCACGGAAATTTCGTAATGGTTGTAATGCTTTTGATTATGCCACATGGTTCTCGATCCAGTATCAATTATCACAAAACATCATTTCAAAAATAGATGGAAGTGAAAAGAAGGGAAAGTGTTTGATATTGACATGGAGGCCAAATGTGCAGAAGGCACACCGACTTAAGATTACGTCAGGAATTTTATTGAAAGAATAGGAAAGCTGAAATACTAAGCAGACTTCTCGGTAGTTGGTGCCCTTGAAGTAACGGTGTCGGCCACCCATGTTCACGACCTTGATCACTCATCATCCGACTTTTGGAAGTGTTGACTGCCTCAATGTTTGTTTAGTCCAACTTCCTGACCCTAATTTTTGCCTGGATCGCCCTTTAGAGTTTTCAATCCATCGGGTCGCTCTAATTTTTGCCTAGACCGCCCTTTCGGGTTTTCAACCTAGCGAGCTTATTTTTGCTTGGATTTTCTTTCTCTTTTTTCATATATTCCCTTTTTTAGGCATAGTTCACCGGGAGTGGGAGGTCTTCCCCGTCCATTTTTGTGAGAATTAAGGCTCTTCCAGAGAATGATTTCTTTACCATGTAAGGTCCTTTATAGTTCGAGGTCCATCTCCTGCGGGAATCTTTTTTGGGTATGACTTTCTTGGGCCCCAAGTCTCCTTAAAATTGTTGAGGAAAGACTTTTTGTTAAGTTTTCTTTGTTCTTTTCTGATGTGACATAAGACAACCGTCCTTTTGTTTGGTGAGGTTTAATGGAAGTACTACTCCCATCGTACGGGGTTGCCCCTGTTGAAGTATGAGCGAGGTCTGATCTCCATGTAAAGGTGAAATGTCACCATCATCCCTGATATTCTTTGTTTGTTGTCGCAACTGCCCCATTTGTTTTTTTTTTTTTTTTGGGCGGTATGGGGAGGGATCATGATGCTCGACCTGGAGTCCTTGCGTAGCCCTTTCACCACTGTCCGTGACGATCTTTTTAGGAAAGCCGTAACGGCAGACCATGTTTCTTGACAATCACGGATTTGTCACGTCAGTGGGCGTCGAACTTTCTTGATTTGCTATCCCTTTGGTGTGATGTTAATTTTAACACCGTTTTGTCTTCTTCTGTGCCCCAGTTAATCATTTCGTTTGATTCCACGCGAGGCTGGGTCACTTTATCCTTTTGTTCCGTTATTATCATTACCTCTGGAAGAGTTTCCCAGTTATCTTCAACATATTCCTTGGTTTGATTAATGGGGCGATCAAAGTTATGACATGAATTACCGACGTTGTTATTTTCAAGGACAAGTTATTTAAGTCTGCATTAGTAGAAATTGAAGAAGGATAAAAGAAAAAGTAAAGCGAGCAAATGAGTAAAAAGGAATTTATTGGAGAATTCAAAATGCTATTTTATTAATATTGATACTGGAAAGAAACATGCATGCCCTTATTGAAATGTCCTAAGGCTTTGGGCGAAGCCATAGGATTTGCATTACGTAACATTACTTTGAACCGAAAATCACAAGAAAATCAACAATCTCCCAATTCATAAGTGCTTCAAGTGCAGGACAAAGGCGCACAAGGTTGATGATGTTGTTTTTAGCCCTTTGATCGCCTTCAAAAGCATTGACAGATGACTCCTCATGCCCCTGGCAAAAAGTTAGCGCCTCCGTTCGAAGCATCCTCATTGAAGCTCAACCAATTGGATTCGATCAGATCCTGAACCACATGTTTCAGTGCCTTGCAGTTTTCTACTGAATGCCCAATTGCGCCTGCGTGAAATTCGCAAGTGGCGTTCGGATCATAGCCTCTCGGGAAAGGAGGTTCAATGGGCCTCATCGGGCGGGGGGAGATTAGGTTGTGACTAGTGAGGTGGTAGAACAGATCTGAGTAGGATGCGGGAATTGGATCAAACTGTACATGTCTCCTTTCTGGGTAATTTGGTGGTTTATGGCTTTTAGTGGTTTGGGTAGAGAGGTGCAGGGCTCGAGGATGGTTTTTGGAAGTGTAAGAGGCTTTCACTGATCTTGTTATGGAGTTGGTTTCCCCTTCATTACCTCTGACAAATCCTGCGAAGGGCTTCCTTGGGTTATTGGTTTCGGCTGAACTGTAAGATATTTTCCCGTTCCTCATTCCGCTTTCCAACCTTTCCCCTATGGTGATCATGTCTGAGAAGTTAGAGGATATACTCCCAATTAATCTGTCATAGAAGGGTGATTGCAACGTATCTATGAACATGGATACCATCTCTTTCTCTAGCAAAGGTGGGGCTACTTGCGCTGCTAACCCTCTCCAGCGTTGAGCGTACTCCTTGAATGATTCGTTGTTTCTTTTCACCATATTCTGCAGCTGTGCTCTATCAGGAGCCATATCGATGTTGTATTTGTACTGCTTTAAGAAAGCGTCGGCTAGATCTTTCCAACATCGAATGTGGGTGCGTTCCAACTGCATGAACCAGCTTGAGGCTGCCCCGGTCAAGCTGTCCTGAAAGTAATGGACGAGCAGTTTGTCGTCGTGTGCAAATGCGGCCATTCTTCTACAATACATAGTCAGATGGCTAGCGGGACAAGTTACCCCTCTGTATTTGTTAAAGTCGGGCACTTTGAACTTGGGTGGGATAATCACATTAGGGACGAGACACAGATCGTATGCATCCCTTGCGCCGACATTGGATCCTTCAATTGCTCTCAGGCGCTCTTCTAGTATCTGATATTTGTCCTCGGGGTGAGAATCCTCCATTGATTTGTTATGAGAGGGTCCTCTCACGTTGTAGTGGGGAGGAACCATCGGCATCGCAGCGGAGCTCAGTGGGGGAGTATGATGAATTACTACTGGTGACTGAATATAACCCTGTGGAATGACCTGTGGTGCAGTCGTAGGACTTGAGAAGTGAACTCGCGGTATTTCTACATTTGTATTTAGAGCTGATGGTCCAGCGACTCCCGAAGGTCCTTCCTCTTGATTGGCTTCCATGGTAGGAGGAGCATAACCAGCTGGGAGACCGTAAGGAGGCCATTGGTAGCTCTGGACATTCACTCCAGCGGTGTATGGAGTCTCAGAGCTGGGAGGAGGAGGGAGACTTGTAGCATTGTTCTCAGTATTTCCTGCCGAAACACCTTCATCTACATTTCTTCTCTCGAGGAGTTTCACGAATTCATACATTTGATCTTTCAGCGCCATCATCTCGGTCATTTGATCTTTCAATACCATCATCTCGCTCATTTGATCCTTCAGCTTTGCAATGTCTTCTCTCAGAGCCTGATTATCCTCTTCGGTCATTTTTCTTGTTTGGGAATGAGTCCGGTAGCGATGTTGATGAACCAGCTTGCCCTTTTACTCTCTGTTTATTTTTCAATTTTTTTTTCGTAAGTACGTGAATGAATGAATGAATGTGCATGAAATGCAAATGTATGACGCCGGGGAAATTGTAAGTTTCTGCTTGACGCAGGACTGAAAGAGACTTAAAATTTATTAATCCAAAATGTTTGATCTATCTTGTCAGAAAGAAAGTCTTACAATTCCCTGGCGGTTATAGAAATGTATGAAATGATAATGTGCAATAATTAAATTTTTTTTTATGCCATGCAAAAGGGAAAGGTAAAAATGCATGAGGTATGCTAAAAATAATTTGCCAAAATAACACATGATTTTTTGAATTTTTTTTTCATTTTAGAAGACCGAAAAAATGTATCAGTGTTTGTTTGAATGCAGGGTGTAACACCTCTTTCTACCCGTCACTTTATTTATAAAAATCAGAGTTTCAAAATTTCGTTCATAGGGAATGTTACACATACTTCAGAAAAACGTCGCTTATCATTTTGAAAACGGTTCAACTCAAAATTATGCATTCACGTAGCACGTCACAGATAAAAGAATCTCAAGCCTCAATTTAACGTCGCTTATAAAACTCAACATAACAGAACCAACTACGCAGCGGAAATTAATTAAACATAACAGAAGAGTCCACATGGACATAACAACCAAAAATCATTATTAAATATATCGAGTTCGTTTCCCCCCCTGAGTGCTACGTATCAGAGCATGACGACTCGACTCAAGAAGTGAAGCTAAGGCATTCACTGGGAATCACCTGCACGTTACCAACACGGGGGTAACATTCAAACAGGAAAGGGTGAGCATCATTTCAATCCATATAATAGAAAATATGATAAGTACTAATCGTAGGCTACATACTAGAACGATCAGTATCCAATACACTAAACATCCACATCACAGTCATCATTCACATCATTTACAATAACTCATCTCATGTCATGTAGGCTTATGAAAATGCAACCCACTCGCGGGTATATGCATGAGGTATCTTTTCACAAAACGTCGCTTAGCCCTTAAGGCATCATCGTCACTTAGCCACTCAGGCCCCAAAAACGTCACTGGGTTTATGCATATGGGCATGAGACACTATGACATGCACCACTCACAATACACAAACACACAATTATTCAATTCATAGTCAACTATGTGACCCGTCACTTACCGGTTTGCTCGCAAAGAGCACAGCACCTGTCAAATTCACAATCAGCACACAACGTCACTAGGCCGTTTAGACCTTAACATCACTTAGCCCTTCGGGCCCCAAAACTGTGGATACCTGTGTTGCAGGTTATCTAATATTGCAGGATTAGTTTTGATGATGAAAAAGGCAAAGGTAAAGTTGATAGCCAAAAGTAAAGAAAAGTGACTAAACATCAAAGTCACAATCCAAGTCAAACAAGCTCAAGATTTGAAGATTCAAGTTTAAGGGTAGTCCTTATAAATAAGGGTAGTCCTTAGGGTTTGGGGTTGTCTTAGGAAAATGTGTAAGCTCTTTCGAAGGTCAGCTCGCCCCTCAAAGTCTCACACACTCACACAAGTTTTCAAAATGCATGCATGAACACATAAACTTAAAAACCATTTTGAAAAAGAAAGAAATCGATTCAATAGTTTTTGGTAAACATCAAAATCGATTTCCAACATATTTTGAAAGTGCATAATCGATTCATATTGATTTTACCAAGTATATAATCGATTCCCATTGCTTCCATAAAAGAAAGAATCGATTTACCATCTTTTAAAATAAACACAAAATCGATTTCCAACATAAATGAGAAAGCATGCAATCGATTCCCATTGTCTCCATAAAGTGAAAGAATCGATTCACAATACTGTATACTTGAGTCAAAATCGATTCCTACCCCTTCTGTGAGCCAAGAATCGATTGTCACTCATTGTCAAATAAAGTAAGAATCGATTCTCACCTTAAGGAAGTCATACACAAGAATCGATTCCTAGATCCAATGCAATTAGGCATATAATCGATTCCCTAAATATTTTCAACGTGAGATCTGGATTTCCAAAATCTATAAATAGAGGCTTCACCACCTCCATTCAATAACCAACCCATTCTCACGATCTATCATTTCTGAAAAACTCTTATATTTTATTTGTGTTCTTCTCGCACCACTGGTCCGTCAAGAGCTGACCCTACGTTAAGAGTTAGTTGGGGTTGTGTCCTTCAAGTTGTAATATCTGCCTACACTAAGAGGTATTTCTGTATTTACATTACTGTTATATTGTTGTTATAATTTGTACTAGAGAGTGGGGTATCTCTCTAGGGGTAGCTGCATGTACTAGGAAGTGGGGTATCTTTCTAGGGCAGTTGTTGTAACAAGGGTGGGGTATCTCTTGTTGTTGTGCTGTTAGATTTTAGGGCTCTCTATAGGTGGGGTATCCTAGGAGGAGAGTGCCTGAGTCTGTAAAGGTTTTCCAAGGCACCTGTAAGCCTTGTTGTTTTGGTTAGTGGAAAATCTCACAAGGGTGTGAGGACTGGACGTAGGTCACTAGGAGGTGACCGAACCAGGATAAATCTCTGCGTGCTTTACTGCTTTCCTACTTTACTGTTATTCTACTTTACTGCTTTATATTCTAATTCCTTCGCTTCCACTTAACCTGCGCGAAAATTGATCTAAGTCATTGAAAAGGGGAAAAACGTTTTCGAAAGATCTGAAAAGTTTTAAATCTCAATTCACCCCCCCTCTTGAGACTGAAGCCACTTGGTAACAAGTGGTATCAGAGCTAGACTCTTGTATAAAGAGCTTAGCCGCTTCAAGAGAAATGGCTTCAGGTTGGTATACGCAAGAGGGTGCATCTCTTTTCCGTCCTCCGGGATTCAACGGAGAAGACTATGCATATTGGAAAGAAAGAATGAGAATTTTTATTGAAGGGGTAGACTTAGATGTTTGGGATGCTGTGGAAAAAGGACCTTTCGTCCCCACACACATAGTAGATGGTATTCTTAGAATAAAAAGTAGAAATGAATGGTCTGATGATGAGAAAAGAAAAGTGCAACTTAATTTACGTGCTAAAAATATTATTACTTCTGCTTTGAGTGCTGATGAATTTTTTCGAGTTTCAAACTGTAAATCTGCCCAAGAAATGTGGGATAATCTCCAAGTTACTCATGAGGGTACAAATGAAGTGAAAAGGGCAAGAACAAATACTCTTATCAGAGAGTACGAATTATTTAGAATGAATACAGGTGAAACAATACCAGAAATGCAGAAAAGGTTCACTCACATTGTGAATCAGTTAAGCTTGTTGGGTAAGTCACTTCCTGCAGAGGATCTAATCAACAAAGTTCTGAGATGTCTGAATAGAGAGTGGCAACCCAAAGTTACTGCTATAGCTGAATCAAGAAATTTAGCTACTATGACTCTGGCTACTCTGTTCGGTAAACTTCAAGAGCATGAACTAGAACTCACCCGTCTAGCTGAGCACGAAAATACAGATAAGAAAAAGAAAAGCTTAGCTCTAAAAGCATCTAGTTCAAGTCAACTATGTGAGAGCGAAGATTCAGAAAATGAGGATGATGAAAATGAGGAAAGCATGGCTCTCATGGTTCGAGGGTTCAAACGGTTTTTGAAACAGAAAAATCACTCTAAAAGGAACTTCAACACCAAAAGGAAAGAAAGCTCATCCGGTCCTCTTATTTGCTATGAATGTGGGAAACCCGGGCATATGAAGATGGAATGCCCTAATCTACAGAAAAAGGGATCCAAATTCGAAAAGAAGACTTTCAAAGAAAACGAAAGAAGGAAAGCCTACGTAGCGTGGGACGACAATGACACAAGCAGTTCAGATGGTTCAGAAAGCGAAAAAGCTCATGTTGCTCTTATGGCCAACCACGAAAGTAAAGGTGAATCCGAAAGTGAGGTAAGCTCTAACTCTGATTCTTTACAAGATGCATATGATGAACTATATGAAGCCTTTACTGAATTACATGATAAATCTTCAAAATTAGCTAAAGCTCTAAGCAAATCTAAGAAAGTTATCACTCATCTTGAAAATGATATCACTACTTTAACTAAAGAAAAATTAGAGCTTAGAAAAGAAAATGATGATCTTGTTTACTTCAAGGAAAATTATGTATGTGATAAGTGTATAGAACATGAAAAGAAAATCAATGAGCTTGAATGTACAATAGGCAAAATGTCCAAATTAGAACATGTACATCCTAAGGTTCCAAGAAATAATTTTGAGAAAAGACATATGCATCATATACCTAAGTTTTCCACTAGACCTTATATTAGATGTTATTATTGTGGTAAACCTGGACATACAGCTTCTGTTTGCAGGGCAAGAGGTAAACAAAATATGAAAAAGGTGTGGGTTCCCAAAGGAACCATACCAAACACTAACCCACAAGGACCCAAAGAGATTTGGGTACCGAGAACCTTGTTTTAGATCTTTGCAGGTATGCTTCAAGGTATGGGGGCAGATTGATACCTTGACAGCAAAGACTCGAAGCACATGACCGGAAACGCAATAAAGTTATCAACTCTCAACTCGGAGAAAAATCTGTCATGTGACTTGTGATGAATAGAGGGAGAATCACTGGTAAAGGTTAGAAAAGTTTTTCACCTCTAAACTGAAAATGTGCTTAAATCATAGTTTACTTAGTCAAACATGTGACTTGTGAAACAAATTGATCTCTAAACCGCATTTCATGCATCTCTAAGGGAACATTTTTTTTAAGGCATGAAAACAAATAAAGTATTCTAATCATCCCTCTAAAACTAAGCATGTAGAATTATCATATATTGACCCTCTTTGATCATGACAAAAAGGGGGAGAGAAATATAGGGTTGCATATGAGCATATAGAACTTGCATATTATGCATCTAGTCAATAAGTCAGGGGGAGCATCATGATAGGGGGAGCATCATATATATATTATCTGTTTGAACTAACCTCCCACCTTGAGATGAGTTAATGTTTTGTCATCATCAAAAAGGGGGAGAATGTGGATACCTGTGTTGCAGGTTATCTAATATTGCAGGATTAGTTTTGATGATGAAAAAGGCAAAGGTAAAGTTGATAGCCAAAAGTAAAGAAAAGTGACTAAACATCAAAGTCACAATCCAAGTCAAACAAGCTCAAGATTTGAAGATTCAAGTTTAAGGGTAGTCCTTATAAATAAGGGTAGTCCTTAGGGTTTGGGGTTGTCTTAGGAAAATGTGTAAGCTCTTTCGAAGGTCAGCTCGCCCCTCAAAGTCTCACACACTCACACAAGTTTTCAAAATGCATGCATGAACACATAAACTTAAAAACCATTTTGAAAAAGAAAGAAATCGATTCAATAGTTTTTGGTAAACATCAAAATCGATTTCCAACATATTTTGAAAGTGCATAATCGATTCATATTGATTTTACCAAGTATATAATCGATTCCCATTGCTTCCATAAAAGAAAGAATCGATTTACCATCTTTTAAAATAAACACAAAATCGATTTCCAACATAAATGAGAAAGCATGCAATCGATTCCCATTGTCTCCATAAAGTGAAAGAATCGATTCACAATACTGTATACTTGAGTCAAAATCGATTCCTACCCCTTCTGTGAGCCAAGAATCGATTGTCACTCATTGTCAAATAAAGTAAGAATCGATTCTCACCTTAAGGAAGTCATACACAAGAATCGATTCCTAGATCCAATGCAATTAGGCATATAATCGATTCCCTAAATATTTTCAACGTGAGATCTGGATTTCCAAAATCTATAAATAGAGGCTTCACCACCTCCATTCAATAACCAACCCATTCTCACGATCTATCATTTCTGAAAAACTCTTATATTTTATTTGTGTTCTTCTCGCACCACTGGTCCGTCAAGAGCTGACCCTACGTTAAGAGTTAGTTGGGGTTGTGTCCTTCAAGTTGTAATATCTGCCTACACTAAGAGGTATTTCTGTATTTACATTACTGTTATATTGTTGTTATAATTTGTACTAGAGAGTGGGGTATCTCTCTAGGGGTAGCTGCATGTACTAGGAAGTGGGGTATCTTTCTAGGGCAGTTGTTGTAACAAGGGTGGGGTATCTCTTGTTGTTGTGCTGTTAGATTTTAGGGCTCTCTATAGGTGGGGTATCCTAGGAGGAGAGTGCCTGAGTCTGTAAAGGTTTTCCAAGGCACCTGTAAGCCTTGTTGTTTTGGTTAGTGGAAAATCTCACAAGGGTGTGAGGACTGGACGTAGGTCACTAGGAGGTGACCGAACCAGGATAAATCTCTGCGTGCTTTACTGCTTTCCTACTTTACTGTTATTCTACTTTACTGCTTTATATTCTAATTCCTTCGCTTCCACTTAACCTGCGCGAAAATTGATCTAAGTCATTGAAAAGGGGAAAAACGTTTTCGAAAGATCTGAAAAGTTTTAAATCTCAATTCACCCCCCCTCTTGAGACTGAAGCCACTTGGTAACAAAAACGTCACTGGGTTTTCATCGCCACTTACACATAATTATCAATCAACTCAAATAATAGCCACTGCGGGCGAAAACGTCATTTGACTAGCCACCAGGGGCATCCTCATCATTTACACATCATTATCATCAACTTTGGCCACTAGGGGCAAAACAGTCATTTTGACACTACCACGTTAAAACTGTTGTTTATACACCAAAAGGGATTTTTAAAGAGCTCCATGTCATTTTTCAATGTCACTGGGACGATCACCGGGGACAGCCACTTGGGCGCCCACAAACAGTCAGAAAATAACAATTTTTCATTTTAAAAATTGGACCCATAGATAGACAACGTAAAAAGCTTCACGGCACTTTTCGAATCGTTCAAAACGGACGTCTGAGTCAAAAGTTATGTTAAAAATAAGTTTGGGGAAAATCAGGCAACATTCTGGAAACAGGCGCCTTAGGCGCCCAGGCAACCAGGCAACACGCGCACTGGCGCCCAGCGCCCAGGCGCGCAACACAACGCACACACGCAACACACACGGGCGCTCAGCGCCCAGCGCCTGGCGCCCAGCGCCTTGGCGCCCAGCGCCTTGGCGCAACACGCAGCAACACAACACGCCACAGGCGCCCAGCGCCCAGGCGCGCACACACGCACAACACAACACGACACGGGCGCCTAGCGCCCAGGCGCGCACACACGCGCAACACACACGCCACAGGCGCCCAGCGCCCAGCACAGGCGCTTAGCGCCCAGAAAACAGCAACAAATCCAGAATTTTGTTCAACAACTTTTTAACACTGAAAATTGGTTTCCTAACAATTTTAAAGTGTAAAAACTCAAATTTTTCCAGCAACCAAAAATGCACCTATTTGATTTCGAAATCACCAAAATTTAATTTACCAAAAATTCAATTGAAAACGTCACCAACATCATCTTGGCGCCCTAGGCGCCCAAACACCCACAACCCCTATGCGACCTCATCTCAACAAGCCAAACACATGGATTCACAATTATGGATTCTCAACATATGCGCATATCACCACCAATAAGACAATTTCATAGATCACACCAAACAATGAATCGAATTTGCAAACACATCATAATGAACATATATGGAAGTTAGCATCAAGAACATCAAGAAACGCAAAAGAACATCAAGAACATCATGAAATCTAGCATGAACCTTAGATCTAGGACCTATCATAGGATTTATTAGATGGAAGGATAGAGCTCCCCTAACCTTTTCAAGAAGAAGAATTTGATGCCCTAGGAGAAGTCACCTACAGAGCCACAGCAACAACGGAGATCCCTTCCTCTTGATCTTCGAATCCTCTTCTCCTTCTCCTCTTGGCCGCCTCCTTGCTCTCTCTCTCTCTTTCTCACGCTATTCTCTTTTTCTCTTGCTCTCTCTTGAAATTTCGCACAATAAGCCAACAACCCTAACCCCCAAACACTACTCCACTTCGCATATTTGTGGATTCATGGGCTTGGGCCTTCCACTCAAGCCCAAGTCATGCAAGTGGCGCCTCCACTCCCTCCTAATACCACCAACAATTAATAAAATTCTAATTAACTACATTATAGTAAATAAATTAATTTAAATCCCCAATTACTTAAATAAATAAATTAATTAAATATTTTAGGGTGTTACACAGGGGTATGAGGCTCCTTTGTGTCCTAAAAGGGTTCCTTAGAGAATAGGTCTAGGGCTTGTCTGTTGAGTGATCCTTTCAAAGGGCAGCTCTAAAGAGTGCTACATAAGGTTCCTAGAGCCAACGACCCCAGTTAAGAACACTGATCAACAACAATAGGCAAGCTATTAGGAGTGTCAGCATTCTCAAGAGGGACCAAACTCTAGGTGAGACTTTCGTAACCACCCAACAGGACGCACATCCAGTAGGCCATCACTACGCAGTCTCATTCTAACTTAGGTTATTCTCTAGTCCGGGTACAGAACTATTCTCACGTGTGTGCAAAAGCGTGATAGTGAGTGTGTGGAGGAGCAAAATATCAATAATACCCCCCAATCTGCAAAACAAACGAATACAGATACAAAAAAGTGGTCTTCTATCCTAAGGTTTACATATCACATAAATACATAACATGCAACAAGAATAAAAGATGAAAGGGAAGGGTAAAAATAACATTAAATTAACAACCAATCCTACAACTAATTTAAACTAGGCTTGACTCTCTAAAGATCCCCAGTGGAGTCGCCAGCTGTAGCGACCGAAAAATCCGGGTGAGGATTCCTCGAAGGTTCAAAAATGAAGCCGCCACCAAAGTTTAGTTTAAGGGCAAACATTGGAAAATCCCCTTTGGAATGGATAAGGGTCCTTGAGACCAGATAAGGGTTCGGGAGTCGGTTATGCGTGGGGAAGGTATTAGCACCCCACGACATCCTTCCTAAGGAAGGTTACCTGCTAATTAGTTGTAGGAAAGCGAAAGTTAATTTGGAATTTTTGAAAAATGATTTGAAGTGTGTTTGTTTGATTTTATTTGAATAGGGGTTTTAGGACTCTTGATCCGTACGGTTCATTCGTCCTAGAACGCTGACTAACCCGACCGTAAGCCGACTTAATCCCCTATTTTGAAAATTTGATTTGTGGAAAGAAATGTGTTTGTGTTTATTTTAATTTAGAAATTTGTTTGTTTTAAATAGGGATTTTAGGCCATGATCCGTAACGGTTCATTAGTGACCTAAAAAGCAGACTAACCCGACTGTACAGTCGACTTAGTCCCCTATTTATGTTTTTCGAAAATGAAATATTTATCTATTTATTTTTATAGGTTTTTTGTAAAAGAAAATAATAAAAACGAAAACAGATGGTGCAATAGTAAAATGGGGTGCAGTTTGCAGAAGGGGGTTGTATTATTAAAAACTGGGTGTGAAAAGCAGCAGCCCAGTTTGTAGACTGGTCCACGGGTTCATGGGCTTTTTAGGGGGAGGCGTAATACGAAAAGTGAGTGGTGCAAGTAGGAACCGAAACTAAAAAATTAAAATTAAAATTAAAATTAAACAGAAACCTAGACTATATAAGGTAATTTTGGTTTTTGAAACCCTAATTTTTCTAACCTACTCCAGCGCCGCACACACCAAGCTTTGGTGAGAGAGAAAGAGATTTGCAGAGAGAGGGAGAATTGCGAAGTTTCCGGCGAGGGAGATGGAACCAAAAAAAACGTGAAGGGAAAGGGAGAGAGCTTGCTGTGAGAGAAACAGAGAGGAGAGACGTCAGGGGTTGACACCAGAGCCCCTCTGTTCGCATCAAAAGAGGTTACGATGGTGGTGATTTGTCCACGGCGGAGGCGGTGACTGTGTTCAACGACGGCGATGGAAACGTAGGGACTTCGACGGAAGTGGTGGTGATGAGGGCGCATGGCTTCGACGGAGGGGGACTCTCGGTGATGATGGAGAAGGGGGAGGAAACAGTGAGAGCTGTGGGGAGTTTCTCGACTGTACACGGCCAACGACCACCGTCTGCGGTGGTCGGACTCTAGGGAGGTGATTTTCGCATTTTTGTTTTTACGGTTCTCCTCCTCTTCTTTCTGCTTCTGATCTTATTTTTTATGTTTGTTTTTTTGTTTCTCTGGGAGGACGAGCGCTGACGGCTGACGGCGTGGTGGTCTACGGGTAGTTCACGGCGGCGACGGCGCGCTTTGGGGAGACGACCACCGTCTGCGGTGGTCGGAATTGACAGGTACAGTTCTGATTTATTTTCTCTTCTCTTCCATTATTTTTCTAATTTCTGATTACCCAACCGGTTCCTAACTAAACCCTAATTTCCAACTGAACCTATTTTAGACTAATTGCTAATTTCGTTTTTTTGTAAAAAACAGAACCGAAACCCTAGTTTACTCCTAATCCTGAGTTTAAAAAAAAAAATTAATTTGTTCCTAACACTGAAAACCTAATTTATGTTCGAGGTTTCTACAAAACCTAATTTTTATATTTGCAATCTGTTATTAATCTGATTCTGTTTTAGTTTTTATTTACAAGTCCAAGGATTTTCTTAAAAGAACTAAACTATTTACAGTTCCAATATAAACACTAAGTCTATTTACACTAATCTGCTTGTGATCAACTAATATTACATTTCAGATTTCTAAACCATTCCAGTGAGTAAAAAAACGTATAAGAGTAAAAATTAAACCAACCTGGTCTCCTGGATGAAAACTGATTTCTAATTGTTACTGAATACTGCCTATTGCTACTGCTGCTCCTCTGTTTCGGCTGCTTCTGTTATGCCTCTTTTGCTTCGGAATATTTGATGCTTTGCTATTAGGGTTTCAACATAGAACCCTAATGTTTAGTTCTGAATTTCTCTATATTTTTTTCCCTCCTCTTTTGGGTGCCTCAAGCTTGTTTATATAGGCAACAATTAGGTTTTGGCAATTAATTTCTGATTCTCCTTGATTTTGTTTTCCCATTTCAGGTTTGATACTTGCTCAGCAAGAACAAGATGTTGGGCTGGAGGTTGGAGAAGACTTGGTGGGCAAGGAACCAAGAAGGCCCAGCTGCTGTCGAAGCAGTCCTTTTGGGCTGATGCGCCTTTTTTGATTTTTGTGTATTTTTTTATTATTTTCGGATTGTATTATTTAATTTTGATTTTTTTGGATTATTGTAAACATTTTTATTAATTCTGACCTTATTATATTTTGGGCTGTTGGTAAACTGCTATTTGGACAGATTTATTGTTTTTGGTAAAAATAGGGAAAAATGATTAAATTGGGCCAAGCCCAATCGAAAGACTAAACATAGGCCCAATTAGACAAAAGGCTAAAACAAGGCCCAATTACGCGAGCATAGGTTCGATTAGACAAAAAGGCTTCTCGGCCCGATTGAAAAAACTACTAAGCGCTGGCCCAAATTAAAACGAGAGCCTAAAAACTTTTCTCGTAATAATGTTTATGACACGCGGACTAAATTAGAATGGTTGCGAAAAAAGTGATCGGACAAAATTGGGGTATAACATATGTCCTCAATCACACACTTTCACACCTTATGATTTGTATGCTATGAGTGGGCTCCTATACCCGGATCCAACAAACACTTAGGGGAGTGGAGACGATTAGTGACTGTCATTCGAGACCTTTGTCTGTCTGATACTCATGAAAGTCTCAACCGGAGTACGTTTTCTCATTACGCCTCACACTTGGTAGCTTTCTACATTTGTGGGTGTCGGCATGAGGATTCTATAGCTCCGGTAGCCATTGTGAGGGTGTGAATTAGAGCCACATGGGAGGAACCTTTGAAGTTGCCCTAGAACTTAAGATTGCCACCTTGGTAGGACACGAGGGCATACGAATTGTATGTTCCATTGTAGTTTAGGCATGTCTTTCCTATAATAAAAAGAGAAATTTTCAAAAAAAAGAAAAGAGGAAAGGGTTGACGTTGTAGTCTTCTCTTTTGCCGGTCCGTACGAAGTGACATATGGCCCACTTCATTTTCAAAAAAAGAGAATGAGTTACCGCTGTAGCCTTTCTCGTACCGGTCCACATGAAATGACGTACGATCCTCATTTTCAAATAATAATATATTTTCCTTCTTCAAATAAACCACTGCGTGAGGCGGCACGTAGTGTGTCTCCTAAATTTCTGAACTTCCGTCCAGACGTAGTGCCTTTATTTTTTCCACGCGCATCATTCACATCATAGTCGCATCATGCCGCATTCATTTACTTGCATCCATATAACATCTCATTCGCATTTGCTGGCAGAGTTACTTTGGCCAAATCTGTTATGCAAGTTATGCCAATATATGTAATGCAGTCTAGTGTGCTACCTAGGGGTACTTGTGATGAAATTGATAAGCTGTGTAGAGACTTTATTTGGGGTGATACTGATCAACACAGAGCAGTTCACTTACTCAGCTGGGACAAAGTGTGTCAATCTAAGAAAGAGGAAGGGCTTGGTCTGAGGTCTACTAGAGTTGTCAGCTCTGCTTTCTTGAAGAAAGCTCTTTGGAATTTTTGTTTTAATCCTGATTCCTTTTGGGCTTCCCTTCTTAGGAGCAAATATAGTTGTGGGTGGAGGTCTTTTCCTAAGATGACTACAACTAGGAAAGGATCAAATTACTGGAATGGTATGATCAACACTAGGGAGGAGTTTAGAGAAAACCTTTGTTGGAAAATTGGTAATGGGGAAGATGCTAGATTTTGGCAAGATGTGTGGCTGCCTAGTTGTGATGCTTTGAACATTGTCACTTCTATCCCCTATCATCTTTGGGGAGTCTAAGTTGGCTATCAGACATTTCATTAACTATAATGGTGAGTGGAATTGGAGTATTTTGATAATTTACTTCCTGAGGGGATTCTTCAGAGAATTGTAAATTTTCCTCCAGAATCTGCCCGCTTTGTGATGTTGGTGATGAGACGTTGCTTCATTATTTCAGAGATTGTAGGGTGAGCTTCACAATTTGGAATGGCCTCAAAGTTCAAAACCAAAGAAAGTTTTTCAGTTACAATGTATGGCGTGAGTGGTTAGAAGACAATCTCAAGCAGAAACAAGATAGGGGCAAAGAAACTTACTCGAATTTGGTCTTCGGTGTCACTCTTGAGGTAATTTAGAGCAATCGAAACGATCTGATCTTCTCCCAGAAATCTCACTCAACCCAGAACTCTGTGATTAGAATCAATCATCAGGTCAGTGCTATTTTGAATAGTTTACAGAGAAATTTGAATCTTCAAACACAAATTCAAGTTTCTACATTTGATACGAGTGATTTCTGGAAACCCCCTGTCTCGAGTAATTGGAAATTTAACTGTGATGGATCGGTGAATAGCAGTGGTAGATCTGCTAGCTGCGGTGATGTTCCACAGGATTCCAATGGCACCTTCGTCTTCGCGTTCTCTCATCATCTGGATTCGTGTAGCGTTTTGGAGGCTGAGTTGAAAGGAATTTTGCATGGCATCGAGATTGCTTGGAACAGAGGAATGCGTCGTTTGGGAGTGGAATCAGTCTCAACTGAGACAGTTGATTTTCTATCTGGTGGTGGTTAAATGGTGAGCAGTATCAGAGTGCTGGTTCACGAGATTCTTGCTATTGGTGGGGAAGAATTTAGGATTGTGTGGAGGAAAGTGAAGAGGTCTTGCAATAATGTTGCTGATAAGTTAGCTAGATTCAGCCATAATTGTGATGGCAATATTGTAATTTTTGAAACTATTCCGGACTTTTTAGTCTTTTCAATTACCTTTGATGGGGTTGGGCCGGGTGTCGCTGTAACTCGTTAGCTTTCTG
Source organism: Astragalus membranaceus (assembly GCA_039519185.1). NCBI lineage: Eukaryota > Viridiplantae > Streptophyta > Magnoliopsida > Fabales > Fabaceae > Astragalus > Astragalus membranaceus. The sequence goes on from CM076848.1 coordinate 51,563,866, forward strand.
TTGCTCTGGGCCTTTGGCCCTTATTGTCATAAAAAAATATATAGGTGTACTTGAATAGTGTAGCCTATAATTTAATGGATCCATGATGGGTGGAACTATTACAACTCCTCATGAAAGGGTATGGTTTGAATGGATATGGCTATTCATGTTTGATATGATGAACCATTGAAACCCTACATGAAAGGGTAGGTCCCTCTCCGCTTTCTCTATAAATATATGTCTTGAGACATATGTGAAGACTAATCATTGTAATAATGTGATAAGTCTATTTTTACAGTCTTTTTAATAGTTATTTTATTAAGTCTTTTTAGTATTTTAATTATATTTTTGAGCTATTTTACTGCAAATGTTTACCTTTTATTTTCAGGTTTTATTTTGAAGCAAAAGCGAAAATATGAGCTAAAATGAAGAAACTTAGAAAATAATTGAGGAGGAACAATTTTTAAGACAGCAGCAGCAAAACTGGCGCAAGACATGGCACACAGGGCGCCAAAACAGCAAAACTGGCGCAAGACATGGCACACAGGGCGCCAAGGGCGCCAAAACAGCAAAACTGGCGCAAGACAGGCACACAGGGCGCCAAGGGCGCCAAGCAGCACACGCACGACCCTGGGTGTACCACGCACGACCCGTGCGTGTCTCCAACTGAAGATGGCCCATTTTGGCAGAGCTGGGCGCACGACCCATGCTTGCCAGCAACGCAGTACAGCTGTTGCCAGCACAAGGCACACGACCCTGGCACCATAGGCGCACGACCCTAGTGAAAAACTGGCGCAGAGCAGCCAAAATTGACTGACCAGGGCGCACGACCCAGGCACATGGGCGCACGACCCTGGCGCCAGACAAGTCAATTTTGGCTGCACCCACTTGCTGATGGCTTTCCCTTGCCACTTGATTTGCCACTTTTTTATGACCATTTTGCCCCTCCTCTCAAGTGCCTTAGACCTAATATTTTCCTATAAATAGAGGCTTGATCCTCACTTGTACTAAGCTTGAATTTTGTTAGAAAATCAATGACAAAGGCTCTCTAAAGATTCATGACTTCAATTTACTCTTCATGTTTTTATGATTCTTGTTTATTCACTTTATTGCCCCTTTAATATCTCGCCCTTTACTTTCTCGCTCTTTACTTTTCGCTCTTTACTTTCTCGCTCTTTTATTTTCCTTGCTATTTACTTTCTTGCCCCTTTTATTTTCCAAGTCATTTACTTTCACTGCTATTTAATTTCTCGCTCTTTACTTTCTCGCTCTTTTATTTTCCAAGTCATTTACTTTCATTGCTATTTAAATTCTCGCTCTTTACTTTCTCGCTCTTTACTTTTCGCTCTTTACTTTCCCGCTCTTTTATTTTCCTTGCTATTTACTTTCTTGCCCCTTTCATCTTCCAAGTCATTTACTTTCATTGCTATTTAATTTCTCGCTCTTTACTTTCTCGCTCTTTACTTTTTCGCTCCTTTACTTTCCACTTCTTTTATTTTCCTTGCTATTTACTTTTTGCCCTTTTACTTTCCAAGTCATTTACAATTCCTTGCTATTTACTTTCTTGCACTTTTATTTTCTTGTCACTTACAATTCTGCTATTTATAATTTTGCAATTTACCGCTTTCTTTTATTATCTCGCTATTTAACTTTATGTTTTCTTCTCTTATTTTCTTTTCTCCTCTTTTGTCTACAATGATCATGAGTGAGTAGACTTTACTAAAACATTCCTTCTTTCTAAAAACATTTTCTTTTCAGTTAATCAACTTTGAAAAATTAAATTGGTATTCACCTAGGCTCTCCCTGTGGATCGATAACTCTTTTATTACGCGATACGACTCGTGCACTTGCGAGGCTATCAAGTTTTTGGCGCCGTTGCCGGGGAGGCAGTGATATTAATTAAGTTTTTTTTAAAAACCGGTTATACTGAAATTTTATTTTCCTTATTTTTACTTTTTCTTCTCTTGTCCCTCGAATGCGAAGAACCAGAAGTTTCGGAGAAACTGTTCAACAAATTCCCGAAATCGAAAGGTTCTTACATAGGAGGAGGAGAGAAATTCCCGATAACCAAATGGCGGCTAATGAAAATCGTGCTCTCAAAGAGTACGCAACATCTTCAGCAGAGCCATCGGCTGCCATTGTACATCCGAATGTGGAAGCAAATAATTTTGAACTCAAAACATCTCTGCTTTCAATGGTTCAACAAAACCAATTTTCTGGTTCTCCCACAGAGGACCCAAATCTTCATATTTCAATTTTTCTAGAATACTGTGGAACTCTCAAATTAAACGGGGTACCTCCGGATGCCATAAGACTAAAACTCTTCCCTTTTCATTAAGGGATAGAGCAAGAGCATGGCTACATTCTTTGCCTTCGGAATCCATTACCAGTTGGGGCCAGTTAAAACAAACTTTTCTTGCTAAATTCTTTCCCCCGAGTAAAACAGCTCAAATGAGAAATCAAATTACTCGATTTTCTCAAAACGACAGGGAATCTCTTTATGATGCTTGGGAACGTTTCAAAGAAATGTTAAGGCTATGCCCCCATCATGGACTAGAGAAATGGCTCGTTGTTCACACTTTTTATAATGGATTACAATATGCAACAAGAATGACTGTTGATGCAGCTGCAGGTGGAGCTTTAATGAACAAAAATTTTACTGAAGCTTATGCACTCGTTGAAGATATGGCTCAAAACCATTGTCAATGGACAAGTGAGCGAGCCATAACGAGCAAACCAGCCTCATCAAAAGAGCCAGGTAAGTATGAAATATCTGCTGTTGATCATCTTACCTCAAAAGTGGACGCACTTTTTCAAAAATTTGAAAAATTAAATGTAAGTGCCGTCTCACAAACTTCTTCTCCTATTACTCCACCATGTGAATTATGTGGGGTTGTTGGCCATATTGGAGCTGAATGCCAGCTTGAGGCATCTAGTGCTGGAAACGAGCATGTTAACTATGCTCAAAAGGAAGATCCGTTTTCAAATACTTATAATCCTGGGTGGAGGAATCATCCAAATTTTTCTTATAAAAATCCTCCACCCAATCCAGCACCTAGACCACCTCCTGTCTTTCAAAATCAAAGGGTTTTTAACAACCCACAAAACAACCCGCAAAAGTCGAACTTGGAATTTTTGATGGAAAAATTTGTGTCATCTCAAACAAAACAAAATGAAGAATTCAAAAATCAAACTGGTTATTTGAATGACACACTTATCAAATTAGTATCAAAAGTCGACTCTATTGCCACTCATAATAAAATGCTTGAAAATCAAATAACTCAAGTGGCAACACAGGTGGCTTCATCCTCTAAGTCTTCAGGGGTATTTCCTGGGCAACCAGAACAAAATCCAAAAGGCCAAATAAATGCCGTGACCCTTAGAAGCGGAAAACAATTAGAGGAACCAAGAGCTAACCAAGAAAAAATTGTGAGTGAAAAACATAATTTACCAAGTGAGCAAGAAGAGAAAGAGAAAGAGAAAGAACCAGAAAAAGAAAGAGAAGAACCACACATCCCCCCACCACCATACAAACCACCCATTCCTTTTCCCCAAAGATTTGCCAAAAACAAACTTGACGAGCAATTCAAAAGGTTTGTCGACTTGCTTAAAAAGCTTTACATCAACGTACCTTTCACTGATGCATTATCTCAAATGCCGTCTTACTCAAAATTTTTGAAAGAAATTTTATCCAAGAAAAGAAAAATAGACGACTATGAGACGATCGCATTAACAGAGGAATGTAGTGCAATTATCCAGAACAAGCTGCCACAAAAACTCAAAGATCCAAGTAGTTTTTCCATACCTTGTGTGATTGGAAGTGAAACTATAAACAGAGCGATGTGCGATCTAGGAGCCAGTGTGAGTTTGATGCCTCTTTCTCTTTGCAATAGACTAGGGATAGGTGAACTTAAACCCACAAAAATGACAATACAGTTGGCAGATCGTTCCGTTAAATACCCCACTGGAATCTTAGAGGATATCCCTATCAAGGTAGGGCAAACTTTTATACCGGTGGACTTTGTTGTAATGGAAATTGAAGAAGACTCCCAAATTCCTATTCTTCTAGGGAGGCCTTTTTTAGCTACTGCAGGGGCAATAATTGACGTTAAAAACGGTAAGTTGGTTTTTAATGTGGGGGACGAAAAGGTTGAGTTTGAAGTTTCAAACTTCATGAAGAGTCCATCTGTAAAAGACTCGTGCTGCAGGATTGATATTGTGGACTATTGCGTGCGAGACTGCTCTTTAGCATCATCTTCACAAGATAGTCTGGAAGATTGCCTTTTAGGCAACACAAATACAAATGCGGCTGGGGAAACCCAATTCTACATAAAACTTTTGGATGAAAATCCACCATCACAAGAATTGGGTACTGAAACTTTGGGTGAGGAAAAACCTCGACCTCTCCCAAAAGAAACACCAAAAATAGAACTGAAACCCTTACCATCATCTCTCAGGTATGAGTTTCTTGGCCCTAATTCTACTTTTCCAGTAATTGTAAATGCAAATTTGAAACAAAATGAGACTGAAAAATTGCTTAATGTTCTCAAGAAGTATCCCAAAGCCATAGGGTATACTATTGAGGACATTAAAGGAATAAATCCGTCGATATGCATACACAGAATACTACTGGAAGAGGACTATAAACCTTCTATCGAGCATCAAAGAAGATTAAACCCAAACATGAAAGAGGTTGTTAGAAAGGAAGTTTTAAAACTCCTTGATGCTGGGATAATATATCCTATTTCCGATAGTAAGTGGGTTAGTCCTGTTCAAGTAGTGCCTAAGAAGGGAGGCTTAACAGTTATTAAAAATGAGAAGGACGAATGCATTTCCACAAGGACAATTACGGGATGGAGAATTTGTATCGATTACAGGAAGCTTAACAAAGCTACCCGGAAAGATCACTTCCCTCTCCCGTTCATTGATCAAATGCTAGAAAGGTTAGCACAGCACTCCCATTTTTGCTATTTGGATGGTTATTCGGGATTTTTCCAAATTCCCATCCACCCTAGCGACCAAGAAAAAACAACTTTCGCATGTCCCTTTGGCACTTATGCCTATAGAAGGATGCCCTTTGGCCTATGTAATGCTCCTGCTACCTTTCAAAGGTGTATGATGTCCATATTCTCAGACTTTGTTGAAAACATAATGGAAGTGTTTATGGATGATTTTTCCGTCCATGGCTCAAATTTTGAAAACTGTTTAGCCAATCTGGAAAAAGTCTTAGAGAGATGTGAGAAGGTAAACCTGGTTCTAAACTGGGAAAAGTGTCATTTCATGGTTAATGAAGGAATTGTCCTAGGGCACTTAATTTCTCATAGAGGTATTGAGGTAGACCGTGCAAAAATTTAGGTGATTGAAAAAATGCTACCTCCCACCTCAGTAAAAGAGGTGAGAAGCTTTTTAGGCCATGCGGGTTTCTACCGCCGGTTCATAAAAGACTTCTCAAAAATTTCAAAACCTATGACAAGTCTGCTCCTTAAGGATGCAGCATTTATTTTTAACGACCTTTGTCTTGAAGCTTTTAACAGGTTGAAAAAGGCTTTAGTTACTGCCCCGATCATACAACCACCAGACTGGAATCTTCCGTTCGAGATAATGTGCGATGCAAGCGACTATGCAGTTGGGGCAGTCCTGGGACAAAGAAAAGAGAAAAAATTGCATGCCATATACTATGCAAGCAGGACCTTAGACGAGGCACAAATGAATTACGCCACAACTGAAAAAGAATTATTGGCGGTAGTTTTTGCCGTTGATAAGTTTCGATCATATTTGGTAGGTTCAAAAATCATCATTTTTACTGATCACTCGGCCATAAAATATTTGTTAAACAAAAAAGATGCCAAGCCGAGATTGATCCGATGGGTTTTACTCCTACAAGAATTTGATCTTGAAATAAAGGATAAAAAAGGCGTTGAAAATGTTGTGGCTGATCATTTGTCCCGTCTACAAGGAACAAAAGAAGAAGAGCTGCCACTTAATGATACATTTTTGGATGATCAACTCTTCTCATTAGTCAAATCTGAAGCACCATGGTATGCAGATTTTGTAAACTATCTTGCAGCAGGAGTACTCCCCCCAGATTTAAATTATCAGCGGAAGAAAAAATTCTTCCATGATCTTAAACAGTATTACTGGGACGAGCCACTACTTTTTAAAAGGGGAGCAGATGGGGTGTTCAGAAGATGCATTCCGGAAGAAGAGGTAAGTAACATTCTATACCATTGTCATTCTTCTTCCTATGGCGGCCATGCCAGTTCTTCAAAAACTGCTACGAAAATTCTACAATCTGGTTTTTATTGGCCGTCCCTTTTTAAAGACGCGCATCAATTCGTTTCTAAATGCGACCAGTGTCAACGCACCGGAAATATTTCAAAGAGAAATGAAATGCCCTTAAATAATATCTTAGAGTTTGAAATTTTCGACGTCTGGGGTGTCGATTTCATGGGACCGTTTCCTTCTTCTTTTGGAAACCAATATATTCTGGTAGCCGTTGACTATGTGTCAAAATGGATCGAAGCCATTGCTTCTCCTACAAACGATGCAAAGGTAGTCATAAAACTTTTCAAAAAAATAATTTTTCCAAGATTCGGGGTCCCTCGTGTTGTCATAAGTGACGGAGGATCCCATTTCATCTCAAAACATTTTGAAATGTTACTGCAAAAATTTGGAGTAAGGGACAAAATTGCAACGCCTTATCACCCTCAAACAAGCGGTCAGGTTGAGGTATCGAACAGAGAAATTAAAAGTATTTTAGAAAAAACTGTTTCGACCTCAAGAAAAGACTGGTCGGTTAAGCTTGATGATGCTCTCTGGGCTTATCGGACTGCGTACAAGACTCCCATAGGAATGACTCCTTTCAAATTAATTTATGGAAAGTCTTGCCACCTTCCGGTAGAACTAGAACACAAAGCTTACTGGGCAATTAAACGCCTTAACCTGAACATGGAATTAGCTGGAGAAAAAAGAAAACTCCAACTAAACGAATTGGAAGAACTGCGAATGGATGCTTATGAGAATGCCAAACTTTACAAAGAAAGAACAAAAAATTGGCATGATAAGCGTATCATTCGCAGAGAATTCAATGAGGGTGATCTGGTGTTATTATTTAACTCCAGACTAAAAATTTTCCCAGGAAAACTAAAATCGAGATGGTCCGGTCCTTTTGAAATCCGTAAGGTTTACCCCTTCGGATCTGTAGAGATCTGGAGCGAGAAAACCGGATCGTTTAAAGTCAATGGGCAGAGGTTGAAAAATTATTTAATTGGTGACCCAATTGAGAAAGGAACTAGTTTAGTTCTACATGATCCCAATTGAAAAATTCTTTTTGACCGTCAAGCTAGTGACGTTAAAAGAGCGCTGCGTGGGAGGCAACCCACGGCTTAATGTATTTTTGATTTATTGAACAGAAAAATAGCTCACGGTTGGAAATTATGTCAATCCTGAGGCTTGCACAGCTTTTTGAAGTTTAGAACAGCACTAAAAACACTCTGCAGAACAGCATGGGCGCCACGGGTGCAGCACAGGGCGCCTTGCTGGGCGCCATCAGCAACAAACAAGGCGCACGACCCTGGGTGCACCACGCACGACCCGTGCGTATTTTAAACTAAAAAGACCCCTGTTTTGCAGAACAAGGCGCACGACCCTGGAGCAGCATCAGCAACAACAGGGCGCACGACCCTAAGCAGTACCACGCACGACCCGTGCGTGTTTTGAACTAAAAACAGCCCATTTTGTCCAAATAAAACGCACGACCCCATGCCCATGTGCCCCACGAATTGCTCTTCATCTTCATCACTTTCATCATCTCCTTCACTCAAAAACACTATTCACAACCCCATACCCAAAACTTAAAACCTCCATAAACACCCAAAAACTCAACCAAACTCCATCAAATTTCCACCAAAACAACAACCCACAACCTCCTCTACAAAACCCTACCATCAAAATCATCAAAACTCCACCCAAAAACACACCCCAAAATTCGTGTACCTCCATAACCATAAACAAAAAGCTCCATAAACCACCCCAAAACACCACCCAAACACCAAATTTCTTCCCCCAAACCAATACCCATCATTACTAAACCAATATTCCTCCATCAAAACACCAAAACACCACCAAAATCACAAAACCCAAAAATCACCAAGAACCCCATTTTTCAAAAAATTCCAAAATTACCCTTTTTTTGCTATGGCTTCAAAGAAGATGAAAAATGTTGAAGTTGGAAGCACTTCAACTGGGAAAACAAAAAGGAAGGATAGCGCGCCAAATGAATACGGGGTGATCTTCAAAAACAGAGACCAAAGAAAACAGTTTGCGGCTCTCCACGAAAGGTTAGTCATTCCTACACGATATCCGCATTTTTGTCCTACTCTACAATCCCTAGGATTAGATGGAAATGTGAAATATCTGTTAAGCACTGTTCGCTGACTGAAATTTCTAAATGAGCCTAGGGCTACATATATCGGACTCACTCTTGAATTTTTAAGCTCGTTGCATATTACTAGAGATGAGAGCAGCGTGTTAAACCCAAACCATAAACTGTGCTTCCGGCTTTTTAACGAAGATTATCAAATGATGTTCAGTGATTTCTGTCAATTGCTGGGTTTTGAAAATCAAGGGTTTATTCACGATTCCATAAATGCTGCTGTTAGGCCACAAGGTTATGACCCTAGTACATTCTGGTCACAAATCACCGGAATTAACCATTATGAAGCAAGAAGCGCAAAAGCTAGCTCAATTCATAATCCGGTTTTCCGGTATACTCTTAGGGTTATGGCATGCACTATCTTTGGCAGGAGTGAAACAGGTAGTGTCAGAACAGGTGAACTGTTTTGCTTATGGGCAATGGTACACGGGATGCCGATAAACACCTGCCATTACATCCTAAGTAATCTGGCACGTGTTGCAGCACAACCAAAAGGGGATATTGTTGTAGGGGGAATGGTAACCTACATTGCCGAAAAGCTGGGATTGCAAGAAAAGCTGGGAAATCTAGAAATTTTGGCAGGGAACCAGTTCATTGATATGGACATTTGCAAAAGCATGTCCTTGGTAAAGCCAACAAAAAAGGGAGCAGCAACATTCCATCTGCTTATTGCCAAACAAAAGTCAATCATTTTGCCGGACCCAGCCAGAACAGATACAAGGACCCAGGCAAATTGGCTATATCAAGATGAAGCCCAGGAAATGCAACAAGAAGCACAAGAGCCAGTTCAAGAAGAAATGGCTGAGCAGCAACCCCATCATAACCAAAGCTTTGACATGCAAGCCTGGTGCCAAAGGATCGAGGGTGAACAGATAAGGCAAGGTGGAGAGCTGCAAAGGCAAAGTGAAGAGCTGCAACTAATCAGGGAAGACCAGCTGTACCACAGCCAGCAATTGGAGCACGTGACAGATATGCTCCAAACCATAATGCATCATTTCAACATCAATCAGGGGCCCCCGCCCGGGCGGCTGTGATCCGGTGAGCTATCTTAACCCCCTTTTGTGTTGTTTTATTTGAAAAATCATTGAGGACAATGCCTAGTCCAAGCATGGGGGGGTATTTCATTGTTTTTTTATTGGGTATGTCTTTATTGCTTTACCGAGTTTTTATCTTTTTTGTACTTTGAGTCGTATCTGCTCCCTCCATCACGAAACTTTGTGAACCCTAAGCATGTTTTAGATAAGCCTTTTCTGGACAAAAATAATTTTTCAATTTTTCATTAGCAATCATCTAGGTGGACTGGTTGGGAACAACAAAATTGTATCATGGTTCGACTTCTACTTCTAGGGCTTTTTCACACACACACTATCGAGACTGTTTTCAGTTATTAATACAATTAGAGGGACTAAAAAGAAACTAGTAACCTGGTTCTCTTGGTGACATTCACTAGATGCGCGGTTACTGGAGAAAAACGTCTGAGTTGGGGTATCAAGCAAAAAAAAAAAAAAATTCATGCAAGAATTGGTGCACAAATTGGTGCAAATATATATATATATATATATATATATATATATATATATATATATATATATATATATATATATATATATATGCAAAACCAATTCAAAAAAATGCAAAAATCGGTGCATTTTAAATGTCAAAAAATGAATGGTTAGCATATGAAAATCAAAAAAGAAAAATGCTTGAATGCCCAATGTAACAGCCCAGGTCCACCGCAGTGGCCACCCCGGTCCCACTGTTACCTCACGGTCTTCTCTACCCCTCTTGTAGAATTTTTTGCCTTCCGTGGGAATCGAACCTTGCACCTGAATTGGTAGTGGGAAGGGGGTTTAACTTGCACTTATGCCTCAGGTGCAAGGTTCGATTCCCACGGAAGGCAAAAATTCTACAAGAGGGGTAGAGAAGACCGTGAGGTAACAGTGGGACCGGGGTGGCCGCTGCGGTGGACCTGGGCTGTTACACCCAACGTATAAAGACCCTCCTTTGAGACCCGGTCTTAGTGAATGGAGGACCCAAACTTAAGAATGCTAGGGAACCGGTTCTATGATGACATTGATATCCTCTCTAGAGTATTGATACTTTAAACTGTCTCCCAATTCCACAAGAAGCTCGGATAGTAGTTCTCAAACCAAAGTGTTAGAATTGCCCCACAGTTCACTTAAGGTTTCGATATGAAAATAAATTCCCTTCAGAATTGGCCAAAAAAAAAAAAAAATTTACACTGTTTTTGCTTGAGGACAAGCAAAGGTTCAAGCATAGGGGAGTTTGATAAGTCTATTTTTACAGTCTTTTTAATAGTTATTTTATTAAGTCTTTTTAGTATTTTAATTATATTTTTGAGCTATTTTACTGCAAATATTTACCTTTTATTTTCAGGTTTTATTTTGAAGCAAAAGCGAAAATATGAGCTAAAATGAAGAAACTTAGAAAATAATTGAGGAGGAACCATTTTTAAGACAGCAGCAGCAAAACTGGCGCAAGACATGGCACACAGGGCGCCAAGGGCGCCAAAACAGCAAAACTGGCGCAAGACATGGCACACAGGGCGCCAAGGGCGCCAAAACAACAAAACTGGCGCAAGACAGGCACACAGGGCGCCAAGGGCGCCAAGCAGCACACGCACGACCCTGGGTGTACCACGCACGACCCGTGCGTGTCTCCAACTGAAGATGGCCCATTTTGGCAGAGCTGGGCGCACGACCCATGCTTGCCAGCAACGCAGTACAGCTGTTGCCAGCACAAGGCACACGACCCTGGCACCATAGGCGCACGACCCTAGTGAAAAACTGGCGCAGAGCAGCCAAAATTGACTGACCAGGGCGCACGACCCAGGCACATGGGCGCACGACCCTGGCGCCAGACAAGTCAATTTTGGCTGCACCCACTTGCTGATGGCTTTCCCTTGCCACTTGATTTGCCACTTTTTTATGACCATTTTGCCCCTCCTCTCAAGTGCCTTAGACCTAATATTTTCCTATAAATAGAGGCTTGATCCTCACTTGTACTAAGCTTGAATTTTGTTAGAAAATCAATGACAAAGGCTCTCTAAAGATTCATGACTTCAATTTACTCTTCACGTTTTTATGATTCTTGTTTATTCACTTTATTGCCCCTTTAATTTCTCGCTCTTTACTTTCTCGCTCTTTACTTTCTCGCTCTTTTATTTTCCTTGCTATTTACTTTCTTGCCCCTTTTATTTTCCAAGTCATTTACTTTCACTGCTATTTAATTTCTCGCTCTTTACTTTCTCGCTCTTTTATTTTCCAAGTCATTTACTTTCATTGCTATTTAAATTCTCGCTCTTTACTTTCTCGCTCTTTACTTTTCGCTCTTTACTTTCTCGCTCTTTTATTTTCCTTGCTATTTACTTTCTTGCCCCTTTCATCTTCCAAGTCATTTACTTTCATTGCTATTTAATTTCTCGCTCTTTACTTTCCCGCTCTTTACTTTTTCGCTCCTTTACTTTCCACTTCTTTTATTTTCCTTGCTATTTACTTTTTACCCTTTTACTTTCCAAGTCATTTACAATTCCTTGCTATTTACTTTCTTGCACTTTTATTTTCTTGTCACTTACAATTCTGCTATTTATAATTTTGCAATTTACCGTTTTCTTTTATTATCTCGCTATTTAACTTTATGTTTTCTTCTCTTATTTTCTTTTCTCCTCTTTTGTCTACAATGATCATGAGTGAGTAGACTTTACTAAAACATTCCTTCTTTCTAAAAACATTTTCTTTTCAGTTAATCAACTTTGAAAAATTAAATTGGTATTCACCTAGGCTCTCCCTGTGGATCGATAACTCTTTTATTCCGCGATACGACTCGTGCACTTGCGAGGCTATCATAATGCCAAAATGTCACATTATATATGTTTACCCATCAAAGCTTGAGAAAGAATGGGAGGAATATCCTATCCTAGATCATTGATATTCATGATCATCCAAGTGCATCAAATTACTTCTAAAAGGATATCTTCAAGAGTACATATCCCTACCAATGTCCATGTGAGTCCCGCAACCGTCCACAAGAAGTTGCAATAGAGAAATTGTCCTCAGAAACACCATCAGTATTAAGTCTAACCCAACCCTCCTTTGGTGGATTCCATTTGATTTCGTGACACAATTTATGACTCACATTGGATGGTTGAAGAACGTGTCTAGTAGAGTGATATTGCTCCACATATCTCATCACAACCTGAGCAGTGTTTATTGGCCTCACAAAACTAGCATTGACTGATACAGGTGAAATAACATGGATCTCAACACACCTCTTCGCACCCAGGACTGTACAACTGGAGTATGAAAAAATAGGTGGAATAATGGAAATCTTGGCCCAATATATAAAAAAATCTAGAATAGGTTTAGGCATGAATATTTGTGAGTCATAACCAACATAAGTACTCAGTAATGATGATGAAGCTGGCTCGAGGGAAGATCGAGGAAGAAGCTTCAAAAAATTTATTGAATGATGAAGCTGGCTCGAGGGATGATCGAGGAAGAAGCTTCAATGAATTTCTTGAACACACGCAAGAAGTGACTGAATTTGTCCTTAGGAAGATGTTGAGATACCAGCACAAGACCGGGATTATCCGAAGGATGGAGGTAGACTGCATTATCGTAATTCTGTGGAGGATTTGTCATGGCAGAGATGAGTTGAACAGCAACCAAGCATATCAAAAGAATGAAGGAAGAATGATGAACGCAGAAAATCTCAAATAACATGTGGAAGAAAATCAAGAAAGTTCTTCTGATACCACGATGAGCACCATTGTTCATTAATCGCAAATCCGAAGAAGAAATTTGCGAGAAGACAATGGAGGAATCATCGAGGAGAGAGGAACGCGGAAGCTATATCGTTCCTGATACCATATTAAAAGTGTGACGTCAATTATATATGAAACAGAAAACTGAGAGTGAAAGTCTCATTTTATTGATTGATGAAGTGGGTGAAATTGAATGTATAACAAAAGCTTAGTAGAGCTAAGTTTAAATAATACTAATGTACCATTTATCTTCTCTAACTACCATTTATCTTCTAAACAAACTCTAAAAGATAATAAGAAACTAATTAAATACAAGGGTTAAATATGTTTTTAGTCCCTACAAAATCGGCTCTTTTTAACATTAGTCCCTACATTAACGAAATAGGCGTTTTGGTCCCTACATTTTTTTCTGTTTTCATTAAGGGTCCCTGTCGTTAACTCCATCTGATTGTGCAACGGAAAAGTGACGTGGCTTTTACACGTGTTTTTTTAATTACGTGGCATATCACGTTACACCTCAGGCAAATCAATTCAATTTTTTTTTCTCTTCGTTCAAATCCTTTCTTCGTTCATTCTTAAAAAACCCTAAAAACTCACTTCCAAATCCTCCTCTGCTCAGACACAGAATCGAAACGCGAAGGTGAAGAAGGAAACTCGGAGGTGAAGAAGGAAACTCGAAAATCGTAGGAAACGCAGACGAAGAAGGAAACGCGAAGACGAAGAAGGAAACGCGAAGGTGCTTGAAAACCCTAGACGTTCAGAATCGTGAGGTAAACGCTTCGTTTCTTACTTTATTTGCTTCTATCTTGTTCGAATAGTTGTTTGTTGTTGATTATTGAATGTCAGAGCTTTTATACTGAGTTTTTGAAACTTAGGGTTTTTTATTCCTTTTTCGAAAGTTGGGGTTTTTATATTGAACAAAGTGGATTGTAGTGGGGACATTTTGAAACAGAATCGTGACTCTGTTTTCTTGTTTATTGACAGTTCATGATATTTCTTTTGTTTGTTTCTGCTTTACAATATTGTGGTGGGGACATTGACACACTGTTTTTAATGGTTTTGTGTCTTATGGTATTGTGGGGACCTAATGTTTCATGACCTTTTCTTTTGGGTGTGATTTATTGTTGGCAGGTATGGGATCTACTGTATTGTTTAATACTAAGGTTTTTTTTGTAAAAGACCCTCACATAAAGTACATAGGTGGTGAACTGCATGCTTATAAGAACCTAGAGTTAGATTACTGGTCATACTTTGAAGCCCTAGGTCTTGCCAAGGAATTTGATTCTGCTATTAGAAATGAGGGTGTGAGGCTATGGTGGAAACCTGTAGACATAGCATTGGACAATAACTTGAAACTGCTTAATGTGGACATAGATGCAGTGGATATGGGTGGATATGCAGTTGAACATAACACTGAAGTTGAATTATTTGTGGAGTACAATGTAAACCGGTTTGAAATTGTTGACTGCCCAGTGTGTGTTGGCAATGTAGAAGAAGTAGTAAGGAATTCTAATGTGGATAAGGGTAAAGGGTTGTATACTAAAGAGATTGAAGATAGTGAATATTATCCTAGTGACTCTAGTGATGATTCTGTTGAAGGTATTTGCTTTGATGACAGTGATGAAGAATTTGTGATGGGTTTAGATGATGGGTTTGAGGAGGAAGTAGCTGGAGATCGATGATGTTGAAGGTAGGCAACCACCACTTAATAGGAGGCTGTTTGGTGATATTTTTGAACCATTAATTCCTGTATCAGCTGAGATAGATGCAATGCACCCTATTGAAGATGAATATTACACTGATGAATTAAGTAAGGAATGCAAGTTCACTGTTGGGATGAAATTTAACACACTTGATCAGTTCAAAGATGCCATCCTTGAACACAATGTGCTTAATGGGAGGGAGGTCAGGTTTGTCAAGAATGATAAAAATAGAGTGAGAATTGAATGCAAAGTTAAGGATAGTTGTGACTATGTTGTGTTGTGCAGTAGGGTTGTGAGGTCTCATACTTTTAGAATAAAGACCCTTATTCCTAATCACAGTTGTGGAAGAGTATTTCATAATAAGAGTGCAAGAGCTAAATGGGTTGCTAAGGTTTTGGTTGACAAATTGAAGGCAAATAGTTCTGTGAAGCTAACTGAGGTGATCTCTGAGATTAGAACAAGGTATTCAACTGCTATCACAGCATCTAGGGCATTCAAGGCAAGACAAATTGCAAGGAAGATAGTTGATGGGGACTGTGCCAGGCAGTATAGTTTACTATGGTCTTATAGTGTTGAATTTAGAAAAGCAAACCCTGGGAATACATGCAATTTGCATTTGGAGAGGCCTTCACCGAATTTACAACCTACATTTGGTAGGTTTTATTTATGCTTTGAAGGTTGCAAAAGGGCATTTAAGACAACATGCAGGCCTTTTATAGGGGTAGATGGGTGTCATCTCAAAAACAAGTATGGAGGACAACTGTTAATAGCAGTGGGAAGGCACCCTAATGATCAGTATCTCCCTATGGCTTTTGCTGTTGTGGAAACAGAAACAAAAGACACATGGAGATGGTTTTTGACACTATTATTGGAAGACATTGGTGGGAGAGACAATAACAGATGGACATTTATTTCAGACCAGCAGAAGGTTGCATTAATTCCTTATTTTCCTACTTCAATTAATTTTTTTGACATACAGTTAATCTAACTATGCTTTGTATGTTCTTGTAGGGCTTGATCCAAACCTTTGGTGAATTGGCAGAAGTTAGGGAGCACAGATTCTGCCTAAGACATTTATATGCTAACATGAAGAAGAAATTTGGAGGTGGCACATTAATCAGGGACTTGATGATGGGAGCTGCTAAGGCAACATATTTTGAAGCATGGGAGGAGAAAATGTTACAATTGAAGGAAGCTGATGAGAGGGCATACAATTGGTTGTCAACTGTTCTTATTAAACAATGGTGTAAGCATGCTTTTCCATTTTCTTCTAAATATGATGTGTTGATGAATAACCTTAGTGAGTCATTTAATGCTACAATATTAATGCAAAGGAACAAACCTATCATAACTATGTTTGAGTGGATTAGGACTTACTTAATGGGAAGATTTGCTAACCTTAGGGAAAAGGTTAGGAAATTTAGAGGGGAAATCATGCCTAAACCTAGGAAGAGACTTGATAGAGAAATTGAAATGAGTGGAAATTGGTTTGCTACATGGGCAGGGGAACTTAAGTTTGAAGTGACCCATTCTCTATTAATTGAGAAATTTGTTGTTGACTTAGAAAACAGAACTTGTAAATGTAATTTTTGGGAGTTGGTGGGGATCCCTTGTAGGCATGCAGTGGCTGTCATATGTATGAAAGGAGATGACCCAGCAATGTATGTCAGTAGATACTACAATAGGGTATGTTATGAGGATTGTTATGACCAAATTATTTCACCAATCAATGGTCAAAACAAGTGGCCCAAAACTGATTTGCCTGAGGTGTTACCTCCTCAATACAAGCGTGGGCCTGGGAGGCCCAAAAAATTGCGAAGAAGGGAGCCTGATGAAGACACTAGCAAGAAGGGAAAGTGGTCTAGGACCAATACAAGTAATAGATGTAAGAGATGCTTACAATATGGTCACAACACAAGGACTTGCAAAAATCCTCCAGTGCACATTCCTAGACCAGTAAATACAGATGCAACAGATACACCACAAGATGGTGTTGAACCAAATCCAACACAAGAACAACACCCAACATAGACTTCACAAGTTGGTGGATCAAACATGCCACAGATGACTAGCAAAACGGTTAGACAAGTAACAAAATAAAAAGGGTATGCACTTTAATTTCTAGCATTTTAATTGCTTATTTTTCATGTTAATAGGGGAGACCAAGGGGTGTTGTTTCTTCAGCAACTGCTGCAACTGGTCAAGTAAGTTCTTCAGCAACTGCTTCAGCTGGAAGACCAGTAACAAGGAGTGTAGCTGCTCCCTCAGCAACTGCTCCAGCTGGAAGACCAGTAACAAGGAGTGTAGCTGCTCCCTCAGCAACTGCTGCAACTGGAAGTGCAGTAACAAGAAGTGTAGCCAATGCTAGTGGAAAGGAACCTTGGAGAGTACCTGGAAGAGCAGTAACAAAATCTGCAACTGCTGCAACTTTCAGGAAAAAATTGCCAATTCAAAGATGTGGACAAACTGTGGCACCACCTACTGAGGCACCACCTGTTGAGCCACCACCTATTGAGGATCCAGTAACTTCTACACCATAAACTGGGGAACCACTAACTGCTGAACCACTAACTGCTGCAACTTTTGTGATGGATCCTGATGAAATGGCTAGCATATTGCTTGGAGATGATGAAATGGCCTGCATAGTGCATGAGGAAGTCATATCAAATGCCATGAAAAATGTGGAGTCACTTAAGAATGTCTCAGTAAGTATCCTTTAGTAAATATCTGACATTTAACTAAGTATGTCATATTGGTATTTTTTTGACATTTAGGTTATCTTTTTTGTAGCCAACTCCTAAGGCAGCTTCTCACATTATTAACTCACTGAAAGGCTTCAATGATGCTGTGGATAAAGCTATAGATACTATACAGAGTCCAGTGAAGGGTTCTCCATTGACAAAAAGAGGCAGTTGATCAAAGTATACAACATTTGATGAGGGGACTAGCAAGCTTTAATAAGAATATGGTGAAGATTGTGGAAGAGGACTCAACTGATGGAGCAGCTCCCTGACATGCCCTTGTTTTATGTATTTTGTTATTTTGTAATGACAATTTGGTAGCTTCTACATGCACCAACAACATTAACTAGTATTTTGTAATGACAAGTTTCTCCTTATTTTGTAATTATGACAATTTGGTAGCTTAAAATGCACCAACAACATTATGCAGTTATTTTGTAATGACAATTCTGCAATGTAATGACTATTTGGTAGCTTTAAATGCACCAACATATGAATGAATGGCTATTTATTTGCTACTACATTCAGAATTACCAGTTGCTCATTTCATTCATAATACTAGTTCATTCATAAATTCTGATAATACAGAACAGAATTACAAGAGAATTACAGAACACACAATTCTGATACTTAATACATCAACTTGTTACACTTCTTACTCCTAGTTAATACATCAACAAAGTACAATTAAAGATACTTAACACAAAGTAACAGATTGACAAATAAAGATACAATAAGGAGAAAAATTGCTATATTCTTCTTCAATCTCTCTGCATTCAGCTTCTTCTGCAGTTTGCATATCTTCTTCATCCCAACTTCCATAACTTCCACTGCTATAGCAGATGCCTTAGCTTCAGTTTCATTACCAACAGCAGCCACACCTGATTCAACCTGTTCACCAACTCCATCCATGGCTTCAAATTCATCAGTCCATATATCAACATATCACAGGTACTTTGCAACTACAAACATTTGAAAAACATATTCAGGAGATGAATAACAGTCTGAGGGAATAACAGTAACACAAATTCGAAAATTAAGAAATTTAGGAAAAACATAATTTGTGAAATAATACCTTTCAGTTAGCACATCTAAGAAACTCGCGCCCAACATTTCGACCTCTCTTCGCAATAAACGAAATCATAATAGATCCACACTTGCATCTTGGACGATCCCTGGGTGTTGAATATGAAGCCATCGAAGCTGTTGTATCCAGCGATTCTTCGTTTTTCAATACACCCCTTCGCATTTTGGACACGATTTCAACAATAGAAGGCGATTGTTTGGGCTTGAAGAAGTGCGCGAAGAAGGAGATGAAGAAGTTCTGTGCGAAGAATGA
Organism: Astragalus membranaceus; assembly: GCA_039519185.1. Classification (NCBI taxonomy): domain Eukaryota; kingdom Viridiplantae; phylum Streptophyta; class Magnoliopsida; order Fabales; family Fabaceae; genus Astragalus; species Astragalus membranaceus. Next base: position 51,582,845 of record CM076848.1, read on the forward strand.
GATGTTTCTGTGGAGTTCTGCGCGAAGGAGATGAAGAAGTGATCTGATTTAGGGTCCAATCGGGTCGGGTTGTGGAGAACAGGTTGGGTTTGGTGCCACATAATTAAATATACACGTGTAAAATACTGATATGCCATGTAATTAAAAAAACACGTGTAAAAGCCACGTCACTTTTCCGTTGCACAATCAGAAGGAGTTAACGACAGGGACTCTTAATGAAAACGGAAAAAAAATGTAGGGACCAAAACGCCTATTTCGTTAATGTAGGGACTAATGTTAAAAGGAGCCGATTTTGTAGGGACAAAAAACATATTTTACCCTAAATACAATTAGTAAAATGCAATTAAATAAATAATTGAAGTGTAACTTAATATAGAGACACTCTTTAAATATTGTTAGTCCATGCAAGACATGAATTTTCAGACTCATTCATCTCTATTCTTTCATTATTATTGTTATAAAAATATTTGCAAAATTTAATTTTATAATGTTACAAAAAAACGTAATTAGCCAAGATAATTCATTACAGATAAACCACATATGAATTATATGTGAGTACATCATCGAACTAACAGATAAACCACATCATTAACCAACTAACTTTCATCTCTAAAACTCTCCATCTCTTCTCTTTCATCTCTTTTTAAAATTTTATATTATATTATAATATATATTCTATAAAATCATTATATACATTTATATCATAAATGAGACTATAGTATATTTTACTTTTTTTCATTTATGTTATTTATTGTCCACCAAACCGTGTACAGCACAGAAAATTGTCCACTAATTTGAAGATTTGTCCAATACTGTTTTGTACCATTTTTTTTAATCAAAAGGAATACCTAAACTCAAAAAATCACTAGGAATCCGCACTATTAAGAGGGAAAATGGAAGGAGGCAATACATCAATTAGAGGACACAATACAAAAAATCTTTTTTGTTGATCTTTTCGATGAAATATCCTAATATTTGAAAGAATATTTCAGGAAAAAAGGTACGGACAATTCAGGCTTTTTGGCTTTTGAGAAAATGATAGAAGGGGATCAAAAAGAGGGAAAAAAACAACGTAAAAAGACTTAGAGAAATAATAGAAGAACGTGTATTAAGTCTAACCCAACCCTCTTTGGTGGATTCCATTTGATTTCCTAACACAATTTATGACTCACATTGGATGGTTGAAGAACGTGTCTAATAGAGTGATATTGCTCCACATATCTCATCACAACCTGAGCAGTGTTTATTGGCCTCACAAAACTAGCATCATGTTCATGTTTACAATCTCTGAGAACATGCAAGATCGACTCATCTACTCTCCACTACAGTTATGGTACGTAAGGTTTGCGCTGCTCCACTTACTACAATGAAGCTTGGTTGCTAACATACCATGGAGGTTTTGCCAAGCAAAAGTTCGAACTCTCTCCACACTAAATTCTCGAGTGATTCCCAGGCCAGAAGGTCAAGTCAGAACTATCTGTAGCTTTAGGTGTGATGTGCACCAGCAGCTTGCTAAAATGCCCAAGAGGTAAAACATTTTGAATCCTTTGTAAATTCCATTCCCCTTGTTCACTAACAGCATCACTAACCTTCCAATTCCTCATTTCTTCAGGAATATGAAGTACATAATTACACAGGGGTTGAGTAACATCAAGCCACTTGTCATTCCAGAAACTAATGGTGTTGCCATCACCAACAAACCAAGCTTCATTATCCTTCAAATCAGTCCAGCAACTAGCAAGAGCCTTCCACAGGTACGAATCCTTTACTTTTACTTGTAGATGTCCTAATTCTAATATTCCTCTACCATACTTCCCATTGAGAACTTTATCTTTTGTGGATAAAGTTTGGTCACTATTTTGCATCAAAAGATATGCGCCTGCTATTACGAAATTATGTTTGCATGCTACGATACAGGCAAAAACTAGAAGTTGAAAATTATTTGACTAAGATCTAAGAAGGAAGCTCAAATTGGTTGGTGGTGTGTTAGACTCGAGATAAAATTCAATGGAGAAAATTTTATATTTAATGACGTAATCTGAATCGAAATTTTAATCTAACATTATTATAATTAAATGTTCTTATTTCTCATGATAATACAAACTGTTAGTCCTCATATGAAAGATATGCGATTACCTATAAAGTTTAAAAAATAGAAAAAGACAAAATTGTGGATAGAAACAATTACCTACCCCAAATTGAAAAATTAGTACACCAAACTTGTGATTATTAGTTTAAGTTTGCTAAACTTGTCCTTTATCCATATTATAGTTGAAGAGGTGGAGGGACAAGCAAACGAAACTTCCTGGATGCATACCACAACACGACATGAAACCTGATGGTTGTTTTAGACTTTAAATTCCTTTCCATCTGCTATTATTTATATTATCAATCAGACACTAAAACACTAGACCACCAAAGCATATATTATATAAAAAGTAGTGTGCAGCACTTTGGAATTCATAATGGCTACTCAGCAAATGATTTGTGCTTCTTCTTCTTCCTCTTTGGTGTCTTTGAAAAAATATGATGTTTTTCTTAGCTTTCATGGGGAGGATACTCGCAGAAACTTCACAAGCCATCTTTATGATGCTCTGATCCGAAAGAAAGTTAAAACCTTTATCGACGACAATGAGCTTCAAAAGGGAGATGATATCAAACCATCACTCACCAAAGCCATTAAGGAGTCACATATATCTATAGTCATCTTTTCAAAAGACTACGCTTCTTCAAAATGGTGCTTGAATGAACTCATCAGGATTCTTGAATGCAAGAATGATTGGGGACAGATTGTGATACCTGTTTTCTACAACATAGATCCATCACATGTTAGGAAGCAGACTGAGAGTTACCAGCGAGCCTTTGCAAAACATGCGCAAGATATAAAGCTAAATAAAGACATGTTGCAGAAATGGAAAGATGCTCTTTTTGAAGCAGCTAATTTAGTTGGGTTTGACACTACAAAATACTCGTAAGTAAATAAAACAAAATAAAAATATCCGTCTTTCTTCAATTATTGTTTGTTTCCTAATTTCTATCATGTGCTTCTTTTGTATATATTTCTAACTTTTACTTCTTGATATGTAATATTGGAAGATGTTGGGTTTCAATTATGTATATTTAGTTCAACACAATTAAACATAGCATACCATTTTTTTCCATCTTTTCAGAATCTTTAACACCCTTGTGACTGTAGTTTTTGGTTCTCCATAATCTCTGCTTTAGGCCTCTGCCAGTATCTTTGCTTTAGGCCTATGCCAAATTGGTCTTCAATTATATCTAATTAGTTGAAATTTGTAATCTTTATTTTTCATGTTTTGGCATTTCGCTTAAAATCAAGAGACACTCAATATCCACCCATGGTTGATAAAACTCCTTAAAATTAATTTTGATCATCAGCCACATAAATAAAAGCATTAGAAGTTTTAGATGAAGCTTTTCTATGTAATCGTTAGTAAAATTTAAATTGAAACACTTGTTTTGCAGTGTTAAAATTGTTGTAATCTAAAGGATCAAGAGCTTCTTAGGAAGAAAAAATGAAAGCCAAAAAAGAATTAGACTCTGCTTTTTCAAACTTATAGGGACATGAAGTTTTATACAAAAATAAGTATTTAAACAAAAAAACTCAATCTCTCAAAATATCCCAATTCCCAACCATACTATGAGTGAGTAGTTTAGAGTTAAGCAAAATAATGACTTTAGTATAAAACATTTTTAGTAATTTTCTTTGGAAATCATTACCTAGAAGACATCAGATTGAGTTTGAATTATTTTCAATTTTTCTTCTCTATTAATTTGCAAGACTCGTAACACATTTTTTTTCTTCTTTCTTTTTTTCTCCATTTAATATGGTAGGAATGAATCTGACGTAATTCAGGTCATCGTTGAATATGTTTTGCGAGAACTGAAGCATAGATACCCATCTGAAGTTAAGGATAAGGGGCTTGTTAGAATTAAGGAAAAGTGTGAAGAGATGGAATCGATACTGGAAATTGGGTCAAATGATGTTAGATCCCTTGGAGTATGGGGCATGGGTGGCATAGGAAAGACCACTCTTGTTGAAGTTTTATTTGCTAAACAATATTCTCAGTTTGAAGGTTATTGCTTTCTCAAAAATGTGAGGGAGGAATCACAAAAGTATGGGCTCGATGCTGTAAGAAACAGACTTTTCTCGGCTTTATTAGAGGAACAAAATCTTCGTCTTGATGCACCCTGTGTAGAAACCCAATCAATCATGAGAAGGCTTTTGTGTAAGAAACTTCTCATTGTGTTGGATGATGTGGCAACCTCAAAGCAAATAGAATATCTTATGCTAGATAATAATTGCTTGGGACAGGGTAGTAGAGTGATTGTAACGACTAGAAATAAACATATAATTAGGCATGTTCATGCAATATATGAGGTCAATGAACTAAACGAATGTGACTCTCTTGAGCTTTTCTGTTTGAATGCATTTAGAGAAAAACATCCTAAAATCGGATATGAAGAGCTCTCAAAAAGTGCAATTTCCTATTGCAAAGGTAATCCTTTGGCTTTAAAAGTTTTGGGTGCGCGCCTTAGTTCAAGAAGTAAGATGGTATGGGAAAGTGACTTAAAAAAACTCCAAAATATGCCCGATGTTGAAATTCATAATGTGTTAAAGTTGAGTTATAATGACTTAGATCGTACTCAAAAGGACATATTTCTTGACATAGCATGCTTCTTCAAAGGAGAGAGTAGTGGATGGGTAACAAGTTTACTGGAAGCTTGCGGTTTCTTTGCAACTGTTGGGATGGAAGACCTTCTAGATAAAGCCCTCATAACCATTAATTCAAAGGATGGTAGTCAAATAGAAATGCATGACTTGATACAAGAAATGGGTCGAGAGATCGTAAATGAAGAGTCTATGAAAAATCCTGGAGAACGAAGTCGATTGTGGAAAGTTGAAGAAGTGGTTGATGTATTGAAAAACAACAAGGTAAGAAAGTGGAAGGTGGAATTACTTGTATATTAAAGTGAATGCATGCATATAATCTGATTATGAAATATAACATGGAAAGTATATATGATTGGCATTGTTGTTAAATATTGTTTTTTTAATTTGTTTTTTAGGGAACTGAAGCTGTTGAAGGCATAAAATTGGATTTCTCTAAATTAGTTTCAGATCTATCCTTGAGCTCCGATTCCTTTTGAAAGGATGACTAATTTAAGATATCTTGAAATCTATAATCCTCACTATCCTCCTGAATACAATGTATACTTTCCTGACGATCTTGGCTGGTTGTCTAATAAACTAAGGTACCTTCGATGGGATTATTTCCCTCTTAAGCATTTGCCGTCAAACATCAGTGCCGAAATGCTTGTGGAGCTTCGCATGAACAAGAGCAGGCTTAAAAAATTGTGGGATGGAGTTCAGGTACAAATTAATTAATTATCATCTTTCTAGATAAATAGATAAATACTTGTAGAGAGAAGGATAGTCGCACCACTACTAGGTTGATGTCCTTTTCTCTCTCTCTCTCTCTATGAATGAGTTTAATGATTTATCAACAATGTGTTGTTTCTTTTTTGTTATAGAATGTTAGGCATTTTAAGCTAATTTGACCTTAAGTACTCCATGGACCTAATTGAGATACCAGACTTATCTAGGGAAACAAATCTTAAAAGAGTAGATCTTATTTATTGTGAGAGCCTGCGAGAGCTCCTTCTGTCCATTTTATCTCTCCTCAAGTTAGAAGAATTATATTTATGATGATGCGCAGAGATTGAAAGCCTTAAAAGCAACATTCACTCAAAATCTCTATGTCAACTCGACCTCGGATATTGTTCATCTCTCGTGGAATTTTCGGTTACATCAAAGGGAATGACGTCGTCGTCCTTAGAGAGAACCGCTATACGCGAATTGCCATCACCAATTTGGCTTAATAGCAAACTTGAGGATCTCAACCCAAGGCGATGTGACAAGCTTAGCATAGTTGGGATGAAGTTACCAAATGATCCCTTGGGGATAGTGTATCTTACAAAACTGAACCTTTCAAGGTGGACACAAATGGATGCATTGAATTTGTCGTTCCTCCTTGATGGGATACAGTCTTTAAGAGAGATTTATTTGAATGGCTACTGCAACTTAGAAACTCTCCCTCGCAACATCCACAAACATTCAGAGCTTAGAGTGCTTGAGTTAAATGGCTATAGTAAGCTTGTGTCATCTTCTCTAACTGAACTGCTTCCTCGATCCTTGCAACATTTGAGAGTCGTTAACTTCACTCTTATGGACACAGACTCCACTCAACGGCTTTTGCTCAAGAACAACTTACACAACATAAGAAATGAAACTTTGCAAGTTCGATTTAAGCATGAATTTGAACATAAATATTATGCGGTAGATTCTTTTGATATTCTCTTGTTCATTCCAGGAGACCAAGTTCCAGCGAAGCAAAATAATGAGTCCATGTCTAATAAACTAAGGTACCTTCGATGGGATGCTTTCCTTTTTGAGTCTTTGCCATTGACCTTTTGGGCTGAAATGCTTGTTGAGCTTCACATGACATTTAGCAAGTTTAAAAAGTTGTGGAGTGAAATTCTAGTACAAATTAATTATCTATCGTATTTCTAGATAGATAGATAAATAGATAGATACTTGTAGAGGAGAGTCGCGCCATTGTCAGGCTGACATCTCTCTCTCTCTATCTCTCTCTCTCTCTATGAATGAATTTAATGATTTTTCAACAATGTGTTGTTTCTTTCTTGTTACAGAATGCTAGGCATTTAAAGAAAATTGACCTTTCTTCCTCCAAAGACCTGATTGAGATACCAGATTTATCTAGGGCAGCAAATCTTGAAAGTGTAAGTCTTTGTTATTGTGAGAGCCTGCAGGAGCTCCATCCATCCATTTTATCTCTCCCCAAGCTAGAAGAATTAGATTTAAAAGGGTGCACAAAGATTGAGAGCCTCAAAAGCAACTTTCATTCAAAATCTCTCCGTGTACTCAATCTCAGTTATTGTTCATCTATTGTGGAATTTTCGGTGACATCAGAGGAAATGACGTTGTTGCTGTTAGAGGGCACCACTATACGCGAATTGCCGTCATCCATTTGGCGCAATAGCAAACTTTCGGCTCTCGCCCTAGATAAATGTTACAAGCTTAACATTGTTGGGAAGAAGTTATCAAATGATCCAAGGCTTAGGTATCTTACATACCTAAACCTTCGTTGGTGCGAACAAATGGATACATTGAATCTGTCATTCCTCCTTGATGGCATACAGTCTTTAGAAAAGCTTTATTTGCGTGGCTGCTGCAACTTAGAAACTCTCCCTCACAACATCCACAAACAAACAAAGCTGAAGTACCTTGAGTTAGATGATTGCACAAAACTTGTGCTATCTTCTCTACCACATAAGCTTCCTCCATACCTAAGATGTTTTAGTGCCTTTAACTGCTCTCTTCTGGACACGGACTCCACTCAAAGGCTATTGTTCGAGAACAACTTACTTAAGATACAAAATGAAACGTTGCAAGATCGATTTACCCGTAAATTTGGATACTTCAGTTACTTGTTCATTCCAGGAGACCATGACCATGTTCTGGGCATGTTTGATTTTCAAAAAGCAGCGGGGGCTTCAATAACTATTCCTCCTATTCCAAAATCCAACTTGAGAGGTTTCATTTTTTGCATCCTTCTTTCTCAGGGATTATACCTTATCAAAGAATTCGACCTCAAATGTGTTATCTATGAACACGGTAAAGAAGTTGACGGAGCTTTTATTCGACTGTATAATCGTTATGTGACATTGAATTCAGATCATGTATTGTTGTGCTTGTTTGATTGCGAAATACAAGAAAGTGAAGGTGATCATTACAACCTATCATTTGAATTCAAACATTGTGATTATGAGGACGATGAATGGTCCACAGAGGGAATAGAGGGGTGTGGGGTCCACCCTGTATATGCCTTGGAACATGTATTGGAGCTGGATGATAAAAGTAGTAGTAGCAGGGTGGAAATTATTGAATTAGAATCAACTGTTGGCGGCTCTAGCAATGAAAATGAAGATGACCAAAAACACCTTTCTTTTTATACCAAAGAAGAGGAGAAGGAATTTAATGCAAAATCTTCTTGTGATTGCTCAATCGGTAAGAAAATAAAACGAATTTGATACTTCGAGTAAAGATATATTCTTTTCAAAATATTCATGATACATTCTATTCTTGAAAATTGACATGTGCATTGTAATAATATTGAGCTGGAACAACATATTAATTGGACAGGTCTTTTGTTGAAGTACTTGATAGAAAGGTCAACAGATACATTAATACAAGTCAGTAATGTTTTGTCCTCTACTTTTTCTCGAGTATAATGAGCACAACGTCATCGCATTCCATTCAATAATCAATAGCAATATCCCTTGATGCAGTGGACTAGTGATATCAAATTCTGCAGGTAATAAAATCTTCAAATAGTACTTTTGATATGTCAAGAATCATGAATTTCTCTTTCATATTATCAGTTTTTGTTTCTCAAAAATAAACTCTACCGAAATATGCTATGTGCTCAAAAGATAGTGTCCTTATTTTAGAATATATACTGTCTGTTTTATATTGCTACTGTAGCCGCTGCATGGGCTGCTAGTGCTTCTCTGTAGGGATATATATATTTGGTTGGAAGAACTTAAGTGTTTTGCTTACAAGATGTGGAAAAATATTATTTTATATCTACTATCTATTTAACAAACAATAGGGCTCTTTAAATTACCAAACTGCTCATACATCTATTTTTAAAAAGTTTGCTATTTATCAATTATTGTTTTGTTTTTAGGTCACGGGTAAACATAATAAGTTATTAAGTTATGACACATGCATATGCACAGGTATAAAATAGTACTCTCTGTTTCTTTTTGGATTATTAAATTAAAACAACTATCGTATGCACTATCCTGTTTTTTGGTTTTTACATTCTTTATGCCCTGGCTTGTTTTTTATATCCTTATTTTCCGTCCAAATCCAATCGATGCTCTTTTTTTGTCTACTTAGATGAAATGGCAAATAAACACCATGCACACTCGGATTCGAACCCGGGAGCCGACGTCCCCATATCGCTTAAATTGCCAAGACAACCAACATTGAGGGACCCAATTCATGCTCTTTTAATTAAACCATGTTGAATATTTAACCAAATTGAAATTTTTACGCATTTGAGTTTAAGTAAGGATCAATTTTCATTGATTTGATCAAAAATTAACGGGGGGATGAGAGAGAAGCTCCAACTTCTCTCTAAAACCCTTTTCTCTCCTCCCAACCCTAGGGTTAGTGGAGGCTTGCCCCTCCTCCTTGGAGGCTTTCCCCTCCACCATGGAGGCTCCCCCCTCCTCTATGGAGGTTCCGTTCCCCCTCACCGGTTGGGGTTCTCCTTTCCTCTCTTCACTTTCGTAACCCCCTCCACCCAATAGTCCGCCGCCACCACCACCCACCAAAACCCCATCCCACCAAACTTGTCCCCAATCATCTGGTTCTTGCTCTTCTCCGACCAACCGCTGCTGCCTTTGAGGATTTGATGCTCGCTCCGTCCATTCCACGTAGAGAGCTCCTCCATCTCCTCCTTGGCTCCAAATCCCTCACCGGAATCCTTCTGTTGTGATCTCCTGCCGCCTCGGCTCCTATGGCGTCGGTGCTCCGGCCACCACCACTGCTCAAAGAGGAGGACCGCGACGGTTTTCCTTTTCCCTCAACCTTGGTGCATCTCAGGTTAGTCACACCTATTTTCCTCTTTGTCTTCTTGGCCCCCCTCCGGCCACCACCAAAACCACCATGGCTTTAACATGTTGTCTTTGGGTTTCTAGTCTCTGGACAACATTCTGGTGTCCCTTTGGAGTTGATGTTCTATGTTTCTTGCTTCAGCAATTTTTGGTTTAAAGTTGCATATTTTGTGTTTGCTGAAAGTCCCCATAGAATTTCTGGTTGCCTAAGCACTTGGTTGTGGTCCTGGTTGCATTATATGGAGACTGGTAAAACCTTTGGAGCTGACACCTATTCCGATCGCCTCTCCAATTACCATCTGGCCTCGTTTTCTCAAGCATCATGGTTTTTTTAAGACCAATATGAGTCGAACTGAGCGAACACAAGTCAAAGAAATCATCCGTAACTGAGGAGAAAGACTGCGGAGTCTCACTCATGGATTACCTCTACCTGGGAGCCGAAGCTACTGATAAGCTGGATGTTAGGTCGTTGTGTTTGGGTTGGTTATGCCCCTAGGGCCTCTCAACTTTCTAAATGTGATGGTTTCATTGCTCATATTCCTTGTGTAGTAGTTTCTTTTAAAGATGTTAATCTTATCTGTCGGTTTGGAAATGTCCAACCTCACCTACTTCATGTAACTTGTATTTCTAATTTCGTTATCAATTGAATGAAGTATGTCAGTTTGGAAATGTCCAACCTCACCTACTTCATGTAACTTGTATTTCTAATTTCGTTATCAATTGAATGAAGTATGTTGCCTTTAAAAAAAAGGATCAATTTCATTTCCTACCTTGTCAATTACTTTGTTTCTAATGTGTAACTTGTTATAGTTTAGGCCTTTTGATCGTTATCTATGTTGTGTTTTTGGTATATATGTTTTACTACCACTTGATTACAGACTTTATGGTGTTTACTTTCAGGCATGCAAGTCCCTTAGCTCACTGAAGAGGGTTGCTGCGACATATATCTCTTCGTCCCATAAGCAAAGGAAATAGATTTCTACTTGATGTTCTTACCAAAAAAAAAATCATTATTACTGAAAATTTCATAATTTGGTCTTGCTAGTCACTTTCGAATGATCTTTAAATACTGTTAGTCTTTGTAAGGCATGAATTTCCAGACGCATTCATCTGTATTTTTCATTGTTATAAAAATATTTGAATGAGGAGACTACAATTGCATAATTTAATTTTTTAAATGTTAAAAAAACGTAATTATCAACATTTTTATAGGCCATGGATTAGGTGGACAAGTAACATAAGTGGTTCGTGATGGATGAGGATTTTAATGGGTCATTGCAAGTTTTCACATGCTAATATCAGATGTTACTATTTTATATAATGTCCCTATAGACCCAGAAATTTACTAGAGGTCAATTTATAATTTTGCAAACTGTATTATATTTTCCCCGCTCCTTATAGTAGGAGGCCAGGATATCGCTTTGAATCAGAAATGTGCCCCTGGATCAATACCAGAGAATAGTCGAGGAAAGCCATTGAAGAGCCGTGGTAGTGAGATAACTTGGATGAATAATAGATATATAAAGTATCAATGGAACTTTATTAATCACAAATTCACCATTTCAGAAATTTTGAAAATTGGTAAAAAAAAAATTGATATTTCCAAAAAGGACAAAACTTAGTAAGAGTCTTGATATGTTGTTCCATTCACAAATTAACAGTTATGTTTTTTGTAAACAATGGAACAGACAATTTCAAAATACACCCATTGAATAGTTCAGTTGAAATTCTCTTCATTTCTCAACATTACCAACACTTGCTATTTTCTTTATTTTCAGTTTATTCAACGATTAAAATCGTTTTTTAATACCCTAAGATTATGAGACAGAAGAAGCTAATAAAAAATGAGGCAGTCTAATTGCATCCTGCTTGTGTGATCCCCCTCCCCCAAGGTTAATTTGGGAAGTGAAGTGGTTTTTGAGTTAAAAAGGCAATAAGGAGACTAAATATAAACAAGTTGAATATAACAAATGATAAAAGCATATTAGCCGTAAATACATCACTCAAATCTCAAAAAATCATATCATTCCATCTCCTTGTCAGGTCCTATGTACATGGTGTAACATACAGAGACAACAATAAGTAAAATCCCAACCAGATGATCAAAAGATGGAGCCAATAATGTCGCAGCGAGGCTCCAAGTTTGGGTTAGTGCTGTCTGAAACACAAAGGTAGCTGCATATCAGTCACCAGGACTAATATTCAAATTCAAATTAATGTATCGGAGAAAAGAAATGACACTTCAAAAGATAGTAATAGATTAATTGCTTAGCAAAGATGGTTCAACTGTGCATGGATGAGAACAAGACACATGGCCGATACATGAAAGAAAAACAAACCAACAAATATTCTGTGGCCAATAAGTGTTGAGAGCTCTAAGGAGATTATAAACCAGGGTCTCTCCCTCAGTCCTGACCTACTTACATAATGACTATAGAAAGTATACAACATAGTGGTGCATTTCCTACATGTTAATCACTTTTTGCAAAATCTTAATCTGACGATTCTGCATTATTTACCTAGTGCATGCTTTTTAGTCCTCCTTCCAATTCCAAAACCATTACATAAGATAACAGTCTATATTGATCACAGAAAAACAGGATAACAAAGTGGTGCAAAGATATACATGCTAATGACAAAATGCAGACTTTGCTGTTGATTTCTAAACTAGCTAGGATCTCAAATTCCTAGAGAATATAAGTTGTTGAAATTAAATTTACAAAAGAAATGATAACATCTAGGAATTAGTTGTACAGTGGGTATACCTCCATGTACTGGATGTTGGCAACTTTACCCATCCTCTCAAGTTGCAGTCCTCGTGCTAACAACACCTGTAAATGATTGGTGTGTAATACTACCGAATAGGGAAGTATATTTACTCTACATAGAAGAGCAATGGAGATAGGCGGGTAATATAAAGATAGGAAAAAGCATTTTTCCAAAAAGTATAAGGAAATGAGAACAAAAGCAAGTAAACCCTCAAATTCACTACATATTAGACAACAAAGCAGCTTGAGATAACTGCCAGTTGATCACCATAAGAAGCCAAAATGACAACTCTACCATACAATGAATATGATAGTACTGGTGGGCTTGGGCTTAGTAGTAGTTTTTGGCTTGGTCTTAGTATTAGTTGACCTAACTATTAGTATAAGTAGGAACTTGAAGTTAGGATATTATCATACATTATATTAACTATATTTTCAAATTTATGCTACTAAACATCTTTTCTCTTTTCCGTCTTCTCTTCTTAAATCCATAATTCTAACATAGTATGAAGCTATGTTTGATAAAAATTACTGTTTCACAAGTCTCAGCAATACAAGAGAAGAGAAATTTTGAGAGGTGCTACAGTCGGTGGAACAGATTTCACTAGAATGTGACCAGGACCACGTAGCAATTAAGAGCAAGATCAAGTAATTCATTATACCCTATGTCATTCTGAATGGTAATAATTTGTTGTTTATATTATTTTCTTTTATTTGGCTAGGGGTTAAAGAAAATTACAAGTTACCCATTTGGTAGGTGCTTTACAGCACCAAGTTACCATTTTAGCTAATAATGAAGAGACCGATATTCAACTACAATAATTGCCCATACTCCCGACTGTTTTAATTTTTAAGAAAAAAAAAACAAACTATAAAATATAGCATAAAATTGCACCTCAGCAAAGAAGGCCAGAATACCAAGTACAAGCATAAGTAAAATTGATTGAAATTTCGGTAGCACAAAACCCTGTACAAAGAAAAGAAATTATGTTGTAAGTACCAGAAAAATTTCATGGATATGACATGGACTGATCTTTACTAGCATTTGTAAAAGATATCAAATGCAAATAAAATTACTCGGACCACAAACATCTTATATCACACTGTAGCATAGCCATGCAAGAAAAGGTTATTCATAAACCTATTCAAGATTTCTCCATTATGCTTAGGGATCAACTCAGAGAACAAAGCAAGTTTGAGATAATAAGCAGTAGTCTGTAGTTGTAAAGATTTTGTAACTGATAGTCCAGAATTTATGAATTCAACATGTATGACTATAGTAAGTATGGTTGTGCATAGAGAATATGAAAGAGGAGTTTTGATAATGCCTTCAATTTGAAGGCAGGGTTTTCTAGTGCCAAGGAGAAAGGGGCCTTCCTAATCTAAAGTTTCGACTGCAAGGTATGTAAAATCGGGCCCCAATTGTTCTATCGCTAGGGATTCAACTCGGGAACTAGCTGAGTCTATCCCTTTAGATGGAATCCATTAACTACTCGCACGCATTCCTTTCTCAGTTTATTTCATGTTTGGTTGTAAGTTGTAACACTTTCTTTAAGAGATTAATTTGTCTAGTACAATAAACCGTCACAACTTGAGGGGATTTTTTGCTTGATTTAATGACAACAAAAAAATTTCTGAACTTGCAATACAAGATAGTATAAAGGAGAATGAACTTGCAATACAAGAGATTAATGAGAATGAAAAACATGTATTTATATAAAGACTAGGCTAGTAGTACATTGTAATACAAGATAGTATAAAGGACATAAAAAAGGTGTTTTTATTGTTTTCGGCACAAATCTTGAAAAAAAGAAAATAACATTAAAACAATGTACCATCTTTATAATTATTTGTGAAAAGAGTAAGTGGGAACAAAGAAAAGTGTTTTCTAAAGTGTTTGGCCACCAACCTAACGTTCGCTAGCTAATTAGGAATTTGGCGCAAATCAAGAATCGGAAAGGAATGTAAAGGGAAAGAAAGGAGAATGTTATTGATATGAAATGGTTACAATAGGGAGAATAGGCTCCCTGATCCCTGCCCTCTGGCCTCCCCCGGTCATGACTAAACTTTAAGTATGACAAAAGATACTCTAAAAGGGGGGTGGAGTCCTTTATTTATAGGATTCCACTACATGGGGGAATAGAAGGGAATGGCCTAACAAATTAACAACTACCAACCACTTATAACAAACTCCCCTAACCACTTAATAACTACCCCTTCAATTATAACAACTCCCCAAATAACCAAACAAACTATAACAACTTTCCCAACCACCTAAAACTAATTCACTTAGAACCACCCATTTACACTGGGTCTAACAATACCTCCCCCTTGAGAAACAACCTTGTCCTCAAGGTTGGCTCTAGAGAATTGCTCCGTCTTGTAGTCAATGGGTTCTTCACAAGTTGGGTGTTGTCGGGTTGCTTCGCAGGATTGCCCGTTGCTCCAATCCTTGGCCTTGTCTTCGATAGTTTCTTCACATCCCGTTGTCGCTCCTTGTGTTGGGTGCTGCCGCCATCCCAACACTTGCTTCCTCCACTTAATATTCCTCATTCTTCCGCTAGGACCACCGCCCCCTTGAAAAGTAGACTTGTCCTCAAGTCTGGGCGTAGTCACTTCGCTTACTCCCTTGAAGTTCATCTATTTGAGTAAACCATGAGGAACAAGATTGTGGAAAAAATTTAAAACACACATAAATCCAAATCCATCGAAATTCATAATCTCATGGGACGTAAGTCTAATGAAAAAATTATTGATGACGACCAGAGCACTAAATGTGGTGCATAATTTTTCCAATGTGGGAAACCTATGTAATTGACCAATGAAAGATGGCCAAGGAAGAATTAAAGGTCAGTAGCTGTGCAATTGTAACATATAAGCATAGGTGGTGCCCAATTTCTGAATGAATTTGCCTTGCGTTACGCCCATGGAGATAAAAATTATAATTAACCCTTTTGAACTTCTACCATGTAATTGGGCCCAATCCATTAGGTTTAGAATGGCACCTAACTTGGAGATTTCCAATTTTGCCCTTGGATTCTCTAGACCCTTGCCATAAACAGATACGACGGTAACGAATGTGTTGGCTTGCATACCTCTAGCGCCATAAGCTTCTGCCAGCAATAACAGCAACAACCTCAAGTCTGGCCCATCTACGGTGGTTGTGACGGCGTCACGGAGCCCTAAGAGCGGCGGCTTGGTTCGAAAATACCCCATTGCTAGTCGAACTCTCCCTTCGTCCATGGAAGTGTCTAGCTCGGGCGGGTTAGGTGGCGGTAGAGGAAGAAACAAGCGTTGCGTAAATTGAATCCCAGTGGCCACCGTGCGCAGCTTCGTGTCCGGCGGCTTAGGCGGCGGCTGTGGCCCAAAAACAATCCCATGCACCTTTCTTCTTCTCTTGGTTGGTGCGCTCGCGCTTTCTCTTCTCCCACAGGCTTCGCTTAGGTCCAGCGGCTTTGGCTCCGGCGGCTCGGGTGACGGTGTACCCGGTGGTTGGGGCGGCTTGGACACCCCTCTCGATTTCTTCCCTCTTCTCGTCTTACCCAATTTCCCGCATCTCTCACCGTTCTTGGAAATGCCCAAGTCAGGTGGTGGGGGTGGTTTGTTGAAAAACACAGACTTGTTTGATCGGTTCTGTCCGGTGATTGAACGTTGCGTTCCCTGACTTGTGAGCAACCTCTTTGTCTCTCTCAACTGAATAGGAGCTTCCATTGCTTGACCAATGGAGGTAAACGAGCGCTTAATCCTCTTGGAGGACCTTCGGACTCGGCGCATCTTGTTGGTAATCATGGTCCACATCTTTGATTTTGTTTTAGGACCCTTTGGCTTTGATTCTTCAATCTGATTCTGATTTTCTTCTTGAATCCGCAATTGAGTTGTTATTTTCTTTTGCAACATCTTTCTTCTCCTTCTCAAGATCAAGAGCATCATCTTTTCTAATTCTTGATCAAGATTTCTTTCTTCCTCTGGTACAAATTTCTCGATGAATGCTATTTTAAAAGTTTCCCATGTAACCCTTTGGTCTCCTCCCCTTTCAGAGAACCACCAACAGAAAGCCTCACCATTCAAGAACAAAGTTGTCATCCACTTCACCTTCTCGTCTTCCTTGCTTATCTAAAAAAAAAAACCTTCTCGTCTTCCTTAAGCCAACGGTGGGTTGCAAAATATTGATCGCATTGGGTCAGCCACCCGCAGGCATTTCCCGTGCCATCGAACCTTGGAGGTCTCTCTTTCGACATCGCTGGTTTCCCTTCGCATCCGGCAGCGCTGGCTTACGTCGAACAATCCGACAGGTCGGACCAATTGTTAGGCCACCAACCTAATGTTTGCTAGCTAATTAGGAATTGGGCGCAAATCAAGAATCGAAAAGGAATGTAAAGGGAAAGAAAAGAGAATGTTATTGATATGAAATGGCTACAATAGGGAGAATAGGCTCTCTTCCCTCCGGCCTCACCCGGAATCCGGCCTCACCCGGAATCCGGCCCCACCCGGTCACGACTAAACTTTAGGTATGACAAAAGATACTCTAAAAGGGGGTGAAATCCTTTATTTATAGGATTCCACTACATGGGGGAATAGAATGGAATGGCCTAACAAATTAATAACTACCAACCACTTATAACAAACTCCCCTAACCACTTAATAACTACCCCTTCAATTATAACAACTTCCCTAATAACCAAACAAACTATAACAACTTCCCCAACCACCTAAAACTAATTCACTTAGAACCACCCCTTTACACTGGGTCTAACATAACGCCTAACAAACCCTAAAACTTGCATTCTTTTCATATATAGATGGCAATAGGCATAAATAATCATTCATGCAAAATTCTTGAAGGGAGTAAACACCAACCATTGATTAAAACTTGGCCCAATCATTCCAAGCATAAACTCACCTCAAACATATAAGTACATATTCCCATTGCAGGGCTAGCCAATATGCCAAATGAAAAGACGGTCAACCTGCAATAACAGAAATTGATAGAACTGAGATAATTATATAAATATAAATATATATTTACATCTCCAAAATACACTGCCAAAACAATTGTGGATTATTTAGCTACCATATTACATCACAGGTCTGCTCTAAGTTCTATGAATATTTGGATCATTAGTTATAGTAATTATTCTACAACCAACTAGCACTCTGCATTACTACGGGCCGGTTTGTTTTAAATTTTGGAAGAATTGGTTTTAGAAAAAATCATGTTGAATTAAAATAAAGATTCATGTTAGGAAATTATATTTTGATATTTTGACAGTGAGTTTTGAATAATTGATTCTGATTGGATAGTGAAGTAGAACTACTTTTGAAGTGTGAATATAGATACATGTTTTGGGTTCTACATCTAAAATTAATTCTAATATCCACAATAAATTTGGGAAACCAAAAGATTTTGCCAAATAGGAACAATACTGTGCTTAAGGGGGTTTGGCTCCCGCAAACAGGAAAATTGTGGTAACCAAACAGACATTATATCTGTCTTACAACCATTAGCCTCAAATACCTATTACTATGCTTAAAATTCTTATATGCAGTCTCAGCTCACCATATAGTTACTGAATGAATGAGAAAAACCCTATAAGTATAAGTATGAAATATATGACGACAAAGAATGAATTGAAAAATGTGCATGTTCTTCAGAGATTAGAATGCATCTTCAAATAAAAGCCCACTTAATTTGATATAAGCACCATATAACAGATAAACTGATGGCAAAGGCAGTGAATCCTAAAATAAATAAAAGATAGAAAATACTTTCCAGACCTATATATTCTATCTTTTAGATTGTAGCAATTAAGTATAAGCAAAATAGAAATAAACAGGGAAGAAGTAAACCAAGGCATAAACATCCGGGGGCATAACATTTATGGATTTTATCAATCCAGGAAATCTGAACAAACAAATGCATACTCTTACAATGGCTGATCGGATGCTTTAGCTCCAGCCCTTATAAGGCAATAACTAGTTCCACCAATAATTGATGAAAAGATTGCCAATAGAATTTCAAATATATGATGACTTGGCTTAGCATATGCATTGCTTGCTTCCTTAACTTTGACTAACTGTCCTGGAAAATCCACATTCAGAAATTAGGAAATGTAGTTAAAGTATATTGATTATTCATGCCTTTAAATGAATCAGAGGCAAGGGGTGATAGGAAGTCAGAAATGATTGTCCAATATATTCAAACTTAAAACACAAGGGTTCTTTATTCTAAATCTCGCAGGCCTATTACTAATTAGAGGTAACAAACAACAGTAAATTAAACAAATGATATTACACTTAAAAGAGTGAGATGAAAACAACTAAACCTTGTGTAGCAAGCATTTCTCGGAAGAAGAAGAGCACGCCAAAGAAACTGCAAGCAAGACCTGAAAAATAAGCAGCATTAATTAAATTGATCAGTACTAGCAAATTGCAATTTTTTAAGGCAAAAGAAAGGAAAGGAACTTCGTTAAAACCATCTGATGCAAAACCCTCGTTAGGGAAAAACATCAAGAATATTAACTTTGGTTGTTTCTAGTTTGGGTCATAAAATATCTTATTGCTAGTTAGTTTAGGAGTCTATTTCCTAGTGTAGGTAAGCATTGCTTGAATTTTTGAGTTCAACTTCTCCAAGTAGTATGAGGATTACTTGGGTTCACTTTATAGGGTTTAGTATGCCACTAAGGTTCAGTTCAACATTTTTGAATGTTTCAAGTTTCCTGTATAAACAGAAAGATAACGTTAAATAAAAGAACTTAAAGGGTAGTTACAGTTGATAGAATACGGTTAACAGCTCACAAACTACTCCAGCTTTCTAGACTGAAGACAACCTATGAAGCACAGACTCTGACACGGACACCGGACACGACACGGACACGCGGACACCGCTAATGTCCAAAATACAGGACACCGGGACACCGCATATATATAATTATTTATTTATTATAATTTAACTAAAATATGAACGGTACTGATAAAAATTTTAAATTGAGCAATTTATTTCATAACAATAAAATTTCTTAAAACAAAATAAGATAGTTTTTCACATTCATTTTCCATCTACTATATCGATAAGCTAAAAATGATGTAATCAAATTTGATATTTTTAACCCCTTACTTGATTATCACTACTTTGACACTTCTCTAACCTCTGTATAAGTGTCTCAGAAGTGTTCAAGAAGTGCCTAAGATGTGTCGAAGCAAAGGAAAAAAATGGGGCACTTGTCTGAGGTGTCGGACACGAGTCGTACGGGTGTCGGACACCGGGACACATCTAATCTCAGAGGTGTCTGTGCTTCATAGAAGACAACTTCGCAGAAAATTTAAGAAAAAATATAAAATTTATTCATAATATAGGCAAATAATTGAGTAAAAAAATAGGTAAGTTATTAAGCACAAAATAGGATTGGAAGTTTGTCTTCATTCCATTGTAATTTATAATATATAGTTTAAGAACAGAACTATGATATCTTACTTGCAATATCAGCAATTTTTAACTTCTCACGCAAAAAGATTCTCGCCATAATTGAAGCCATAACTGGAGTTGTTGAATTCAACACAACAGCCTGAGAAAAAGGCAACCATTGAAAGCTGAAAAAGAAAAGACGTCTCTTAAAACAATAGTTTGAAATAAAAGGTTGAAAAGTGAAGAAAGAGTTGCAAATTTGCAATGTAAACTCAGTTTACTAAAGCAAATTGTTGTAAATAGGTTATTTAATCATTAGGCATATGATCTATGATTAATAGTGTTTTTTATGTATGAGGCCCATTAGCTATCACTTAGCCTATATAAGTGTATTAGTGCTTGTAAGTATTCACCCAATTCTAATATACAAAGAATGACCTTTCTGCATGGTATCAGAGTCGAATTTAGCAGGCAAGTTGTGGGAATTGAACCCAGGCCCACATTGCCAAGGTTCTTGAAGTGTTCAAACTTCAATGTATGTATGGGACCCATATTCCTACAAGCTAGCTTTTGGGAGTGGGACCCAAGCCCATTGAACACAAATCATTAATTATGTCATATTACGAACCAAGGTTTCAATTTCAACTTAAAATGAAGAATATTGTATTTATGCAGAAGAATTCTTGTCAACAAGGAGTTAGTTTCATATTTAAAAAGATAAAAAGATTACAAACTACTTAATTAATTAGTTTTTACATACTTAATAGTTACATGAAAATGCAATGTAAATCACACTGGTAATTACTTTTCAACCAGAAAGCTTTAAAACTTATGCCCTACTAAAAAACGATCAACATTAAAACACAATGTTATCCAGTAATATCTTAAAACTATGAACGTATGATATTTAATATTTTACAAACATACAAAGATAAATGATGAAGGGAAAGGGTGTAATAGAGAAAATACATTTCCAAAAGAACGAATTAAGAACTGAAAAGAGTGGATATTAAGACAATAAAACTCAGAGACCACTTACCAATATACAAAACTTGACATTGATACACAGCCTGCAAGGGCCCTTAACAGTAATATAATTCTTACATTGGATGCTCCAAATAGTGGCTGTTCACTCCTTCTCAGCCACAAATATGACAGTATCAAGATAATTGTACATCTTGTAAAAGCGGTCTCAAACAATGGAATTGCCTGAACTGCCAAATCAAAAACGTTATTGCAAAAATTAAAGTGAGGAACAACTAAACAAATCAAAAGAAGTAAAAAACATAACTGTAGATTTCTCAAATTTTTCTCAACTTTAACTAAACAGCCGATTAGAAAAATAATAAAACAGATAGATTAGAAGCTAAAATCAACAAAGATAGCAGGTCATAACTCAAAATTCTAAAAATGTAAAAACTACTAGTGATAAAGAAGACAAGATATTCTTCGTCTTGCGTCCACTGTCTCTGTGACAGAATTCATATATTATACTTGAACACACAATGGAACCCGGAAGTAATCTACCGAAAATGAATCCAAAGTAGCTAATTCAATGTTCAATGACCATTGTATGATTGAGAAATTTAGCTCAAAACAAATTCAGATAGTTTGCCAAATAAAACAATTACCCATTTTCTACCAGAATCACTAGCTATTTGCAAATTGCAACTAATTCTTTTTCCTCAATTTCCATACATTGTTTCCAGTACAGTGCACAACGTTAAGCAAAGAAAACAACATACAATGCACTATGCAGTATAGCAGAATATTACCAGAAAAAAGATTGGAAAGAACTCCCATGAGAAAGTAGACGGTAGACGAGAAGGCCATGCATAGTAAACCAGAGTATCTGGACCCATTCCATACCCACAAAATAAACTGAGTGAAAGGAGATGCCTCAGACTCAAGTAGTTTAGTTACTTCATCCTGCAGCCGAATACAAGGTAAAGCGCGATTAGTTCAAGTTCAGCATCATCGGCTTTCATTTGTTTCAACTTTCAAACAAAACTATTGCTCCCTCCAATGCTAAATATATGCATCACTAAAACACACGCCCAAAATAGAAACCATTACATTACATCTTCCTCAATTTATTGAGCTTCTACATGTGAATTACTAAGGTAAATTTAGCTTGAGTTTTTTTATATCTATATGAAAACACATCAATTGTGAAATTTATGATATCTATACATTTGAAATTGGTAAACATGTTGCAATTTACAGAGTTGACTGTGAATGTAGCAACACAAAAGCTATTGATTTTGTGACTTGCGGGATTTTACGCCGGAACACATTCAAGTAAAAAAGGACTTCAACACTCATCTCCAATTTATTAAAAATAATATATGAAAGAAAATAAAAAGAGATAGAAAAATACTCTGGGTTTTCTTCGAGGATAAGAAGCGGTGAAAATGTTGATCTTAGGTCTCTCAGGGTGGGAGAGAAGAGGGGCAATTTGGTCATCAGAAGGATTAAGATCGTCAGCGGAAGAAGAAGAAGGTGGTTGTGGTGGTGGTGGTGGTGTTGGTGACGCATCGCGGACAATGAGCTCGACAACGTGATCTGCATCGTTGGATTCATCAGGGGATGCCATAGTGGTTGTTGGCATATGCATTCAGATTGAGATTTGCAAAAACGGAATGGAATGGAACGAAACGACGTCGAATCAAAGAAGAAGAAGAGAAGGGAATGGGGTTGAATCGTTGAAACGAAACTTGAAAGTGACCATGAAACGGACAGAGACAAAGGTGCAAGGGACACACTGACGGGGAGTGGGACACCCAATAAGCTAAGCGAGCCGCGTCTTTTCTTTTTCTATTTTCCACGCAATGAAAAATCAAAACTCACTTGTTTTCTTTTTTCTCTTTTTTTACAAACACTGACTTGTTTTTTCTTTATGTTTAATTACCATAATCTAAACTTTTTTGTACCAAAAAAAAAAAGAGAAGGAGAGTGCAAAATTTTAAGTACATTATCATCTAATTAGATTTTTTTACAATGTAAAAGTATGTTGACATATTTTAAGGATTATTCCTAAAAAAAATTAAGGAATAAATAACAAGGTGACCATGCCCCTCGAGGCACCTATAATAAGCGAGGAATTAGTGTTTTTCTTCTGACAGATGAATATCACTTCTTTTGTTGTTTTACTTCGATGCCGAGGAAGTAGTTCATCAAGCCAAGATCGGTCATCTCGAATGTCTTCATCATACCTTCTTTGAATTTAGTGACCATCTTTGTGTTGTTTCCTATGTAGGTTAGATCATCTACATACAAGGAGACAATGAGAGTATCAAACATAAACCACTTCTTCTAGTACTCCATTTAGAAAAGCTGACTTGACATCTAGTTGATAGATGATCCACTCTTTTTGTGCTGCAAGAACTATTAAAGCTCTTATTGTGTCTAGAGGAGCAACTGGAGCAAATGTATCGTTGTAGTCAACTCCATGTTATTGCGAGTATCCCTTTGCTACAAGCCTAGCCTTGTGCTTTTGTATTGAGCCATGAGGGCTAAGCTTTGTCTTATAAACTAATTTGACTCCTATGATATCTTTATCTTTTGGGCAGTCTACTAACTCCCAAGTGTTATTTTTCTCAAGTGATCTAATCTCTCCCTCTGTTGCTTTCATCCATACTTCTTGCCTTGATGCTACTTCATAATTTTCAGGCTCAAGTATGGCCAAATTGCAAGTTTTGTATATATCAGCCAGAGATCTTACTCGTCTTGTAGTAGATTCTTTTGAGGAATCTTGTGTTGAACCAAGGACAAACACTCTTTGTTTTGAATGATAACAAATTACATCTTGTCTACTAATGGTTGCAGTTGAATGAAAGTACAGGGACAAAATCAAAGAACAGGGATTAAATCAAAGAGCAGGGACTAAAGTGCAATGGCTTGCAGAAGAAGCAACAATGAAGTTGAAGACCTAATTGTTTATCTGTTTTTTATAGGACTCAAATGTAAGATCCTATCCCTTCAGCTTTATGACATTTAGTAGAAGAGAGATGATGTTTTAAAAATGTTTTTAAAAATAAAATTGTTGTGTTAAAAGCCTTTGAAAAATATTTTATAAAATTGCATGCATGCATAAGGTGGCACCTAAATCTAAAAACAATTTTTGTGAAAAGCTTGAAATCGATTTCCTAAGTTATTATGCAGCTTGAAATCGATTTCCTAATTCTCATAAGGCTTGAAATCGATTTGATAAACTATTGTTGAAGCAATGAATCGACTTCAATACACAATGAGCAAAGCATGAAATCGATTTTGACTCACAATGTTTCAAAGCATGAAATCGATTTCTCCTTATGTATTTAGAGAAATGAATCGATTTCCAACTTCCCTTTCTCAAGCATGAAATCGATTTTAATATACAATGCCTTAAGCATGAAATCGATTTCATACACATTGCCTTCCTTATTTAAAAGATCATAATCGATTCTTGGCTCCCTTTTGAAAGAAATACAATCGATTACATGCTTCCTTGAAGCACAAAATCGATTGACACAAGCAAGGAATCGATTATACCTTTCCTTGTATTTAGAGCAAACAATCGATTATGCCATCTAGTGCATCAAAGCACATAATCGATTTCAACATTGTGGTTTTTATTTCAACGGTCAATTTTTTACATTCCCTATAAATAGGAAGCTTGGATTCACAAATCCAGACACCACTTTCCACTTCTCTGCTACGTACTTTCAGATCAAAAAAAAAGAGAAAAAAAAATAAGAGCTTTCATTTTCAGATCTATATTTCAAAGTTCTTCATTTTCAAAAACCAATCATCTCTCACTCTACTATATTGTTACTATACTGCTGAAGTGATTGGTTCGTAGATCTCATATTGTATTCGTTTTCTAAGTGGTTATTTTGAAATCCTGGGAGGTGTTCTTGGGTCGTTCAATCAGGGAAGATTGAAGTGGTTTTGAAATCCTGGGAGGTGCTCTTGGGTCGTTCAATCAGGAGATTGAAGCGGGTTGAAATCCTTAGCTAGGTGCTCGGGTTCTCAGTTCGGGGGAATTGAGATTTGCTATTTTGAAGTTGCCTGTTTGTAAAGAATTCTTCAATATAGTGGTTACCATCAAGTCCAAGGGTTGCAAAGCCTGAGGCCGAGGACGTAGAGCTTTTATCCCGAACCTCGCTAAATTCCTGGTGTATCTCTATCCCTACTCTCTTTACTTTATTGTCTATATTTGTTATTGTTATATAGCTGTGATATTCATTGTTTTGTTTATATCTGTTTTGAATATCACTACTCAGATCTGTCTATTGTTATATTATTGTGCTGATCTGTTATTATCCATATCACTGCTGTAGATCTGTCTGTTGCTATATTCAATATCACTGAGCTGCCTATAAATAATCTAGTTATTATAATATCATACTGTGCTTGATCTGCCTGCTTGTATACATCATATAAGTTTAAATCTCAGTTTCCGCATTTGATTTAAACAAAGCATTTCATAAGTTTTTGAAAACCGAAAAGAATTCATGTTTTGCACATAACCTTATTCACCCCCCCCCTCTAAGGTTATACTATAGTCTAACAAGTGGTATCAAAGCTAGAAATTGCATATAGAGCTTAACATCTCGCAATTTAAATTTTATTTATCTATCTGTGATTATGGGTTCTTTTTTGAAAGAGGGGATGTCTTTATTTAGGCCACCCCTGTTTGATGGGACTAACTATGACTATTGGAGTAGTCGAATGAAATGTCATGTGCAGGCTATAGATTTCACCTTATGGAGGATCATTGCAGATGGACCACTGATCCCAATGAAAATCAAAAGTAAAGCTATCGGCAAAGAAGAAGAAGTGCCAGTTGAGGATATCTACACCATTGACCTGAAAGAGCTGAGAAAGTCCGAGTTAGACAAAATTTCTCAAAACGCCAGAGCAATGAACGTTCTTCACGTATCTCTATGTGAAGAAGAATATGGAAAAGTAAAAGGTTGTCAGACAGCAAAAGAAATTTGGGAGTACTTGGAAGCCACACACGGTACAAGCCAAATGGAGGCTAAATGGGACAATTCTGACACTGATAGTGAATCTGAGGAGGTTGCAAATGATATCTGTTTTATGGCAAATGACTCATCTAAGGTAAGCCTTAACTCTTCTAGTCTTTCTGATTCCTCTATGCATGATGATTTACTTGATGATAGTTGTAGTAGTCAAGATTTGAGTGAGGCTTTTGAAGCTCTTTATTTTGAACATGAAACTCTTTTGTTAAAATCTAAGAAATTGGCAAAGAGTAACAAAAGCATGCTCACTCAAATTGAGACACTTGAAAATGAAGTAGATAGATTAAAGAATGAACTGCATAAATCTGTCAACCTTGAGTTTTGTGAGCTTAAACAAAATTTTGAAAATGCCAAGGTTGAAAATGAACTTTTGAAAGAAACATTGAAAAAGTTTGAGGTTGGTGAAAAGACCTTGACTCAGTTGCTTCACTCTCAACATCAATATGTTGATAGGAGAGGAATTGGGTACAAAGGTAATTCCACCTCCTCCATTGTAAACAAGAAATTAACTTTTGTAGCTGCTACTTCAAGTTATACACCTACTGTTTTCTGTTGCACTTATTGTCAAAAAGGGAACCATAGCTCACTTAGATGTCCTATTCGTAAATTGTGTGAGCTTGGTACCCTTATACCTGCTTGTGAGAAACCAAGGTGGATTGTGAAAACAAACCCCTTGATGACTAACCCCAAAGGACCCAAAGAGAATTGGGTACCAAAATTTTCTACTTGAACTTAGTGCAGGTGTGCTACAGGGTATGGGGGTCAGATCAATACCTTGATAGCAGAGACTCGAAATTCATGACTGGAGACACAAAAAGATTCGTAATACTCAGAAACAGCAGTCATGTGACTCGTGATAACAACAATAGAGGAAGAATCACTGGTGAAGGTTAGATTGGTAAAGTTTTATTCACCTCTGTTGAAAATGTGTTATAAAGTAGAAATTAAATATAACTCAACAAGTATTAGAGACATATTTGAAATAAATTTTTTGTGTGCATCAAAGTTTTTTTCTTCTCTCTATTGTGCTGGATTCTTGATGCAACATATTTTTGATGTTAAAAATGATACCTATATTGTTGAACCAAGTATGGCATATTATCTTGGGTATCCTATTTTCTCTAAATATATTTTTAAAACCATGATGATCCACCCTCTTTTTGCTAAAGCTTTGCATTCTAAAATTATTAAGGGGGATCACCAAGTAAGGGGGAGCATAGCATAAACTACTGTTTTTGATATATCATATGCTATGTACTACTGTTTATTGACTCTGCAAGTTTATAAAGTGGTTATATTTCTATGTGCACACCCCCCTCCTTTTTGATGAAAACAAAGGGGGAGAGAATATTATGCATGTTATATGTGGGAGAGAATATATGCATGGTATATGTGAGGGGAGAAAATAATTACTGCTATCCTGCTGATGTACTGTGTATTTTATTATGCATATGCTTAGGGGGAGCTTTTTGAAAAAGTTCCATTACTATCAAACCCCCTATGCATAATGTAATTTGTTATCATCAAAAAGGGGGAGTTTGTTGAACCAAGGACAAACACTCTTTGTTTTGAATGATAACAAATTACATCTTGTCTACTAATGGTTGCAGTTGAATGAAAGTACAGGGACAAAATCAAAGAACGGGGATTAAATCAAAGAGCAGGGACTAAAGTGCAATGGCTTGCAGAAGAAGCAACAATGAAGTTGAAGACCTAATTGTTTATCTGTTTTTGATAGGACTCAAATGTAAGATCCTATCTCTTCAGCTTTATGACATTTAGTAGAAGAGAGATGATGTTTTAAAAATGTTTTTAAAAATAAAATTGTTGTGTTAAAAGCCTTTGAAAAATATTTTATAAAATTGCATGCATGCATAAGGTGGCACCTAAATCTAAAAACAATTTTTGTGAAAAGCTTGAAATCGATTTCCTAAGTTATTATGCAGCTTGAAATCGATTTCCTAATTCTCATAAGGCTTGAAATCGATTTGATAAACTATTGTTGAAGCAATGAATCGACTTCAATACACAATGAGCAAAGCATGAAATCGATTTTGACTCACAATGTTTCAAAGCATGAAATCGATTTCTCCTTATGTATTTAGAGAAATGAATCGATTTCCAACTTCCCTTTCTCAAGCATGAAATCGATTTTAATATACAATGCCTTAAGCATGAAATCGATTGCATACACATTGCCTTCCTTATTTAAAAGATCATAATCGATTCTTGGCTCCCTTTTGAAAGAAATACAATCGATTACATGCTTCCTTGAAGCACAAAATCGATTGACACAAGCAAGGAATCGATTATACCTTTCCTTGTATTTAGAGCAAACAATCGATTATGCCATCTAGTGCATCAAAGCACATAATCGATTTCAACATTGTGGTTTTTATTTCAACGGTCAATTTTTTACATTCCCTATAAATAGGAAGCTTGGATTCACAAATCCAGACACCACCTTCCACTTCTTTGCTACGTACTTTCAGATCAAAAAAAAAAAGAGAAAAAAAATAAGAGTTTTCATTTTCAGATCTATATTTCAAAGTTCTTCATTTTCAAAAACCAATCATCTCTCACTCTACTATATTGTTACTATACTGCTGAAGTGATTGGTTCGTAGATCTCATATTGTATTCGTTTTCTAAGTGGTTATTTTGAAATCCTGGGAGGTGTTCTTGGGTCGTTCAATCAGGGAAGATTGAAGTGGTTTTGAAATCCTGGGAGGTGCTCTTGGGTCGTTCAATCAGGAGATTGAAGCGGGTTGAAATCCTTAGCTAGGTGCTCGGGTTCTCAGTTCGGGGGAATTGAGATTTGCTATTTTGAAGTTGCCTGTTTGTAAAGAATTCTTCAATATAGTGGTTACCATCAAGTCCAAGGGTTGCAAAGCCTGAGGCCGAGGACGTAGGGCTTTTATCCCGAACCTCGCTAAATTCCTGGTGTATCTCTATCCCTACTCTCTTTACTTTATTGTCTATATTTGTTATTGTTATATAGCTGTGATATTCATTGTTTTGTTTATATCTGTTTTGAATATCACTACTCAGATCTGTCTATTGTTATATTATTGTGCTGATCTGTTATTATCCATATCACTGCTGTAGATCTGTCTGTTGCTATATTCAATATCACTGAGCTGCCTATAAATAATCTAGTTATTCTAATATCATACTGTGCTTGATCTGCCTGCTTGTATACATCATATAAGTTTAAATCTCAGTTTCTGCATTTGATTTAAACAAAGCATTTCATAAGTTTTTGAAAACCGAAAAGAATTCATGTTTTGCACATAACCTTATTCACCCCCCCCCCCCTCTAAGGTTATACTATAGTCTAACATCTTGTTGAGAAGGAGAAGGAGGCATACTTGAATCTTCTGTTACTTCTTCAACTTCTTGGAGTTGTTGTACTGGTAGGAAAATGTTGCTTCTCTCAATTTTTTCTTTATCCCAATTCCAAGTGGCAACTTCATCAACTTCAACATCTCGGCTAATAATGAGCTTCTTTGTTTCTAAGTTGTAGACTCGATAGCTGTTGTGGATTTTATATATGCGCAAGTATACGCAGTCACACAAGTAATATAGTAGAAAATACAGGTCGTACCCACAGGGATTGTATTTAATTTAGAGTTGTCATGTCTTAGCAAATCAGTGTGTAGGGATAAAAACACAATTTTGGAATAGTAAAATAAAGGTTGAAGTGCAAGGAAGTAAAAAGGGAAACTATATGGTGAAGACTTAGTTGGATTGCTTTTACTAAGTAATTTCTCTTCTGTGTTAGTGCTATAGCATTGAGTGTTGTAGCATATGTTGCATGCCTTTCGGTCACTTTCACCAAGGTTTCGTGACAAGATCCTATGTCTAGGTTTCAAGTAAGTTCGCCTTTGTATATTAAAGAGCCCACAGTATTCACTCTATGAACTAAGCCCTCCTATGTCTAGGTTTGGGCAAGGATTATTCACCAAGACAGAAAATAGAAGAAGAATGTGCAAAAGATACATCCCTCCAACTCCTAAGCATGAACTGGTGTGCTGACAGTGCTATAGCATGAGCAGAACAGAATCTCCTAATGGATTTAATGATTGATCTTCAATGGATGCAAGAGGACAGTTTATCACTGTATGTTCCCTCTCAAAAACCAGAGAATTTCGTGCTGGAAGTGTAATGGATGATAGATTATGGAGTATGTGGAGTATATCCTTAAGTGTGGGAGTGGAGTTTCTTTAAGTGCAGATTTTTCCCTCCTTTTTGCAAGTGGGGGAGACAAGTGGGTCATGTTGTCTCATCCATGTTTGCCAAGTGGTCATGTGAAATTGGTAGAGGGTGGCTGCATCAGCATAGGGTGTGCCAATAGGGAGGCGCTGACTGGACAAGATCAGGATTTACTGCAGATTTGTTTTCTATTTTTGTCTCCAAGTGGGCCCCAGCTCTACTGCGCGTAGGATCTTATAGCACCTGATGCTATAGCACTTAACAGAAAATATTAGAAACTTCACAAGGGCACCAATTGTGCCAAATAAATTCCATTTCAGCTCTTGACTCCCTTTTCCTTGATTTAACATAAATATTCACATAATTCCTAAGCATGCAGACTCACAATGATTTAAGAATAGAAATGCGTAAATAACTCTACAAATTGAGAGTTATCAATAGCCTTTTGATTTTGTACTATATCCCAAGAAGATGCCTCGAACTGTCTTGTCTTCTAACTTGTGCCTCTTTTGGTTTGGGACATGGATGTAACAAATTGATCCAAAAACCTTTAAATGTTTAGCAGATGGTTTTTTCCCACTCCATGCTTCAATAGGAGTCTTGTCTTGGACTGCCTTAGTTGGACATCTGTTGATAATGTAAACAGCGGTATAAACTGCTTTAGCCCAAAAGGTGTTTGGTAGTCCTTTCTCCTTTAGCATTGATCTAGCCATCTCCATAACTGTGTGATTTCTTCTTTCAAATACTCCATTTTATTGCGAGGAATATGCGACTATAAGTTGTCTTTCGATGCCTTCATCTTCACAGAATTTATCAAACTCATGAGAGTTTGTACTCCTTTCCTCGATCACCCCTAAGCCTTTTTATATGCATATCACACTACAAGAAAATCGTGTATTACTGCCGGATTTTTTCTGTCGGTACGTTTTCGGCGGATTTTTTCCGTCGGTAAATTTCCGGCGAATTGTTTTAAATTATTTTTTTTTAAAAAAATAATCCGCCGGAAATTCAAAAAAAAAAACGCCGGAAATGTCGTCGGCACATTTCCGGCAGATTTATTTTTAAAAAAAAATAATTTAAAACCGCCGGAAATTTAAAAAAACTGCCGGAAATGTCGCCAGAACATTTCTGGCGGATTTTTTTGAATTTCCGGCGGATTTATTTTTTTAAAAAATAATACAAATTTTCAAAAAATCCTACGGAACTGTTAAAAATCCGCGGTTAATCCGCCGAAACGTTTTGAACTTCCTATAAATAAAACTTTCTCCTACACTCTTCTCATTCTCTCATTTCACTCTTTATTTCCTTCTCACTTTCTCCTACACTCTTTTACATTTCTCTTTTCTTCTTACTTTTCATTCATTCTCACTTATTCATTCTTCTTCCTTCTCACTTCGTCTTATTTCTTCATTCTCATACTCTCATTCATTCATATTCCTTCTCACTTCTCATTCTTATTCTCTCCTATATTATTTTTCCATACTTTCTTTTATTCTTTTTTTTACACCTTCTTCATTCTCATTCATTCTCACTTATTCTTTCTTCCTTCTTCTCACTTCTTCTTATTTCTTCATTCTTATTCTGACTATATTATTTTTCCATACTCTCTTTCATTCTTTTTTTTACACAACTCTCTTTCATTTTTATTCATTCTAATTTCTCTATTACTTCTCATTCTATTCTATATAATTTTGTTCTCATATTCTACTTCATTTTTTTATTACTTCTTATTTAATTAAATATAAAATTTGAAAAAAAAATTAAAAAAATTAATTCTAAAAAAAATTGACATCAGGGTAATAAATATTCGATTTTTTTAAAAAAAAAATCCGCCGGAAATGTTTCAGAGACATTTTTGGCGGATTTTTATTAAATTTTAAAAATCCGCCGGAAACGTCACTTTTCTGGCGGATTTGGTGCATTACGCATTTTTCTTGTAGTGTCACTTTGCTTCTCGACAAGGGCCTTAAACTTCTTGAATATTTCAAAGACTTCTGATATTTCCTTGATGAAATACCCAAGCCATTCTAGAAAAGTCATCAATGAAAAGGATGAAATACTTCTTGTTGGTGAGTTATGGTGTGTGTCCTCATCGGTCCACAGACGTCAATGTGTATGAGCTCTAGCACATCTTCAGCCCTCCATGCATTGCTCGTCTAAATGGTAATCTATGTTGCTTTCCTAGAAGACATCCTTCACATGCTCCATTATCTCCTTTCAGGCTTGGTAAATCTCTCATCATATTCTTTTGATATAACAACTTTAAGTTTTTAGAGTTTAGGTGGCCCAATTGCCGATAGCCATGAATCATCAACTTGCACCTTCATGGCAATGTTAGTAGTATATTTAAAATTTATCGGGAAGCTTCTGTTCCTTGCCTCCATCTTTACTTGAGCTATCTCGACCCTTTTATTAGTGTTATCATATATTGTGCATTTATCTCCTTCAAAGTGAAGGACATAGCCTTTTTCCATCATTTGACCAATGCTCAAGAGATTTTCTTTTAGGTTGGGAACTAGTAAGACATCTTTAATGAGTCGCATACCTTTCTTTGTCTCCACCATGACAGTGCCTTTTCCTTTTGATTCCACGGTAGTGCCATTCCCTAATCGAACCTTTGATTTGACGGAGTCATCAATTTCTTTGAAGATACTCTCGTCTTTAGCCATGTGATTGCTACAACCACTATCCAAGTACCAGGGTCCTTCCTTGTCTTCGTTTGAGTCTTGGGTAGCATAGAAAATATGTTCCTCATTTTCATGCTTATTCTCGACACTCTCAGGTTCTTCGACGAAATTTGCTTGATGCTTATTCTTACTGTAGCAGTTCTTCTCCATGTGCCCAAATTTCTTACAGTGCCGACATTGTGGCTTTCCTTGCCAACAACAATCTTTCTCGGCATGATTAGTCCTCTTGCATATGCCACATGGCGGATACTTATCTTGATTTGTCTAGAATTCTCCTTGATTCTAGGATTTTCTCCACTACTCTTATTTCCTCCAAATCCTTTATTTTGAGACTGTAGCTTGAGCTTTGATTGAAAGGCATTTTCAACAGAGTCATCATCATGCCTACTCAATCTTTGCTCATAAGCTTCAAGAGAGCCCATTAGTTCTGTCACAGATAAATTTGACAGATTTTTTGTTTGCTCAATAGTAATGACGATTTGGTTATACTTACGGGGAATAGAAATTAGAATTTTCTCAAAATTCTTTTGTCGAGAATATTTTCCCTGTAGGCTCTCATTTGAGAAACAATTTCTTTTATCTTAGTTAGTCTTGTACAGTCTCAGACTCCTTCATGTTTAATAATTCAGACTTACGCCTTAGACTTTGGAGTTTGATGGCACGTACCTTGGCGCTTCCTTGGAACTCCTTCTGTAGTGTACCCCATGCATCTTTGGCACTAGAAGCTCCCATTATCCTTGGAAAAATAGAGTCACCCACAACTTGTTGCAAGAAGTATAATACTTTTGAATCTTTTTGCTTATTTTCCTTCAACTCTTTCTTTTGAGCAGCTGCATTAAGAGTTGAAGTATCTACAAGAACGATAAATCCTTCTTATACTATTTTCCACAGATCTTGAGAACAAAAAAATGTCTTCATTTTAATACTCCAAAAATCATAATTTTCACCAGTAAAAGTAGGGACTTGAATAGATGATTGGTTAGTGTTAGCCATAGGCTGAGAAAATTATGACAATAGTGTAAAATGAAGGTAGTAATTTTTTAGATGATAGTTGGATAGTTTATCTACGCCCAGTATAGGACCGAACGTAGCTTTGATACCACCGTTAGTATTTTGAGAGAAAATAGTGAGAAATAGTTTTGGAAATGAAAAATAGTAGTTAGATAGAATGATAGCCGTGAGAGGATTTGAACAATTGAACTAATTCTGAAATTTATTTCTCAAAGGTGATTACAATTGCTAGTGGGTTTGGATCCAACTAGTTTGTGGCTTTCTTGCTTGATGGATTGATCCTACAATCTAGTACAATCAAGAACTTGTTATTTTATAAATACATTTTTCAAACTTTCTAGAATTTATATCAAACTTCAACACAAAAATAACAAATATTTGTAGAGTTTGATTATAGTTTTGTTGGAAATTGAGACCTCACGGGGTACGGGTAGGTGTATGATCCTTATCCCCTTCCCCACCATCATGCGAATAGAATTTACATCATTTTTTTTGAAAGGGAATTTACATCATTAGTTAGATGGTACTTGGACATTTTCAGGTGATCCAAATAAGGAAGTGAAGCTACTTTCTATATGAGGGTGAATTGAAGCGAGTAGCTATATGGGTCAAAGTGAAGCAGTCTATCTATCTCAGGTTGGACACAAAGTGGATGCATTGACTGCTTTGAAACCAGGAATGAATGACCACCGACCAGAGAGCAAGTAAGATGATTTAGAGGATAGTCTTCTGAACTGAAAGCAGGCTTGTCAAAACATGTGGTAGGATTTGCGGGTGGAATATGGGTAGTGTGGAATGAGGATAATATGATGTTGAAGATAAAGCAAACTCTCAAGCAATTTTTATACACATGAAGGTTGTAGTTGTACCAAGACTTGGTGATCCTTATTGGTTTCTAATAGGTATCTAGCTACCTTGTGTTCTAGAGAGGGATGCTCTTTGTGCTTCTTTGTCTGATATATCTGCTTCCCTATATAGTCATATTATTCCTACTAGGGAACTTCAACAGATATTTTTGAGCATAAGAGAAGAGCGGGGGAGCCACAGCCAATGGAAGTTCAACAACTAGCTACCAAAGGTGAATAAAAAATGCCACATCGTGGATTAGAGATACTCAAAGGATTGTAACCAAAAAAAAGAGCGCGACTCAAAGATAATTAAAGCTACTCAAAACTAGGTTTACTTTTATTCTAGAAACTTAAAATCGTGAGGAATACTACCTCAGTTTCTACATTAGTCAGAAATACTAATCATATTTTACTAAAAAAAGAAATACTAATCATAACCCATTGCCTAACATTTATTCTAACATCTAAGACATACATACTATCTCGGCATCTAACTTCTTACAGCATGTTAGGAACTGCATCAGGAAGTGACTCACTGCATGTCCAATGTGAGCTACCAGAGAGAACTTCTGCGGTCACTGTGCATTGGGTGGTTGCGAATGCAGTTCCAAACAGATAGATACTTGGTCTCTTAGATAAAAAAAAAATTCAGGTTGATGGAGGAATTTCCCAATCCTTCGACACTGGCCCAATATCATAAATAATTTCTCTATGGCAGGACCATACAAGTTTAATAGCCTCTGGTGTTCCGATTCCAGCGCCTCTGGGGTCACCGGCAGGTCCAAACCTGCACAATAAATACAGTGTTTTCAATACATAGAAGCATAAATTTCTTGCACCTGAACAAGCAAACCATTTCTAAGATATATATCCACTTACCAGTGATTTTGTGGAGCTCCAGTTGTCCTTGCTCTTAGACCGGCATAAGTAGTGCCATTTACTGAATTCCCAATGACTTCCTGCAAATTTATGTGCCCATACATGATAATGTCAGATTGAGACCTCATATATTAAAACACACACGAACATTTCAAAAGATAACCCACCATTTATTGCTCAACAAACAAGAAGAATGTTGGTCAGTCATCTAAATTGAGGAGCTGAGCACTACTCAGTAACCACAATTAATCTTACGGGTAAGAATAGATTTTCACACAAATAATGAAATATGAAAAAACCAAAGTATTCAATTGATATTTTCAAGACCAAATGCGCAACAAGAAAAGTTGATATGATAGTAGTCCTACTAACATTGAGACCTAGTACATACCCACAAATTTTAAAATCTTACCTGTAAAAACAATGGATCATTTGAAACTACAGCTGCAGTTAAGTGTGCATGCATTCTTTCCACAGCCTCAAACACAAGTGTTAGTTGACTGCTTTTGTAGTCAGTAATAATCTGAAATTATAAATAAAAATGATTTATCTTACACAAAAATCAAACAGATATTATATTTAAAAAACAGACATCTGAATAGCTTTCTTTGCATGTTTCAATCTCCTTTTCATACCTGAAAGGGTCCAAATATTTCTTTTGTCACAAGCTCATAATTCTTGTCCTTCAAAATTTCCTCAAGGGGAACATAAACAGCAGTTGGTTTAATAGCACCATATATTGAAGGAATTGAATGGTCCTCTAAAGGCTGACCCCCAAAGAGCAGCTTTGATCCTGGTATCTCAAGTAATTTATTCACGTGCTCTAGCAATGAATCAGTGGTAAACTGCAGTATATGACAAAAGAAAAATGGGAAATTCAAATGATGTCAGACAAATAATGTGCAATGATACGATCCTGGGGCCCAAAAATAGATTGATAGTGACTCAGATTTTAGAATAAGTTGTTGGCATACTATCACTACTTTGTTACTGCACTCCGTTAACGCCTACTGCTATATAATCTTGTACTGGCTGATGGAATTATTATGAGTGAAGAAATTAGTCGTTTCTCCTCTCTTATTATTTTCTTAGGAGGTTTCTGAAGCAGAGTCTATTGCATCCCCTACTTACCCACCCGTATCACCTGGTGTTTTCATTTTCAACCGCATTCCCGCTAAACAAAAGAAATTTCAGTGTTCACTGGTGATGACGATGCCTACTGGTGGGTGCTTTGCACCGACAAGGTGAAAAGCATCTCAGCAGTGTCACAGCTGCAGGAAGCTGTGACAGCCACATGGCTCTAGTGGCATTCATGTCATCCAAATGTGGATTGGGAATCGTTCACCACTGTTTTTCTTTGGTGTTTTAAGCCATAAAATCAAGACTTTCAGATGAGGAGCTGGATCCCTAACCGCAGCGGTTGATGGCATACAACAAAAGTGTTGCTGCTAGTGTAGTGATAACCAGCTCTGCTTCTATCGATATATCCCAAATGGGAGTTTGGCTGAAACGTTGAAGAAAAGCTGGTTAAACTGGTCTGCTAGATATAAAATTGCTAGCTAGCGATTTTGCTAAAGAGCTTTATTATTTGCATCACAATAATGTTTCGACCCTGGTTCG
The DNA here is from genome assembly GCA_039519185.1 of Astragalus membranaceus. NCBI lineage: Eukaryota > Viridiplantae > Streptophyta > Magnoliopsida > Fabales > Fabaceae > Astragalus > Astragalus membranaceus. The sequence goes on from CM076848.1 coordinate 51,620,035, forward strand.
TAGGGACGAGATATCTAACAGTATATTCATATTGTTGGATTGCGAGTTTGTAGCAAGAGTAGCAGATTTGGAGTTACCAAAATTGTTACCATAGTAAGCAAAGCAGCAGGTTCCACGTCTGTATTTGTAGGATAGGATCTTATGGCTACATTATACCAGTGAGCAAGGGAAAACAACAACAATGGGATCCTGGTGGACATTTGAATACCTCTACAGCTGTTTGGTGGTCACCATTCAAATAGTGGGATCCAGAGAAATGTATTTCAGGGGCAACTTTCGCAACAGTGGGATCCTGTTGGACAAGGTTGATTTTATGGGTAGGTAATGATATGATCCTGAGGGCCCAAACCAGTGCCAAGCCCAAAATTGGACTGATGTAGTGACTCAAGCTAGATTCTAGAATAAGTTGTTAGCCTTCTATTACTACTTTGTTACTAAGTTCTGTTGCATACTGTAATATAATCTTGTACCGGCTGATGGAATTATTATGGAAGAAGAAATTAGTCCTTTCTTCTCTCTTATTATTTTCTTAGGAGGTTTATGCGCCTCAAAGAAGAGTTTACTACATCCCCAGTCCCACCCCTATCAACAACCTATATCAATTAAGATACAAACTTTGAAGTAAACTCTTCATCACCAAAGTTCACATAAACACAAATCAATATCCAGACCTTTACAGGTCTGTTTATCAATTTACAGCAGATTGATCTAAATGCCTGAGGAGTGAGGATGAATAACTTGGGATGACTTTCAACATTTTCTATTCAACCTGAAAGCAGTACTTCTTACTCTTAGTATTACCCCCAAGGCCAATCCACCCTTTCTTTGATCATGAGTTCATTACACAAAAACATGGATACATTGCCCATATTGTGCCGTATAGAAGGAATATTGTTTAACTAATCACTGCCTTAAAGAGAAAAATTCCATAAACTTCAAGGGGGCCATCTAAACAGTTTTAAATGTTATGTCTTACATCAATTGACTGAAAACATTTATACTTACAGTAAGGACTGGGCCAATTGTCAAGTCCACTAGCTTTCTCCTCTCAGCAAGATCTTTCAACTTAGATATCAAGGAAGTCTTAGACCAGTTCTAAACAAAGGAAATTAAAACCATGGAGTTAGCAGAGCCACAGTATATCAAGTACATCCAGATACAACTTCACCCTAGTTCTTGAGAACATTCAACCATGAATGAAGTTTGCAAAAAAAAAACGATACAAGTGCAACTGACCTCATGCATAAATAACAATGACTGTGCTGAGCACTTCTGACCGCTGCATGCATAGGCATCCTGGTCACAGACCCATGCAACATAATCTTCCTATAAAAAAAGCAATAGAGAAAATATTATACAACTGAAAACTGAGTCTGTCTTTCTGGAATCCACAAAGAATTGTAAGAAACCTGGTTGACATCAGGGCCCAATATTTTCCAGTCAAATCCAGCATCTTCCAATTTAACCCGTCCTTTCAAATCAACAGCCAACTTCTCTGCTACTCTTGAACTACCAGTGAAAAGAGTCATTCTTGGATTTGCCTGTAAATACAATAATACGTCATGATCCAACATCATTATCATAATATAAAGGGAACATGAAGCCACAGACAGATATAGAGAGATGATTATTGAAAAACAAAGAAGCTCAAAAGACAATAAGACCCAACAAGATTACAAAATGAAGTCAAATTGAGTTGAAAATTGAGATCATTATGAAATGATAAAACCATGGAGTAAATTGGTAATCTTTAGAAATAATATCCGCTCTGTAGAATTGAAGTCAGAGAGAGAAAAAGAAGGTATCAAACAGCTAACCTCTAACAACAACTTGTTCATTGTCTTCCCATCAGAATTTATGAAGTCTACATCTTCCACAGGTAAACCACAGGAATGAAGAAGGCGCAACATTTGCTCCATAACAATGCTCACCTACAACAATTTGAGTCAATGAATAAAAACTAAACTACAGAAATATTTGAATTTTAAAAGAAAATAAAATTAATATATCCAAAATCCAACAGAAAATAAGAATGCCGGAGATCAAGATTCAAGAGACACGCAGATTTTAACACTGAATGAAAATAACTATCGAATCTGGTAATATTGCATGGCAGGAAAAATACATAACGTCACAAAAGTCCGCAAATCAGAACCAACAAATACCTTGCTATCGACTTTGAGGACTGGTTTGTTGCCCATATAAAGTGCACCCATTAATTGAAGGACCGGAATCTCTAAGGGAAAATTAAAGGGAGTAATGATTGCCACCTGCAGAACAAACCTCCACCTTTGAGATTATACTAGGATTGGAAGGTGAAACTTAATAGTGTGTTAAAATATCTAAAAATTTACTCAATAAGCCAGACACTTGATGAATAACTGCACAAGAATGCACATGTCACCACTAATCTAAACCAAATCAGAAAACATCATATTCCCCCATCCCATTTCTTGAATTGAAGAGTCACAGAACAAAACATAAGATACAAAAAATTAAAAACTTTTGTTCAATCAAAGAGAGCATTTATCTTATAAAGTCTGAGCTCTTGTAAGCAAGAATACCAAAGTCAAGTCCAGCGTTTTGCCTTTCCATCATATGTAACTAATTGAAATCTTGGGCAGTATTTCTTGCTATTATGTTTTCTTTTTTGGGGGTACAGTCTATATTTTACTTAATAACCACACAGGAAAATAGATACTCCAACCAACGGCATCAATGTAGTGGCTTGATATACAGATGCAACTGAATTGGCATACAAACAGCTATACCATATTGCACCTTAATTCTGAATCAGAGTCAGAGATTTATTACATATTACTAGGTTTTATTTTAAAAAACTTATTTTATACTTATCATTTTTTCCATCTCTTACAGTGATCTTAAATCAATTACTAGCACAAATTACTTGCTTGACCTTAAAGTCATTGAAAATTTTGGCACAAAGGTAGAGTAGTGAGAGAATGACAGACTTTTTTTTTCATCCTTTCAAACAGGATAGACCAAATTTTAAAAAAAATGAAACAGTATCCTTACCGGACCATATGGCCAACGAAACCCGTGACTTTGCTGCCCAAGATGATTTCCAGGAACTGCAAAAGACCTGGCCAGGAAACGAACCTGCCAAAGATTTGTTGAAATGAAGGACAAAGAAGAAATCACTAAATGAATGGTATAAACTTCGTAACATCCCATGGCAACCATGGAAGATAATGTTAGTTCTCTCTTTCCTCTCCCCTGTAAATATTCAACTAATGAACAACTAAATGAATTCAGAAGGAACTTGACCATACATCAGGAAGGGTATCTATCAATTAAATGAATACCAATTTAGGTTCTTCCATCATTTCATATGATATCAGAGAATGGCATATTCATTCTTGATATTTCACTCATTTAGCAAAACAAGACTTGTTTTGATGTACCTGATCTCCGCAGAAATTCTCGAGAAACTTCTGTGTCACATAAACTTCCCCAAAAGCCTGCTGGTAACTCTTTGGAGAAACTCTCTGTATTAGCCTTGCGAAGAATTCTGAAACCTGAAGGTCATGCAGAATAAATTATGTACAGTTTCCAATTAAAGAAAAAGTAGATCTTGAATAAAACAAGCGATAATAAATAACTCAATATAGAAACATATAACAACCAAAGTATTTTCCTAATAAATGGAACTAGCTACACGGACCAAACAACATCATAATGTTTTATCAAATTCAAATAAGTAATGTGCAAAAAAGATATTGTTAGAAATACCTTAGGAAGTGATAGCATATGAGCAGCCTTAGCAGATATCTCTCCAAACATAAGATATCTGCAAAAGATTTATGAAAAAGAATATCTAAGCCTTCATAAAAATGGAAAAATATGAATATGAATGTGATAATTCTGCAAAAGGTTTATGAAAAAGAACACATAAAGATGCCCAAAATAAGGATGTGATAATTCATACCATACTCTAAAATCTAAATTATAAAACACATGCAACAAAAAGTGCCTGAATCAGTTGCATTCTTGAAGTGAATATGATGGATTTGTGAAAAAGTTTATTTATTCTCATTCTTATCTTAGGCCGCTTAAGAATACATGGTCCCAGCCTCCCAGGTACTTTAGTTACTCCTCTTAACAGAAGTCTGAACCCAACTGGACTGGAAAGTTCATTCTGTGTACTGATTCTACTGAATTGTTTAACCAGGAAATATGGAAAAGCATCTGAAAAGGATTAGGACTTCCAATCACACCTTGCAAACCAACCATTTGAAGATTTAACTCACATTTTCATTTCAAAAGGCAAGTAACAAAAGTGTTGTATTGTTTTCTATCCAGAAACAAATGTTTCATTGACGAAAATTGCCGAAAACCTCTATGATAGTCTAGATATCTCTACCCATGCATGCTCGGCATAAGAACTCATTTGGACAACAGAATAAGAACTCATTTGCACAACAGTCGCTTTATAATATAGACAACATTAAGCATAGGGTTTATATTGAACAAAAATTCCAAGAAAAAAAATGTGTTTCTATAGCAGAATTGAAGGAATAACAAGGAGAATCTGCACATACCTCTCGGGTGCCTTAAAAGGATTGTGTAAACCATGTTTGGGACAGCTGGACAAGCTTTCCACAAAGGGCTGATAAGTCAAACAAATGGAAAATATTAGTCAAGAATACATCTCTCTATCTTAAACTAACTGTAGAATTCAATCAAACTCATCTATAGCCTTCAAATTGAATTTTTTGTTTCTTCTCTTCATTTTTCATAAAATGTGAGAACCCTGCCTCACAGACTAACCTGAATGCTTGTTTCATCAACTTCAGCAACTTTAATAAATGGCTCCCCATTTAAAGGATCTACAACTGTATTCCAGTTTGAAGATCCAACCCATTTACCCTGCACTGCAAGTGAAGACAATACATCCAGAGTCATCAAAGCATGGAACACCAAGTTTGATTAAAGTTGAATTTATTGAAAAATATGCGATACGCCAATTTACCAACACTCGGTACCATTCAGATTACGATGAATATGAGAAGAAATGATATTATGGGAAGCATTTCAAGAATCTATCCTTTTCTATGACATGAAAACATCTTAACTTTCAACAAACTGCTCTTGGTTTCGTGAGTGCTTAAACACTAGGTTTGACACCTTACAAACAGAATTAAAATAGAAAGGGAAAAAAGAACTGAGTAAATTCTTATGTTTCTCAATCTTTATTCATTAAAATCATCCAATTATTATAAAATTCTTATGTGTCATCAAAGGCTGTGTGGGGCATACCCAAGTTCAAAACTTCAGCTGGCCTTGCTCCTGATATCTCTTCTGCTTCTACTGTAGCAAGTGGTAATGAATGAGCATACCTGCTAGGCATTGTGAAAATGAATTATATAATTTGTAACGAAGAGACTGTAAAAATGAATTTTTTTCCCATCCAAGTCTTTTTTTTAAAAAAATAAAAAGAATAACATTTTAAAATGCTTGTAACGAAGAGACTTTTTTTTGTGACGCAGAATTATGTAATTTGTTACGAAGAGACGGAAAACACAAACTCTTGTGTATGAATTTCAACCTTCAACACTTAGTATTTGGGAATATCATGAATGAATTCGCAAGATAATTAATCAGATAAAAAGGACGGAAGAAGAAGAAAATTACCGCGAAAGATTGAAAGAAGCAAAAGCATTGTGGTTGTTTAGAGCTGAAATCCTGGCAGCTCTACTGAGAGAACACCTGATCATTTTGTTTGTTGCCTTAGTTTCTCAAACCCTCACTCACTTCACTTTTCAGTTGAGTGCAAAACTAAAATGCAAGATCCTCTCTATCTATCTCTCTCACCACCTATTTATTCGTTCAAAGATTTGATTGATTGCAAATGAGAACAAAAAACCTGATCTCTTCCACATTAAAAAGCACATGGGATCCACGTAACTATAAGTCTGTTACTTCAATCCCATAAATATCACTGGTCTTCCGTATCATAAACACGTGTATCTTTTTTTTGTAATGTTAGGTTTCCTACTCACCACACACACTTAAATTTTGCGAAATGTCCAAAATACCTTTAATGACTAAAAATGTTTCAAGAGAGCCCTTTTTATTCCTGGGAATTTATGGGCTCGACACCAATGTACCGATACCCGGTACGGTGGCATGGTGTCTTGTCTTAAGTCTTGTGACACCCCCACCCCACATTTTAAAATTTTAACAAGTCTGACTTCAAGTTGTCGAACGTGTCCAACCAACTCCATGTTGTTGTACTCTGAAAAAACTGAAATTAACATGAACGGTTTCATGGTGTTGTACCTGTTAAAATTGTTACACTCTACAGAATTTTTTAACAAATATATTTTGAATGTTTCAACGGCTCAGATTCCACCGACACTTTTTATCAACAACCTACAATCAGTCAAATGTGTCAGAAAAAGGAGTGGATGAAATGTGTTTAGGAAAACGTGCCATAACAGATAAGTTTCAACAGTTCAGATTTATCATCAAAAAAATTAATCAACGGCTCATACTCTAGGACAACATTTTTAGGCAATGTGTAGTCAATCTGCTGATAAAAATTTGGTGGAATATTGTTGTGATTATGCAATTAAATAACAATCATATCATTATAAATATTTAATTAATTTACACTAATAAATAGAGTAAATAGACTAAATAATTAACTTACATTAGCTCCTTGGATAACAATTACAAATTCCATACCTGGTCAAACGAACAAAATAGTATTCTAAGCAGCCATTACAGATAGCTCCAGAAAAAGGCAAACTTAACATTGGTTCGGCACTATAACTATAGTGCCGAACGAAGCAGAGATCCAGAAAAAAACGCAACAGAGGAAGGAGTCCGAGTGAGAGAGAGAGAGAGAGAGAGAGAGAGAGAGAGAGAGAGAGAGAGAGAGAGAGAGAGAGAGAGAGAGAGAGAGAGAGGCGTATGTGAGTGAGGGTTTGAGAGAGGGAGGGAGAGAGAGAGAGAGAGAGACTCAAAGGGGTGAGAGAGGGAGACAAACGCGAGAAAGAAGAGAGGAAGAAGGGGAGATGTGATTTTGAAAGAGAGGGAGTGTGGAAGGAAGGGTTTTGGTGGAGGGTAGTTTTGGAATTTTAGGGTTTTAGGGAGTGTGTGGTGAGTAGGGGAGTGGGAGAAGCATGGACCTAGGTTTTACCCTTTCAGTGAGGGCTGGACAGTGAACACCGGAATGGTTTGGGCCCAGAAATCCCTAGTCAAACTAAAACTGAAAACAGGATCCTGCGCAAGTCGAGTGGGCGAGATGTGTAGGGATATTTTTACCTCACCCCCTACTCACAAAATACTCTCTTAACGCTGTGAAAATACAAAAATACTCTTAAATATATAAAAAATTCTAGCACGTCTCTTTTTTCAACTAAATCAAGTAATATTAGACCAATTTAAATCAATAATCGATATTTTTCTTATTCATAACAAAAAAATATATCGATTATTTATTTAGATTGGTCTAATATTTGGTATGTTTTACTAATGGACACATGTGCGTTTCGCATGAGTCAAGTATACAAGTAAACTAGTATTTTACCCGTGCATACGCACGGGTGATATTGTATGGTCGGTGTATTGTCATGAAGTCATAATAGTAATTTGGAAGATAATCATAAGTTGTGAACAATGTCCAAAATGTATGATTTGAAATTCAAAGTGGAAAGAGATAGGTATTATGTCATATAAGATACAAATGAAAATTATATTGAGTCGAAGAAAATAAAGGAGATTGACAATCAGAATTACATTGATCCATAATAATGTATTTGGACATTAGAGGTAAAATATGCATCCCCGTTGACACTCCCGTTTGCATACTCGTTGACCCTCCCGTTGGCGCTCTCGTTACCTCTCTCGATGCCACTCCCGTTGCAGTACCCATTGCCAGTCTCTCGCTGTCGCTCCGGTTGCCACATGTTAACTCATATTATTCAATATGATTTAATATTAATTAAATCATATTCGTTTAATTATAAGTAAGTTATTTTGTAAAGTTTGGTAGTGGCTAAAGTTGTATTTTTATAATTCTTAGTGGTTAAATTGATTGATTTTAATAGTTTTAATAGAGAGATAATAGTAAATAATAAATTTTAGACGGAGTAAAAATGAAGAAACAAAATCGGTATCTTCTTATAATATTAATAATGGAGTAAAAGGTAAAATATGCAGCCCCGTCGCTCTCGTTCCCTCCCTTGTTGGCGCTCTCGTTCCCTCTCTTGTTGGCACTCCCGTTGCCGCTGTCGTTGCCGATCTCGTTGTCAGTCTTTCGTTGCCGCTCCCGTTGCCATATGTTTTCTCCTTTTTTCTATATGATTTAATATTACAATTGTTAGTGGTTAAATTGATTGATTTTATTTATTACATGAAAAATTGATTGATTTTAGTAGTTTTAATAGAGAGATAATAGTAAATAGTAAATTTTAAATTATTTAATTATTGAGTGTGATATTAATTTAATAATTTATTTTTTTGCAATAAATAATTTTGAAACTATTGTTAGAGGTATGGTTTTTTTTTGACAATTGGTAGTAGTTAAATTGATTAATTTTAGTAGTCTGAGTAAATTATAGAAATAGTTAAAAAAATTATGTTTTTAGTAAAAAAAGCTGACAAAAAAGTGATTTTTTATGGAAAGAAAAACTGAAAATAAATTGGAAAAAAAACTGAAAAAAAGTTGGTTTTAAAATTTGTTGTTTTTTGTCCTTTTGCTGCGTCAGATGCTTCTGATTGCAGTTTTCACTCAATTTTTTATCCCTCACTTTTTTGTCCCTCTATCGTTGTCATTCCCGTTGGCGCTCTCGTTGTCACTCCCATTGGTGCTCTCGTTGGCACTCCCGTTGGCATTCCCGTTGGCATTTTATTCTTTTTTAGTAATTATAAAATAGTTATTTGGTAATTTTTTGTAGTAGTTAAATTGATTGGTTTTAGTAGTTATTTTGTAGTTTTTGGTAGAGGTTAAAGTTTTTTTACAATTCTTTTTTTAACGATGGATAGTGGCTAATTGATTTAGAGTGACTAATTATTTTATTAATTTTAGTAGTTTGAGTAGATTATAAAAATAGTGAAAATTGATTTATAGTGACTAATTGTTTTTATAAAAATATTGACAACCGTTTTTTAAAAAAAACATTAAAAAAAGCAGCGTATAATTTTTTTTAAAAAAATCAGTGTTTTTTAAAAAAATTGAATTAAAAAAAACTGTATTGGTACTATAGCGCATCAGAAACGTCACTGTAGCGTACTGTAGAGTGACATAAGCGGCACTGTAGCACGTCAGAAACGTCACTGTAGCGCACTGTAGGGATACTGTAGCATTTTGTCTTTATGTGATGAATTGTCTATTTTGCCCCTAAATTGTGACAAATGTCAAAATTTGGTGATGTCTAAAAATGTAAATGTGCTAGCATATGTTTTGATTATATAGAAAGTAGATAGAAAGTAGATGTGGTGAATTGTCTATTTTACCCCTAAATTGTGACAAATGTCAAAATTTGGTGATGTCTAAAAATGTAAATGTGCTAGCATATGTTTTGATTATATAGAAAGTAGATAGATGGTTTTTTTTTGACAATTGGTAGTAGTTAAATTGATTAATTTTAGTAGTTTGAGTAAATTACAGAAATAGTTAAAAAATTATGTTTTCAGTAAAAAAATGGACAAAAAAGTGATTTTTTATGGAAAGAAAAACTGAAAAAAAAAATTGGAAAAAAACTGAAAAAAAATTGGTTTTAAAATTTGTTGTTTTTTGTCCTTTTTCTGCGTTAGTTGCAGCTTCTGATTGCAGTTTTCAATCAGTTTTTTGTCCCTCTATCGTTGCCTCTCTCGTTGGCGCTCTCGTTGCCACTACTATTGGCGCTCTCGTTGCCACTCCCGTTGGCATTTTACTCTTTTTTAGTAGTTATAAAATAGTTATTTGGTAATTTTTTGTAGTGGTTAAATTGATTGATTTTAACAAAAGTAGTTAAATTGATTAGTTTTAGTAGTTATTTTGTAATTTTTGATAGGGGTTAAAGTTTTTTTACAATTCTTTTTTTGACAATGGATAGTGGCTAATTGATTTATAGTGACTAATTATTTTATTAATTTTAGTAGTTTGAGTAGATTATAAAAATAGTGAAAATTGATTTATAGTGACTAATTGTTTTTATAAAAATATTGACAACCATTTTTTTTAAAAAAATTTAAAAAAGCAGTGTATAATTTTTTAAAAAAATCAGTTTTTTTTAAAAAAAATTAAATTTTAAAAAAAAAACTGTATTGATACTGTAGCGCGTCAGAAACGTCACTGTAGCGTACTGTAGAGTGTTATAAGCGGTACTGTAGCACGTCAGAAGCGTCGTCACTGTATCGCATTGTAGTGATACTGTAGCATTTTGTCTCTATGTGGTGAATTGTCTATTTTGCCCCTAAATTGTGACAAATGTCAAAATTTGGTGATGTCTAAAAATGTAAATGTGCTAGCATATGTTTTGATTATATAGAAAGTAGAAAACAAAGAAAGGAGAGAGGATGCAAATGGAGTGTGTGAGAGAGAAAAAGTAGTTAAACATTTTATCTTTTTATTTGTCAATTACAATTTTAACCCCAAAATTGGATAGGTGGCAAATTTAGTGAATGTCTAATTATACAAGTTCCACATACATCATTTTTATCATAAACGAACGATAATCATAAAAAAAAAATAAAAAAAAATAAACGAACGATATGTTACCACAAAAATTGCTTTATTACCAAGATAGTACACGTGATACAAGTCCAAGATACAACATTCCTATAATAAACGTACAATAGTGGTTAGTTAACAGAAAAAATAAATAAACATAATTTAAGTACGGTCGGGAAAACTACTGAAGAATCAAATTTCATAATACATTGAATATAATGAGGAATGAGGATCCCAGACTGATAGGAGTCTCCCACATCCTGTGTTTCTAATTGGTTATGCTCTTATTGAAGCTTAACCAGAAAACAAATCTGTCCTATATGCATGAATTGGTATATGGTAATAATCATCATTGCCTCAAGCTTTTGAGTTTAAGGACCGTTCAATTTCTTCAAGAGAACGCTCTTTGGTTTCTACTAGGAAGTAATGGGCAAATGTAGCAGCTAGCAGAGAAACTGTTCCAAAACTAGTATATACTGGTGCAACTCCAAATTTCTCCACCATCTCGAGGAAGAATAATCCCACCACAAAGTTGCAAACCTTGTCATAAAGGATATTAAAAACTATAATAAGTAGCCTGAAAGTTCCATCATGTGATTGTAAAGTGGCACATAAAAGTTCTTTTAAAAGACCAAAAATCACCGAAGATGTTCTAATACTCACCCAATGGGTACAAAAACTGAACCCCATGATCTTTCCTCTTGTCCTGGTGCTGCTAAGCTCTGGTATAATGATGCCAGTTACAGGGCCAGCTCCAATTGCAAAAGAGAATATATACCTGTGAAATTGTATAACGGGAAAATGAATCATCCTTTTTCAGAAAATTTTAAATGCTGGAAAGCATCTCATAACATCATCATGCTTTTACCAAGGGAAAAGCTGATTTGTACGAAACGAAAGTGAAGAATCAGTTGAAAATGTTGAAAACTCTCATCACTATTCACTGCACCCTGTGTGTATGGTTATTTAGCCTATTCGATTCGTTACATACGATATAGTGCTGCTCTTATACCAATGGTGTTGTTAACAATGATAAATTTGTGCATTGGCTACAAACAGTAGAACGGAAATGGATGTTCAAGATGAAAGAAATCACCGACACACAAAAGACTAAGGTTGTCACTGCCAAATTGAAGAAACAGGCATCAATCTAGTGGGAGAATCTCAAGAAGCACAAAATAAGAACAACAAAGTAAGATAAAAATGTGGGAGAAAGTGCAACTGAGAACTCGGTCTGACACATACGCTCCTTCCTAGCCACTTCTCCACTAGGATAATTTTTTCAGTTTCATAACCCTAACTAAGGGACGGCAATGGTAAAGAGGTAAACGAGAGAATTTTAGCAGGCAATGGTAAAGAGGTAAACGAGAGAATTTGAGCCGTTGTTGATAATGTGTGACATCAAAGAGAAGGAAGAGCAGACCATTCGTAGGATTAAACCCTGAAATTTCCTAACTTGTACAACTTCAACAATATTGGACCATGGATGATGTCATCGAGTTAACCATCAGAATAGAGAAGTAACTTTGTAAAAGACCAGGTTCCCTTCCTCCTGGCAAAACCCCATCACCATCTACAAAACTCAAGCCTCAAATTACTTGGAAAATTTAAATTGCTTTCTCAACAAACTGTGAAGTCTGTGATTCCAAACTCGACCATAATAAAAGCCATATGAGCAAGAAAATACATAGAAGCAATTACGTAACAAGTAGACCAATGTAATCCAATAAGATGTAACCTAACAGTTATATAACAAAGTCCAGTTAATAGCCAAGCTAATGGACATATATTCGAAAGTAAGTAATTAGAGAGAGACATCAGTTTGCACAAGCACTTAGTATTGTTGTCTACGTTAATTGGGGAAGAAAAAAACAACATTTCTCTTGCAGAAAGCTTCTTTCAATGTATTCTTAGATTAGAGCAGCATCAAGTAAATGCTTACATGACAGTTCCTAATATTGATAAGTTGTTGCTGAGTTGCTCATCCAACGGAAAGATGACAGCATAGACCACAAGAAACATTGAAATTGCCTACGAAGAAGCAAAGGTAAAACTCGTGAGTTATAATCTAGTGAGAAAAGGCTAGCATTAACGGGAATAAGATCTAAATGAATTCTGTGTGTGTCTGTGCATCCTGCATGCATGATATTGCTTCGTTATATTTATCTTAACAATGTCTTCTCTACTACTAATATAATGAAAATTTTAGTCCATTGCGAAAGTGAAGATACACTGAATCGAAGTGAAATAACAGCGAAAAGAAACAAAAAACACAGAACTTTCAAGGGTCTGCTCCTCCCAATCCTTTCAATCACCAAAATCTGGCCTAACCACTCCTCTACCAATCCCCATAAAATTTTTCCTGAGACAGACTCCAACTCTTTCATGCCTTTTTCTCTCTCCTCTTGCTACATCAGCTTTCAGTTATGTTCCTCATCATGAATATTCTCCTTAGTGTTCACATTCTCTTTTCATCATTTTCCTACAAGAGGGGTCTTTCGATGCACATTGGTTGTATCTATACATCCTTTTATGTGGATGACAGAATGTGCTTTTGTTTACACATATTGAGAAAGAATTTACAGACATCTCGTACACACTCACCATTCCTAAGTAGCTTCCTATAAGAAGTTTCTGTCTCCCTTCCCTATCGATAAAGTATAATGCACAAAGTGCACCTGAAGAAAAACATCAGTTCAAAGCAATCAGAATCTTAGTTAACGAAGAAATCAAGAAATTTATGTTGAGATGAAAACTAAATGCAGTGCACAATGGAAACCTGCAAAGTTTGTAAGCCCAACAAACAAGCTTGCTAAAGCACTGCTTTGAACTCCAACGTCTTGAAAGGTCAATGATGAAAAGTAAAGAACTCCATTTATGCCCGCAAACTGCTGAAGTATAAAAAGGGTGCCTCCAATGAAGGCAACTGTAAACATACAAGAAAACCCATTATGACTTTTATGCTTCAAGTAGCATGTGCACCTAATGATTATAGATATGTGCTTATTTATGAAAGAAGAAAGTTTTTTTTTTTTATTTTATGAAGTTAAATTGAATCCCATCTCCAGCAGAAACTATTCCTTTCATAGCTTATATTTCTGCAAACCTGAATATTCAATTAAGACAGGGAAAAGAATGATTTTCCATGCATAGAATGTCGTCTCATAGTAACAGCCAAAACCACCTTGATACAACCTCTAGAATGCGGCTCCTCCAAGATTGCTGACCATTTGCTGTCCAAATCACTACCGTCATTCTTGCTGACAGACTGGAATTCTTCAATTGCACCTTCAACTTGAGATGCTCCCCAAAGCTCCCGTACTACTTTTTTAGCATCATTTATTCTCCCTGCCTGAGCCGAAATATCAAAGTTTTAGAAACAGTGGAAAAGCTTATAAATTTTCAGATAAGGACACAACAAAGTCCTACCTTGCAAAGCCAGCGTGGACTATCAACAGCAAATTGCATACCCAGACCAACAATAAAACTGGGAATGCTTGCAATATACAGCATTGTTCTCCACCTGAAATGTATATTTGTTGGTGTCAGGTAGCCTTTATTTGGAAAATAATTTTGTGTTTTTCATGGACGTGTCTTACAAATGATGGGAGAATCATAATAAAAGGAAACCCAGAAATAATCCCAATATACAGCAAATATACACATAAATGACTAAATTATTAAAACAATATGCTTTGCATGTATTAAAATAAAACAAAAGAAAAATAGTGCTGTCAAAATAATAGGGCGTGGGTATAGAGGGGGCAGAAGGAGAAAATAGAAACTACTCTGAAATTGTTATTTACTTGATATGAGATGACGTATTGGATGTGTTACAAAGGACAAAGCATCAATCCTAATTTATATAGACTCTTAATAAAATAAGGAAAGAAATCATGAAATATAACATTACTAAAAGATACTCAAATAAAAAGGATTTGAGTAGAAAGGCATTAATTACATGTAAACCAAAACATTGTAGGCAGATCACCACCAAAATAAAATATGACAAATAATTTAACAAACACACATTTGTTTACAGCACATCAATTGACAATTTCTGAGGGAAAGTTCTGGAAATCTATCGGATCATTTATCAAATACACCTGTCAACCTTGTTTATCATTAAACATATTTTACATTCCAAGTAAAACCATATATTTACAATACGAGTGAAAATCTTTAGTTAAATACCAAACATGAGACAACAAGGAAGAAAATACAAAGAAACTCACCAATGGGGATCATTCTCAGAAAGAATTCCAAGAGAAAGTGAAGCAATAATACCAAGGCAAGTACCAATTTGACATAAGGACCCTAGGGCGCCCCTGTATTTTGTTGGAGCAACCTACACCAAATATGACAGCGAAGAGACATGAGAAAAAAGGACTTTCAGTTGTCCTAAACTTTCTTTCCTCTCTCAACATGGGAGGGAACCCCCTGAAGATTGATGATAGTAAATATAACAACAATTAGAGCCTGGCCTGTTTTATTTCCATTATAGTCAACAAATAAGCACCAGATCAGATATGTAAACTTAGTATAGTTGGAGAACAAGAATTATGCATAAAGCTAAAGTTGATATCATTAAGTACCTCAGATATATACATCGGAACAAGAACGGTATTTACACCTATACCAAGACCGACAAGAAATCTTCCCCCAAGTATCTCATTCAAGGAGTGGGCATTTGCACTGTCAGAAATTGGAACGGCTATGTTAAGAATATCCATCAATAAAACAACTACAAATTTTAATCTTATCAAAGTGCTTATCTAAGTACAAATGATCAACAAAAATGTAAAGCCAATCCTGTTATAATTATAAATCATCTATGCATAACAATATCATAATTCAGAATATAAAAGGTCAAAAATAGAAGACAACAACACTACAGTAGAGAAACATTATGCACTAGACACATTAAAACATATTAGAAAAAAAACATGTTCAGACATTCAAGTTACCTAACAAAAGTTTAACTATGCGAAACATGTTTGCTACTGAACAATGATTAACTATAGATGCCAAAGGACAAATAGACACGGGTAATATCGCAGCTAATAAAAAATACAAGTCTTTTGTTTTATTTTTTCCCTACAATCCGGGATGTGAGTGAAAAAATTAAATTTTGAATAAGTGGGAAAAGAAACAATGAGACAGTAAAAATAAAAGGATGGTAAAAGAAGCAGTGCTACTAATGCATATCAATCAATATTTTAGAACCAAAAGAATGCACACCATATTGAGAGACTTCAGGCATGCACAAGCCCATCAACTAAAAATGAGATAGTGGCTTTCATACTATTGAAGTTGCCTACTTTCAAAAAGATGATTGTGGAAGAGACTTGGGAGTATTGTAAAAGCTGATGAAATCGTCCTTGAGCTCAAACTAACTTTGTAAGATTATACAAAATTAAATTTGAGAGGAAATTAAACAGCATGAAAAGATTGGTGATAAGAAATTCTTTAGTTCTTTTTGTGATATTGAATATTCCATCAAATTAGCAAGGTTGTTAACTTTACATACTTTTGTATATTGAAAGTATAATGAATATGATCGACCATCTCTGTAACACAATATAAGCTATTAGAAAACCAGAAGGTATTAGTAAGCGTGTGTTTATATTAGTTTATTTAGGGTTAAACAAAGGCTTCAAGAGCGAGCTGCACAAGAAAAATAAAAGTGATTATTTCCCCCAAAAAAGTATTTACCAATCGCACACCATTGCATCAAGTAAGACTTTGACTTCAGGTAAAAACTTCTAACTCCTTTATTTAAAAAGGTGGAGTGGAACCATGACATGTTTTACACAGTGAACGGATCAAATTTAAATCCCATAAAAAACCACTTAGTGTAGGATGTTTCATGGAAGCAGCTGTGGATTTCATAATGCATCCAAATGAATCAGTTATGAAAATCATATTATGAGAAGCTTTTGCGGTTTAGAAGCTTGACTCCAACACTAGTAAGCCAGTTAGAATTAAGAAGGATTCAATTATAAAATCTTCACATGTGAGCTAGACAATCTCAAGATCCTCAAGAAAAGGGGACGAAACAAACAAATTTCATTAATGATATAATCATGTAGCACGCCACCTTATTATAGCCCCAAGGATTAAGGGTATGGTACCAATCTGAAACGTGAGCCGACAGCCAAGTCTATCTACCAGAGAACCAGTGCTTATGCTCCCAATAAATGCACCAACAATAAATATACTGACAACAAGTCCTTCAATGAATGAGTTTCCCTCAAAACCAAGCTCCCTGGCAATGGAAACAATAGGACCATTCATGACCCTGCAAAATATACAATCCAGTTTCAAACAGTTCACAAAAGGCTAGAAAATCCAAAAACCAAATCACCATGCAGGTTTTAAAAGTTCATCAAGTTATGCCTCAGCTTATCACAAGAAAGAATCCAAGATAATTAATTGTGTTCAGAATAACAGTTTCTATAATAATCATCTATTCTTGCTTTAAGAAATAGAATATCCTTCTGGATTTTACTTTCACGAGCACAATGAAATTCATTCAACCAGCTTAATGAAACTGCAACTGTAATTTTTGAACAGTTTAATTATAATCAACTGTACATGCAAAATTCTTTTAAAGCATCTGTTGCCACATCACAAAAATAATTTGATCTTTGGTCAAAGCAAAACTCACTCATGTAATGTTATTCAAACAGAATCTTAAAGTTCATCTTTTGTCCCAGTAAAGTAGCTCAATTGGCGAGCTAAGAGACAATGAAGGAGTTGCACAAGGAAGTCCAAGGTTCAAACCCGGAAACTAACATTCCCCACCCCACCAACATTTACTTATAAAAAAAATCTTAAAGGACAGAGCAAACAACTATTATTGAACAGTTAATTAACTGATTTTATTAAAATAGAAAAAAATTCTACTTAAACCTCGTATACTGAAAAACAATCACAGAAAGAGAAAGAGTAACTGACCCTATATGATAACCAAATGTGAAATTGGACATGGAAGCAGCCAGAACGTGAGGGAAAGTAGGCAACCATCCAATATCAAATCCTGGATCACCATTTTCATCTGCAACATTACGAGTCTGTGAGTGTGACTGTGAGTCGTGATGCTGCTGATTCTTGAGGGCTGAAATTCTGAGCTTAGAAAGTCGAATTGAGCAATTGAGAGAGTAGGGTTTGGTTTTGGCTTTGGAGAAGGAAACCAGTTTGGGGCTGCACTGAGTGGAAATGATCGGTGCGGATATGAAATTAATGGAATTCATCCTTCAAAACTGAAAATTGAAAGGAAAAAAAAAATAGCTTTGTTCCTTCAAAATGGGTAGTAGATTTTATACTATGCAAATCAAGCGCCAAGCGGTATTTGTTTTAACGAAGTGGACACGATATGGTGTGAGTTCGTGAAAGAGATTGAAAATAGCTTCGTTTATATCTCAAACAAGTAGGTAGCTGCGAGATACAAAGGAGTACGAGAAAAGCTGTAGCTTCGTTTATGTCTCAAGTAGGTTGAAACCTGAGAACTAACATTTCTCCGGCTCCTTTAACAATTAAAACTAACATCGTCTATAAACAAAAATTTGCTCTAGGAAAATTTAAGACTCATAAAAAAAGTTTAATTTATATATAGGAGCCGGAAAATTAATCAAAGTAACCGCCGGTGGGAAGAATGATGTTAAAAGAACTTAGGGAAGGGACACAGGCGGTTACACTAATTTTGCGGGTTTTTTTAAGTTAGTTGAAAATAATTTAACATGGGTAAATGGTGACATGTGACATGGAAGTTGATGTATATAGTGTTAGTGTATATAAATTAAACTCTAAAAAAAATTGGAGAGTTCTATAATACTTATTGAGTTTTGTTGGACATAATATTTTGTACGTAAAATTAGTACAATATGTAAATTTATTTTAAAATACTTAAATATAAAAAAAAGAATTATTGGGTGATTGGATGTTAGATATCATATCCAACAAAACTCAATGGGTATAAGAGTGTTCACCAAGATATTTTCTATTTTCATTTTTAAAATTTATACTTTCTAACAAGAAATTGAAAGAGAGAAGTTTGTCTAGTAAAAAATTGAAAGAGAAGATGGAAAGATCGTTAGAGAAATTACATTTTTTTGAAAGTATGAAATTTGGCAACAATTAAAGGTTTCTAATGGGAGGCATCGAGTATCTTTGAATCATTGTTTATTGGTGCCTATTTCTCTTATCAATTATTTTTCTCTCTTCTAAAAAAGCCTAAAATCACAAAAGGTACAAATTATTAAAGAAACTCAATCTAAATTTTATTCTAACTATTTTTAGACAGCTTCTACCGTACACTACAACAAGAAAATGTGGCATGGATTTTCAAGACGTTAAAACAATTGTTGGATTGAGAGTCTCGTGTCATCCTATCATAGACCACCCACACCAAATCCCCTTTCCCCTTTCCAAACCCATCGTCGCAAAAGCTCTCTTCCCCTTTCCCAATGTCGTTGTCTTCCCCATTAGTGGTGGATCAAATCATCGACGCTCTGCATTCCTACTTTGTCAAGCTGCTCCTTGAAGATAGCTGGGTCTCCAATAATGAATATAGGTATCGTGAAATCCTCTCAGCATTGGACATCTTGGGAGTTCGAAGCCCTAATCCTAACCTTGGTGTTTAATCTAAGATCCTTAATGATGGCGCCAATAGCATCGTCGGCAATGATATCCTTGGGAACCATCCCCTAACAAAGACTTATGGGCTTGGTATGAGCCTCCACATCGGTTGGGTTCTCCCCTTTCACATCCCTAATGCAACAAGCTTCATTTGAGAGAGTTTAGCGGAGGGATAGAGGGAAGCACATAAACATCCACACAAAGAGCAAAAGAAAATGGTAAATGATACAAGGCTTGTTCAATAGTGTTACAAGTAACAAACAAACATAAAATAAGGTGGATGTGACAGTAGTCGAGGGAGTGAGGTGATGGAGACTCTAAGTGGGAAGAAGGAGATGGTGAATCATAACAAAGTAGGGTTTCTAAAAGGTTTGGGAACTGGTGGTGGTGCATCGTTGAGGGAGTAGAGTCTCATTGTGTTCTCGCAATTGCAGAATGGAGAACCGTCTTCTAACAAGCAGAATGTGAGGAGGAGACGGGAAGAGGACTGCCCATCGTAAAATCATGTGAGACTTCTTGATTCAGCGGTTCAAATTGTTTTGAAGTCTGAGCCAATACAATTTTCACCTTGTCTGGGTTGTGTACGGTAGAAAATACCCTATTTCCACTAAAAACGCAAAAAATTGTCAAAACTATTTGGGGTTCGCATGGTTCCATTACTAGAGTTTTAAGTGTATAAAATATATAAATATAAATGCTACTTTTGACCTCAAAGTAAATAAAACTAGTGTTTTAAAAACAATTAAACAAACAATTAAACAAATTTCCTGTTAAAGAGGTGCGTGAGAGTGAAAGAGAGTGAGAATTCCCAATAGAAGTATGCTTTGGAACAAGCATAAATAGGTACTAACTACCAATGATATGGGGTAGGCAGTACTTGATGAATCGCTCCTCACTCATAATATCAAGCTTGATTTCCCAAGATTCGAGGGCCAAGATGTATCGACCTATAGATTTTTAAAGTGGAACAGTTTTTGTCTATTAATCCACCTAGGATCACCATTGCTTCACCATCGATGTCGCCCACGTGGAGAAGGACGTCGTCCCCATATTTTATATGATGGCTAGAACAAACCCATTCCAAACATGGTCCTCCTTTACCCCATGCATTAGAGCTCAAATTTGGCATGTCACTGTTTGAATCCTTCCACGCAGGTCCCTTCAAACTTAGCCAATTGCACCCAGGTCCTGATCCCCAAAGCCATTCTAGATTGTTTCGTTAGGGGTCTTAAGCCCGACCTACATCGTGAGATCATAGCTCAAAACCCACACTCCATTTCCAATAGCCTGTGCCTAGTCAAACTATTTGAAGAGAAATACACTACACCTACCAAATTACTACCCACACCCACTAAACCAGCCCATTTAACTAGCTTAGACACTAACTCTCGTTCAAGCACATTACTTGGCCTCCAATATTGCCCCACATACACCATCCGCCCGACCTCAACCACAACCTTACCGCAAATGTAACAATATCAAGCACATCAATTCGACAAAAATGCAATTGAGACACGACAAAGATAATAGATTTCTCTTGACAGTTGCTCGTTACACATAATTGAAACTGGAGACGCCAAAATCACACAATCAAAGACTCAATCACAATATTTGGAGCACCCAATTGACTAAATTTGAACTTGAGCAATTAAAATCGCATAATTTTTTGTTATCGTGTTATTGGTGCCCAGTATCCACCGATTTTGACAGTGACTAATCTATGTTGAGTAATTTGACTAGCTATGAGTACCCAACTTTACCGATCACGTGGTTCTTCCCTCTTAATAGAGTTGTTGCCACACTCAAATTTTGAACTCAAAACCTTCAGATGAAATCTGAACTCAGTTAATGCTCGGATTAACCTTATTATTAGTAGGCTTAAATATGTTTTAGCCCCCTGCAAATATAGTGTGTTTTGGTCTAAGCCCCTACAATTTTTTTTTTAGAAAAAACTCCCTGCAAATTTTTTTTTTGCTAATAGTCCTTCTGTTAACTCTGTTAGTGATTTGCTGAGTTGTCAAACGAAACTGTCATCTGGCTTTTCTAAATCATTTTCTTTTATTTTAAGATAATATGTTGACATGTCATATATTATTTTTCTTTTAATTTATATTTGTTTATCATCTATTTCATCTTCAATCCTCCATCACTCATCTCATCAACGGCCAAAGAATCACACCATCCTATCTTCCTCCTCTTCTTCTCAATCTCATCTTCAGATTTAAAGCTGGACTCTTTTTAGTTGTTTATTGCTTTATCCCAATTTTGCCATTTTTGCTCAAAATAAGCTGTTACACAAACCCCTCTCTGTACACAAAGCACACATCTGCACAAAGAATCACTAAATGCACATCAGTTTTCTTGCTTCCTTCTCAGCGCACAACACAATCTATAAAATGCACAAACCATGGACAAAGAGCGGGGGAGAAAATAAACAGAAAAAATTCAAAGAGAGTAGGATAGGAAAGATCAGAAGGCAAATAGAAAATAAAATTAGAAGCAATAGGTGGAAGAGAAAATATGGAGAAAAAAGAGTGAAAACCATATTCTTCAATTGGCCACTCCTACTGTATTGGTTTTCTGGGCACACTAACAACTAATTGACAACTTTCCACAATCATCATCATGTCATTATCAACGAATGTTGTTGGGTTTGGGTTTTGGATCTGGTTTGGGTTTCAGCATTTCTGGGTTTGTGAAATAGATGACAAACTTTGAAAATTTGACCCAAACCAATAACAGAATTTATGTGTTTGCTACTGAAGAAGGGAATTAGGGGTTCCCAATTCTTTTATTCTTTTTTTTATTTCTCATTTATCTATTTCAGCTTTAAAATAAGTTAAAATATAAAATAATAAACTGTCAATGCCAAGTCAGCATTTAAACCCATGTGACAGACACGTTACAATTTTTGTAACTGAAGTCTAACAGAAGGGTTAAAATCCAAAAACTATATTTTACAAAGAGTTTTTTCCAAAAAAAAAATTTCTAAAGTTTAAACCAAAACACATTATATTTGTAGGGGCTTAAATCATATTTAAGTCTTTATTAGTATTAACATCGCATATTGATCACACACACCATACACCAAAAAGCATAATTAAATAATCCATTTTTAAAGTTAATCTATATATATTTGTTCTTCATAAATTTTACTGGGACCTGGGTGCACACTTATTTGACTCGTGCCTTGCCTTGTCTTGTCATTCCACTTATTTTGTCAAATTTACCCTCCACTTAACTAGCAAAGTTCATAAAAGAAGCCAGCCCCAGTGTCAGAGTTTTCCACTTGGTCAGAACATATTCTTTCCCTCTCACGAACAAAAAAGAAACGAGGAACCACCATCCCATAAAGAAACTGCAAGGAAAGACACATTCCAAAAGGGGTTTGGTTAGTACATTCAATGTGGCAATTCGAAACCCTGCTAATTCATTTATCGCTCATCAATAAGCTTACTTGTTACTCCATCAACTAGCGTCTTGACCTGTGTAAAAACTTTGGTATATACAAAATTGTGAAAGTATGGAAATTTATTGGCTAA
Source organism: Astragalus membranaceus (assembly GCA_039519185.1). Lineage (NCBI taxonomy): Eukaryota > Viridiplantae > Streptophyta > Magnoliopsida > Fabales > Fabaceae > Astragalus > Astragalus membranaceus. Next base: position 51,642,901 of record CM076848.1, read on the forward strand.
TAAATTTAAGGCTTAAATATGTTTTAAGTCATCGAAAATATAGTGTGTTTTGCTTTAAGTCCCTCTAACTTTTTTTTTAGAAAAAACTCCTTACAAAATACAATGTTTTGATTTTAGTCCTTCCGTTAGACTGACGTTACAAAAATTGCCGATGTGTCTGCCGCATGGGTTTAAATGCTGACCGTGCAAATTGACTTTTAATTATTTCAATTTAAGTTTAAAATAAAATAGTTTTTTAAAAAAACTCATCTTCTTCCTTTCAACAATCACTCCTTCAACAATTTCAACAATATTTCTTCTTCTCAAACAACAATCGCTACATAATATCTGGATTAATTTACATCATATCCAATTTCCTTCACAAGTGGCTTGAAATCGTTGTATATTTTAAATTAATTTACAGATCATTTTCGCAGTCATAGTTGCAAGAAACCTAACCCAATTTTTCGTTCGATTACCCTTCAACCGTGTGTTTTTGTTCGAAATTAACTTAGGGGCTCCTCATATCGCTGTCTTGCGATCAAAACGCATCTAAGGTCAAACAAAATGGTAGCCTAAATCGCAAGAACCAATCGAGTCTCTATCGTGGGTCGAAATACCCTGTTTTTCCCAGATTTGAAATTTCCCACAAATGATTGAACGATTCACGAAATTTTCTTGGGGCTTCTCTTAATTGATGATTAACGAATAACATACCTAAAAATCTCAGCGTTCTGTTGCCTCTAGCCTAAGATCGAATCGAGTCATAGTGCATGTTTAAAGGACCCATTTTCGAATGCTTTTTTAGTTAAAGTTCTGTTGCCAATAGCTTGAAGTTCTTGATGCGCACCGGTTTCAGGAGTTAGGGATATTCAAAATTCAATTAGGGTTGAGGAAATAGAAGAATGGTGCTTACAGATATGTCAATGGCAGAGGCAAGTGCAGAGAGAGTGAAGAAGGGGATTAGGGATCCAATTCTTCTATTCTTTTTTTTATTTCTCATTTATCTATTTTAGCTCTAGAAATAAGTTAAATATAAAATAATGACTTGTCAATGCCAAGTCAGCATATAAACTCATGTGGCAGACACTTTGGCAATTTTTGTAACGTCAGTCTGACGGAATTCTAATAGAAGGGCTAAAATCAAAACATTGTATTTTGCAAAGAGTTTTTTCTAAAAAAAATAATTTGTAGGGGCTTAAACCAAAATACGCTAAATTTTGCAAGGGCTTCAAACATATTTAAGCCTAAATTTGAAAAAGCTTTGTTTAAATATGAAAAAAAAACAGTTGCAAGCTTAAGGGCTAAGTTAAAATGCAGAGACATAATCCAGACAAATTACTCTATACACATAATCTATAGTCATAATTTTAAGTAGAAAGTTAAAAGACATAATGTGCATAATCGAAAGATAGCAACACATAAGTTCAACATCATCCTTCACCTAATTATCTAAGTAAATAAAAATAGGATGATTAGGGTTTCCTTGATGTGCATGTTGGTGAGGAAACTCCACTTGAAGGGGTAATGGTCGGTTACGTATCACACGAAGACGATGACTATCAGAAATATCTCTCAAAGTAACATGGATTTTGAAGGGACCTTGGGAGAGATATGTGATCTGAAAAAGTGTCCAACCTTGAAGGAGCAAAAGCTTCATTATAGCAGCAGTCTGACATAAATATTGTACCATTTTATTGAGTATTTGAAAAGATAATTTTTTCCCGAACGTTAAAGTACCCCCAAAACACATTGCTTAGCATCTCACTTTACATATTTTGTTACGAAACAATTCTTTTTTCAACAAACCGGCTATTGAGGAACAAACTATACATATCTAAACAGTTAAAATTTTCTCCGAACGCTAAAGTAACCCAAAACACACCTGTTTAGCGTTGTACTTAACGTATTTTGGTGCGAAATCATTTTTGTTTGGTTTGACCAAACCAATTACTGAGATAGGAACTCTTGTATATTTGTACATTCTAAATTTTTTCTGAATCCTAAGACACCCCAAAACACGCTACTTAGTGTCACACTTTACATATTTTGGCACAAAATTAATTTTTGGTACAAAATTAATTTTTGGTAAAGTCACACTTTACATATTTTGTTACAAAATTATTATTTTTTAAACAAAATTGGTTCTCGAGGAACAAATTTTCGTATATTTGAACAATTAAAAAATTTTCAGACCCTAAAGTACCCCAAAACACACTGTCTAGTGTCACACTTTACGTAATTTGTTAAGAAATTAATTTTCGTTTTCACTAATCCGATTATGAAGGAACAAACCCCGCCTTTTTGAACAATTAAAATTTTTACTGGACCGTAAAGTATCTCTAAAACATAAAATCCGCGGAGGGAAAAAGAGAGGGAGAAGAAAAAGGGAAAAAGGAGGGAAGGGGAGAGTTTACCACTAAAATATAATTAAAATAATTTTACGTAATTTGTTACGAAATTAATTTTCATTTTCACTAATCAGATTATGGAGGAATCAACTTCTGCTATTTGAATCATTAAAATTTTTCCTGAACCGTAAAGTACCCTTAAAATATAAAAATATGAATTATGGAGAACAAATTTCACCTATTTGAACAATTAAGTTTTTTGCTGGATCATAAATTACCTTAAAATAAAAAAAATATGAAGAAAAAAAAAGGGAGAAAAAGGGGTAGAAGGAGGGAGTTTTGGGGAAGGAAACAAAGAAAAAAAGGTGGGGGGTTTTGGGGAAAGAAACAAAAAAAGGAAGGTTTTGGGGAAAGAAACAAAACAAAAAAAAGAAATTGGTTTTTGGAGAAACAAACAAAGCAAAAAAAATGGAGGGGAGAGAGATTGGCGCCAAAAGAGGGGAGGGAGTGGGATAGTTGGCGTCAAAATGGGGAGATGGCCCACTTGGAGATTCACTTAAAACTTAAATGTATAGATTATGATTACTATTATGACTCTTCACACCTACCTACAAACTTCGGTCAATGGAAAATGCCACGTCCTTTTGAATGTAATAATCCCTGCCTGCATCTACTCTAATTATGATCAGAATTAGATTTGCTTACGAAAATTCAACTATATATGATTCAGTCACAATTAAAATGTTCATAATATTTATCAATTTCATACTTGAAAGATAGAACGGTCTTAACATGTGTTAAACACCCTCACAATAAGAAAAGGATGTTGCTTAGATTTCTGTTTTCGTGTTAGCACTCACACACTAGGAAAATGATGTTAATTTGTAGTAGAAATCATGTAGGATGTTGCTTAGATTTCTGTTTAAGGCATGTTAAGATGTTCCATCTTTCAAGTATGAAATTGATAAATATCATGAAATTTTTAATTGTGACAAAATCATACCGTTGAATTAGCGACCTACCAATCCGACCAATGATCTTCTAAACAACTGAATTTATTGGTTAAATTGACTTGTAAATATTGAACCACCATATAAACCAAGGCATTTTGCAATATAACTTTTAACCTATCAACAAGAAATTTAACTTTTCTTAATTACCTTAAAAGTCAAGTAAAGGGCCGGCCCTGGGCCAGTTGGGGCTGTGCTACCGCACATGGCCCCAACTCAATGCCATCTTTTAGGGCCCAAAAAGAATTGAACCTTCTAAAATATGTATTATAAGACTTGTGTGTATTTCACAAATAAGAGATTGGCTCAGTGGTTCATGCAAACTTTGATTAAGCTATTGGTCTTGGGATCGAATCGAAACAAACAATAAAGCTGCTCTTTTGTTTTAATTCGTGATTTTACCTTATGAAAGTAAAACGACGGAGAAAAAAGGAACCAACTGGGATTCGAACCCACACACCAACACTGAATGGGCGCGGGACCAACTACTAGGCTAGCGAAACTTTTGTGATAGAATATTTTTGCCAACTATAATCGGTTTTATGTGGATTTTAATTTGGGTAAAATTGAGTTCCTACTAGGCGCCTAATTTGATAAATGTAGGGGCCAATTAGGAACTCAATTTTTAAGATTTGAACACGATCTCTAAATTGTTTGGGACGACCATGATTATCCATATCATGATTTTTTTTATTAGTTAATGCTGTAAAAAATTTAACTGCAATGATGTGTACAAATTAAACTCACATACACACATATACATACATATACTATATATATACTAGCGCCGTGACCCGTGCGATGCACGGGGCCAAAGCTTTAGGGTCTACTGAAGCATTATAAGACCAAAATTAGATTAATAGTAATTGAAGTCAAATTTTAACAACTAAGTTATGTTTAGCCAATAAGAGAAAACTATAAGGTAGAACATATTTGTTGTGAAATTAATTTTCATTTTCACTAATCTGATTACGGAGGAATCAATTTCCGCTATTTGAACAGTTAAAATTTCTAGTAAACCATATGTTAGACTATAGTATAACCTTAGAGGGGGGGGTGAATAAGGTTATGAGTAAATATGGATTCTTTTCGCAAATGATGATTATATTCTTTTTCAAATCGGATGCGGAAAATGTGATTTGAACTTTTGGATAAGAAAACAAGCGAGAGTTGTTTTAAATTGTATTCAATATTTCCAATAAAGATATTATAAGAGATAATCAGGATATTGAATATATTAGATCTTAGAGAAGAGGAGTAGAAGATGATTGATGAGTATTGATAATATCACAATTTATATGTTTATATGACAGAGTAATTTAAGCACAATAATATTAACAATAAACAGTGATAATGATAGTGATAATATCAATAAGCACAATAATATTAATAATAGACAGTTATAATAATAGTGCAAAATATAAAGAGAGAAGGGATAGAGGGACACGGATAATTAGCGAGGTTCGGGATAAAACCCCTACGTCCTCGGCCTTAGGCTTTTCAACCCCTGGACTTAGCAACCACTATATTGAAGAGAGTTTAATACAAACAGTCGACTTCAACACTAGTGAATCTCAATTCCCCTGAACTGAGAACCCAAGCACCCGCTAAGGATTTCAAAACCAACTCAATCACCCGATTGAGAGACCCAAGAAAAACTCTCAGGATTTCAAAACCAACTCAATCACCCGATTGAGAGACCCAAGTAAAGCTTCTCAGGATTTCAAGAAAACCACTTAAAACAATATAAGGTTTACACAATTTGAGATCTAGAGATCCAATCACTTCTTAGAATGTGTCAGTTTAGAACTGAGAGAGATGAGTGATCTTAGGAAAATAGATGCTCTAAAATATGAAATCTTGTTTTTGCAAAAGCTTAAAGATTGATATGACAGTGGAAACTAGCTTTGCAAAATTATAAAAGCCTTTTAGAAAAGATTCTATGATTTTCGAAAACAAAAGACTTTTAACAAGATCAAAACAATGAAGCTCAAGATCTTAGATTTAGATTGATAAAAAAGTTTTTGAAGATAATATGACAATTTCGAAATCAAAAAGCTTTTTAACAAATAAAACAATGAAGCACAAGATCTTAGATCTAGATTTATAAAAACATAAAAGCTTTTGGAAATGATATGACAATTTCGAAATCAAAAGCTTTTAACAAAATAAAACTATGAAGCACAAGTATAGATCTAGAATCGTATAGAGAGAAATTTGTGAGATGAAGGGATGTTGGAGGTGAAGCTCAACCCAGGTATTTATAGGCTTAGGCACCGTTGAAATTTTTGAAAAACATTTAATATAAGTGAAGAATCGATTCATTGATCAAGTTAAAATGTTGATGAATCGATTCATTGCCTTTAAAAAATAAAAGAATCGATTGTTTGTTTAGTTGAAATAAGAGAGGAATCGATTCATTGATGTTTGAAAAATGAGGGAATCGATTACAATGCTTATGTAGAAAGGCATGAATCGATTTTCAGGCCATATGGAGGTCCTGAGAATCGATTCTTATCCATGTAGAAATAAAGGGAATCGATTTTTTCTTTTCTTTTTGGAAGGCATGGGAATCGATTCATGGCCCTTTGGAAACATGAGGTAATCGATTTTCAGGCCAAATAGGAGGTCCTGAGAATCGATTCCAAGGCCTATGAAATGGGTTGGAAATCGATTCCAAGCTTTCCTAAAAATATTTTTTTCAACTTGCCACCTTATGCATGCATGCAATTTTGTGAAATATTTTTTTCAAAACTATTTTTATGCATCATGCATGTTTTGAAAAGTCATCTCTCTCAATAGCTAAAGTGCCACACACTTTAGGTGATAGGACCTTTACAAAGTGTCCTAAAAGGCTTAGACACAATTTAGGGTTTTGAACTTCATATGTTGCTTCTTCTTCAAGATTCTCTTCTTTTGTGTCTTCTTCTCTTTAAATTAAGTCCTGCACTTTGCTCATCTTGAAACATTAGTAGATATGATGTAATTTGTTATCATACAAAATAAAGGAGTGTTTACCCTTGGTTCAACAAACTCCCCCTTTTTGATGATAACAAATTACATTATGCATAGGGTTTGATAATAATGAAAATTCTTTTTAAAAAAGCTCCCCCTAAGCATAAGCATATATTTTCTCCTATTTTCTCCCCACATATAATAGTAACTTGCATATTTTCTCCCCCTTTGTTTTTATCAAAAAGGAGGGGGGGTGAAAAAAAAATACAACATAAGCACTTTATAAACTTGCATAATAAATAAGCAGCATTGCATAGCATATGATATATCAAAAACAGTAGTTCATGCTATGCTCCCCCTTACTTGGTGATCCCCCTTAATAATTTTAGAATGCAAGGCTTTAGTAAAAAGAGGGTGGATCATCATGGTTTTAAAAATATGATACCCAAGATAATCATCCTTGGTTCAACAATATAGGTATCATTTTTAACAAAAAATATGTTGCATCACAAATCCAGCACAATAGAGAGAAGAGAGAAAAAAAACTTTGATGCACACAAAAAAAATTTATTTCAAATATGTTTCTAATACTTGTTGAGTTATATTTAATTTCTACTTTATAACACATTTTCAACAGAGGTGAATAAAATTTTACCAATCTAACCTTCACCAGTGATTCTTCCTCTATTGTTGTTATCACGAGTCACATGACTGCTGTTTCTGAGTATTACGAATCTGTTTGTGTCTCCAGTCATGAACTTCGAGTCTCTGCTATCAAGGTATTTATCTGACCCCCATACCCTGTAGCACACCTGCACTAAGATCAAGTAGAAAATTTTGGTACCCAATTCTCTTTGGGTCCTTTGGGGTTAGTCATCAAGGGGTTTGTTTTCACAATCCACCTTGGTTTCTCACAAGCAGGTATAAGGGTACCAAGCTCACATAATTTACGGATAGGGCATCTAGGTGAGCTATGGTTCCCTTTTTGACAATAGGTGCATGAGAAAACAGTAGGTGTATAACTTGAAGTAGCAGCTATAAAAGTTATTTTCTTGTTCAAAACAGAGGAGGTGGAATTACCTTTGTACCCAATACCTCTGCTATCAACATATTCATGTTGAGAGTGAAGTAGCTTGGTCAAGGTCTTTTCACCAACCTCAAACTTTTTCAAAGATTCTTTCAAAAATTCATTTTCAACCTTGGCTTTTTCAAAATTTTGTTTAAGCTCAAGAAACTCAAGGTTGAAAGGTTTTATTTCGTGTAGCTCATTCTTCAACTTAGCTACCTCATTTTCTAGAGTCTCAATTTGAGTGAGCATGCTTTTGTTACTCTTTGCCAATTTCTTAGATTTTAACAACAGAGTTTCATGTTCAAAATAAAGAGCATCAAAAGCCTCACTTAAATCGTGACTACTATACGCACCATCAGATAGATCATCATGTATAGAAGAATCAGAAAGACTAGAAGAGTTAAGGCTTACCTTAGATGAGTCATTTGCCATATGACAAACACCATTTGCAATTTGCTCTTCTTCGTCTGTGTCACTATCAGAGCCAAGACAATCCCATATAGTAGCCTTAGGTGTTTCACATGCCGTGAGACAGATGGCATTTGCAACTTCCTCTTCTTCACTGTCAGAATAGTTGTTCCATGTAGCCTTCTTAGCTTTCTTGGATTCCTTTGAGTTATTTCTCTTTTCAAGTTTGTTGAATTTCATGAATTCTTCAAATAATTCAGCCATGTCTTCATCATCAGATTCTTCATCAGATTCAACCTCTTTCCTTGCTACTTTAGTAGTTTTAGCAGCAAGGGCAAGAGATTTCTTTTCTTTTACAGTTTCTTTTTCTTGGTTCTTTTTGGCAGCCAGAACTACCTCAAATGCTAGCAATGATCCAATAAGGTCTTCTTGAGGTAAAGTGCCAATGTCTTTGGCTTCGGTTATAGCACAAGTCTTAGGGAAGAAATCACCAGTTAAGGATTCAAGGATCTTTCCATTCAAATCCTTGTTGGTGTATTTCTTTCCTAAGGCCCTCAAGTTGTTTACAATTAAATTTAATCTCTGATGCATTGCTGCGACAGACTCACCTTCTTTCATTTTAAAACTTTCATATTCAGAGGTGAAAATTCTAATTTTAGTATCTTTTACCTGGCTTGTCCCGACATGAGTGGCTTGTAGGCAGTCCCAGATTTCCTTTGCACTTTGACACCCTTTTACTCTACCATATTCTTCTTCACAGAGTGATAGATGAAGGATATTCATGGCCTTTGCATTTAGGGATATCTTGTTAAGCTCAGATTTTCTTAACTCACTCAGGTCGATGGTGTAGATGTCTTCCACCGGTACTTCTTCAGCTTTGCCGGTGGCTTGAATTTTTGAAGTGTCACTATCAGTATTACCTGGTTTTGTGATCTTGATCTTCATCGGGATTAGAGGACCATCCACTATGATTCTCCATAGAGTGAAGTCAATTGCCTGCACATGACATTTCATACGACTACTCCAGTAATCGTAGTTAGTACCATCAAATAGGGGAGGCCTATTAGAGGACATTCCTTCTTTCATGAAAGAACCCATAATTACAGATATGTAAAGGATAAATTGCGAGATGTAAAGCTCTAATATGCAATTCCTAGCTACTGATACCACTTGTTAGACTATAGTATAACCTTAGAGGGGGGGTGAATAAGGTTATGAGTAAATATGGATTCTTTTCGCAAATGATGATTATACTCTTTTTCAAATCGGATGCGGAAAATGTGATTTGAACTTTTGGATAAGAAAACAAGCGAGAGTTGTTTTAAATTGTATTCAATATTTCCAATAAAGATATTATAAGAGATAATCAGGATATTGAATATATTAGATCTTAGAGAAGAGGAATAGAAGATGATTGATGAGTATTGATAATATCACAATTTATATGTTTATATGACAGAGTAATTTAAGCACAGTAATATTAACAATAAACAGTGATAATGATAGTGATAATATCAATAAGCACAATAATATTAATAATAGACAGTTATAATAATAGTGCAAAATATAAAGAGAGAAGGGATAGAGGGACACAGATATTTAGCGAGGTTCGGGATAAAACCCCTACGTCCTCGGCCTTAGGCTTTTCAACCCTTGGACTTAGCAACCACTATATTGAAGAGAGTTTAATACAAACAGTCGAATTCAACACTAGTGAATCTCAATTCCCCTGAACTGAGAACCCAAGCACCCGCTAAGGATTTCAAAACCAACTCAATCACCCGATTGAGAGACCCAAGAAAAACTCTCAGGATTTCAAAACCAACTCAATCACCCGATTGAGAGACCCAAGTAAAGCTTCACAGGATTTCAAGAAAACCACTTAAAACAATATAAGGTTTACACAATTTGAGATCTAGAGATCCAATCACTTCTTAGAATGTGTCAGTTTAGAACTGAGAGAGATGAGTGATCTTAGGAAAATAGATGCTCTAAAATATGAAATCTTGTTTTTGCAAAAGCTTAAAGATTGATATGACAGTGGAAACTAGCTTTGCAAAATTATAAAAGCCTTTTAGAAAAGATTCTATGATTTTTGAAAACAAAAGACTTTTAACAAGATCAAAACAATGAAGCTCAAGATCTTAGATTTAGATTGATAAAAAAGTTTTTGAAGATAATATGACAATTTCGAAATCAAAAAGCTTTTTAACAAATAAAACAATGAAGCACAAGATCTTAGATCTAGATTTATAAAAACATAAAAGCTTTTGGAAATGATATGACAATTTCGAAATCAAAAGCTTTTAACAAAATAAAACTATGAAGCACAAGTATAGATCTAGAATCGTATAGAGAGAAATTTGTGAGATGAAGGGATGTTGGAGGTGAAGCTCAACCCAGGTATTTATAGGCTTAGGCACCGTTGAAATTTTTGAAAAACATTTAATATAAGTGAAGAATCGATTCATTGATCAAGTTAAAATGTTGATGAATCGATTCATTGCCTTTAAAAAATAAAAGAATCGATTGTTTGTTTAGTTGAAATAAGAGAGGAATCGATTCATTGATGTTTGAAAAATGAGGGAATCGATTACAATGCTTATGTAGAAAGGCATGAATCGATTTTCAGGCCATATGGAGGTCCTGAGAATCGATTCTTATCCATGTAGAAATAAAGGGAATCGATTTTTTCTTTTCTTTTTGGAAGGCATGGGAATCGATTCATGGCCCTTTGGAAACATGAGGTAATCGATTTTCAGGCCAAATAGGAGGTCCTGAGAATCGATTCCAAGGCCTATGAAATGGGTTGGAAATCGATTCCAAGCTTTCCTAAAAATATTTTTTTCAACTTGCCACCTTATGCATGCATGCAATTTTGTGAAATATTTTTTTCAAAACTATTTTTATGCATCATGCATGTTTTGAAAAGTCATCTCTCTCAATAGCTAAAGTGCCACACACTTTAGGTGATAGGACCTTTACAAAGTGTCCTAAAAGGCTTAGACACAATTTAGGGTTTTGAACTTCCACTACAAAAAAACTAGTCATTAGCGAGGGACAGTTCCCTCGCAAAATGACCTGATTCCCTCACTAATGGTCATTTGCGAGGGACTTAGCGAGGGACTGGTTCCCTCGCTAATGCCCTCCTCGCAAATGGGATTAGCGAGGGAAGTTGGATCCCTCGCTAATTAGCGAGGGACTATGCCGTCGCTAGTTCCCTCGCTAATGACTGCAGCTTTTCAGGTGATGGGACTCAGTTGCAGGGGTTGGTAAATGCGCAGGAATTAGCGACGGCTTTTTCCCTCGCTAATTCCCTCGCTAATGACTGCAGTTTTCAAAAAAAAAATGACACGTGTCCAGTGCTGAATGACTTGTTTTTTTTATATATATTAATTAATGAATATTATATTATATTATATTATTAATTTTGTGGTGATGTGTGGTGGTGGTGGTGGTGGCGTGGTGGTGGTGTGGTGGTGGTGGTGGCGTGGTGGTGGTGATGGGTGGTTTAGAGTAGAGAGAAGGAGAAGAGTAAGGGAGAAAGAGAGAGAGAGGAGTGAGAGTGGTGGTGGTGGCGTGGTGGTGGTGTGGTGGTGGCGTGGTGGTGGTGGTGATGGGTGGTTTAGAGTAGAGAGAGAAGGAGAAGAGTAAGGGAGAGAGAGAGAGAGAGAGAGAGAGAGAGAGAGTGTGTGGTGGTGGTGGGGTGGTGGGTTGGTGGTGGTGAAGAGTAAGAGAGAGTGAGTTAGAGTGGTAGGAGGTATGTGGTGGTGGTGGTGGAAGAGTGAAGAGAGAAGAAGAGTGTGAGAGGAGGTGGTGATGATGGTGGTGGTGGTGGTGGTGGTGTTGGAAGAGTGAAGAGAGAAGAAGGGTGTGAGAGGAAGTGGAAGGGGGAAGAGGAAGGGAAGAGGAATGGTGAAGAGTGAGTGAGTGAGAAAGAAGAGTGAGGGTGTAAACGGATATAAAGGAAAAAAGAAAAAAATTTGCGAGGGAATTAGCGAGGGAACTGTCTCATCATCTGAAAAGTTAACGTTAGCGAGGGAATTAGCGAGGGAACTGTCCCTCGCTAATTTCTGCACCTTTACCAACCCCTGCGCTGAGTCCCATCATCTGAAAAAGCAAAATTTAGCGAGGGAATTAGCGAGGGCAGTCATTAGCGAGGGACAGTTCCCTCGCTAATTCCCTCGCTAATGACAAAAAAATTGACAGCTCTATGCCCTCGCTAATTCCCTCGCTAATGACTGTTTTTGCGAGGGACAACAAGTCCCTCGCTAATGTCCGTCGCTAATTAGTGTTTTTTTTGTAGTGTTCATATGTTGCTTCTTCTTCAAGCTTCTCTTCTTTTGTGTCTTCTTCTCTTTAAATTAAGTCTTGCACTTTGCTCATCTTGAAACATTAGTAGATATGATGTAATTTGTTATCATACAAAATAAAGGAGTGTTTACCCTTGGTTCAACACCATAAAGTACCCTTAAAATATAAAATTATGAATGTTGTATAGAATGAAAAGAAAGTAGTTAGTGATAGAAATGAAATTGGTCCATTAAAATATAGACAACAAATGATAATCCAGTAAGTCATTATCACATTACATAAAAGTTCTTTTTTTCAACAAACAGGTTACTAAGGAACAAACTCTGCATATTTGAACAGTTAATTTTTTTCCGACCGCTTAAGAACCCCAAAACACACTGTTTTGCATTACTATTTCCTTTGAACAACTAATTTTTTAGACTCTAAATTACCTTAAAACACAGTGGCCAGCATCACACTTTACATAATTTATCGGGAAATAAATTTTCATTTTTCACCAATCCGATTATTGAGGAACAAACTTCATCTATTTATAGATCTAATTTTTTTTCTTAAATTTAAATTATTCTTAATGAAAATATAAAAAATGAGAAGAAAAAAAAAAGAGAGGGGAGGGGGCGGGTTTGGCGCCAAAGTGGGGAGTGAGAGGGAATGTTGGCGCCAAAATGGGATGGAGTGCCCACCTCATTGATGATGTCATACACCCCTTGGATGTATATATAAAGATATATATATAGTTGTTATTAACTAAAGATGATAATCTACCAAAAAAACTGAAGACGATATTGAGCCAGATAAATTATTGATGAATTGTGGTTTAACACCAATTTCTTCAAAAGATAAAATATATAATTTAATTTAATTAATGTCAAAGACACATCAATATAATAAATCATAAGATAATTAAAACTCGTTTTCCTAATTAGCCAAAAAATCCATATTTACCCACAAGCTTTAAAAACATGACAGAAAAGTATTTACCTTACCCATTTTTGCTCCTTTTCGTGGTTAAGGTATAACCAAATGATATGTGTCTCTAGCCTAGGTACCATGAACAACGTCACAAGAGCCTTCCCATCCCAATCCTAATATAAATAATTTACCCTTTCTATCCCACCGAGTCACTGACATGGATTGGAATTTGGAAGCACTCTTCAAGAACAAATGTACCTTGGGCCCACATCATTTAGCACCCTGCATGCCTAAGTAAAAATGATAATATAGAATATAAAAATACTTCCTTTCTGATCCGTACCTTGAACACTTTGGAGAGGGTCGGACCGGTACAAAGTGGCACAGTCTAATAGTGAGGTCGTGAGCAAAAACTCAGAGTGGGTTGTGCCTGCAAAAACACTCTGACGCCTAAGTCGGGGGAAGAAGTCAAACCAGAAAATAAGATAATGGGTCTAAAAAGTACCTTTCAGTGGGGGTTGACCCCTATTTATAGAGGCGGGCAGAGCCTCCTGATTAGAGAATTAGCTGGCTCGATCTGAGTCGTTGAAAGCGGTTCTTGTACATTCACAGGTAGAGGCTCGCTGAAATTGGCTAGTCGCGGCCTATTTGATGGATTGGTCTATCGGCTTCCGTCCGAACACTTTCAACTCAAATTTGTATACTAACAAAGTAGTTATCAACTAGCTATATAAGAAAATCAATGGCTGTTGAAATTACCAAATTGCCCATTTATCTTTTTACTTTTTTGAGGGCTTATTTGAAGATTTATAATTATTCTATCTCATTTTTTTGGTGGGTACCACTTTCTCACATCATCTGTTAAATTTTTTATCTCACATTTAAAATTCACTTTTTTACTTCTCCCTCACTCTTATCTTTCTCAATTTTCTCTCTATCTCTCGCACCTCTCTCTCTCTCTCTCTCTCTCTCTCTCTCTCTCTCTCTCTCTCTCTCTCTCTCTCTTATTGAGATATGCCTTGTAATTCTATTGCTTGTAATTATAGTAGGTGTAGTTAGAAACCTAGTCGAAATGGGTCAGTCGAATGGACTAGTCAAAATTATGGGTCTGGGCCTGTTTCATTGTATATAAATATAGACGTCAGTAGCATGTAATTTAGAACCCTACTTTTATGAAATTCAGTGCAGCTTTTACCTAATATTATATTGCCCTATTCATTCCTCTTGTCCTTAGCGCCGCCACTTCCTTTCTTGTCCCTTTCACGTGTTTATCCCCAACAAACTGGTATCAAGAGCTTGTTAGATCCTTACAAAATCTATCAAGATTCATGGCAGCGCGAGACAACTTTGGTGGAGGTATTCCGGGGAACCACCCAATCTTCGACGGAAAGGATTATGAACGTTGGTGTGCGCAGATGAAGGTGCTGTTTTGATATCAAGATGTTCTTGATGTCGTGAATGATGGTGTTCCACCCTTGGCAGCAAACGCCACTGAAGCGGTGAGGAACAACCACCATTCGCTGAGGAAGAAAGATGGAAAAGGGCTGTTTTTTGATTCACCAATGCGTTGATTCCAACATCCTGAACCTGATCATCGACTGTGATTCAGCAAAGGCAGCTTGGGACATCCTAAAGAACTCGTATGGAGGAGCAGATAGGCTGAAGAATATACGCCTACAGTCGCTCAGGAAGCAGTACGAGGGCTTGAATATGACAGATGGAGAATCGATTGGAGATTTCATTACTAGGTTAGTAGCATTAACTAATCAAATGAAAGGTAATGGTGAAACTGTGACTGAAGTAAATAAAGTCGAAAAGGTGCTCAGATCCTTAACCCTGGAATTCGACTATGTTGTCACTGCTATCGGAGAATCCAAGGACCAAGATACGTTGAAGTTAGATGAACTTCAGGGTTCCTTAGAGGCGCATGAATTGAGAATAAGGCAGAGAAGTTCAGAGAAAGAAACTGAACAAGCCTTGCTTTTATACTCCTCTAAGAGAAATTGGAAGGCAGGCAACAAGGAGAAGGGTAGAGAAAAGGGATCAAGCAGTAAGAAGAAAGAACAAGGATCTTTCGACAAGAAGAAGGGAGACCTGTCGAAAGTTCAGTGTTATAACTGTCAGCAATTTGGGCATTATAGGAACAAGTGTAAAAACAAGAAAGTTCCTAGGGATAAAGATGCAGAAGCCAAGTTTGCTAATGATAATGATTCAGACTCTGACTCAGAAGAGTTAATGTTGATGGCTGTCGAAGATGAGATTCGACTCTATGAAGGAATTGCTGAAAGTAGCGACCAAAATAGTGGGAACACTTGTATAAGTGGATTCACTTGCGATGCTCAAAATACTTGTGCAATGTGTGTGTGGCAGGGCAGTGGAAACACTGGTGATGCCTCCAACATTGCCAGCAATGATGATGAAGAACTGTCATTCATGACAGCTACTGACCTAGAATTACTGTTGTTGAAGGCTGATACAAATTCGACTGAAGAGAAGTCTGTCGAATGGTATCTCGACACAGGATGTTCAAATCACATGTGTTGTCACAAGGAGTGGTTTGTCGAACTGGAGCAGATAACCAAGAAGATAAGGTTTGCAGATAACAGTAGAGTTACTGCTGAAGGAGTAGGTACCATAAAGTTCCTGTCGAAAGATGGTAAGTGGTGCTACATCCAAGGGGTATTTTATGTACCAGCTATGAAGAGCAATCTGCTAAGTATTGGGCAGATGATCGAGAAGAAATTCACCGTCGAAATGGGTGATAACAGTCTCAGCCTGTTTGATTCGACCAATAAGTTGATCCTGAAGGTGTTAATGCAGAGTAACAGAACCTTCAAGATCAAATTGCAAGTAGTTCGAAGAACATTGCCTCAAGAGTACTGTCGAAGAGGATCACTGGAAGTGGCACAGAAGATTTGGCCACCTCAACTTCAAGAGCTTGAGTCAACTACATGAAAAGAAGATGGTTCATGGGTTGCCTGCAGTAAAAGTACCTGTCGAAGTTTGCGAGAGTTGTTGCAAGTCGAAGCAACCAAGAAACTCGTTTAAATCAGAAGTACCTAGCAGAGCAGAGAAGGAGCTAGAGGTGATATTTTCTGATGTCTGTGGTCCTTTCGAAGTATGTTCCTTAGGAGGGAATAAGTACTTTGTCACCTTCATTGACGAATACACTAGAATGTCCTGGGTGTATTTGATCAAAAGGAAGAGTGAAGTACTAGAAATATTCAAGAAGTTTAAGGTAATGATTGAAAAGCAGAGTGAATGTGAAATCAAAACCCTTAGAAGCGATGGAGGTGGTGAGTACAATTCTCATGGATTTGTCGAATTCTGTGAGAAAGAAGGAATTGTGCATGAAGTCACTGCACCTTACACGCCTCAGCATAATGGTACTGCTGAGAGGAAAAACAGGACCATCATCAACATGGTAAGAAGTATGTTGAAGGAGAAGAAGCTACCTCATAGTTTATGGGGAGAACTTGTAGCCACAGCAGTGTATATTCTGAACAAATGCCCCACAAAGAGATTGACTGGGAAGACACCTGAAGAAGCTTGGCTAGGAAGAAAGCCAAGTGTCAAGCATCTCAGAATAATTGGCTCAGTATGCTATAGACATGTCCCTGAGCAACTAAGAAGCAAGCTGGATGATAGAGCACAACAAATGATCCTTGTTGGCTATCATTCGACAGGAGCATACAAACTGTATGATCCTGTGCAGAAGAAAATAGTGAAAAGCAGAGATGTCGTAGTAGATGAGTCGAAACATTGGAACTGGGAAGAAGGCTGTGAGAAAACTACAATGATGGACTTCGACGAAGTCTCTGATCGAGATGATCAGAATGAAGAGGTCGAAACTGAAGAGCCAGAAGAACTCATTGCTGTCGAACCTTTAAGAAGGTCGCAAAGGCAAAGACAGAGATCAGTAAGACTAGAAGGATTTGACACTTACCCAGATCCTGCTATTACAGCAGAGGGAGACCTGACACACTTTGCACTAATGGCAGAAGCAGAACCAGTGAGCCTGGAGCAAGTCCTTAGTCACAAGCAGTGGAAGGAAGCAATGATTGACGAGTTGGAGTCAATCGAGAAGAATGATACTTGGAAGCTAGTCGAACTTCCAAAAGAAAAGAAAGCCATAGGGGTGAAGTGGGTCTTCAAGACCAAAGTCAAGCCCAATGGAGAAGTGGCCAAGTACAAGGCCAGGCTAGTAGCCAAAGGGTTCCTGCAGAAACCTGGTTTGGATTTCAATGAGGTCTTTGCCCCAGTAGCCAGGATCGAAACCATAAGATTGGTAGTAGCATTGGCAAGTCATAGAGGCTGGCCCCTACATCAACTAGATGTAAAGTCAGCATTTCTTAATGGACCTCTAGAGGAGGAAGTCTATGTTTGTCAACCACCTGGTTTTGAGTCGAAGGGAAAAGAAGACAAAGTCTATAAGCTGGAGAAGGCCCTGTATGGGCTCAAGCAAGCTCCAAGAGCGTGGAACAAGAGAATTGATGGATTTCTCTTGGCTCAGAAGTTCATGAGATGCACCAATGAACATGGAGTATATGTGAAGAAGAATGGAACTTCGACTCAGTTGTTGTTGTGCCTGTACGTAGATGATCTACTTGTAACTAGCAGCAATGAAGTCGAAGTCGAAGCCTTCAAGAAAGTGATGATGTCAGAATTTGAAATGAGTGATCTGGGACATCTATCATATTTCTTGGGGATGGAGTTTACCAAGACAAGCAAGGGTATACTCCTGCACCAGTCGAAGTATGCAGCTGATATCCTGAAAAGATTCGACATGAGCAACTGCAAGGAAGTTTCGACACCATCAGACACTAGCAGCAAGCTGTCGAAAGACGACGAAGGGATTGAAGTAGATGCCACCTTGTTCAAACAGATCGTGGGCTCCCCGAGGTACTTGTGCAACACTCGACCTGACATTATGTTTAGTGTCGGAATGATCAGCAGATTCATGGAGAAGCCGAAAAACTCTCATATGGTAGCTGCAAAAAGAGTACTAAGGTATGTAAAGGGAACACAAAGTTATGGTATTCTGTTCCCTAGCAAGAGTGTGTCGAAGAATGGTAATGAAGTGTTTGGCTATACTGACTCCGACTGGAGTGGAGACAAGAGTGGTCGAAAAAGCACAAGTGGGTATGTCTTCATGTATGGATCGACACCCATCTCTTGGTGCTCGAAGAAGCAAAGTATAGTTGCGTTATCCTCTTGTGAAGCAGAGTATGTGGCTGCTTCCTTTGCAGCATGTCAAGCATCATGGCTGAGCATGCTACTGGTCGAAATTGGAGTGCACAGGGTCGAAGCAATGAAGTTGTTGATCGACAACAAGTCTGCGATAGATCTCGCCAAGAATCCTGTTGCACATGGTAGGTCGAAGCACATAGAGACCAGATATCACTTCCTGCGTGACCAAGTAAACAATGAGAAGCTGAATCTGGAATATTGCTGTTCAGAACTTCAAGTAGCTGATGCAATGACCAAGCCATTGCAAAAGGGAAGATTCGAAGAACTGAGAACAATGCTTGGGATGATGTCGCTCAACAATGTGAATTAGGAGGGAATATTGAGATATGCCTTGTAATTCTATTGCTTGTAATTATAGTAGGTGTAGTTAGAAACCTAGTCGAAATGGGCCAGTCGAATGGGCTAGTCGAAATTATGGGCCTGAGCCTGTTTCATTGTATATAAATATAGACGTCAGTAGCATGTAATTTAGAACCCTACTTTTATGAAATTCAGTGCATCTTTTACCTAATATTATATTGCCCTATTCATTCCTCTTGTCCTTAGCGCCGCCACTTCCTTTCTTGTCTCTTTCACGTGTTTATCCCCAACATCTCTCTCTCTCTCTCTCTCTCTCTCTCTTCACATTTCATTTTTTTATCTATCTATTTAATCAAAACACTAATCATCAACTATCTATTTTCTTTTTGTCAAAAAAAATCAACTATCTATTTTTCAACTATCAAGTATCTATTTAATCAACTCAACCGCTATCAAAAATACCAAACTACCCATGTCTAAAACATCTATCTAAGAAAATAAATAACTAATCAAATTACCAATTTGCCCACTTAGGTCTTGGGTTCGAATCCAGCCTTGAACATGCAGCAATGTTAAATCTCTTGATGGATTGTCGCCCATTGTGGTCCTACCCGACTCGAGGGATTAGTCTCTGCAGTTGCGTGCAGAGGATACCCCGTTTATACCAAAAAAACATTACGTATTGTTGATACAGTTTCATTATTTTGGATTTCTTACGGGAAATGTAACACGTTGTCGATATAATCATTTTTGTATTTGTTTTCATGAATGTCTTTATTTCTTATAAATGGACATTTTTCTTGAGCCGTGAAAGTACTTGATATTGTCGAAAAAATTATTTTTCATTTTTTAGTTTCAACGGGTAAACATTCCATGTTATTGCTATAATTTCATTACTATTAATGTTTTTTGGTGGAACGTTACACATTGTTAAAATAATTATTTTATATTCTGTATTTGAAATACAACGGGAAAATATTACATGTTGTTAATATAATGTTACTACTGATAAAATGTATTTCGCGACGATCAGAAATGTCAAATCTAAAGTTGTGAAACTTCATTTATTAATAACATGAAAGATTTATACAAAGAATATGATGTTACCCGTGCGCATACACGGGTATACTTCTAGTGTTATTTCAAAATATAGTTTTATTTAACTTATTTTACTCTATCTATTTAAGTTATCCTTTTAAAGATACCACTTATTTAATGTTATTGTCGAACAAATTCCTAAAAAAAAGTAAATGAGGAGAAATGATAATTTGAGTAGGGAATAGATCCCTCTTCAATAGAAAGTTTTTTTAGTTCACACTCTTATGTACACTATTTTTTCATGATAAACTCTCTCAGACACTTTTTAATAGATGGTTCGGATTTCACATCAACTTAATATCGCGCGAGAGAATCTTTTCTCAATTTGAGTAATGGTGATGCATTTATTTTTCTATCACATCAAAAAAAACTAAGCCATTTTACTAACTTTTTAATTATAATTATTGTTCTGGACCGGACAAAGAGGCTTATTCATCAATTGAGTATAGATTGCCTCAATCACTTTAGTCCATATCCACAATATACAAGCCTAATTATGACTATCATACTTTGATGAATCTGATCAATTCTATCAATCCGACGTCTCACAACGGGCACGATTCCCTATAAATACTCGCTCACATTCCCATTAAAAGGTACATTTTGATTACTAGATATTACTTCTTTCATATTCCCTATACTGACTTGGGCGTCGAAGTGGCATCGCGGGTGCCATCCCGCATTCAACACTTTGCTCGGATTGTAAGAGACCTACCAACAACAGTCACTGCAGCAATGTTAGGTACAGAACAATTATGTATTTATTTCTCATAATTGAGTCGAAAAATGAGTCACTGGGTTTGGTGTTTATGGAGGAACATTCCGCTCATGATACAATCTGTGGTTTGGATTTGAATTATATATTTTGTACGCTATCTATAAATATATTCTATTGTAAATCATCGTTAATTTTGGTAGTTTACCCTTGCCTTGTATGAGGTATGCCTTCCTAATCTATTTTTAAAAATAAACTCAAGTATTTTATTAGCTAGCCCCATAACCCATGTGATGCACGGGATTGACTAAATTCCTTCGTGTAAATGAGTAATAAAATTTTTACACATTTATTAGCAAACCTCCTTTTAAACATTTATGCTCGTTTTTTTTTTAACTGTACAGAGCTTGTCCACTATGGGAATCGAACTCAGGAGCACTCAGTCGATCCCGTGTCCCAGGGTAGCTTATGACAGGAGACCAATGGTGTTGGTTTGTAAAATATATAGTCAAGTAAATGTGAATAAAAATAAAATTATAACAATAAATTAAAGGCAGATTTATTTTGTACCCCCCCATTGTACCCCATACCCCCCAAATTGACCAAACGAACCAAAATACCCCTAAAAAATGTTAAAAAAATGAATTCATTCCTCATTCCATCATATTTAGAGGTATTTCCGGAAGCCAAAATGACTTCCGGAAATACCTCTTTTTGAGGTATTTTCGGAATTTCCTAGAAATTATTCTTTCGGAAATACCGTAAAAAATGGTATTTTCGGAAGCCAGAAATAGGGTTTTTCCGGAAATACCTCAAAAAGAGGTATTTCTGGAAGCCATTTTGGCTTCCGGAAATACCTCTTTTTGAGGTATTTTCGGAAAACCCATATTTCTGCCTTCCGGAAATATGTGTATTTCCGGAAGTTTTTAAAAAATATTTTTTTTAACAAAAAATTAGGGTTATTTTGGAGATTTATGGTAAAATGGGGGTATGGGGTCTAATGAGGGGGGTAAAAAAAAGTGTCTAAATTAAATAAGAAGATTATAAAATTTAAAAAGAATATTAATAAAAGACGTTGAATGTTGCGAGAGCTTTGATAGAAGTCACAAATATCAAGACTTGTAATTACCAAGGTTACTTTGAGAAATTCCTAGAGATCCCAAACTACTCTTGGGTTTTCTATTTCCTTGTAATAGTTTTCAATAAATGTAAGATTTAATTTCTAATGTAATGTGGTTTTGATTTGAGTCTTGTTGGCAATAGAATAGGTTAAGGTCTTTACTTACTTTGATGTGACCATGGGCCTTGTTTTCCTATCTCTAAGTGGGTTGTATGTTGGGCTTAGGATCCATTAGACCCAACATATAAATACTATTCCACTCATTGTAATTGGGAGACTTGGAGGAAATAAAATTTTGATTTTTGAGAGCATAGTTTTCTCTCCCTTGGTTCTTGGAATGGAACCTTGAGCACCTACCTTTGAGGCTTGGAGAAGCTCAAAGCGGCGTGTGGTCTTCATCTTCTTCCCAATCCCAATGAAGAAGTGGCGGACATCATTCTCCACTTCATCTCTATTCTTTCCACATTTGATTCTTTCTTCACTTTTGTGTTCTTCAAGTAAGTGTCATCATCTAATCTTGAAATTGTGTTCTTGTTCATCATCATGACTTAGAGATTCATTAAGATTTGTAATTTTCTAGATCCTAAATTTAGTGATGAATGTGTGGATTCACATAAAGTGGTATTCAGAGCTACATGAATCTTACAAATTTTGAGTCTCAATTCAGTTTTGGTTCTAAGATTCAATCAAAATTTGGCATAATTTTTTTTCTCACACAAATTCAATTTTTGAGCCATTTTTGTTTTTGAGTGATTTGAGTTTTTGATTCAAATTCTTGATGAATTCCTTTATTAAAGTGTTAGATCTGAATATTTGAATTTTAAATTCAGTTAGATCTTGAAATTTAAGTCACAATTGATCAAAATTTTGAGATCTAGATCTAACAAACTTTGTAGAGGTAAAAATTAGTCAAAACAGAAAAACTATTCTTCTTTCCTATCCTACTTTCTGCAACAGTTTCTGTTTAGGCCAGCAACACTGTTCATGCTTGTTTCTTTTTCTTCCGCTCGAAATTCGATTTCGTTTTTCTGTTGATTTCTTTCCAATTTTTTTTGTGCGTCTTGATTGTGGTTACATTTACAACGGATTACATATTTCTTTCATTGAATTTGAGCAAGATTTTATCCAAATCGAAGTGAAAACCGAATCAATTCTCATTCTTCGAATTTCTATTTCGCGCTCATTTCTTGTTCGTTTTTAATGAAATTTGTTGCTAATAATCACTTTCTGCAGTAATTTCGCACCTATTGCAACTTGTTTGATGAATTTTGGTTGAGTTTTGAGCGTTTTCCCCAATTTCTAAAACCTAAACGCGATTTCGGTGATATAATCGCTTTTTGGTTTAGTTCTTCGCATCTTTTGTTAAAATTGATGGTATATTTGGAATCCTTATGAAATTTCGCATGAGATGCACTACTCATTTGTATGATTTGGTGCTGAATTGCGAAATCTGGAAAATGCTCATCTTCTTGATAATCTGTTCTTCAATTCTATACTTCAATCTGAAACTGTTGATGTCAAACTTCAATTTGTAATAGTGAATTCAATATAGCTCCATTTACGGTGATTCAAAAGCCAAGTTATTCGTCTCAAAATCTACTATTATTTGAGAGACTGAAAAGAAATTCTGAAAAAAAAAAGAAAATACTGCAAAAAAAACACAATAGCAAAAAATAGTAAAATTGTCAAAAGAAAAAAAAAGCAAAACCTAACCGCGGGAGCATCAAAATAATTCAAAAAATTCCAAAAAAATTCCTATTGTTTCTATACATTTTTTGGATCTTTGTGCAATTTTGTCAAAAATTTTGGGGACCTTTGGACCATTTTTCCCTTGGAGGCTTATTTGCTCACTTTGTTGTAATTTCTTTGGTGCATTGCTACCAATCTTTTGAGTCTCTTTTTTATAGTTTAAATTTTTCTTTAAATACTCTATATTTGTTTTAGCTTTTCTAATTTTTTTATTTTAGTCTTTAAAATTCCTAAGTTTGCCGTAGTAGTTTCTTCTTTCTTGTCATTCTTTGGTGATAGACTATACACCCTTTGAGATCTCAAGTAATATCAACATCAAAGGTGGAAAGAGGCTTTTGAGGTTTCTTTTCAAGGTCTAAAGGAGGATAAGAGTGACTTGAGTGACCTACTTTATATTTGTGTGCCCAAAAACCATGAGTGAAGAGTGTTTGTTCCTAAAAAGCCTAAACACGAGTGAAGTGACACTTGGAGAGGTAAACGCTTTTTGTGAGGACTTATTGATGACTATTTTTATACTAACATTCTCTTGTAGGTACACACAAATTATTGCATGATGAAGTCCATATTTGATAGGAGGTATGATTCACCATTGAGGTACGATTCCCCAATGAGATATGATTCTCCTAGGAGATATAATTCCCCAAAAAGGTATCATTCCCCTATTAGATATGACTCTTCTTGTGAATATTATGACAAAAGAAATAGGAGGCCTAGCTGTGTTGTTGAGGAGAATGAAAGGAGCCATAGAAGGAGGGACATCAAAGAAGAAAAATCCTCCAAGTATACCCACACCAATACTTGGAAGGCCAATTCAAAGAGGGAGGAAGCCTATACTCCTAAAACGGTAAAAGATAAAGCTTCGGCCATAGTGCCAAAGTGTAAGGAAACTTTCTCTTCTCCTACTACTATTCCTTCTACCTTTCATACTAGATGTCTTGTGTCAACTAGATTATGTTGTTTGCAAATTGATGTTGGAAGTTGTGTTAATTAGGCTAGCACTCGCTTAGTCACAAAGCTCAATCTTCCCACCCTCAATCATCCAAACCCATACAAAATACAATGGCTTAATGAGCAAAAAGAAATAGTTGTGGATAAACAAGTGCTTGTTAGTTTTTCCATTCATAGGTACAAAGACGATGTCTTATGTGATGTTGTCCCAATGAATGTCGGCCACCTAATCTTAGGAAGGCCATGGCAAATTGATACAAAAGCAATCCATGATGGATTTACTAACAAATACTCATTTATGCATAAGAATTTGAAAATTGTTCTTTCTCCCCTTAGTTCTCAAGAAGTTTTGAAAGACCAAATCATTTTGAAAAATAAAATTGAGGAGGAGGAAAAAGAAAGAAAGGCCAATCTCAAGTTGGAAGGCCAAATTGTAGTTGTGGAAGGCACCCCTAGTTTTGATCATGACACTCACAATGAATTACAAGGCAATAGGGTTGAGGAAAATGACCCAAAGAAAACAAAGAGCTTAATTGTAGTGCCTAACAAGGATCCAAAGAGGAAGGGTTGTATGTGCCTTAGGAAACCTTTGCATGATATATCATATGAACCCAGGGTTTTCACCTCTAACTATTTCCTTGCACATAGTTTTGTTAATTTCTTGTTAAGGAACTTCAAGGCACTTCCGAGAGTGAGCCCCAAAAGGGAAAGGTAAAGGTAATAGAGACACTTATTAATGTTGAAAAATTGCAAATGTATTATATTCTCCCTATACTCTTCATTCCTTATACTAGGTATGTTTTAATTCCTTGGAAACTTGCCTTGCTTTGGATTTTGCTTAAACATGTGTTTGGATTTTGCATGACTGGACTATTATTTGGGGTCACTCACTTTCCTTTTGATCCCGGTGGAGCCTAAGAAGTTAATGCATTAGTTTAGTTGTCTTTTATTTTCAAAATAAGTGATTTTCTCCATGCTTGATGTAGGTTTCCAATAAGGGGAGTTCACTTGAGGACAAGTGAAATTCAAGAGGGGGAGTATGACGTGAGTCCACGTGCATGGCTAGCCTACTCATAAGAGCTTGGATGGAATATCAAGACTTGTAATTACCAAGGTTACTTTGGGAAATTCCTAGACATTCCAAACTCTTGGGTTTTCTATTTCCCTATAATAGTTTTCAATAAATGTATGATTTAATTTCTAGTGTAATGTGGTTTTGATTTGAGCCTTGTTGGCAATAGAATAGGTTAAGGTTTTTAGTTACTTTGATGTGGCCATGAGCCTTGTTTTCCTATCTCTAAGTGGATTGTATGTTGGTCTTAGGATCCATTAGACCCAACATATAAATACTATTCTACTCATTGTAATTGGGAGACTTGGAGGAAATAAAATTTTGATTTTTGAGAGCATAGTTTTCTCTCCCTTGGTTCTTGGAATGAAACCTTGAGCACCTACCTTTGAGGCTTGGAGAAGCTCAAAGCGGCGTGTGGTCTTCATCTTCTTCCCAAGGAAGAAGTGGCGGACATCATTCTCCACTTCATCTCTATTCTTTCCACATTTGATTCTTTCACTTTTGTGTTCTTCAAGTAAGTGTCATCATCTAATCTTGAAATTGTGTTATTGTTCATCATCATGACTTAGAGATTCATATAGATTTGTAATTTTCTAGATTCTAAATTTAGTGATGAATGTGTGGATTCACATTACCTATCATGTGGTAAATTATTTAATTTCTCAATCAAGTCAATTTTGCCATGGTGTTTTGGGTGTTGTGGAAAAGAAGGAATGGGAAAGTGTGGAAAAATATAAGCAAACCAATTGCTATTTCGGTTCAGCTAGCAATGGATTATGTGCGCGACTGGTAGCTTGCACGCAGGAGGCCACACCGGGTGGAGAAGACAACAACATCATCAGAAACGCAAACGAGATGGAATAAGCCGAATGCAGGTACGCTGAAATGTAATGTGGATGCCACTCTTTTTGTACCGGAAAACAAATATGGCATTGGGATGTGTATAAGAGATGAGAATGGTTGCTTCATGAAAGAAAAAATAATGTGGTTTAATGGAATACCAGAACCTCAAGAAGCTGAAGTAATGAGACTATGACAAGCATTGAAGTGGTTGAAGGACTTAGGCTTGGAAGCAATGGCCATTAAGATGGATTATCTTTATGTGGTCAATGCGGTAACAAATGTGATATCCGGCAACACAAACTTTAGTGTTTTGATATCTCATTGTAATGATTTACTTTCACAGTTTTTAAGCTACATGATTGGCTTTGTTCGGAGGCAAGCGAACATTGTTGATCTTTGTTTGGAGGCAAGCGAACTTTGTTGCTCATGCACTCGCAAGAGCATCAAGACAATATGTTAGCTCCCAAATTCATTATTAACATGAAGCTATGGTTCCAAAGGGTCTTGGGTTCAATGGTTCAGTGGTTAACAAGCAAGCTATGGTTCAGTGGTTAAGTGGTTAACAAGCAAGCTATGGTTCCAAAGGGTCTTGGGTTCGATTCCCCCAAACGTTTTTGTGAAATACATTTCAATTACTAACATGCCACGTGGCAACCATCTATTGGCTGCTGACATGGCACCTGCCTATGCCATGTGTCCATGATGACATGAGATGATGACGTGGCGTTCAGTGACACGTGGCATAATGGTCCAATGGGATGATGACATGTGGCAGTGACATAATTGATGATGTCATGCTCACGTCATCACTGTTAGCCACGTCGGCTTTTTTTGATGGAAAATTGACCGAGGGGCTTAACCGCAAACGCTTAATATTTACAAGGGTCATTTTAAAGTTTTTTTTTTACTGGGGCTTAAATGGACTATGACCATATTTACAGGGGCTGAACATATATTTAAGCCTAATATATATTATCTTTTATCTTATCAAACACATGATTACATGCCTCTACCATCTTTCATATCATATTTTGTCTCTATCATATCCTGACCACCAAACGAGTTATACTAGCTTGAAAAGTTGTTATTGTAGGTTGTCATTTTTTTTTCAATTTGTAGGGCACTCATTTTCCTTTGGGTTTTTTCCCATTGAATTTTGGTTTTAGGAGGTTTTAACGAGACCCTCATCTTCGTACTTATTCCAGTTGGAGTATCCCTTGTACTAACTTCTGAAACCTGCCTGGCCACGTGCAAACGGCTTTACGCGGGGGAACCTGACTGGCCACATGTAAATCCGGTTTTGCTAGTCCGTGTGGTTCTCCCTTCCTAACAGAGTTAAGATTCGAACCCGGGACATTGGAGTGAGATTTGAGCTTAGTTACCACTCAGACCAACCCTTGTTGGTGTCAATTAACTTCTTTCTAATAACATGTCATTTTGTTATTAGTCGATGGTGAAAAATATATACACACATAAAATGTTGTATATAAATCAAATCCACACCTTTTTATTCTTAATCAACCTTATTAAAGCAATCTTTAAAAGTTACTTTTTTTATAAGCAGTGTTAGTGGGGTGGGAGAATCTTAGTTTCCGGAGTTTGAACTCGAGACCTCCTTCTTGCACTCTTTTTGGTGCACTCCTTCAATATCTCTTAGCTCGCCAACTGAGCTACCTACTTGAGATTCTTTAAAAGTTACTTAAAAGCAGAATAATTTTTCTTATTAAATGCCTCTTCAACTTTCATATATTCTCAATAAAAATATCTAAAACAGCACTTTAAAGTTATTTACTTATTTTTAATTCTACTATAACATTTGAACAAAAAATAATCTCCCCGACTTCATTGCCAATGACACCAACGTATATATCCTTGTGTGCCTGCCTGCTTTGCCACTTCCCCCAATAAAGCCTTTCACAGTTCAACTTCATTGCTGCATTGACTCCAGTTTGGAAATTGTGGGCCCTACATAGTACTACATTAGTCACAGTAGAATGGTAGTTCCGTAAATAATGTGTTTCGGTTTCAAACAGACAAATACAAATAAATAAATAAATAAACAAATAGAAATTAAAAAAAAAAGCTTATAGATGACTGAAGAGCCTTACGCACATACATCCCTTTCTTTCCGTTTCTTTTTTTTCCGCTTTATTTTCTTTTTAAATATTCATGCTTTAATTTTTTTCACTTTATATCTATCTTCACTTTACTTTGTTCCGAATTCTTCTCCTTCTTCTGCTGTTTCCTCCCTTCTTTTTTTTTTCATCTGTTATTTTCTTCCTCGGTTTTCTTTCTTATAACCACTTTGTCAAAAGAAGAAACTTCATCAATGGCTGACATTACTCATCTACCTATGGAACAGCTTCAAGACCTTGAGTACTGCATAGACTCCAATCCTCCATGGGGTAGTACCTTCTTTCTCTCTCTTCTCAACTTTTCATAATCCACACACATGCACAAAGGGTTTCTGTGTCTTTCTCTTGTTTCAAAGCAGCTTATATCACTCTCATTCCACACTCTTTATTGCTTCTGATGTTCCTTTTCATCTATTTCTGTCTCTATCTGCTAAAAAAATTTAAAAAAAAAATATTGTTTTTCAGTTTTGAAGCACCATTTCAATGTTTTGGCCTTTCTCCATTTACAACTTACAAGTGCTTTTTTTTACCATCACATTTAGATGAGTTGAACAAAATGACAGAAAGCTCTTTACTTTTTTTTTGTTAAAGTTTTTTTTGTTGTTGTGGTAATGTGTGTGCTATACGTTAGGTTTGGGTTTTCTGTATGGGTTGTTTCAGCTCCTAAAGTTTTGCAAGGTTGTTACTTTGTTGAGAAAATGTAGGACTCTCAAATCTTCCGTTAGTTTTTTTTTTTTTTAAATTTAAAACCTGTTTCTCCTTGCTCTTTGGTTTTGTTTGAGGTTAATTTTATTCCATAAAAAAATCTACACTATTAACTCTTTGGTGTTGTCAAAAAAACCATTTCGATTTTTTTAATAGATGTGTCTTTCAATAACATTTCTACAAGTCATTATATGGTTTTTACCTTTTTAACCTGTAATGGCCCCGCATACAACATAGACTAATTTACTTCTTTGAATTATTTTGTTTATATATTTTTTTTCTGGGTTCTTGAATTCCTCGGCAATGTCTTTCAAATCTACTTGTTTAGTTGACAGAAACTGAAGAGAGTTGTGAAACTGAATCTAAAGAAGTTATTGGAACTAGGAGAAACTTGGAATTGAAGGATTTAGTTTCTGTTGTCATGATGAGGAATATTTAAAGACATTAATTTCCCTGACTCTCTGTTAAATGCTGTTAAATGCTTTATACTTATAGTATGCATTAACTTTCCAGGGATTTAGATACTCTCCTTTTATTCAATTTTTATTGTGACATGACCCACCATTAATTAATTATGTTGGGGTCCAACAATTTTATACAGTTAAATTTTGTATTTTTCTCTCTAAGGGCCCTCTTTGTTATTTCACGAAATAAGAGAATCCGGGTCCATGTGACATGTCCTAGCTTGGTTACAAATAGTTGTTACACTGAATACTAGGCAATTTTACATTTTGTTGGTTGTCCATGGTAGAATGTACTACGTTTTTATTTCTTTTGATTTATGCTGTAAAAAAATAAGATGAAAGTTTTATGAAGATCATCTGATTATTAGTACAGTAACTGTGGAAGACAGATTAGTAGATTTTCACACCTTCTTAAAGATATATATCACTATATAATGACCAATCTAGCACCGACACACCGACACTTCAAATTGAAGACGTGTCAAACACCGACACCAACATTTCAATTGCTTCCATCTTTTCAAACTATTATCAGTGTCTACGTGTTTGTGTCAGTGTTGTGTGTCCATGTCGGTGCTTCATAACTAACAAGTTGATTATGAGTAGCTAGTCTATAGTTCTATTTCAGATTATAAACATTAGGCCTTCTTTTATTTTTAAGCTAGAAGTTTGTACAGTGTAAACATTTTCTTGAGTATTTCAATTGCAATGTGGGGGAGTTATAGAGTTGCTGCATTGCAAGAGAAACCAATTGCCAATGCTGCATGATTTCATGTATATATTGTGAAAGTTATGATTTAAGGGGAATTCATTTACATGCTATTACCTTGATATTGTGAATGTTCTAAGGTCCAACTGTTCGACTATTTAATATAAGCGTTCAAAAATGAACTCTTGGACACAGAACAAGTGTACAATTTATACCATAAAGATTGAAATATCGAATGTAGGGTATTTAGATGGGGTGCGGGTGTATAGATAACCGTATGTCCATTTCCTCTCACTGTGAGTGCCTTGTTTTGCAGCTGA
Organism: Astragalus membranaceus; assembly: GCA_039519185.1. Classification (NCBI taxonomy): domain Eukaryota; kingdom Viridiplantae; phylum Streptophyta; class Magnoliopsida; order Fabales; family Fabaceae; genus Astragalus; species Astragalus membranaceus. Next base: position 51,673,327 of record CM076848.1, read on the forward strand.
AACTATCCTATTAGCATTTCAAAACTACATATTGATGCTTGGCACAAGTGTGATGATACCTTCATTGCTCGTTCCCGCTATGGGAGGAAGTTCGGTAAGTTGAATTTTCGTTCCTTGTGTTCTTTCTTTCCACTACCAAAATTTAATTTAGACAGCCATTTGGTGCTGATTTTTAACTGTTAGTGATTTGATTTCTTGTTCAACTAGGGCGACAAGGCACGAGTAATACAGACGCTGCTATTTGTATCTGGCATTAACACACTTCTCCAAGCACTTTTTGGAACAAGATTGCCTGCAGTAGTTGGAGGTTCATTTGCATATGTTATTCCAATTGCTTATATTATTAGTGACTCCTCATTGCAACGAATTAATGATCCTCACGAAGTAAGTTTCCTGCTTCCTTCTCTTCATTATTGTGCGTTTAGAAGAACTTACTTCTTCAAATCCTGGATATATGATTTATCTGCTATCTGCTATGGGCACTTTTAGGGAAACATTTTTTGATGTGATAGTATAGAAGCCAGAAATCAGGATTTAATATTATCGACAAACTTCAATGACAATTCTGAAGAGAACATAGGAGGAATTTAGTTGCAGATATGCTAATTATCGATCGACTTAAAAATCACTGGTTATCAACTACCAACTTCTTTAGATTCTTATTATGATGTTGTAGATGAATAAAACTATTGACATGGAAAATGATGTTCAAACTTAAAAGTTTCTTAGAAATAAATATACTTATTATTGTTTTATTTGATAGGGTATTGAAAGAGATCTTGCCGTGTGATTGGTTTGCAGAGATTTATACATACAATGCGAGCAATACAAGGAGCTTTAATTGTAGCCTCAAGCATTCAGATTGTCCTGGGTTACAGCCAAGTCTGGGGACTTTTTTCAAGGTGTTTTAATTGCATGTAACATGTTTGTAAATTGAAAATAGTCAAATGATTCTCAAGCATTTACATGATAATCATCGCTCTGCAGATTTTTCAGTCCTCTTGGCATGGCCCCGGTTGTTGGATTGGTTGGATTAGGATTACTTCAACGAGGATTTCCAGCGGTAGGCGTTGCTCAAATCTCTATTTTCTTTTCTATGCAAAAATGAGCTAATGACTTGGCAATTTAAATGGTATTTTCCATATTACAATAAGTTTATATAATTTACTTGTTTTTCATTTCAGTTGGGAAACTGTGTAGAAATTGGTATACCAATGCTGTTGTTGGTCATTGGATTGTCACAAGTAAGTGATTTAGTGTAACCAGATCGTATGATGTTTTATCAAACTGATACTTTTTTTCTTCGGACGAACTAATTTGGTGTACATTGCAGTATCTCAAGCATATGAGACCATTTAGAGACATTCCTATCTTTGAGCGTTTTCCGGTTTTGATCTGTGTGACAATTGTTTGGATCTATTCAGTCATCTTGACTGCCAGTGGAGCTTACCGACATAGACCTACCCTAACACAGAACAATTGTTGTACAGACAGAGCTAATTTGATTTCAACTGCCCCATGGTACCTAGAAATAACGATTTTGTATGGTCCGATTTGTTAAATAGTTTTGGTAAATTCTCAAGTTTCTTTTCATGCTTATAGGTTCATGTTTCCGTACCCTCTCCAGTGGGGTCCGCCCACATTTTCTGCTGGCCATTCATTTGCTATGATGGCTGCAGTTCTTGTTTCAATGGTGGAGGTATCGATTTTCATTCCTAGTTATCTTTCAGTGCTTCTGTAATTAGTATTCTTGTGGTGAAACTTGTTCAACGGGTCACAAACTTTTCCCTAACTGGGACTAAAATAGACAACAAAATGAATTCAAAGGGAATTTTCAATCATCATGAGAACCTTTATTGTCTCTTGCTATTTTTGGTGAATTTTCAATAGTGACTTGACCATGCACTTTTCTTTGCAGTCAACTGGTGCATATAAAGCAGCATCTCGTTTGGCGATTGCCACCCCACCTCCCGCTTATGTGTTGAGTCGAGGCATTGGTTGGCAGGTAAGTTACGTGGTAGTGGGCTCACAGTTCAATTACTAATATGGAATTGTCTAAAGCTTATGCCTCATCATTAATTTGAATTATGTCAAAATATCAATCCTGTGACTTGAAGTGCTGTAAACATTCATATCAATTAAGTGTCTGAGAGCTGATCTTATTAATTTTGCATAGGGAATTGGTCTCTTGCTTGGTGGTCTCTATGGAACCGGTACGGGGTCGACTGTTTCTGTGTAAGTCCCTTTATTGATTTACAATTACAAATTTCTTGGTCTATATATGATTCTTTTGTCTTTCTATAGTAGCTTGAGCATCATGGTTGGTTGTTTGATTATTCCAGGGAAAATGTAGGACTTCTTGGCCTGACCCGAGTTGGAAGTCGCAGAGTTGTTCAGATTTCTGCTGGTTTCATGATATTCTTCTCTATTTTAGGTTAGTATTGAAATCAATCTTGATCTAATTAAAAGCGGTTTTGGATTTTCTGGTGGCAATTAGCAATGAGAAAAAAAGAAGACAGTTTCACTTACCTCAGGGATTATGCTTTATTTTTCTTCTGTATCTGCAGGGAAATTTGGAGCTGTGTTTGCATCTATACCCTTCCCAATATTTTCTGCATTGTACTGTGTTCTATTTGGTCTTGTTGGTATGTCATCATCTTGAGTGAGATTCATTGTCGTGCGTTGCCTTGTTGATTGTCCATGTTCCTCTGATAACTAACGCGTTTCCTTCTTCATCAGCTGCAGTTGGAATATCATTTCTTCAGTTCACAAACATGAACTCTATGAGAAATCTTATCATCATTGGCCTCTCATTGTTCCTTGGAATATCTGTGCCTCAATTTTTCACGGAATTCTATACTAGTTCACACCACGGTCCTGTTCATACCAACGCCGGATGGGTGCGTGTTTTCCTTAATACTATATTACTATGTTCAAAAGATGTTATCTGCAATTATTTTTTTGACAACTTGTTTGCAGTTATTTTAAGACCTTATGAAAATGTATCAATATCTATGAACTTTTACATGTAACTATGCTTTATTAATAATGCTCTTGATTCTTTTTTTTTTGTCATCTTTGCAGTTCAATGCATTCTTAAATACCATATTCTCGTCGCCACCAACTGTCGGTTTGATTGTAGCAGTGTTCCTAGACAACACTCTTGAGGTTGAAAAGTCGAAGAAAGATCGAGGGATGCCGTGGTGGGTGAAGTTTAGAACATTTAGAGGTGATAACAGAAATGAAGAATTTTATACTTTGCCATTCAATCTCAACAGGTTCTTCCCACCAACGTGATGATGATCTTGAAAAAATGAGACTCAGTAGATTAGAATTTCTTGGATCTGTACATTCTAAGATCCATAACTAACAAATGCTATTATTCTTCCTTTTACCATTACCCAATTTTTTTGTGGACCATATAGACCTTGGTCCAATAGAGGATTGTAAAAGCATTAGGAACCATGCTTTTTGTAGATTCAATAAAATAAAATTTTGGCTACTTTATTCTCCCTTTTTTATCTGTGGTTGTGTGTTGGTGGATACCATACCAGGCTGGTAAAGTTCTTCAAAGGGGGAAGCAGAAGCAAATATGATTCCTTTTGCCTACTTACAACTAAGTAATGACTTATATTTAACAGTTGAATTTAGTCAATTTACTGAATGTGTACAATCACATTTTCCCTCTTGTTATAGCTCACTTTCAAGTTATTTCTGCTTTCATGTAATTCTCTATTGTAAAGTGTCATGAAAACAGGTTTCACTGCTGCTTTAGATTAAAAAGAAGCTGGCAATTTTTTTTTCTAATTTTACTTTGTTGGTATATGACTATATGGCAGTCATTACCTGCTTAGCGAAACTAATATAAACTTTATTTAATAATGAAATATATTGAGATCTCACTGGTATAATTTAAGCAATTTAAAGTGATCGAACTATGACCTAGAGGTCTCATTGGTTCGATGTTCGGCCCGTTTTTAAAAATAATTGCGACCCACTTACACTGATGTGGGGTAGATAAAAATAAGTTATTTATCTATTGGGGAGGATAGCAAGGAATGGATTCTCTACCTTGAGGGTGGAAAAATGCACAAGTCTTTGTCTCTATCTCTCTCATCTCTCGTTTTCCCTCTCCTATTTTTTCTTTATATTTTTCTACATTTTCTCTACTCTTTTATGCTTAAAATCATCTAAAGGTATGTCTTTTCCCGCCATCAAGGTAGAGAATCTATTTCCTGATGACGGGGAGCTACTACCTATCGCGTGCCTAAACAAAAAGTGCAAGCAAACACACATTTACATGCAAACACTCATTTACATACCTAATTGCACGCGCTTATTACACATTCCATCTTACTATCAGAAATTGAACTATAGCAAAAGGTTTCAACTAAAACGATGCAAATTCGAGAACGATGTGAAAAACAGAAGCTTTCATTCGAGTTTATGTTTTTCACATCGTTCTCGAATTTGCATCGTTTTCGGTGAACCTTATGCTATAGTTCAATTTATGTACTCAACACAAGTTGAACGCAATTTGTTTGACACAAATTGGTTTAGAAAATGGGCAAATAAGAGCCAAAACACGATTTATAGATGCGACTTGCTTCATCATGGTATTTTGCATTTCAACGCTTTTTTAAACAAAATAATTGTCATGTTTTGATTTCTTGTTAAATTTCGAGCATTTTAGGCTTAAGAATCGTTGCTCTATAGCAAAATTGCCATTGTTGAGATTGGAGGTTTTTTTAACTTTAAATTCAAGATTTCGATTCTAGAATTGATTTTGCGCATAAGCACTTTTTTGAGGTTAATTTTGGTTCCATTGAATTCATTGCGAAATTTTATTCAAGTTAGAGTCCAGTTTCATTCAATTTTATCGCGTATTGCATGAGCTATTTAAGAAACAAGAAATCAAAGTGTTCTTGGTGTTCTTGAACACATTCGTAACGTTCTTCATTTTTCTGCGCTTTTTTTTAAAAGGACCAAGAAAAAGATATGAAAAATAAATGACCAAAGTGAGAGAAAAAAGATAAAGGACCAAACGAAAACAGATATGAAAGATAAAGGATCAAAGTGAGACAAAAAAGATAAAAGGACCAAACTCACGGATATGAAAGATAAATGACAAAAGTGGAAAAAAAAAAATATAGGACCAAACTGAAACTTTGGTCAAAGATAAATGACAAAAAAATACAATTTAGCTTAATTTATAAGATAACATTTATAAATAATCTTGCAACTCAGGTTTTTTATTTTAGTTCACTTCCTTTTCTAAAAACAACTACTTAAATGTCGTATTTACACTTCTCACCACTCTGTATTTGAATTTTGTAAAAAAAATCATGCGGAGAAAAAGATTGAAAACTTAAATTATAACAGTGAAGGGATGAGTTTTAAACCTAAACCTACCTGTCCTCTCTTCTTTCTTACTCACCCATCAAAGGGGTTGGTTTTAGATTAATTTTTGACTTAGAATCATCCCTCTGGATTGTTTTTTCTGTCTTTTTTTATCCAAATAAGTGATTAATTACCACGTAGATCTAGCTTCTATTGCGTATTTTTTCTTGACTTCGTCGCTTGAGTGCGGCACTATTATTGTTCGTCGTCTTGGTGCAGCATTTTTTATTTGCTGTCTTGTTGCAATGTTCATTTGGTTTAGATCCACAGATCAACTTCGATCCATTGCAGATTCAACCAATGACTAGGGCCTCAAAGTTACAGATCCAGAGATATGGGTACTCTGATGACTTTTATTTTGTCACATTTGTAGGCACTTTTCCGTTTTATGCTATTAACTTGGGTGTTGTGGGTTTGTTCGCAGATTCATCCTTTGTGTTTTTAGCAATGTTGGATTTGTATTATGATCAATGTAATATCTATTAATTTGAACGAACGAATATCTTTTTTAGTTATAAAAACAGTGAAGGGGTGTGGGTTTTTTTTAAAGAAAGACTGGATGTGAGTTAATACTGCTATAATTATGTTTTCTTTTAGCTTCTAAACATGTTCCTAAGTTAAAGGTTATTAATAAGGAGAATTTTAAGCGGAAAGCTCAGATTAGAAGTGTTCAAGTGAATAAGAAAGCTTTTAAAGGTGTCAATAATGTATCTTGGGATGGTTTGGATCCTAATTCTTTACTAGGGTTTACTAAGCCATCTAATGCTCAGCAAGTTTTATCCATGAATGTGTAGCAACATTCAACTGTGGATAGGAAGCAAGGAGAAACTTCAAGAAATGAGATTATAGACGCAGCCATGCAATCTAATGAATGTGTAAGCAAGGAGAAGCTTTATCCATGAATGTGTAAGCAAGTGTCGCTTGTGGTTAGGCAGGCGCAGAAGATTCAGAAGTTGGTTAGTGTCACTACCTCCGTCCAATATGCTACTAACTCTTATACTATTAGTGGATATAATATTGAAACTCCAATTATTCAATCTAAAGCAAATGTCATCAATGATATGCATATTGCTAGTCATCTTTGGAGTGATTCTAATGATTCATCTTCCACTCAACCTCCTACTACTAGACTAGATTCGCTAAATGCCTCAATGTCTGATGCTACTTCTAACCCAGTGGTTTCTTATGACATGAGGATATTAGGAAAGTTTTGGGTTGATGTATTGGATCATGTAGATCCTATTGATATTGGTACCCAAAAAATAGTGGCACATAACATGGTAGAATTGGGAAAGCTTTGGAGTGATGTGTCGGATGATGTTCGTGATCCTGTGGCTACCGATACCCAAAAGAAGAAAATGAGGTAAGAAAAGAAATTAGTCGTTTGATATAATATACTTGTTCAAGAGCAAATTCTGCCCGTCTCCTTTTGATCTGGTTTTGTAACCTGTTTTATAATTTGTCTTTAGGATGAACTGTTTTAAGGAGTTTTTAAGTTAGGTCTATCTATTATTGCTTTGACTTCATTTTCTTTTCTTGTAGCGTATATCGTTTCACTTTTTTTTGTCATTTTTACCCCTCGTTAATTTTCTTAAATTATTTCTCTATCATGATTAAAATAAATTAAACAATTTTAAATCCTTAACTTATATGTCATTTTACATTTACTAGCCTCATCACCCGTGCGATGCACGAGGAGAGCTAGTATCGATTAAATTAATCCTTCTAATTAGCGACTAAAATAACTAAGAAGATCACATATTAAGAAAAACTTAAAAAGTTTCAACTAATGGATAAGCACACCAATAAGTCACAATAGTATTACAAAACCAAGAACATATAGTTGAAAAATTTGAAGTATTAGAGAAGCACATCAACATAAACACAACGAAACATAGTCTAACCATCCAAATTAGATTAAAGACCTAACTATGTCGAGTTTAATATTCCTGTAGTTCTATTGATCCTGAGTTACTGCTTTCCCCTCCTGACAATAAATAAGACGAAATAAAAAGCAAATAACTCATCAATAAATAAATAAATAAACGGCGAATAGCAAAGAGTTAAATAGTCACAACAAATGAGAGTAAGGTTAGAGTGAGGTGTATGTATGAAAAGTTGTGTTAGAATGAGGGGTATGTATGAAAAGTTAAAGAGTTAGAATAAGTAAATAAGATCAAGCTGAATAAATATTATAAAACAAATAAGAAAAATAAAGACAAAAGGAAGAAAAATTAAATAAAAAATGCATAAATATATTAAGTTAGTAAAGAGTTAAATAGTTAGAATAAATGGGAGTAAGATGAATATTTAAAACAAATAGGAATAATATAACAATAAATAAGACGAAATAAAAAGCAAATAACTCATCAAAAAATAAATAAATAAGACAAAATAAAAAACAAATAACTCATCAACAAATAAATAAATAAACAATATTATAAAACAAATAAGAAAAATAAAAATAAAAGGAAGAAAAATTAAATAAGAAATGCATAAATAGACTAAGTTAGTAAAGAGTTAAATAGTTAAAATAAATGAGAGTAAGATGAATATTTAAAACAAATAGAAATAAGATAACAATAAATAAGACGAAATAAAAAGCAAATAACTCATCAAAAATAAATAAAAAAATGGCGAATAACAAAGAGTTAAATAATCACAACAAATGAGAGTAAGGTTAGAGTGATGTGTATGATGAAAAGTTATGATAGAATGAAGGGTATGTATGAAAAGTTAAAGAGTTAGAATAAGTAAATGAGAGCAAAGTTAAAAGATTAAGTTAGTAAAGAGTTATAATAGTTAGAATAAATGACAGCAATATGAATATTTAAAACAAATAGGAATAATATAACAATAAATAAGACAAAATAAAGTGGCATGTGTGAGATGAAGGATGATTGAGTAAAAGAAGAGGCAAACCAATGAAAAACATTGAGAAGCCAGTGAACAAAACACATGTCAGTAGAGAAAAAAGAGAAGGAACTGTAATAAGAAAGAAAAATAAAGAAGGCATGTAAAGTTGATTTACTATTCACCATGTAAGAGTTGATCATAACCTTGCCGTTTGCAGGAAATACGTGGTTGAAGAAACATCTGCAGAAAAAACATTAATACAAAATCAAAAGAAAAATTAGAAATTGTTGACTATCTCCCCACTTCCATTGTATCTCTTCAAAATCTGAATCTTCTTCATGCCATGTTCCAAGGCACATTTCGAATTGCTTAGTAGTTGTGGAAATGTTTCCAAAGGATGACAATTTTAACTTCCTTCCTTAGACATATTCTTTAACACGTCATACCTCCTGTATATAGAGATATTGAATCAAAAATAATTCCATGGTTGCTGAAAAACTTAAAATTCTAAAGTGCTTACCATGAGGAAATGAATATTTTGTTCAGATTCCTCACCCCCCTCATGATTAGTAATATATGAAATTTTTGTTTGATTTATAACTCCACTATTCTTGTAAGGTAGTTCCTTGTTTTTTTGTGCCCTTTTCTTCATTCCAAATTTTTCAGACTTCAATTCTATGCCTCTGGAATCATTGAGAATAAACCAATGAGAAATATTATGGTAGAATAGTTTAAAATGCAAACCAATTTATTTTAATTTTCAAATTTGCAACCCAAATAAAAGAAGATAAACTTGTACAGTAAGCTAGGCTATAGATTGTGAGTCTGACCTTACAATATCTTGTCAAGCTCTCTTGATCCAGTGGTTATCTGATAATTGCTTCTCGTGGGGCATGAATAGGCACCAGCCTAGAAGATGTCAAAAAGAAAAGATAACAAACAACACAGATTGGTATATCTTCATTTCACCAGTAATATAATGGGCAATACAGTAAAGGTGAATGAGCGAACTCATACCTGCTTCAATAAGCCCTCTGAATATAGAGGTGCATAAGTATAAATAGAAATTTATAATTAAAGATCGAAAGCATTCAAATAAATAACTAAAAATATGATGAGATATGTGCAATTACCCTTTTACATAAGTTTATACACTACTTAATCGAGTATCACATCCAAAGCAAATTATTAAATTCTACAAAATTAGCTGCCACAACAATGCACATTGCAAAATATATAAGCTGGTTGCGACAAACATAGAAGTTAAGCAAATGTAAAATGTGTTTAGCGTTGGTTTTAACGGCCTACAGAATCTAAAGTGTTAATAAAAAAACATCTTGATCTGACAATTATATCAGTAGTGATTGCAGGATGTACCAATAGAAAGATATTTACAATTGCCTGTAAATCAAATTTTGCAAGCACAAAATGACAAATTTATGAGTATGTAGGACATTCTAAAGTAGACTATGTAAATCCATGAGCATGTATGAGATTCTAAGGTAAAGCTCTTTAAGTTCATGAACACTATATTTTCAACCTTCTTGACATTGAATATATCAATCCCAGAGAATACCATGGAAGTAGCTTCCGAGAATAGCACTCCAAAAGTTGGAACAATATTCAGCTAAAAATTGAGGGTAAGGAGGTTGTGTGTGTGGTGGAATACTGGTAGTAATGTATACAAAAAACCTATTTCCTCATACTAGTGGTTGCATCCTTCCATAACCTTGCCGAGAATCAATCCATAATTTTATTTAATTGGTTACTCGCTTAGAGATTTTACTTGTCACAAAACCACATTCAAATCTATAAAACTTTACCACCCCCTTAAAATCACCACAAATACCAAAAAGTGAATGACACTGTTATATAAAGCCAAAAAAATACCTCTTCAACTTATCAGTTACAATTCTTGATTGACAAATCAGTTGGAATATTAAAGATTCCAAAAGTGCATGAGTTGAAATGCCAAAAGTACATACTCACTATCAGAAAAGAAAACACTTAATATAACTTTTCAATTGGGGCTTATATAGAAGAAAGCCAAAAAAACAACATGATTTCTTTTCAATTGGGGCTTATATAGATGAAAGAAAACACTTACCAACCACTCTTGATGACCTTGAAAACATCCAGGTTAAAGCCTTTTAACAGCAACAACCATTCCTGATCCAGGTCAGACCCCAAATTTCTTGCATGCATCAGCAACTTTGAGAACCTGGAAATCTGAAGTTATTAAACAGGAATAAATATCATCAGCTTCCTATTCTATGGTTTTTTAAAAGAGAATGGCATACTTAACTTGGTGAACTCAATATCACATATACAGATGCATGAACTGAATGGCATACTTGGTCAACTCAATAATCAAAATTTGCTCACTTGATGTCCCTTAAAAATTAAAATTTTCAATTGATGGGAAAAAAATTGAATACAGGAAGTGTATGTCAGTTTCACTTAACATATAATATGTGTAAAAAAAATCAACTCAACAACATGCAATTGAACAGTAGCGAGGCTTCATATATTGTAATAAGTATTTGCAAGTTTTAAAAGAAAACAATGGTGTTAATACTAAAACAACGTTTTCAGAAAATAAAAAAGGCATACATTGAAGAACTCACACCAATAAACATAGAAGAAAGTTATAGCATTCAACTGCACTCTCCCCAATCGAATCAATAAATGGTCAGATCAATGTTTGCAGAAGTAGAAAAACAACATCAAAGAGTGATTCATGCGCTAACAGTGGCTTAGAAGGAGAAAACCTAAATCGATTAGAATAAGAAAAGCAGGGTTTCAGAAATTCCAAAAAAGATGAAAAATAAGATATAGAAAAAGGTTCCAAAATGAAAAACAATAAGGGGGATTGGTTGGAAAATTAGGAAAATAAGAAGAGAAAAGAGGCAGAAACTAAAACAAACAAAGCCTAGGTAAAAAGAAGGAAGAAACATAGCAATAGAAGAAGAATGAGGCTCACCGCAATGGAACCACTGCACTACGAATCCCACCGTATTCACACCACCACATCTCGGCCAGCGCCACACCATCTCTATGACCACCGTATTTCTCCATCACCGCTGCATCTCCATTCTCTATTTATCATCACTTTTCTATCTACTCGCCATGCTTTTCTCTCTCCTCACCGCGACAAGGCATCCTTTCTACCTCACCATCGCACCTCACCCTCTCCTTTCCTCTCTGTCTCTCTTTCCCCCTTCTCTCCCGCAACTCCTCTCTCTCTCTGTCCTGCTCGCAACTCCTCTCTCTCTCTTCTCTCTCACAACTCTCCTACAAATTTTTATTTTCCCTCTGTTGCTTATCTCTTTTGCTCAGGGAGACGGGAAACAAAGTGAGAGTGAGAGAGAAACAGTGGGAGAAAGAAAGAAAACGAGAAAGAGAGAAAGATGAAAAACTGACAGTACTGGTGGTTCAGAAAAGTAAGAGGGTGTGTCTCAAATGCAATGAAAATCTGAATTGAAATGACAAAAATACCCCTGAAGGAATATCTACAACCTTGGCGCCAATATTGGCCTCACGGTGTATCCGCTTAAAAGGAAGGATGAGTTAGTTTAACAACTAGTTTTACCAAATACATTGTTTGTCATTAGCTAGCTTATCTGCTAGCTCATCCGCTAGCTTATCTGTTGTCTGCTAGCTCCGTTTGGAAAACTCAATCTACTAGCTTTTAGCGGATCAACTCATTGTAGGTGTTTTTGACATGACTAGCTTATAACGTTTTTTCACTAGTTTATAGCGTTTTTGAAACACTACTTGAAGTAGTGTATAACTGCTTATAGTGTTTCATTTTTTCTACACTTTTACCCTTATTGTTTTAATTAAATTTCTCATTTATCCTCCATTAAATAAATATTCTCTCTCATTTTTTAGCATTAATTATAAATGTCTATTTATGTCACTTTATATTTATATGCTAGTTCAACTGCTAATTTTACCAAACACTTTAAATTCAATCTGATAGCTTGTCCGCTATTAGATATCCGCTATCAGCTCATTTACTATAAGCTACATTATCCGCTATTCGCTCTTTTTTTGCTAAACAGAGCCATAATCAGAAAATTTCCAACTTTTTATATTCTTCAACATTAAATGAACAATAAGACCCTGTTGTAGTTTTTTGCACATATTAAAAAAAATTAGTAGTGTAATTAATATTTATAATTTGTTTATGATTATTACTAAAATATCCTTTGTGTATAGAAGCATTCAATATTAAGTTTTCATATAACAAAATAACTTAGCAGTATTAATAAGGGATATATATATATATATATATATATATGTGTGTGTGTGTATGAAAAAAGAACAAGTATCTAAATATTACTAAAAAGTCTTATATTTCAAGGAAAAACAAAAGTGCTAAAAGAATTTTAATATTTGCGACAGAGGGAGTGTTTGTAAACTATCATTAAATTAATATAGGATGAAAAGAGTCAAAATTTTAATATTTGCGACAGAGGGAGAATTTTAATATTTGCGACAGAGGGAGTGTTTGTAAACACGTTATGACTTATTTTTTTCTATATGACTTAATATTAATTTAATCATATTTATTTATTTATAAAAAATTTAATTTTAAAATCATTAATTTGACCGTTGTAAAAAAATAATTAATTTTAGTAGTTTCACTAAATTATAAAAGGCTAAAGTGCTCCTGGGGTCCCTTATCTTTATTTAAAGTAACGAATTAGTCCTGTATGTTTTTTTTTGTCCCAAATAAGTCCTTTATCTTTCAAATTTTTGAGACATAAATCCTTTTTCGTTAACAGTGCTGATTTATATGTCAAAAAAAAGGATTTATGTGTCAAAAATATGAAACATAAAGGACTGATTTGGGATATAAAAGGATTTATGTGTCAAAAATTTAAAACATAAAGGACTGATTTGGGACAAAAAAAGATAAAGAACCAAATCGTTACTTTAAATAAACATAAGAGACCCCGGGAGCATTTTAGCCATTATAAAACTAGTATGTAATTATTTTTAGTAAAAAAGGGGTAAAAAAATTTATTTTTATGACAAACAAAAATTGGAAAAAAAGATATGAAAGGAATTTTTTTTTTAAAAGTTTCACTAAATTATAAAAATAGTGAGTAATTATTTTTAGTTAAAAATTTTATTTTTATGACAAACAAAAACTGGAAAAAAAAGATGAAAGGAATTTTTTTTAAAAAAAAAACAGTTTTTATAAAGGAATTTTTTTAAAAAAGTAAAAAGTTTTTTACAAAAATAAAAAATAAATAAAATCTGTACCATTTCACTATAGCGCGTCACTGTAGTGGAAAAAACTGCAAAAAGCTGCACGTCAGTACTGTAGCGCGTCAGCCTTTTTACTTTGTTGTTTTCTGCTTTTCGCAAAAAGCTGTTATTTTTTTGTAGATTTGTGGTAAAATGACGAAAATGCCCCCAATTTTGGACAAATGGCAGATTTTTAAGATGTCTAAATTGGACATTTTCCTAGCATGTGATTTTATTATAGTGAAGTAGACTTTCAAAAAGTTAAAACAATAAACGAGTTCATTCATCTTTTTTTGTTGGTGTTCTGGACTGGACCAAGAGGTCCATTAGCAAAACCAGGGGGTGCGTTTAGCAATTGATATGGATCAGCCCAACCAAATCAGCCCATATCCACAACACACGAGCCCAACATGCTTGGACGGTCTAGATCGACTCTAGCAATCCGACGATCCACGAGCGGGCACGATTTCGTATAAATACAGGCAAACTTTGCCCTGAAAAAGGTTCAATCTCTAATCCCTAGTACCTTCACTCATATACTCTCTATACTGACTTGAGCGCCGGAGTGGCTTTGCAGGTACCCCCCCGGGCGCTCACTGAACTAATGCCAGGACAGCAAGAGACCTACCAACAGCAGCCTACCAAATTACTGCTAGGTACAGAACATTGGCAACCACAGTGGGAGATTTTTATCTCTCAAATCACTACTCATTCAACCTTTCTCTTGCTACCCTCTGGCTCCCAAGCTCAGGCCCCGTGTCCGAAGCGTGGCCATACCCACGCCTCAACCAGAGGGACCTCTTGTGCAATCGCACTCCGACAATGCTGCAGCAAGAAGCTCACCCTAGACAGATTGAAGGGAGATTCGCTTCTTTGCCTGTACAGCCTCCCCCCGGCTGGGGAACCCCTCCTCAGGCGATGGTGGCTACAAGACGTGTACATCACTTCCCCCTAGGCAGAATAGGCAGGGCGCCACAAGCGGGCACCCAAGAGGGCGCCTGGCCGGGCACCGGATCAAGCTTCACAGCTCTCACACGAAGACAGCCATGGGCCGACACCCACGAGGGCGCCGCCAAGGATCACCATCGAGGAGATCCCTCGACCTAGGAGGGTACCAAGGTTTGGGATCGCCATCGAGGAGATCCCCCGGCTTAGGAGGGTACCAAGGCGCCAAGCACAGAGAGGACCCTGTACCATACCCGGCACCCAGGAAGGTGCTCTAGTATGCAGGCCATAACTTCATCCATACTTATCCAATGGAGGCGTGTGAGCATGCGTTGGAAACCTAAGAAGAAGAGCTACAATTCTCTTGTTGAGATCAAAATCCGATTCGGACGTCTCCACACCCGGGAAGGGCGCCCATGAGGGCGCCGGCAGCATACTTATCCGATGGAGGCGTGTGAGCATCCGTTGGAAAGCTAAGAGGAAGAGCTACAATTCTCATGTTGAGCTCAAAGTCCAATTCGGACGACTCCGCACCCGGGAAGGGCGCCCATGAGGGCGCCGGGAGCATACTTATCCGATGGAGGCGTGTGAGCATGCGTTGAAAAGCTAAGAGGAAGAGCTACAATTCTCATGTTGAGCTCAAAGTCCAACTCGGACGTCTCCGCAACCGGGAAGGGCGCCCATGAGGGCGCCAACAGCATCAGAAAGCAGCGTTTTGGCGCGAGGCCCCCATGAGGACGCCAAAATCAGGATACTTGGCGCAGGGCGCCCATGAGGGCGCTGTCATACCCCAATTTTGTCCGGCTTAGGTCAAAACCCTAATTTTCCACAAAAATAATAAATAAATAAATAAATTGAAGAATGAAGAGCATCATGCATTGCATTTTGGGTCCTAGAAGTCATTCCAAGGTCTTTAAAATGATTTTTAGGATTGGAATGCACTTTTTAGGCAAATTAGGGTTTTAGGGTCAAAAAGGGCATTTTGGTCATTTTTCGCAAAAAGATGATTTTCTCGCCAAAAATGCACATGCTCAAAAAGTATATTTTTATTCTATCAAGGATAATTTTTGTACAATTTTTTAGAAAGAAAACCCTAGTCAAAATAATTAAAAATGTATTTTTCCATTTTTAGTGCATAGAAAAATAAAAAAGGGACCATTAAATATTCCTCAGTTCTTAAGTGACAATTTTTATTGTCATGGGTGACTAGAGAGAATATTTTATGGGGCCCAAAAAAACATGTAACACATTTTCAATAGTTGCATTCCCATTATTTTTTCATGCCCAAAAATTTCAATTTCAAAAAACTCAAAAAAAGGGAAGTGTCCTCAATAAGACAAAAGACCAAAAAAACAAGTTTTTTTTCTCTCTTCCTCCCCCCACCTACGAATTCTCTCTCTCTCTCTCTCTCCAATTTCTTCCACACTCTTCCATTACACCCTCTTTGGTAAATTACTCCACTCACTTACACTAACCTATTCATAAGAAAACCCAAATTTCCCTCTTTGGTAACAATTCTTCTCTAAAATGCCTTTAACCCTACCTCACATAAAATATCTCTTCCAAAATAAGAAATTCATTTTTTCTTTTCTTTTTTTTTCCCTCTAACTTTCGCCCCCCACTCTCTCACTCTCACATTTTGTGTTTTCTTCCTACCCTCAATCCATGTGAGGATCAATCCTAACCCTCCATTTAATTTTAAGACTCAATCCTAGAGCTCATCAAAATCACAAAGACTAAACTACCCTTAGACCTAGTTTCATCCTATAAATACTCCCTCATTCCCACACCTAAGGATCCTCTCTTTTTGCTTCTCATAAGCCTCTCATTCTCCTACACAAAACCCTAACACACCTCCTCTCCCTCTCCTCACCAAAACCGTAGCCCCTCCTCCCCTCCTCCATATATTTTCTTCAAAAATCAACCACCAAATCCTCCATTTCTTGTTAGATCACCATCTTTCCTTCCATTCTCCTCAAGGTTGCATCATCAAATTGCTAGGAGCTAGTAATTTTTGAGTTTATCATCTCCTTCTTCATTTCATTGTAGTTTTGAGGTAATCCTTGGAGCTTTGCACCTCATATTTAATTTTCTTGCATAATTTCTCCTCTACTCCAAACTCCTTCTTGATTGTTGTTTGCTTTGAGGATCCATTTCAAACATTTTGACAAAGACTTAGGGAGCTTTGGGTGTTTGAGATGGGTCCTTGGCCTTGAAGGAGTTATTCTTCTACTTGAATAACTTCCCTTGCATCTTTACATATTTTGCACTAGATTTCATAAATAAAGTTGTTGTTTATAGGCTTTAGTATTTCGCATATCATAAAAAATTAGGGTTGATATGATTTTGTTGCGCTTCCTTGCTCAATCATATAAATCCTTGCAAAAAATAGATCTATGTTGCTTAGTGTTAATTTTGGTGTTTTCTTTATTAAATAAAATGTGGATCTATGTTTCTTTTGGTTCACATGCTTATAGATCTAAAAATATTTCAAAGTTGATTTTGTTGTTGTTCTTTGTTTAGTGATGTTTGATCTTGTTATTAGTATTTCATTTTAGTGTTAAATGTTACTTTTGTTGTTTGATGATTTAGCAACATGATTCCCACTAGTGCCTAGTGCACCTTGACCTAAGTGGTGAAGATTGCTAGAAATGACTCAATTTAGTTTATGTGTCCATTCATTTTTGTGTCTTAGTTTGCTTGTTGTAAATTGTTGATGATAGGCAAGTTGATTCCCACTAGTGCCTAGTGCACTTTGCTCAAAGTGGGAGGATTGCTCTAGGTGATTCAACTTATTTGTGTGTTTAGTTAATCTTTGCATTTTAATTTGCTTATTGTTCATTGTTGATGATAGGCAAGTTGATTCTCACTAGTGCCTAGTGCACTTTGCTCAAAGTGGGAGGATTGCTCTAGGTGATTCAACTTATTTGTTGTGTTTAGTTAATCTTTGCATTTTAGTTTGCTTATTGCTCATTGTTGATGATAGACAAGTTGATTCTCACTAGTGCCTAGTGCACTTTCCTCAAAGTGAGAGGATTGCTCTATGTGATTCAACTTGGTTTTAGTGTTTATTTACTTTTTACCATTTTACTTTACCATTCACTAACTTTTTACCAAAACATAAAAATATTTCACTACTTTGGTTTTTTACCACTTCATTAATTTTTTACTAAAACATAAAAAGATTTTACCACTTCCCATTTACCTCATGCATTTTTACTTTACCATCTCATTAAACAATTACCATTTACTTCATGCATTTTTACTTTACTTTTCACTAACTTCTTACTCAAAGTTTTACAACTTATCAACTTGCAAAAATACCCAAAACATTTTTACATTCATGCATCTTCATTCATATTTAGTTTATGTGATACTCTCATGCATCCTCATATGCTTATATCTCTTGCGTCCTCTTATGCATCCTTGTATGCCATCCATTCATAAATAAAGTGCTATGCATCCATTCCTTGTACACTCATGCACCTACATGCTTACCTAATCATGCATCCTTGCTTACATATTCAATCATTTAACTTAGAATACTCTATGTTTACAATCAATTGTATTCACTTGTTCTTGATGCCATGTAAATGTCTTGACTTGATTGTGTGCCCTCCTCTCCACTTGTATGACCTCCTAATGGAGACGTAAGTCTACATGCATGTTGTAGCATAGAGCCATTAGGGTAAATACAATCCTTCTCACACACACACACAATTACTTTGAGAACTTTGTTTTGCATCTTTAATAATTGAATCCTTTGATTGTATGGGCATGTTTAATCCTGGTTAATGAATGATATGTTCGTATTTGCTTGAGTATTATTCATTCATTTGCATTTGGTTATGGATTTAGAATTGACTTGAAATGTTCTACTCCTTTTCTAAAACCCATTTCCTAAAATCATTTCAAAACAAAAAGAAACTTTTACTTTCAAAACAAAAATAAATCAATTGTCATTAAACACCAATCGCGCCGTTGCCGATTGGGTCATTAATGATGATTTCTATTTTCAAAAGAGTTAGTAGTGAGGCCATTCTAACCGTTGTTGTTCGGTCTTCACAAAAGCTCAATCCTATTTTTGAAAACTTATTCATTTCTCAAAAATAAACCAATTGTCATTAAACACCAATCGCGCCGTTGCCGATTAGGTCATTAATGATGATTTCATTTTCAAAAAGAGTTAGTAGCGAGACCATTCTAACTGTTGTTGTTCGTTCTTCGTGAAAGCTCAATCCTTTTTCAAAACCAAAAACCGAGAACTACGTAGCTTTGATCCCTCTTCCAGTGAGGGTACGTAGGAACGGGGTCCTGTCCCGTCAAGCACACTCTTAAAAAATCTTTGTTTTGTCCTGATTTTCAAAGATAACCCGAGAACTACGTAGCTTTGAATTCTCCATCGCACCGGGGGGTACGTAGGAGCGGGGTCCTGTCCCGTCAAGCACACTCTTAAAAAATCTTTGTTTTGTCCTGATTTTCAAAGATACCAAAAATATTCCTTTCCCCCTCGTTTTCAATAAAACAAACTCCTAAAGAAAAGAAAAGAAGTAGAATAAACCGCTTTCAAACTCAAACTTTTGTCCAAACCACACATCAAGTTAATGGTTCCCTTTCGGTAGAAAGGAGGTGCGGGGTGCTGATCCCTTCCCCGTACCTAACCGACCCCCGAACCTACATCTCTAGTTTTCAAAAGACCATCCGCCTTGTTTAAAAGACCTTTTTTCAATGTTTTGGTCTTAAAATTAAAATATTGGTGGCGGCTCCAAACTTTTTCCACGTTGTCAAACGAAAAGTCCCAAACCGGATTTTTCGGGCGCAACAGGCGCCAGCAGCAGAAAGCAGCGTCTTGGCGCAAGGCGCCCATGAGGGCGCCGAAATCAGGATACTTGGCGCAGGGCGCCCATGAGGGCGCCAGCAGCAGAAAGCAGCGTCTTGGCGCAAGGCGCCCATGAGGGCGCCAAAATCAGGATACTTGGCGCAGGGCGCCCATGAGGGCGCCAGCAGCAGAAAGCAGTGTCTTGGCGCAAGGCGCCCATGAGGGCGCCAAAATCAGGATACTTGGCGCAGGGCGCCAATGAGGGCTCCAGCAGCAGAAAGCAGCGTCTTGGCGCAAGACGCCCATGAGAGAGCCAAAATCAGGATACTTGGCGCAGGGCGCCCATGAGGGCGCCAACATCAGGATGTTGCACTTTGACTCAAGGCGCCCAGGAGGAGGGCGCCAAATTCAGGATGTTGCACCATGACACCCGGCGCGCAGGAAGGGGTTCCAGTCTGTAGTCCATAACTTCGTCCATACTGATCCGATGGAGGCGTGTGAGCATGCGTTGGAAAGCTAAGAAGCTTAGCTACAATTCTCATGTTAAGCTCGAAATCCAATTTGTAATACCCTAATTTTGTCCGATCATAATTGAGAGATTTTATTTATTAAAAATAATAATCTTTTTTATGTCATGTATTATTTTCTTGTTTTTATTGCTATGAGTTTTAATCATCAAAAAATATTTTATTAGGAGTAAAGAAACAAAAAATAAGCCAAGGAGGAAATAGGGGGGTTTGTTAAAAAGGATTAGAGGTGCAATCGGGATTGGGCCATCTAAAACCCAATCCAATTCCAAAACCCTAGCCCAATTAACCCTAACTCATCCACCCAACCCATGACCCATGATCCAACTCACCAAACCCAATCCATATCCTAACCCTAACCCATATCCAACCTATAACCCAACACACAACTCCATCCACCCCACTTTCCCTCTTTTCCTCCTTGGAACTCACAATCCCACTTCCACACACAACCCCACTTCCACACATCTCCTTTCCCCATACACTCCACCCTTCCCATCACTCACTCTCACACACACTCACACACTCAATCTCCCCCCCCCTACGGCCATCTCTCCCTCTCCCTCACATATCACTCAACTCACTCTCTCTCACACACTTCCCCTTAAAAAACCCTTCTTAGCTCTCATTTGGTCTCACTCTAAGATTTTGAGAATTCCTCTCCTTCTCTTCTCCTCTAAAAACCGTAGCCTCACCTCTCCTAAACCACCTCCATTTTTTTCAATTTCTCTTAACCAATTCATCATCAAACTACCTCCAATCCATTCCTCTCACACTCAAGAAAAATCAAGCACATAATCCTTCTCCTCCTCTCCTCCATAAAAACCGTAGCTTCCCTTTATTTACCTCTCCTCTACTTCCTCAATTTTCTACCTATTTTAGAGATAAGGTAAAATTCCTAATGTCTTAGCATCATTTTCAAACATTTTGCATCAAGATTTATCTTATCATCTTCATCTCATATTCTCCTCTTTATTTTTGATATACTCATCATTTTCACTTTTAAAATGTAGTTTGTTGTTGTTAGGGTGAGAAGTTGCTTCTCACCTTTGAGTAACTTAGCTTGTTGTTAGTTTGTGTTGATCTTTGTTTTTTTTTTAAAAAAAATGAAATAAGCATGTGATTTTATGTCCCTTATATTTCGCATTTTCTTTTTTTTTTAACTTATCTTGTGGTTCCTTTTCACTTGAGGATGATTTATTATTAGTGTTTAAAGCCTTGTGCTAAATGTGATTTTTAGTCCTTGTGATGTTGATGATCTTACAACTTGACTCTCCCTTGTGTTTGGAACACTATGATTTAAGGGAGAAGATTTTAAGATAGGATTCAACTTTCTTTATGAATTTCTCTTGTTCAATATTTGTTTTAGTTGTTATTTGTTGATGATCTAGCCATATGAGTCTCCACTAGTGCCTAGTGCACTTTAATTTAAGTGTTGAAGATGGCTAGAAAGGATTCAACTTTATTTTCTTGGTTCATATGTCCTATTTTGCTCATTGCTAGATGTTGATGATGGGGTAAGTTGATTTTCACTTGTGCCCATGACACTTTAATCTAAGTGAGAGGATTACTCTATATGATTCAATTTTGTTTAATGTTTACACTTTAAGGTGAAGTGTTTCTCTAAATGATTAATAGATCTTTTTATACCAAATACCAAAAAACACTTCATAAAAATCATTTCCTAGCAACTAAT
This sequence comes from Astragalus membranaceus, assembly GCA_039519185.1. Taxonomy (NCBI): domain Eukaryota; kingdom Viridiplantae; phylum Streptophyta; class Magnoliopsida; order Fabales; family Fabaceae; genus Astragalus; species Astragalus membranaceus. The sequence goes on from CM076848.1 coordinate 51,694,832, forward strand.
AAAAAAGGGTAAATAAAACTTTTTTTAAAAAATAAATAAACTGATTTTTGTTTTTTTTTCGTTTTTATTTAATTTATTTATTTTTTTCCAACCAAAAATTATCTCAACCAAAAAATAATAACAAAAGAATCTCAAAGAAAAAAAAAAGAACAAAAAGCTTTCATTAGTAAAAAAGGGAGTGGTAAGTAAAACTTTTTTAAGAAACAAGTAAACGCTATTTACACCCCCGGCAACCATTTTCTTTTAGCGTCAAAACGCTATTTGCACCCCCCGGTGACACTTTTTTTCTAGCGTCAAAACGCTATTCACACCTCCCTTTTTAATACAACTCCTTTATTATTTGCACCCCCCCTTTTATCACTTACTCCGCTTTTTTTTCACAATGTGATGCTTCCGAACCGTTCTTTTTTTTCTTTCTTTCAAACAACCATACTCACACAAAAAATAGGTTGTTACTATTGGTCACTCTGAGCCTAGCTTGTTTGACCGTTAGGACTAACCTTCATTTTTTTTCACAACGGATTAGTAGCGGTAATCACTCTGAATTTATTCGTTTGATCATCGCAAACACCCGCCTAAACTTCAAGAAATTTTCAGTTAATAGAAAACAAACGTAATCTCAACTCCCTTTTTCTAAAAAAAAAAAAATCACGCTTCCCAGTAAGCATTTTTTTCAAACGAAACGCTCGATCACAAACCGGGTATTTATAACAGTCACTCTGGGCCCCGCCCGTTTGAACGCTGTAAATACCTTCTTTTCCGAATAAGCCATTAATGATGACCACTCTGGATTTATCTGTTTGGTCACCATGAACGGCCTCTAGTTTTCGCAAACTTTTCAAAATAAAATACCAACACACAAATATTTTCTACCCAAGAACTACGTAGCTTTGATTTCTCCATCGCACCCGGAGATACGTAGGAGCGGGGGCCCACTCCCGTCGAGCGCAAAAAAAAAAAACTAATTTTTTTATTAAGTCTTCCTTTCCGTTTTTTTCTGTAATTAATAAAAAGGGTAAATCAAAGTATTTTCATTTAAAACTAACTTTTTCTACACATTAAATTAAAAGGTAACCTTTTTTAGGATGTTGCGGGGTGCTAGTACCTTCCCCGCACTTAATCGACCCCCGAACCCAAAAACAAAGGTTTTTTCAATGTTTTCCTAAAAATAAATATTGATGGCGGCTCCATTGTTCAAACGCAACGAAGGATCCCTCCTCCGGATTCTTCGGTCGCTACAGCTGGCGACTCCACTGGGGACTATTTAAGAGGGTCAAGCCTAATTTAGTTAAATGTGTAGGTTATTGTTAGTTTAGTGCTTTGTTCACCTTTAGTCCTTCTATTAGCGTGTCTATTTCATTTATCTGTTTATTTGCTTTATTGAACCTTAGGATAGAAAACATTTGTACTATTATCAGTATTTCTTTGCAGCATGGGTAGTTTAGGTTGCTTACATCACACACATCACTTACACTTGTTTATTGCACACACTATTGAGCGGGGCCCTATACCCGGGTCTAAAAAAAACCTAGGACGAGTGGAGACGATTAGTGTCAGTCATTCTGGATTTTATCTTTCTGACTCGCATGAAAGTCTCAGCCAGAGTACGCTCTTTCGTGGTATCCCACACAAGGTAGCTCGCTATCGTTGTGGGTCATATCACGAAGGAGATATCAGCTCTGGAGACCTTTGTGAGGAAGTGATTAGAGCCACTTGAGAGATTGATCACACAAGTAGCCCTAGACCGTGACCTTTATGTAAGACCTAAACCTGTTTAGGACACAAGGGCAATTCACCTACCCGCTGCATCATCGTAGATATTTTTAAAAAAAAATCAAATCATCAAACCCATTTGTTTCCTTCTCCTTTTTTACATATAGTTATTGCTTTCTCAAAGTTGAATCACCCCAAAAAAAAAAAAAAAATCTTCTTTTATTTTTAACACGTGTAACATCATTTTTCTTTCATCCATCATACAAAATCATTAGTTCAAAAAAAAGGGTCCTTACATGCATTCATTTCATTAAGCATAAAACCCATACTCATGCATGTTTCCATTCATTCACTTGTCCATGCATTACTCATTCATTCATATACTCATATCATGTATCCCGTCAACAGAGTAAGGGACAAACTGGTGCATCAACATCGTTACTGCACTCGTGCTCAAGCTAGAAATATGGAAGCAAATCAGGACAATCCGCCTCAAGATAACCCGGATCAAGGCAATCCACCTCAGAACCTAGGCAATCAAGAGCTTAGGGCAGAAATAGATGGGATGAAAGAACAGATAGCTGAAATCTTAAAGGTTCTACAAGCTTTGAGGGGCAAAGACACAAGTGAAGATGTCCCCGCTGGGAACACGGAAAATCAAACTACTGACCCTCCTCCCCCCAATGGACTCGGGATCCCGCATACGATGCACCCCACTGGGACTGATGACCAATGTTACATATGGCCTCCTTACGGACTTCCACAAGGTTACACACCTCCGACAGTCAATGCTAATCCAGAAGACGGTCCCTCAGGAGTCGCGGGCCAACAACAGCCTACACCAACGGATCACGATTCGGGGGCACCACAAGTTCAAAACCCGAACCCCGTCGTCGTACCGCAAGGACTCCCACTTAGCTGCCCTCCACTGCTGGTAGATAACACTCAAGCTCAGAGTCCCACTCTCAGGAACCCCACTCATTCACATACCCCAAATGTGAACCCAGCCATGGTACCGATGATTCATCCTTACTATGGTATGAGTGGACGTCCTCACAATTACTCTATGGAGAACCCTCAAGCCAAAGACAAACTACAAATACTTGAGGAACGATTGAGAGCAGTTGAAGGATCCAATATTGGGGCAACCGACGCTTATGGCTCGTGTCTCGTCCCTAATGTGGTCATTCCCCCCAAATTCAGGGTGCCAGACTTTGATAAATACACGGGTGTAACCTGTCCTGCTAGCCATCTGATCATGTATTGTAGAAAAATGGCTGCCTTTGCACATGATGATAAACTGCTCATTCACTACTTCCAGGACAGTCTAGCTGGGGCAGTCTCAAGATGGTACATGCAGTTGGAACGCAACCACATTCGATGTTGGAAAGATCTGGCCGATGCTTTCCTCAAGCAATATAAATACAACATCGATATAGCTCCTGATAGATTACAGTTGCAGAATATGGTGAAAGGAAACCATGAATCATTCAGGGAGTACGCCCAACGTTGGAGAGGACTAGCAGCGCAGGTGGCACCACCTTTACTGGAAAAGGAGATGGTATCCATGTTCAGAGACACTTTGCAGTCACCCTTCTATGACAGGTTGATCGGGAGCGTTTCCTCTAACTTCTTAGACATGGTCACCATAGGGGAAAGGTTAGAAAGCGGAATGAGAAACGGGAAAATTACTCACGGTTCAACCGAAAACGATGAAGAAGAAACCAATTCCATAACAGGACCAGGGAAAGCCTCTTACGCTTCCAAAAACCGTCCCCAAGCCCTGCGCTTCTCTACCAATGGAATCCATGGGCAACCAAACTATCCAGAAAGGAAACATGTACCGTTTGATCCAATTCCCGTATCCTACTCAGACATGTTCAACCACCTCATCAGTCACAACTTAATCTCCCCCCGCCCGATGAGACCTATTGAACCTCCTTTCCCGAGGGGCTACGACCCAAATGCCACATGCGATTTTCACACAGGCGCAATTGGACATTCAGTGGAAAACTGCAAGGCGTTGAGACATGTGATTCAGGATCTGATCGAATCCAAATGGTTGAACTTCAATGAAGGCAATAACACCTTCTAGGGGCATGAAGAGTCATTTGTCAATGCTATTGAAGGCGTTCAAAATACTAGAGAGGACATCATCATCCTTGTGCGCCGTTATCCTGCATCTGAAGCACTTATGAATTGGGGGACCATCGAGTCTCTTGTGATTTTTAGTTCAAAGTAATTTTCTTGTAATGCAATCCTATGGCTCTGCCCAAGGCCTTAGGACATTTCAATAAGGGCACACATGTTTCTTTTCAATATCAATATTAATAAAATAGCATTTTGAATTTTGCCATAAACTTCTTCGCTCATTCGCTCGATTCGCTTCTTCCTCCATCCTCTTTCAATTTCTACTAATGCAGATCTAAATAATTTGTCCTTGAAAATAACAACATCGTTGACCCATATCATAACTTCGATCAGCCCAAACTAAGGAAGATGTAGAAGATAACTGGGAAAACTCCTCTAGAGGTAATGAGAATAATGAAGCAGGAAGATGAAGTGGTCCAGCTTCGCGTGGAATCAAGTGAGATGATTAACTTGGGAACGAGAGAAGGCAAAAAGGTGTTAGAATGAACATCACACCAAAAGGACAGCGAATCAAGAAAATTCGCTCGCATCACTTTGTCTAACACAAGATACCCACCGGTGTAAGAAAATCAGTGATTGTTAATGAATTTGGTCTGTCGTTACAACCTTCCAAGCAAGATCATCGAACAGTGGGGAAAAGTTTGTGTGGAGACCCCAAGTCGAACATCATAAACCATCCCCGTACCACCCAAAAATGAATGAGGCAGTTGCGGCGACAAACAAAGAATATCAGAGATGATGGTAACCTTCAAACGCTCCTTTTTACCTTACACGGAGATCAGAACTTGTTTCACACTTCAACAGGGGCAACCCCGTGCAATGAAAGTAGCACTTCCATTAAACCTTATCAAACAAAAGGATGGTTGTTATGCGTCATGTCAGAAAAGAGCAAAGAAAGATTAACAGAAAAGGGTTCATCCCCGACAATTTCAAGGAGACTTGGTGCCCAAGAAAATCATACCCATCCAAAAGGATCCCCGTGGAAGATGGACCCTGAGCTATGAAGGACCTTATGCAGTAAAGAAATCATTCCCTGGAGGGGCCCTAACCCCCATGAAAGTAGAGGACGAAGACGTCCCACTCCCGATGAATTCTGATGCGGTCAAATACTATGCCTAAAAATGCATATAAAGATAAGAGAAAAAAAAATGAGCCAAGAAAAACAAGCTCGCTAGGCTGAAAACCCGAAAGGGCGGCCTAGGCAAAAATTAGAGCGACCCGGTGGATTGAAAACCCGAAGGGGCAATCCAGGCAAAAATTAGGGTCAGGAAGTTGGACTAAATAAATGTTTAGGCAATCAACAAAAGCCAGATAAGGAGTTGATCAAGGTCATGAATATGAGCGGCCGACGTTGTTACTTCAAGGACACTAACTACCCAAAGATCTGCTTAGTATTTTTGCCTTTTCATTTCTTTCAAATTCTTAATATGCTCTCAAGCCAGTGACCCTTTCGCACACTCGGCTCCAGTCTTAATGTCAAACACTTTCCCTTCTTCTTTATTTTCCCTTGTTTTGAAATGACATTTTATGGTAGTTGATATTGAATTGTGAAACATGTGCATGACTACAAGCATTACAGATTATTACGAAATTTCTAAAGATCACATAAACGAGGCGATCTCTCATAAATAAAATTGTAAAAAAAGATAAATACATGCAAGATCACTTCAAAAAGGCGAATGATAACAATAGGCCGCACTTCAATAGCACTACTTTGGGCAGCTCCCGTATCTTACGTCGAAAGTCCTGCGAGTTGATCAACAAGAAGGGGCAAGAAAGAGCAAAAGAGCAAGAGCAAAAGAGCAAAAGAGCAAAGCGAAAGAGACAAGAAAGAGCAAAAGAGCAAGAGCAAAAGAGCAAAAATGGTCCAAAAAAAAAAAGAGGAAAAAAACAAAATTCATCCATTACATTTCATTCATCATTCCACTCAAAACCAATCATCACACATGCATACAATTACATGCATGTCATATACATAGCATCTGCTGTTTTTCAACTTTAAGTGTCGGTCCTTCCAGTTTTTAACGAGCATCGATCCTACATCAAACCAAATCACAATGTTAGCACCAAGTCTAGCAGAGATCCCTCAGACCAACAACGGTCCTTCAATCCAGATCGCATGTCGCGTTATCGAGCAACCGACCGATCAACCGACCCCAGGTCCTTCAGTTCAGTTTGAATCAACACGTCCAAGCAACGACTTCAAACTCTACCACCAGATCACTACGTCGACACTGAGCACGACGGATCATCCGACCCCAGGTCCTTCAGGTCAATTCGAATTAACACGTCCAAGCAACGACTTCGAACCATACCACCAGATCACTAAGTCGACACTGAGCGCGACGGATCACCCGACCCCAGGTCCTTCAGACTAGCTGTGTCAGCCTAAGACTCAGTGTATGTCCTTCGCGGCCGCTCGAAAAAAAGGCCACCCCACAAACAGACCGTATTACTAGTACCATAAGCTAGTTGCGCTCCTTCGGACCCATCGGTCCCTCAGGCTTAGGCATGCCCTTCAGACCCCGACGGTCCCTCAGTCGAACTCAAGTCGATGCGTCAAGCATTGATTCTGAATTAGACCATCAGAGCCTCAGTGCTCCTTCAGATCCTCAGCAATCCTTATTTACTTTCTCTCCAAGTCAACCCATTTTTCATAATTTTCAAAAGAAAAAAAAACCAAAAGTCTCAGTCTGGACAAAATTAGCGTCTTGTTATCTTTATTTCTATTTTCCTCGAGAAACTCGGAACCCCTCCGATTTCCTAGCAAAATATAAATAAAGAGGGGCAGCTGTAATACCCTAATTTTGTCCGATCATAATTGAGAGATTTTATTTATTAAAAATAATAATCTTTTTTATGTCATGTATTATTTTCTTGTTTTTATTGCTATGAGTTTTAATCATCAAAAAATATTTTATTAGGAGTAAAGAAACAAAAAATAAGCCAAGGAGGAAATAGGGGGGGTTTGTTAAAAAGGATTAGAGGTGCAATCGGGATTGGGCCATCTAAAACCCAATCCAATTCCAAAACCCTAGCCCAATTAACCCTAACTCATCCACCCAACCCATGACCCATGATCCAACTCACCAAACCCAATCCATATCCTAACCCTAACCCATATCCAACCCATAACCCAACACACAACTCCATCCACCCCACTTTCCCTCTTTTCCTCCTTGGAACTCACAATCCCACTTCCACACACAACCCCACTTCCACACACAACCCCACTTCCACACACAACCTCACTTCCACACATCTCCTTTCCCCATACACTCCACCCTTCCCATCACTCACTCTCACACACACTCACACACTCAATCTCCCCCCCCTACGGCCATCTCTCCCTCTCCCTCACATATCACTCAACTCACTCTCTCTCACACACTTCCCCTTAAAAAACCCTTCTTAGCTCTCATTTGGTCTCACTCTAAGATTTTGAGAATTCCTCTCCTCCTCTTCTCCTCTAAAAACCGTAGCCTCACCTCTCCTAAACCACCTCCATTTTTTTCAATTTCTCTTAACCAATTCATCATCAAACTACCTCCAATCCATTCCTCTCACACTCAAGAAAAATCAAGCACATAATCCTTCTCCTCCTCTCCTCCATAAAAACCGTAGCTTCCCTTTATTTACCTCTCCTCTACTTCCTCAATTTTCTACCTATTTTAGAGATAAGGTAAAATTCCTAATGTCTTAGCATCATTTTCAAACATTTTGCATCAAGATTTATCTTATCATCTTCATCTCATATTCTCCTCTTTATTTTTGATATACTCATCATTTTCACTTTTAAAATGTAGTTTGTTGTTGTTAGGGTGAGAAGTTGCTTCTCACCTTTGAGTAACTTAGCTTGTTGTTAGTTTGTGTTGATCTTTGTTTTTTTTTTAAAAAAAATGAAATAAGCATGTGATTTTATGTCCCTTATATTTCGCATTTTCTTTTTTTTTTAACTTATCTTGTGGTTCCTTTTCACTTGAGGATGATTTATTATTAGTGTTTAAAGCCTTGTGCTAAATGTGATTTTTAGTCCTTGTGATGTTGATGATCTTACAACTTGACTCTCCCTTGTGTTTGGAACACTATGATTTAAGGGAGAAGATTTTAAGATAGGATTCAACTTTCTTTATGAATTTCTCTTGTTCAATATTTGTTTTAGTTGTTATTTGTTGATGATCTAGCCATATGAGTCTCCACTAGTGCCTAGTGCACTTTAATTTAAGTGTTGAAGATGGCTAGAAAGGATTCAACTTTATTTTCTTGGTTCATATGTCCTATTTTGCTCATTGCTAGATGTTGATGATGGGGTAAGTTGATTTTCACTTGTGCCCATGACACTTTAATCTAAGTGAGAGGATTACTCTATATGATTCAATTTTGTTTAATGTTTACACTTTAAGGTGAAGTGTTTCTCTAAATGATTAATAGATCTTTTTATACCAAATACCAAAAAACACTTCATAAAAATCATTTCCTAGCAACTAATAAAAAAGGGTAAATAAAACTTTTTTTAAAAAATAAATAAACTGGTTTTTGTTTTTTTTCGTTTTTATTTAATTTATTTATTTTTTTCCAACCAAAAATTATCTCAACCAAAAAATAATAACAAAAGAATCTCAAAGAAAAAAAAAAGAACAAAAAGCTTTCATTAGTAAAAAAGGGAGTGGTAAGTAAAACTTTTTTAAGAAACAAGTAAACGCTATTTACACCCCCGGCAACCATTTTCTTTTAGCGTCAAAACGCTATTTGCACCCCCCGGTGACACTTTTTTTCTAGCGTCAAAACGCTATTCACACCTCCCTTTTTAATACAACTCCTTTATTATTTGCACCCCCCCTTTTATCACTTACTCCGCTTTTTTTTCACAATGTGATGCTTCCGAACCGTTCTTTTTTTTCTTTCTTTCAAACAACCATACTCACACAAAAAATAGGTTGTTACTATTGGTCACTCTGAGCCTAGCTTGTTTGACCGTTAGGACTAACCTTCATTTTTTTTCACAACGGATTAGTAGCGGTAACCACTCTGAATTTATTCGTTTGATCATCGCAAACACCCGCCTAAACTTCAAGAAATTTTCAGTTAATAGAAAACAAACGTAATCTCAACTCCCTTTTTCTAAAAAAAAAAAAAATCACGCTTCCCAGTAAGCATTTTTTTCAAACGAAACGCTCGATCACAAACCGGGTATTTATAACAGTCACTCTGGGCCCCGCCCGTTTGAACGCTGTAAATACCTTCTTTTCCGAATAAGCCATTAATGATGACCACTCTGGATTTATCTGTTTGGTCACCATGAACGGCCTCTAGTTTTCGCAAACTTTTCAAAATAAAATACCAACACACAAATATTTTCTACCCAAGAACTACGTAGCTTTGATTTCTCCATCGCACCCGGAGATACGTAGGAGCGGGGGCCCACTCCCGTCGAGCGCAAAAAAAAAAACTAATTTTTTTATTAAGTCTTCCTTTCCGTTTTTTTCTGTAATTAATAAAAAGGGTAAATCAAAGTATTTTCATTTAAAACTAACTTTTTCTACACATTAAATTAAAAGGTAACCTTTTTTAGGATGTTGCGGGGTGCTAGTACCTTCCCCGCACTTAATCGACCCCCGAACCCAAAAACAAAGGTTTTTTCAATGTTTTCCTAAAAATAAATATTGATGGCGGCTCCATTGTTCAAACGCAACGAAGGATCCCTCCTCCGGATTCTTCGGTCGCTACACAATTCATACGTCTCCACACCCATGAAGGGAGCCCATGAGGGTGCCAACATCAGAACACAACACCATGGCGCAAGGCGCCCAGGAGGGCGCCAACATCAGGATACGACACACTAGCTTGGTGCATGGCACGAGGATTACACCAAGGGAGGTGTGATTCACGATCACGGTGAAAAGATATTATACGGCCCGACAAGACAGATGAAGTAACGCTTCGGGCGAATCAACGAAAGTGCTTCAAGCCAAGACTATACTCCGAAATAATCTCGGCTTGGGGGAAACTATTCTGGACTACTCCGTCTCCTCCGAAGGTTACTTACTAGCTTCACGACTCCCACTCCATGACCTCCTCACACACATCCCCTAATTCTCGTGGGAGGTCAAGGAACCGGGACAGCCCCCACCAGGGACTCCATCGGGGATCGCCTTCGAGGAGATCCCCTGACCGGCGCAGGTTTCGAAATGTGGACTATGAAGACACATCCCCCCCGCAAGGGGATCGCCATCGAGGAGATTCCCTGACCGGCGCAGGTTTCGAAAGGTGGACTATGAGGACACATCCCCCCCGCAAGGGGATCGCCATTAAGGAGGTCCACTGACCGGCGTGGGTATCGAAATGTGGACTATGAAGACACATTCCGCCACAACTCAAGAAGGTTCTCAGATGACTACGCTGCCTCCCGTTTGAAACCCAAGTCTGAAGAAACCGACCACCCACCAGATGGGCAGTCGAGCTCTCAGAGTTGAGATCAAGTTCGAGACAAGACCAACCATGAAGGTTCAGGCATTGGCAGACTTTGTAGCCAAAATGACAACGACACCGCAAAGCGACAGAGCGGAGATGGCTTGGACTCTCCACGTGGAGGGGTCCTCAAACAGCAAAGGAAGTAGAGCCGGTCTGTTACTTGGAAACTCAGAGGGATTACTAGTTGAGGTATCCCTGACTTTTTCGTTCTCCACCTCCAACAATCAAGCGGAGTATGAGGCTTGCATAGCCGACCTACAGTTTACCAAAGACTTCGGCGCTACACAACTTAAGCTCCGTACAGACTCACTGTTGATCATCTTCCAGATCAACGCGGCATTTAGTGCTTGCGACCAAGCAAACCAAAGTTGGATAATCCCAACCCGTCAATGTATTCTCGAGGGGCAAGAGCCCACTGATACAATAGAAGTAGCTTCCGTAAGGAGGCGTACAACATCATACTTGGTCATTGAAGCGTCGTCTGCCCGACAAGGATCCAGGGGCGAGACATCCACAGGGCGCCAATGTCATGAGACATGGTGGCCAGTCATTGAAGGACGACTTTTCCATAGAGATTTTTCTACGCATCTATTAAAATGTGTAGAAGGACAAGAAGCAGACTACGCGCTTGCAGAAATCCACGAGGGGATCTGCGGGCAGCGCTTAGGAGGACGATCCCTGGCAAGCAAAAACACTCAGGGCAAAAGCACCCTCACAGATTCAGCACTAGCTTACTCCATATTGAAGAGGGGGACATCGTTTTAAACTATCGACATTATTTGTGAGGACAATGAAAAGTGTTTGAAACATCTCCCCCGCCAACTATATGAGCACCGAAAACAAAGAAAACAGGGCTCGGCACCATAGAAGGTGCCCAACGCCAAAGAAGGCGCCCAGCACCCAAGCGCCTAAGAGGGCGCCATCATCATCAAGGCACCCCGGAGGGCGCTATCATCAAAAGATGGAAAACCATGGCCACTGGCCCCTCAACCTCTGATGGGTGAGCTAGGTTCAGCCGAGTTCTGATAAACTTCCCCCAGAGTCACCACGAGGTGTTAACTTGGCCACGAGGCACGAAGCGACTTTAAACATGTCGCAACCTCTGATGGGCAAGTTAGATTCAGCCGAGTTCTGATAAACTTCCCCCAGAGTCCCACGAGGTGCGAAGTGACTTTAAACGTGTCACAACCTCTTATGGGCGAGTTAAATTCAGCCGAGTCTGATAAACTGCCCTCAGAGTCCCACGAGGTGCGAAGTGACTTTAAACGTGTCACAACCTCTGATGGGCGAGTTAAATTCAGCTGAGTCTGATAAACTGCCCCTAGAGTCCCACGAGGTGCGAAGTGACTTTAAACGTGTCACAACCTCTGATGGGCGAGTTAAATTCACCCGAGTCTGATAAACTGCCCCCAGAGTCCCACGAGGTGCGAAGTGACTTTAAACGTGTCACAACCTCTGATTGGCGAGTTAAATTCAGCCGAGTCTGATAAACTGCCCCCAGAGTCCCACGAGGTGCGAAGTGACTTTAAACGTGTCACAACCTCTGATGGGCGAGTTAAATTCAGCCGAGTCTGATAAACTGCCCCCAGAGTCCCACGGGGTGAGAAGCGGCTTTAAACGTGTCGCAACCTCTGATGGGCGAGTTAAATTCAGCCGGGTCAGATAAACTGCCCCCAGAGTCCCGTGAGGTGGGCGCCAAGTGACAGACCAGCGCCATGTGAAAAACAGGCCAGCGCCCATGAGGGCGCCTGGTAGGGCGCCAAGTGACAGGCCAGCGCCCATGAGGGCGCCTAGCAGGGCGCCATGTGAAACTAGGTCTAAGGGTATTTTTTTTTTTAACCAAAAATTATCTCAACCAAAAATAATAACAAAAGAATCTAAAAAAAAAACAGAAAAAACTTTTCCTTAGTAAAAAAGGAGTGGTAAATAAAACTTTTTTTAAAACAAGTAAACTGCTATTTGCACCCCCAGGCTCAAGCATAAGGCCCTTTTGTCACTTAAGCCCAGTTTCGCTAACTGGGCCTTCCCATGCGAACTGGGCCTTCCTTTTTCCCACACCCCTAATTTTGATAACTTAACCCCTTTGAAAGAGCCCAGCATTTACACAGCCCATTGGAACAATTTCCTGATTTCTGCACCCCGTCTTTTAAAAATGCAACCCTCCTCGCTGTTGACACCCCATTTTTGATAATACAACCCTCCTACCACTTGCACCCCCCATTTTACTATTTCACCTCCCGTTTCTCTTTTTAAATTTCGGTTCTTTTCTCTAAGCGAACTTATTTTCTTCTTTTTCACAAACCCTTTTTTTCCCAATGATGGATAAATGTCTCACAAACCAAAATTAATTCGATTGCGAAAGCCCTTTTTGATCATCTAAAATAAAAACCGATTATCATTAATGATCACTCGCGCTGTTGCCGTTTGGTTGTTAATGATAATTTCATTTTCAAAAGAGTTAGTAGCGCGGCCACTCTAAACCGTTGTTGTTTGGTCGTCGCGAACACTCGAATCAAAAGCAAAACCGATTATCGTTAATGATCACTCGCGCCGTTGCCGTTTGGTTGTTAATGATGATTTCATTTTCAAAAGAGTTAGTAGTGTGACCACTCTAAACCGCTGTTGTTTGGTCATCACGAACACTCGAATCAAAAAACAAAACCTTTTTTTAAAAAAACACCAGAACTACGTAGCTTTGAATTCTCCATCGCACCGGGAGATACGTAGGAGCGGATATCCTCCGTCAAGCACAATAAGCTAAAAACATTTTTTCCTTCCCTAAAAAAAAAAACAAACACTTTTGCCAAAAATAAAAATTTTCATTAAGTCTTTTCATTCTCTTTTCGAAAAAGGGGCAGCTTTAAGTACTTTCCAAATCAGCACTTAAAACCACACATTTAATTAAAGGTTCCCTTTCGGTAGGAAGGAGGCGTAGGGTGCTAAAACCTTCCCTATGCCTAACCGACCCCCGAACCCAAATTTTTCCGGTTTTCCAAAAGGCCATCCGCTTTCCAAAAGGTTTTTCTTCAATATTTTCCTGATAAAAAAAAATATTGGTGGCGACTTCATTGATTTTCAAAAAGTTGTAAACGAAGAATGATTCCCTCAGGGACTTTTTCGGGCGCAACAGCTGGCGACTTCACTGGGGACTTTTCTTTTTTAAGTGGGTCAAGCCTAACTAATTAAATGTGTGGTTTAGTGTGCTATCGATGTGATTTGGATACTTTGTTTGCCTCTAACCCTTTTTGGTTTGCTCTTCTTATCATGTTGTATGCATGTGCATTTGTTTTCTCTCCTTCCATGTTTATTTTTCCTCGTCTTTGCTTATGTGCTTAGTACCCTCATGCTTTCTCCCCCCATCTTGTTATGTTCCCCTCTTCTTGGCCCCTTTTCTTGAGGTAAGCAAAGCACTTGATTATTGTTGAAACCCTGGGCTAGCTTATTTGATATTGAACCCTAGTGTAGACAACATGTTATCGCTTGCTATTATCTGGACTGTTCTGGGTTTTCCTTCGCAGGTGGGGATATATGTGGGTAGTTTTAAGTGGTACGCCCTTACCACACACATTCACCCCCTTATGATTATGTGCTTTGAGAGAGGCCTAAAACCCAAGGTCTGAAAAAACACCTAGGAGAGTGGAAACGAGTAGTGACTGCCAATTGGACCGATGTCCTTCTGCTCTCACGAAAGTTTCAGCCAGAGTATGCTCTTTTATGGTACCTCACACCAGATGGCATTCCATCGTTGTGGGTGTTATCATGAGAGAGATTTAGCTCTGGTAGCCTTTGCGAGGGAGTGAATAGAGCCACATGGGAGGATTACCCTTTAAATTGCCCTAGATTGTAGGTCTCACCTCTTTTTAGGTCACAAGGGCTTTCCAAATTGTGTGCTGCATTGTAAACTAGGCACGTTTTCAAAAAGAAAAGGAGTTTTTTTCGAAAAAAGAGAAAATAGAGAAAGAGTTGCCGTTGTAACCTTTCTTTCGCCGGTCTGTACGAAGTGACATATGAACCACTTTATTTTAAAAAAAAAGGAGGGGGTGAAAGAGTTACCGTTGTAGCCTTTCTCATACCGGTCCATATGAAATAACGTACGACCCGCATTTTCCAAAAAAAAAAAAAAAAAACTTGAATCACTGCCAATAAGGACTGGTCTCTGAGTTACATAGACATAGAACATCATCATCATTTACACATCATCCTTTGCATAAAACATACATTTTCGATAATTTTCGCATGCATCTTTGCATTTCATCATGGTTTGCTTGCCGAGAACCCCAAGTAATGAGAAATTTTTGTCATAGATACGGCATGGAATCTAGAAGGGAAACGGTGTATACTCCAAGGTACCCCGTTGTAAACAAGGTAGATGTGACTAGTCTGAAAAAATGTGTTGACCTGATGGGACCTATTGAAAGGGGATCGTTTGACAATGCTTATGGGAACCTCCGGAAGTTGTTGTTGCTAGAGGTGCAGACTGAGGCTATTGTAGCTTTGAGTAGATTCTATGACCCAGAAATCAGGTGCTTTCTTTTCAAAAATTTTCAAATGGCACCCACATTGGAGGAATATCAGCAGATTTTGGGTTTCACTCAGACAGAAGCTGTCCCCTACCGGTATCAAGAACAGTACTACACAGATGAGGGGTTCGCTGCATTATTGCAAGTGAGTGTAGAGGATCTGAAGCTCCAAAAGCAGAAGAGAAACAATGTGATAGGTTTCCCGCAGAGCTACCTTGAAGGTTTAATGGGGGCCTATGCTAGAAGTAAAAATTGGGTCGTCTTCAAGCGAGTTTTGGCCTTAGCAATTTTTGGGGTTGTTCTCTTTCCGCAGATTGAGAGGTATGTGGATGTGACCGTCATTGGTATTTTCCTAGCTTTTCAGAATAGGAGGAGCCCCATTAATCCAATTCCCGCCATCCTTGCTGACACTTACTCTGCTTTCACTCATCATTGTGACTTGAGAAGGAAGAAAATATCTTGCTCTTCTCACCTGTTGTATGCGTGGCTTCTCATTCATGCCTTCACCAACCCAACACGAGTGGAAAAGTTGATTGGCTACGCTGTAACTTGTGAGGTGAAAGCTATGAGTATTCAAGAGTGGATCCAGTTTTTAGGGGGTCTAGATGAGCACTCGATCCGTTGGTATCTCTCATCTTGCTGGGAAGATAGGCCTAAGGTAGTCTTCCGCTGTGGTGGTTTTCAAAATGTCCCGCTGATGGGCACTAAGGGATGCATCAACTACAACCCGTCTCTGACTCTGAGGCAATTAGGGTATCCGATGAGGAATTCGCCTACTGAAGAGATGATATTCCCGCTTTACATCTATGAAGGAGGACCAAAAGATGACAGTTTGCTTAGAAAGGTCTTGCAAGCCTGGAGTACGGTGGTTCGCATGGGAAAAGTAGAGCTTGCTCAGAGGACTAGTGGTATCACCTTCGCTCAGTGGCTCGGAAAAAGAATCCAGAATGTTCAACTGCCTTACCAAAAAGAGTTGCAAGTCGAGAGGGAAGTAGTAGATGCCAGTGTCCCTGTTGTCGAAGAATTAGGCGAGGTTAAGTTGGCTCTGATGAAGGCAGAGGAAGAGAAGAAATCTTTGCAAGCTGAGATAGAGAAGATGGCTCTGAAGAACAAGAGGTTGAAAGAAGAAAATGCCCTGAAGTCTGCTACCATTGAGAAGTTCAGTCAGAAACTAAAAGGGGAAGAGGAGAGCAAGTTAGAAGTTCAAAGGTATCTGCAAGGAGCCAAGGAGGAAATCAAGAGGCGAAGCTTGAAAGAGAAGAAGGCCCTGGAAGAAGCCAATCAGTGGAAAGAATTGTGGGATGAAGCAAAAATGGAAGAGAGAACCGCGAAAAGCTTGCTTGCCAAGTCAAAAAGAGAATTCCGCATGTTACAAGCTGAATGGGAGAGTAAGTTAGACAGTGTTGTGCAAGAAAGAGACCCATTCGAGAACATCCTCAGAGAGTATTAGCGGGCCCTAAAAGCAGAGCAAGAGGATTCTGATGAGTTGAAGGAGCGCCTTTGTCACGTCAGCGATGCGTACCGGCAAGTGAGAGATGAAAGTCAGTATTGGGAACATCGCTATGTTGAGCTGCTCGGTAGGATTGAAGAGCAGGCAGTCATCATTGAGCTGAGGGACGAAGTTCAACACTGGAAGGATAGGTTCTCCAAGCTATCAGAATTGGTCAACCAGGCTCTTGCGGATATGCCCAGGAAATTAAGAAAAGCCGAAACTGAGATGTACCCCCTCAACACCCCGCTTGAGGTGTACAAATTTGTGGAGTACTGCAGAGCCCTAGTTGAAGAAGCCAAAGGAAAAGCCGGAAGTACCTCTACCAACAACAAAAGGAAAAGGAGTGGAAATGTCAAAGCTCTTTGTATTTGAGCTTCTTTATTGTAATTTTCCATTTTGTTTTATTGTACCTTTTCCTTTTTCAATCATTGTATCAGAATGTCGTACTTTCGGATTCAGATTTTGAGGTATTTTGTTTAAATACACCTGTTTCGCTTCCAGATTCCAATTTCAGTATGATCCAAAGAAAAATAACAAAAATAATCAAAGATTTACCTGCGTATCTATGACAAGACATAATACACTGCGATTCTCGGCAAGACAAACTAAACACGCATTCATTCGCATTGCATTCATTTATTCGTTCTTGTGTTCATAAGCGTGTTCCGTCAACAGAAAATTAGGCAAGCTGGTTAATCATCGCTATTGGACGCGTCTGCAAGCAAGAAACATGGAAAACAATCAAGCCAACCATGATCAGAACAATCCGCAGCCACATCAGGATGACGGAATTCCAGGAGGTCCGGATCCTAATGGTCAGGGTCAGCATGGTCAGAATCAGGGGAATCAAGTCATTCAAGCTGAGATGGAAGTCCTAAAGGCTCAAATGGCGGAGGTCATAAGAGTGCTAAGTGCCTTAAGAGATGTTGGCACAACTGAAGCTGCTGTCGTTGGGACGAACAATCCTCCTCCCCTTCCTGGGTCTGGGATCTCTCAAACCCTTTAAGGTGCGCAATGGCCTCCCTATGGTCTCCCACTGGGCTATACGCCTCCTGCTGCTGATGCAAACCCTGGAAGAGATCCTTCGGGAACCACGGGGCACGCTCAGCCTAATACAATTGTGAATGAAGTTGGAACAGGGACGCATCAAGCCCAGATTCAGATCCCAATTCCTGTTATTGCTCCAGGAACTCCGGCGGGTTTCAATTCACCAATAATGGTTCATCCACACGTACAGGGCCCAGTCCCTCAGAATATTGCTCACCGACACATGACCCCGGTCGCGGCATCGATGAATAACCCTCACTATGGTGCCGGCGGTTTCCCACAGAATTACCCTGCCGAAGCTAGAAGTCAGTATCAGATGCTGGAAGAAAGGTTAAGAGCTGTTGAAGGGGCAGGTTCCCGAGCCAGGAATGCCCATGAGTTGTGCTTGGTTCCTGATCTAGTCCTGCCGCCCAAGTTCAAAGCACCAACTTTTGACAAATACAGAGGGACAACTTGCCCAGTCAGCCATGTGACAATGTACTGCCGAAAGATGACTGCCTACGCCCGTGATGATAACTTAATGATGCATTGCTTCCAAGAAAGTCTAGCCGGAGCTCCCCTTGACTGGTACATGCAGTTAGAGCCAACTAACATCCGTTGCTGGAAAGACATGGCGGATGCCTTCATGCGTCAATACCAGTATAACAATGATTTGGCTCCAGATAGAACTCAGCTACAATGCATGTCTAAGAGGGATAACGAGTCGTTCAAAGAGTATGCTCAGAGATGGCGGAACCTTGCGGCTCAAGTAAAACCCCCTCTGCTGGACAAAGAAATGGTCCACATGTTTATGGAAACCCTTCCTGCGGTGTATTATGATAGGCTGGTTGGCAGCGTAGCCTCAAACTTCTCTGAGATGGTGGTCACAGGGGAAAGAGTAGAGAACGGTATGCGGAGCGGAAGAATAGCTCAGGGCCCGACACCTCCTGCCGGTCAAAAAAAGCCATTTTTTGGGTCTCATAAGAAGAAAGAAGGTGAAACTAATGCAGTCATCGGAGCCAGTGGTCCGTCGCATAGCAATCCACCGCAAGCTATTTCGGTTCCTCCTCAGGCACCACTGGCACGGCCTTTTCAATCAAATTATCAGCACCGGAACTATAATGAAAGGAAGCCTGTTGTCTTTGATCCCATTCCCATGTCCTACACGGACTTGTTTAATTATCTCATCACCAACAAAATAATCAGTACTCGTCAAATGAAACCATATCAGCCTCCCTATCCCAGAGGGTACAACGCGAATGCCACCTGCGCCTTTCATTCTGGGGCAGTAGGTCATGTGGTGGAGGATTGTAAAGCATTCAAATATGTGGTGCAAGAATTACTTGATACGAAAAGCATATCGTTTCAACAACCCAATGTAGCCACCAATCCGTTGCCAGGGCATGGAGGATCTACTATTAATGCCGTTGACCGTCAGGGGGGTCAGTGTTTGGTTAGAAAAGTTGACTGCATTCAGATGCCTTTGAATTTTATCCATGCTGAATTAGGCCGTTTTGGTGTCATCAAAGAAAGTTGTGCTAGGAAAGACGCCTGTGATAATCCTCGCTGCATCGGGGCATGCGAAGGCTTTAAACCAATTCTCCAAGATCTCTTAGACAGACACCTGGTCCAAGTGGGAATCCAGGAGAAAGAAGAAAATGTATTTACCTTGCAATCAGGCAACGGAGGCTTCAGGAGACCGATTGAAATTCCCTGCAATCTGAATTCCAGCCTAGCTGTGACGAGACCCTCGACTGTTGTTATTCCAGTGCCTGCTGCTACCCCTAGTGGGGATACTAGGATGACTCCATGGAGCTGCAATGTGCAAATACAAGCGGAGGTCCCTAAAGGCACTCTGGATATAACAAACATTGCTGGAGGTAGTTGTATCACAAGGAGTGGAAGGTTGTATACTCCTGAAAACCTTAGAAGAGAGCAATCCAAGGGAAATGAAGAAAGGGCCTGTAAGGGAAAAGACAAGGAAGCTGTAGAAGTCAGGGATGTGTCGGACAAAGAAGCTCAAGAATTCCTGAGAGTAATGAGACAGAGTGAATATCGGGTGGTAGACCAGCTGAATCAAACCCCATCCAAGATCTCAATGCTCTCTTTGTTGCTTAGTTCAGAGGCACATCGTGCTGCACTGCTAAAGGTCCTGAATGAAGCTCACGTCTCCCATGACATTACAGTAAACCAGCTTGATGGTATTGTTGGCGGCATTGTAGCCTCTAATTACTTGACCTTCTCAGACACTGAGCTGCCTCCGGCAGGAAAGAGTCATAATCAAGCTCTTCACATCTCAGTCAAGTGTGGGGACCATATACTTGCCAGGGTGCTTATTGATAACGGTTCATCCTTGAATGTGCTGCCTAAGTCTACAATGGATAAGCTGGATGTAGACTGTTCATATCTGAAACCGAGCTCCACCTTGGTCAGAGCATTTGATGGGTCAGTGAAGGAAGTTTTTGGAGAAGTAAAAGTGCCGCTGCAGGTAGGCCCTGAAGTATTTTATGTCGTCTTTCAAGTGATGGACATCAATTCATCCTACAGTTGCCTGCTAGGACGTCCTTGGATACATGCGGCTGGGGCAGTGCCATCCTCGCTTCATCAGAAACTCAAGTTTGTGGCTAGGGGAAAGCTGATAGTGATCTCCGGAGAGGAGGAAACATTGATAAATCGATCACCACCTGAATATTATGTGGAAGCAGCAGAAGAGTCCTTTGAGACTGCTTTCCAAGGATTGGAGATTTCAAACGCTGTCTTCGTCGAAGGGGAGCCTCGGTGGAAGCCTAAGTGGTCCAGGGCTGACATGATGGCTGCAAAGGTGATGCTGGGACATGGGTATCGGATTGGTAAAGGCTTAGGAAAAGCTGCTCAAGGAATTGTAATGCCTATCCAGTTAAGGGGTAATATTGAGAGGTTCGGTGTTGGGTACATCCCAAGTCTTGCTGATCGGGAGAGGCTGGCATCTGACAGGAGGGAGAAATGGCTGGCCAAACTCAGAGGAAAGGCACCCAATCAGGGGAGAATGGTCATCGCTAATCTTAAGAGCAACTTCCGGAGTGCTAGTATGCTGAACCCTGACCAGGTTAATGTGGTCGAAAAAGGATCAAGCTCAAGTGGCCGTGCTGTAGGTCTGGTGCGCTGCTGTGCGGTTGGAGAGAAGCTGCAAAACTGGGAGATCATGGATTTCCCCGTATTTTCCAATTTAAAGTAATTATCATTGTAATGCAGATCCCTCGGCTCTGCCCAAGGCCTTGGGATATTTCATTCGGGCACACATGTTTTCGTCGAAAATCATCAATCAATAAAGTGTTATTTTGAATTTTCAATAAAATTTCTGTCTTCATCTTTTATCTGTGTTGCTTTTTCTTCGTTTTTATTCGCCGCTCCATTCTAATGCAGATCAAAAATAAACTCTGAAAATAATAATGCCCATAACTCATACTGTGATTTTGATTACCCGGTTAATCAAGTCGAGGAAGATGTTGAGAATGATTGGGATACTCCTCCAGAAATCATGAGAATGGTAGAACAAGAAGAAAAGGTCATCGAACCCCATGAGGAGTCTACAGAAATGGTCAATTTGGGTACTGAGGAAGACAGAAAAGAGATCAAGGTTGGTACCGCAATGGAGGATAAAGAGCGCAAAAAGTTGATTCAGCTCCTGTTCGACTACGCTGACGTATTCGCATGGACATATCGGGACATGCCAGGGTTGAGCACAGATATTGTTGAACATAGATTACCGGTGAAATCAGAATGTCCCCCGGTGAAACAGAAGTTAAGGCGGATGAAGCCTGAAATGTCGTTGAAGATCAGGGATGAGGTCAAGAAACAGTTTGATGCAGGGTTCTTAGCTGTGGCAAAATATCCTGAGTGGGTAGCAAACATTGTTCCAGTCCCTAAGAAAGATGGAAAGGTCCGAATGTGTGTCGACTACCGTGACTTGAACAGAGCAAGCCCTAAAGATGATTTCCCTCTACCCCATATTGACGTTTTGGTGGACAGTACTGCTCAGCATTCGATGTTCTCCTTCATGGATGGATATTCAGGCTATAACCAGATCAAAATGGCTCCGGAGGATATGGAGAAAACCACCTTCATAACCCTTTGGGGAACTTTCTGTTACAAGGTCATGCCCTTCGGGTTGAGGAATGCCGGAGCAACCTACCAAAGAGCGATGGTAACCCTATTCCATGACATGATGCATAAGGAGATCGAAGTCTATGTGGACGACATGATTGCCAAATCAAAGACTGATGAAGAGCACGTGGTTAACCTGCAGAAGCTGTTCGAGCGTCTCAGAAAGTACAAACTCAGGTTGAACCCCGCTAAGTGCACTTTTGGGGTTAGGTCAGGGAAGCTGTTAGGTTTCATTGTTAGCCAGAAGGGAATTGAGGTAGACCCGGACAAAGTACGAGCAATCCTGGAGATGCCAGCACCTAAAACAGAGAAAGAAGTTCGTGGTTTCCTGGGAAGACTAAATTACATCTCTCGATTCATCTTCCAGTTGACTGCAACTTGCGAACCAATTTTCAAACTGCTGTGCAAAAACCAAGAGATGAAGTGGAATGATAAATGTCAAGAAGCATTTGAGAAAATCAAGGCGTATCTTCAAAATCCACCCGTCCTAATGCCACCTGTGTCTGGCAGGCCCCTCATCCTATACCTCACGGTGCTAGACAACTCTATGGGCTGCGTGCTGGGGCAACACGATGAGTCAGGAAAGAAAGAACACGCGATCTACTACATAAGCAAGAAGTTCACAGACTGTGAGGCAAGGTATTCATCATTGGAGAAGACTTGTTGTGGTCTAGCCTGGGCTGCACATCGACTGAGACAGTATATGCTGAGTCACACTACCTGGTTGGTGTCCAAAATGGACCCAATCAAGTACATATTTGAAAAACCTGCGCTCACGGGTAGAATTGCTCGTTGGCAAATGCTTCTGTCAGAGTACGATCTCGTGTACGTAACCCAGAAGGCGATCAAAGGTAGCACACTGGCAGACTACCTGGCACATCAACCGGTTGAGGATTACCAATCAATGCAATGTGAGTTCCCAGATGAGGACATTATGGCATTATTTGACGCAGGGAAATCTCAAGATGATGAAAGGTGGAGAGTGTTGTTTGACGGTGCCTCTAACATGTGGGGGCACGGAATCGGAGCAGTGCTGATTTCCCCAGACAACCGCTTCATACCAGTTACCGCCAGACTAAGCTTCTATGTCACAAACAATATTGCAGAGTATGAAGCATGTATCTTGGGTATCCAGGCAGCTCTCGATCGGAAAGTCAAGAGGCTCGACGTGTACGGAGATTCAGCTTTAGTTGTCCATCAAGTGAAAGGAGACTGGGAAACAAGAAATTCTGATTTGATTCCTTACCGTGACTACATTCAAGAATTAATCAAGCCCTTTGAGGAAATCACTTTCCAGCACATACCCCGCAGCGAGAATCAGTTGGCAGATTCCTTGGCAACTTTGTCTTCTATGTTCAACGTCAGCTGTGACAAAAGTCTGACGACTGTCAGAATCCAGCACAGAGAACAGCCTGCTTATCACTACTGTATGACAGTCGAAGAGGGATCAGATAGTAAGCCTTGGTACCATGACATCAAGCAGTATATCACAAACAGAGAGTATCCTCCCGGAGCTACAGAGAATGACAAGAGAACCCTCAGGAGGCTGTCAACAGGTTTCTTCTTGAGTGGAGACGTCCTTTACAAGAGAAACCATGACTTGGTACTCCTCAGGTGTGTAACAGGAGAGGAATCAGTAAAGATTATGCGAGATGTTCATGAAGGCTCATTTGGGGTTCATTCCAACGGGCACGCAATGGCTAGAAAAATCCTAAGAGCTGGATACTACTGGTTGCAGATGGAATCGGACTGTTACAGTTTTGTGAGAAGATGCCATAAATGCCAAATCTATGCAGATCACACCCATGTACCTCCAACGTCTCTGAATGTTTTGAGCGCACCATGGCCATTCTCAATGTGGGGCATGGACATCATTGGTCCCATTGAACCCAAAGCTTCCAATGGTCACCGTTTCATTCTGGTTGCTATTGACTACTTCACTAAGTGGGTGGAGGCTGCTTCTTATCCCAATGTAGCGAGCTCAGTGATCGCTAAGTTCATCAAGAAAGACTTGATTTGCCGCTACGGCCTTCCAAACAAGATTATCACAGACAACGGTAGTAATTTGAACAGCAGAGTGATGAAGGATTTGTGTAAAGACTTCAAAATACAACATCACAACTCTTCTCCCTACCGCCCAAAGATGAATGGGGCAGTTGAGGCAGCTAACAAGAATATCAAGCGGATAATACAGAAGATGGTCGTGACCTATAATGATTGGAACGAGATGCTCCCCTTTGCCCTGCATGGTTACAGAACCTCAGTACGCACCTCAACAGGGGCAACCCCTTACTCCCTGGTTTATGGGTCAGAGGCAGTTCTCCCCATTGAGGTTGAAATACCATCCCTGCGGGTGTTAATGGAGACAAAACTTGATGAAGCAGAATGGGTTCGGTCTCGTCTTGACCAGTTGAATCCCATTGATGAAAAACGGGTGGCCGCAATGTGTCATGGACAGTTGTACCAACAGAGGATGAGGAGGGCTTTTGACAAGAAAGTCCGTCCTCGTGAATTCCAAGAAGGAGATCTTGTGCTCAAGCAGATCTTGCCGATTCAGACAGACTCTAGGGGCAAATGGGCTCCCAAATATGAAGGACCTTATGTGGTGAAGAAGGCATTCTCAGGAGGAGCTTTAATTCTGGCAAACATGGACGGAGATGAGATCCCAAATCCAGTGAACTCAGATGTGGTCAGGAAGTATTATGCCTAGAAAAATAGACGAAAAAAGAGAAAGATAAGCCAAGGAAAAATCAGCTCGCTAGGTTGAAAACCCGCAAAGGGCGACCTAGGCAAAATCAGAGCGGCCCGGTGGATTGAAAACCCGCAAAGGGCGATTCAGGCAAAAATTAGGGTCAGAAAACTTGGGCTTGAGAAAAGAAAAAGGCAATCAGCGCTCCAAAGTTTCTGATAAGGGGGTGATCAGTATTATGAGTATGGACGGTGGGCACCGTTACTTCAGAGACGAAATCACGAGATTTGTTCCTTTTCGCTTGTATTTTTTTTGTAGTTTAAAAGAAAGATTGTAATGCACTTTCGATTGGCGTGACTTTCTGCACGTCCAATTTCTATATCAATAAAAGTCCAACTTCTCTCTCATATGTGTGCTTTTCGTGTCTCTGCTTTCATCTATTCAGTTTCTTTCAAAATAATAACTTTTATGATTGATGAAATCGAATTGCAAAACATGTGCACATTCAGAGCATTACAGGATCATTGCGAAATCTTTGAAAAAATACAGAAAGAAGTGATTCCCCAAGTGAATAAAATTGCAGAAAAGACAGTCATGACGAACCAGTGTGCAATCCTCGCGGGATCGTCGTCCTGAAACAGCCTTCGCCCGGCAGATCGATTTAACCAGCAAAAAAAGAGTGCCAAAGAAAAAAACAAATAAGCAGAAAAAAGAAAGCTGCTTAAAGAAAACAAACAGAATAAACAAACAACAAAAAAGAAAATCACAGAAGACGGAACATAAAAGAACACAACATCTTCATTCATCATACCATCCATACCATTCGTCATCAAACAGCGGTGCATTACACTTTCAAA
The DNA here is from genome assembly GCA_039519185.1 of Astragalus membranaceus. Classification (NCBI taxonomy): domain Eukaryota; kingdom Viridiplantae; phylum Streptophyta; class Magnoliopsida; order Fabales; family Fabaceae; genus Astragalus; species Astragalus membranaceus. The sequence continues at coordinate 51,719,894 of CM076848.1, forward strand.
TTCGCATCTCAGAAGAGCGAAGAATAACAAAAGAAAAAGAAGTGAATGAGGAATCAAACAGAAAAAGCATCCCGCCAAGATCAATCATTGCATTCATGCGCATCCAAATACCCAAATGCATGCATTTCATGCACCATCCAAGAAGTTACTTCGGACCAGAGAGTCCCAAAAACCTCATTTTTTAGAAAATCACCACCAGCACTGAGTTAGTAAACTCCATCAACCCAGAGTTAGTAAACTCCATCAACACAGAGTTAGTGAACTCCTTCCACAGATCACAACATCGTGTACGAGCACGCGATGGATCCATCAGACTTCGTTAAGTCCTTCGGATTAGTTGTGTCAGCCTAAGACATAGCGTAAATCCATTGATCAAATCAGTTCCGGACCTGATGTTGATCGGTCGCTCGAAAAGGCCACCCCCAAAGCTCGGACTCGACCAGAGTTCGTTAGAAGGTTTTTAGGCAACCTCCGAATCCCCAATTTACCGCTTTTTCCAATTCACCGCTCTCCCCAATTTATTGCTTTCCCGTTAATGCGACAAGTGTTAACCCCCCCTTTTCTCAAAAGGAAAATAACAAAAAGAAAATTTGAGCTTTTCTGAAGCGGACAAAATTAGTGTTATTTCTATATCTTTATTTCCATTTCACCAACAAATATGAAAAGGCCAAGTCATATTTCTTGGCGAAATGTGAAATAAAGAGGGGCAGCTGTAATACCCTAATTTTGTCCTATCCAAAAATAAGAAATTTTATTTATTTTTAATAAAAATAATTATTTTATTTTCATGCCATGCTTTATTTTATTTTAGTTTGCTACAAGTTTTAATTTTTGAAAAAATAATAATAATTAGAAGTATCAAAACAAAAATAAGCAAAGGAGGAAATAGGGGAGGTTTGTAAAAAATATAGAGGTGCAATCAAGATTGGGCCATTTAAAGCCCATTCCTCCACCAAACCCAATCCAACTCCTTCCTAACCCAACATCCAACTCCTCCCTAACCCAATGTCATACCCTAATTTTGTTCGACTAATTAAAAACTCTTAAAAAAAAGAAAAATATTGCTTCTTTGAATTTAGTTTTTAGGCCTTTATTTAACATTTATTTTTATCTTGCGAAAAGACAAAACAAAGTTGAAAATAGTAAAAACCCAAAAAATAAGACTTGAGTTCATTCATTCTTTTATAATACAAATAAGAGATGATATTTTACAAAGGATCATGAAGTGCTATTACAGTGTACGGAGCTAATTCTTTTTATCACAAAGTATTCATTTTGCTCAGCACCCCATTATCTCTATATGCACAACACGCATATCATCAATAAAATAGGACGGAGCATCTTCATTTTGGGTAGTGTCCATGTTTGTTTTTCTTGAAGGAAGTCTTGGTGTGTTCATAAGTTGCAAAGTACAGAACTGATGCACTGCTCCTCTGCTCCCTCTCACGTCTCTATTATAGCTTAAACCTGCATATCCAAAACTAGAAAATAAGCAAAAGGGCAGCACAAATCCAGAGCAACAGAATCATGAGATAGGAAATTGAAGGAGACATTTCAGTTTATAAAAAAACAAAACTGAAGTTTCTCCATCCATAAAAACGAAATCAGCAATCAAAGGGGGGGATCACAGACAGCAACACAAAAACAGTGAGAACCAAAAATTAAGAAATCAGAAAAGAAAGGCAAAGAAAAAAGGAATTTGAAGCTCCTGCCTCCACGCGGTGGTCACCACCGTGACCACCCAAAACAACACCCTCATTGCTGTCTCCACCACAACCAGGCATCACCACCGTGGGCCACCGTGCGCCACCACACCAAACACCCCTCTCGCATCCCTCCCTCTCGGTTCCTCTCTCTACCTCCCCGTACCGTTTGAAACCAAAAAAAAACAACAATAAAAACAGAGAACCAAAAACCCAAAATAAGAGAAAAGCAGAAAAAGAAAAGAGGAGAGGGTTCGGTTACCTGCAGCTCCGGCCACCGTAGACGGTGGCCGTTCGTCCTGGACCTCCGTAGGTACCGTCGCCATCCTCCGTAAGCACGCCGTCCACCGTGAGCGCGCCGTCCCCCGTGAGCACGACGTCCACTTTCGTCGCTTCGTTCCTCTGTCCGTCGCACCACCGTCAACACCGCCCCTGCTCCCCCGTACTTCGCCGCTGTCACCCGTTCCCTCATCCCTGCATCTGGCTTCGTATTCCCTCCTCTAGCCGTGCAGTACTCCTAGAACCGTGGCACCATCAGCGTCGACCTACGCCGGCGGACGTGAACACCGCAGGCCTCCGTCGCCGTCGCAAGCAGGCTCGCTTTCTCCCTCATGAAGCCATCTCTCTCTTTGGAATGGTGGAGCGGCGCTGAGAGGTATAGGAAATTAGGGTTCTGAGGTAAATGATTTCCTTTTATATCCTCTTCCCATTTTCCTATTTTTTCTTTTTTTTGTAAATTAAAATTCAGATTACTAATGCAACCATACTTTTACTTCATACACCCCATTCCTAGCCTTTTTGTTGCGTAGGCCAACACACAAAAAAAACGAGTTGGGCTCTGCTTTACGCACCCCCTTTTAAAATACGACACCCTGCTGCTAACTGCACCCTCCCCTTTCCTAACAGCACCCCCTGTTTCTCTTTTTTAAAAAAATTTCTTTTCCCTAAATAAGTATTTTCTTTCACAAACCTATTTTTTCCCAAATAACGAATAAATGTTTTCCTAAATATAGACATGGTTCGTTACTAATGGTCACTCTGAGCTTAGCTCGTTAGACCGTTAATAACAGCTTTAGTTTTCAAACGAGCTATGGGCGACGACCACTCTGAGTTTTACTTGTTTGGTCATTTCGAGTGCCTGCCCAATTCCAAAAATAAATAAATAAAAACACCAACACACAAATATTTTCTACCTAGAACTACGTAGCCTTTGATTCTCTACCAGGAGATACGTAGGAGCAGGGCCACGCCCCTGTCAAACGCAAAAATAAACAATTTCCATTACCTTTCTTTCCTAATTCATTTTTTACAAAAACCCACAAAATATAATTAGGGGATTAAGTCGGTCGTACGACCGCGTTAGTCAGCTTTTTAGGATAAGTGAATTGTGGTCCTTCAGAGCCCCAGCGCTCCTTCAGACCCCCAGTGGTCCTTCAACACAGATCACACAGTCCTAAAACCCCTATATTAAAAAACACCAACCAACAAACATTTTCTACCTAGAACTACGTAGCCTTTGATTCTCTACCAGGAGATACGTAGGAGCAGGGCCACGCCCCTGTCAAGCGCAAAAATAAACAATTTCCATTACCTTTCTTTCCTAATTCATTTTTTACAAAAACCCACAAAATATAATTAGGGGATTAAGTCGGTCGTACGACCGCGTTAGTCAGCTTTTTAGGATAAGTGAATTGTGGTCCTTCAGAGCCCCAGCGCTCCTTCAGACCCCCAGTGGTCCTTCAACACAGATCACACAGTCCTAAAACCCCTGTATTAAAAAACACCAACCAACAAACATTTTCTACCAAGAACTACGTGTGATTTGATTCTCTACCAGGAGATACGTAGGACCAGAGGGCGGCCGACCTCTGTCAATTGCATTAATAAAAAACCTTTTTTTTTCTCTTAATTAACTTCTCTCCTTTTTCTCAAAAAAGTGCAAAAACAACTAACTGTCTATCGAGTCTTTTTTTTATTATTATTATAAGGGTAAAAACATTATTTTTGAATTAATAAATGTTTACACATTTAGTTAAAAGGTAACCTTCCTTAGGAAGGATGTCGTAGGGTGCTAATACCTTCCCTACGCATAAACGACTCCCGAGCCTAAATCTGGTCCGCAAGACCCCTTTATCCACTCAATAGGGATTTTCCAATGTTTGCCCTTAAACTAAAACTTTGGTGGCGGCTTCATTCAAGAACTTCGAAGAATCCCCTCCTTCGGATTTTTCGGTCGCTACAGCTGGCGACTTCACTGGGGAAAATTAAGAGAGTCAAGCCAAATTAACTAAATGTGTAAGTATTTGTTAATTTTATTAATATTTTGTTTTTACCTTTATTCTTATATTATTTATTTATTAGCATTTCTTTATATTATTGAACCTTAGGGTAGACGACTTTTTGTTATTATTGTTGTACATCTTGTCCAGTTTGGTTAGTCTAGGTATTTTGCTCTCATCACACACCTCACTTACACTTTCGCACACACCTTTGAGTGGGGCCCTATACCCGGGTCTGCAAATAACCTAGGACGAGTGGAGATTATTAGTGACAGTCATTCTGGATTTTATCTGTCTGACTCTCATGAAAGTCTCAACCAGAGTACGCTCTTTCATGGTATCCCACACCAGGTAGCTCGCTATCGTTGTGGATCATATCATGAAGGGGATTTTAGCTCTGGAGACCTTTGTGAGGAAGTGAATTGAGCCACCTGAGAGATTGATCACATAAGTGACCCTAGATCATGTTGAAAATCCCAATTTAGACATGACCCACCTAGGACACAGGGGCACTATACTTACCCTCTCTATCAATCTGGTTAGTTTTTCTCCAAAATTAAAATCACTCAAAAAATTTCATGCTTCCTTCATTTGCATGCATACGAGACGACATCATTCCTTTCATTCATCATACAAAAAATTATCATAAAATAAGATCTTTTTTTCACATTGCCATTTCCCTACCGTACTATTCATCATATATTCATAATTCATAAATGTCGAAAAAAATCATCAAATAGTGTAGGCATCTTGTCATTTGCAACATCATTATTACAAATTGCATGAGACATTCTATAACATTTCGCTCATATTGTCATCATAGTCCAAATGCACAATTTCTCCATACATGCATCATTTCTCCATACATGCATCATAGTCCGAATGCGCAATTTCTCCATGCATGCATCATTTCTCCATACATGCATCATAGTCCAAATGCGCAATTTCTCCATGCATGCATTATTTTATCCTAGTTGCATCATCTCTCATACTCATACATCGCATTGCTATTATAAAAATTTATTTTTAAATGCATCATCCTCATGCATCATAAGAAACAAGGACAAAAGTCATTTATTCCTATCCATCTCAAATGCATCAGTCCTTCAACATGCGTCAAAACAAAAATTATAAATTTCTTCATTATTGCATCATTCATCACCCAATAGCATTTTGTTAGCTTTTATTTTAGTTGAAGCATAAAAAAAAAAGGATAAACCATCACGCATTTCATTCATCTCCATTGTTGCTCAGGTACAACAAACGTCCATATGATCATGCATTATACTTTATTCAAAGAAAACACAAAAAAAAAATCACCATTCATTCATACTAAAATCACTCTTCCATAAGCGTTTCATTGTTATTGCACTATCATGCATCGCGAAGGTATCATTCTTTTCAAAATCGCATTCATCTTGCACATCCGTACACCAAAAAAATATTACCCCCGTATTACATAAAAATTATGTTCATTACTATTTCCCACCCATAAAAAAATCGTTGCGAGTGTCATGCATTTTGTCTCCTCACACGCCAAAAAAAAACACAATTCTTACCCATATAAAATTAGCATATCATTTGATCAAAAAACATAGCATTCATACATCATTTCCCCCGTGTTGTCATCCTAGTCTAAATGCATCAATTCCATATTTATGTACCACTTTCCAAATAAAAAAAAAAACGTATTTCACCATTCATCATCCCATAAATAAAAAATGAGAGTTTGCATACATGTTGCACTACCTCTTAAAAAATAAAAATTGCATCGAACATTTACTTCTTCATGCATACATGCATTTTCATATCCGTCATCATATTTTGCTAGAAAATAAAAAATCACCATAGAACGAATCGCTCATTTCCATATGCATCTCGTTCTCATGGTACTAACATGCACATCATCATCCAAAAAACAAAGAAACTACATATTTGTCCAATTTGCATCATCTTGCATACTCATATAGGAAAAAATATACTATATTCGTTACTCCTCTCCATGCATAGAAAAATAAAAATAAAGACAAAAGCTCCCCATTCCTAACCACCTCGAATGCATCAGTCATCTAGCATGCATCATGTCCAAAATAAAAGAAAATAATAAAATGATGCCACTTTCTTACATTATTCATCATCATATTGCATTGCCTCCGAAAAATCATCTTGGATAGTCAATCTTTTCAAGCGATCATTCATTCACCTTCCTCGCATCTGCATCATGCAACGTTATTCGTTCATACATTGCATTTCTTTTCATGAAAAGGAAAAATAAAAAACATGATCACATTTTTGATAAATAACTGAATATCTCATTTGGCATGCATTTTCATTCATTCATAATCATTCACAAAAACCATCGTTAAATAATATAGGCATTTCATCATTTGCAATATCATGATAGCATTCACGCACCTTTTCACTCGTCCAAAAAAAACTGTTGTCCCATTAAATCATCCATACGCCATTTCATCCACACATCATTTATATACCGTTTCAACATGCATCATGTCAAAAATTACGTCATCATTTTCGCATCATTCATAGATACGTATTTAGCATTTCACTCTGATACATGAAAGAGGCTCTGCATCGGTCACGTGCCGCAGTGTCTCCAAAAATCATTTAGAATAACTGGCCTTTCCAAGTGATCATTCATGCACGCATTTCATGCATCTGCATTTTCATCATTTTTCACCATGTGTTCCTTCATGCATTAGGACACAAGGTGCGTTTAACTTGGTTATTCTTGTAGCATGAGCATAGTTAGTCTTTCAACTAGAAAATAAAAAAAAATTATCATGCATTCATAATAGAATACGGTCATCGTTTTCATTATCATGGTACCAACATGCATCTCATCATCTAGAAAATAACAAAATATCATATTTTTTATTTTACTTCATCTTGCATAAGCCACACGCCAAAAATAAGAAAATAATATCACCTTGATATTATAAAAAAATTTCATTCATTCATTATTTCATTACTCCTCTTCATGCATCATGAAGAAACAAAAACAAAAGTCATTCTTTCTCATGCATCTCAAAAACAGCTCCTTCATGCGTCATAAAGAACAAAAACAAAGTCATTTATTCCTCTCACATCCATATCAAGGTCGTTAATCCTCTCACATGCATTAAAACAAAATTAGGATTTGCTTCATTTTCTTCTATTCTTGCATTATTCATCATCCAATAGTTTTTGTTGTTTTGTTAGCCTCCCACTCTAGTTGAACTTTAAAAAATAAAAAAATAAAAATCACACACTTGCTTAAGGTATCATTATGCATTCCATTCACCCGCATCATTGTCTGTGTACAACATCCATATGTTCATGCATTCTGCTTTATTCAAATAATTTTTCCAAAAAATAAAAAAATGAAACTCATAAGTTTTTTTGGCATGCTGTTTGATGAGAGACGAAGCCTTTTTGAAAATATATTTTAATTGATTCCTCTTCTTTGGAAAATGTGGCCATACCCTAACTTGATTCACCAACAACAAGTTCTTCACTCTTCATCCTACCACACTTATGGAAACCACCTACCCACTTAACCATTCAACGGAATTCACCAATAACTCATTCACCATCATGGTCACTACAATATTGACCGTATCATAGACTTGACCCTTAGTCACTGCGTGCCCCACCGAGGACACCAGCCAACATATATCTCACACCCGTGATAAGAAGCTTAAATGTCTATTTTGTTGACTTGCGTGGTTTTGACAATTAAAATTGTTCTATCTTAAGCGGTGTTAACTCTTCATGAAGCATTTGCAAAATGAACTAACATGACATGTGTGTTTACCCTTGTTTGACTCAGTTATCCTACCCCCGTCTTTCCGCCACTTCCAAAACCAGACCCAACCATCCATAAAAGGCCCAGTCCCCACAAGAGTATTTCATTCGCTTTCCCCCGGTGATGAAATTTCACGAATAACACTTTGTACGCTCCATACTGGGGCAGAGTGATGATCACTAAGATTTTCTGCTAGCATTCTAAACACTCGTACAAGTCCTTTGAGTAAAAAAAAAACACCAAAGAGATCTAAAAAAGAAAAGCCCGTTAGGTTGAAAACTCGCGAGAGCAGCCTGAGCAAAAATTAGGGCATAAAAAATAATAAATAAAGAAAAGCAAATATATTAAAATGAAATTTTGTCCCATAGTTACAATTTCAAGAAAATAAGCAACCATGATTTGAATTGGAGTTTGGCCATTTTCCTATATCCAAAAATCCAAAAAAAGAGAAATGCCATTTGCTACCCACTTTGAGCCAAAAAACACCTTAGACAAGGGTCAATCACATATCTAACAGCTCGCTCGGCTCAAAAGAAAAAAAGAAAAATCACAAAAAAGTGAAATTAAAAAAAAGAGGATCGAAAAATCTTGAAAACCAAAACGGTAGAATTTGTGAGCTGACACTTCACACCATCGAGCATATAAAAGATCATTGTCTGAAATAAACCCTCAAACACTTCCTTTGGCCTAAGCATCCTATCCTCCATAAACCCTCAAATGCGCTACAACCCTAAAACAGGTACATTCTACCATGAAGCACATAAAAGATTCTTTGTCTCAACCAACCCCGAACACTCTCAGGAGCAAAGTAATCATGTCCTTCATGAATCATTAACCACTGGCCATATTACAATCGAAAAGCCTATTCCGATCAGTGATTGGTTGCTTCTATTTTTCTCAAAGCTTATACTCCAGGACAAAATAATCGGAATAATTTATTTGCTCAAAAAAAAAAATAAAGAGAAAAATATTATTACAAAAAAATAAAATTAAAAAAAAAAAGAAGAAAAAACTTAAAAGGGCTTGCACGCTCGAAGCTCGTCAAGAGAAGATAACAGTGATCATCAACAAAGCAAATTTTCATCGAACCAAAAGCTTTCGACTGTCTTAGCTTGTGGAATCCTTCCCAAGGAAAACCACAAATCCCTACTAAGGCAGTTACTTGACTTATCATATCAAAATGGGGCAAAACCCCACCCTTCATTCCACTCAAACTCAGGAAATTTTTTTCAACAACCCCAAAATACTCTCACCTTTCATCCCGTTCTACACCCATATAACCGTACCAGACAAATTTCCAAACCATTATTCTAATTTCGTACCCTGTCGCAACCACACTCAAAATGGGGCAATTTTCATCTTTAATGGATTGGGGTAACCTTGTCCTCTTATAGACCGGGGCATCATATCCCTTGGGCCGAAAGAATCCTTTTGCCTTTCATTCCATTCATTCCTAGTCACTTGTCACCCTCAATACCAGCATATTTCCCAATCCCTCAATCAGTCTATATCCTTGGTTGTCATTGTCCTCCCTAGACAAAGGCAGACTGTTTCACTCCCCACTATTTGAAGTCAAAATTGGGGCAGTCAAACATTTTTACCTTGGGGCAAGCTTATCTTTCATAAGCTTGAGCCAATAAACCTCATCCTCCACTCCACTCATGTGTCACACTTGACTATACCCTACATTTCTTGAACTCTGAGTCAACTGGTACATTCATTTGCATTCACACTGTTTTTCATATTATTAAGCAAATGCTTCAAAGGGAGAGACACACAATAATGACAATCCCTCTAAGTTAACATCTTAGACTTGAAAGCTTAGCCATCATGGGTTATCATAACCAAATGAGAACCCATCTGCAAATACGCATCTCGATCTCTAGAAGGGGCACTAATACATTGCTGCAAGCCACACCTTTCAAGATGACAATCTTGAGCTTACCAGAGTTCAAGTCCAAGCCATGAAAAATCTTTCTTCCAAGGAACGATCAACTCAAAATGTCCAGCTCTCTGTTTCCAGCATCAAAAGTTTCGTTTCACATCAAACATCTTTGCATCCTTACAAAAACAAAAAAGTGTTGTTACCAACAAATCATGCATTATACATGTCCTCATTATTCTAGAATTAAAACCATGCATCTGATCATACCCATCACAACTGTTTCATACCAGTATTGTACATGCATTCACATTCCGCTTGTTTTGCCTACACAATTTTGCTTCTTGTGCATTACGCATTGCGTATGCGGGCATGCATCGCCACGCATAACATGTATCGCTTCAATAAAAAGCCGAATGTCGGTCTCATTATTATCCAAAGTTTGTCTGCATCCCAATCAATCATATCATAACATCGCACCATGCATTCATGCACTTCCCTTTATTCACCATGGCGTTTGCATCAAAATATTACATATCTATCATATTCGCATTCTCATTTAATGCATTCATCAAATACCAAAAAGACAATAAAGCGAAAAGACACAAAAAAAAAAGAAGAAAAAACCTCCCACATCCCAACAAACATCCAATCATTGCACCATACAACATCAACTCATGCGGCTACCACAATCCTCCATCTAAGCATTACGTGTGCACGTTCATTCATTCATTCATTCATTCATTCATTCATTCACTCATTCATTTATTCATGAAAAGGGGCAAAACAAGAGAAAACCAAAAAGGCAAAAATCACCCACATTGCACCCGTTACTCCCACCAAAGCATAGGTCATTCCATCATGCAATCAACAGTACATTTGCATTCGCATGTTATCTGCATCCGCATCCACAACTTATCAATTTCTGTTTCCGACCAACTTCAACATCCATCATTCACGGGTCTTTTGTAGTCCATTCACTTTCGCATTGCACATTCATCACATTGCATACCTTTAACACTTTTGTGCTTCGATAGACGTGCCAAGTGCCGGTCTCATCGTTGCCAAAAGCTTTCTACTTCACCAATCATATCATTTTCTATGCATTCATGTGTTTTCTTTATTCACCATAGCATTTGCATCAAAGTATTACATTCGCATTATATTCACATTCGCATTGCATGCATCAAGAAAAGAAGCAAAATAAATAAGGAAAAAGCAAAAAGAAAAATCCATCCATTACATTCATCGTCACACCAAAAATTAATCACTACAGTCATATTCACATCTCATTCACCGTTGTCAACTTTCTCATTCCATCAGGTTCAACACCCATGGTATACCCATTTCATTCATCATCTCACGTTCATCACATTACATACATGACATTGTTTGCTTCGATAGATGTCCGAGTGCCGGTCTCATCGTTGCCCCCAAAAAAGAGTTTTTTTTACATTACTAATCATATCTTTGTACCATGCATGGCATTCACGTCAAAGCATTACATTTGCATCCCATTCACACTTTGCATTTCATACACTCATGTACCAAGAAAAAAAGAGAAAAGCAAAAAAGACAAAAAGAGAAAAATTGCTCATTCCATTACGGTCATCATTCCACCAAAATCAATCAGCACGACCACGTTCCTACTTTATCTGCATTCACACACGTTGTTCGTCAACCTCCATGTCCCATCAACTTCAACTCACAGCATCTGCCACACTTCATTCACCCCATCAAACACTTACCATTTCACATACCTATATTGCACGCGTACATCATTCATTGCATTTTTAGACATACAAAATATAGATAGCTTTTCCCTTCTCAGGTAAATGCATTCATTAGGTGTGTTCTAGGCAAGTACGCCATCTGTCAATCCCAATATTTTGTTCCCCCAAAGTCAGCACTCCAAATGCTGGTCTCATATCACGATTCAGAATCTTAGTACCCCCTTCAGACCCCCAACGGTCCCTCAGAGCCCAAGCGCTCCTTCAGACCATCAATGGTCCTTCAATCTAGATCGCACGTCGCGTTATCGAGCAACCGGCGGATCATCCGGCCCCAGGCCCTTCAGACTAGCTGTGTCCGCCTAAAAAACACAGTGCACGTCCTTCGAGGTGCGCAGGTCAGGTCAACGACCTGGCCTTGCCCCCATGGCCGCTCGAAAAAGGCCACCCCCCCAAGCAGACCGTTTTACTAGTACCATTGCTAGTTTGCGCTCCATCAGACCATCTTGGTCCATCAGGCTTAGGCATGCCCTTCAGACCCCGTCGGTCCTTTAGTTCAATTCAAATCAATGCGCCAAGCATCGACTGCGAATTAGACCATCAGAGCCCTAGTGCTCCTTCAGATCCCCGGTGATCCTTATTTACTTTTATTCTATGTCAACCCATTATCTTTCAATAATTTCTAAAAAAAAATAATCTTGACAAAATTAGTGTCTTTTTATCTTCATTTCTATTTCCTAGTAAAATATAAATAAAGAGGGGCAGCTGTCATACCCTAATTTTGTCCGACTAATTAAAAACTCTTAAAAAAAAGAAAAATATTGCTTCTTTGAATTTAGTTTTTAGGCCTTTATTTAACATTTATTTTTATCTTGCGAAAAGACAAAACAAAGTTGAAAATAGTAAAAACCCAAAAAATAAGACTTGAGTTCATTCATTCTTTTATAATACAAATAAGAGATGATATTTTACAAAGGATCATGAAGTGCTATTACAGTGTACGGAGCTAATTCTTTTTATCACAAAGTATTCATTTTGCTCAGCACCCCATTATCTCTATATGCACAACACGCATATCATCAATAAAATAGGACGGAGCATCTTCATTTTGGGTAGTGTCCATGTTTGTTTTTCTTGAAGGAAGCCTTGGTGTGTTCATAAGTTGCAAAGTGCAGAACTGATGCACTGCTCCTCTGCTCCCTCTCACGTCTCTATTATAGCTTAAACCTGCATATCCAAAACTAGAAAATAAGCAAAAGGGCAGCACAAATCCAGAGCAACAGAATCATGAGATAGGAAATTGAAGGAGACATTTCAGTTTATAAAAAAACAAAACTGAAGTTTCTCCATCCATAAAAACGAAATCAGCAATCAAAGGGGGGGGATCACAGACAGCAACACAAAAACAGTGAGAACCAAAAATTAAGAAATCAGAAAAGAAAGGCAAAGAAAAAAGGAATTTGAAGCTCCTGCCTCCACGCGGTGGTCACCACCGTGACCACCCAAAACAACACCCTCATTGCTGTCTCCACCACAACCAGGCATCACCACCGTGGGCCACCGTGCGCCACCACACCAAACACCCCTCTCGCATCCCTCCCTCTCGGTTCCTCTCTCTGCCTCCCCGTACCGTTTGAAACCAAAAAAAACAACAATAAAAACAGAGAACCAAAAACCCAAAATAAGAGAAAAGCAGAAAAAGAAAAGAGGAGAGGGTTCGGTTACCTGCAGCTCCGGCCACCGTAGACGGTGGCCGTTCGTCCTGGACCTCCGTAGGTACCGTCGCCATCCTCCGTAAGCACGCCGTCCACCGTGAGCGCGCCGTCCCCCGTGAGCACGACGTCCACTTTCGTCGCTTCGTTCCTCTGTCCGTCGCACCACCGTCAACACCACCCCTACGACCGGCGCACCAACGCCGTCGTGCTCCCCCGTACTTCGCCGCTGTCACCCGTTCCCTCATCCCTGCATCTGGCTTCGTATTCCCTCCTCTAGCCGTGCAGTACTCCTAGAACCGTGGCACCATCAGCGTCGACCTACGCCGGCGGACGTGAACACCGCAGGCCTCCGTCGCCGTCGCAAGCAGGCTCGCTTTCTCCCTCATGAAGCCATCTCTCTCTTTGGAATGGTGGAGCGGCGCTTAGAGGTATAGGAAATTAGGGTTCTGAGGTAAATGATTTCCTTTTATATCCTCTTCCCATTTTCCTATTTTTTCTTTCTTTTTGTAAATTAAAATTCAGATTACTAATGCAACCATACTTTTACTTCATACACCCCATTCCTAGCCTTTTTGTTGCGTAGGCCAACACACAAAAAAACGAGTTGGGCTCTGCTTTACGCACCCCCTTTTAAAATACGACACCCTGCTGCTAACTGCACCCTCCCCTTTCCTAACAGCACCCCCTGTTTCTCTTTTTTAAAAAAATTTCTTTTCCCTAAATAAGTATTTTCTTTCACAAACCTATTTTTTCCCAAATAACGAATAAATGTTTTCCTAAATATAGACATGGTTCGTTACTAATGGTCACTCTGAGCTTAGCTCGTTAGACCGTTAATAACAGCTTTAGTTTTCAAACGAGCTATGGGCGACGACCACTCTGAGTTTTACTTGTTTGGTCATTTCGAGTGCCTGCCCAATTCCAAAAATAAATAAATAAAAACACCAACACACAAATATTTTCTACCTAGAACTACGTAGCCTTTGATTCTCTACCAGGAGATACGTAGGAGCAGGGCCACGCCCCTGTCAAGCGCAAAAATAAACAATTTCCATTACCTTTCTTTCCTAATTCATTTTTTACAAAAACCCACAAAATATAATGAGGGGATTAAGTCGGTCGTACGACCGCGTTAGTCAGCTTTTTAGGATAAGTGAATTGTGGTCCTTCAGAGCCCCAGCGCTCCTTCAGACCCCCAGTGGTCCTTCAACACAGATCACACAGTCCTAAAACCCCTATATTAAAAAACACCAACCAACAAACATTTTCTACCTAGAACTACGTAGCCTTTGATTCTCTACCAGGAGATACGTAGGAGCAGGGCCACGCCCCTGTCAAGCGCAAAAATAAACAATTTCCATTACCTTTCTTTCCTAATTCATTTTTTACAAAAACCCACAAAATATAATTAGGGGATTAAGTCGGTCGTACGACCGCGTTAGTCAGCTTTTTAGGATAAGTGAATTGTGGTCCTTCAGAGCCCCAGCGCTCCTTCAGACCCCCAGTGGTCCTTCAACACAGATCACACAGTCCTAAAACCCCTATATTAAAAAACACCAACCAACAAACATTTTCTACCAAGAACTACGTGTGATTTGATTCTCTACCAGGAGATACGTAGGACCAGAGGGCGGCCAACCTCTGTCAATTGCATTAATAAAAAACCTTTTTTTCTCTTAATTAACTTCTCTCCTTTTTCTCAAAAAAGTGCAAAAACAACTAACTGTCTATCGAGTCTTTTTTTTATTATTATTATAAGGGTAAAAACATTATTTTTGAATTAATAAATGTTTGCACATTTAGTTAAAAGGTAACCTTCCTTAGGAAGGATGTCGTAGGGTGCTAATACCTTCCCTACGCATAAACGACTCCCGAGCCTAAATCTGGTCCGCAAGACCCCTTTATCCACTCAATAGGGATTTTCCAATGTTTGCCCTTAAACTAAAACTTTGGTGGCGGCTTCATTCAAGAACTTCGAAGAATCCCCTCCTTCGGATTTTTCGGTCGCTACACCCAACATCCAACTCCTTCCTAACCCAACACCCAACTCCATCCAACCCACTCCAACTAAACCCTAATTCGAATTCCACCCCTTCCAAACCCTAAAAAATTCGGCCACCCCCCTTAACCCTAAAATGTGGCCACATTCACTCTCCCCCTTAACCCAAAAATCATCCACATTCATCCCCTCTCTCCTCCCTAAAATTCGGCCACTTTTCCCTTATTCCCTCCTTGGAACTCACAATCCCACTTCCACACACTTCCCACTTCCCCACATCTCCTTTCCCCATACACTCCACCCTCACATCACTCCCTCCCCAACGGCTCTCTCCCCTCCTACGACCCCTTTCTCTCTCTCTCATACACTCCCTCCATCTCTTCTCTCTCACACAACCTCCAAAGCACCACTCCCATCACCTCCACCTCTCTTCCCTAGCCGTCCACCCTCCTTTCTCTTCCTTTCATGCTTCCTTTCACCACCACTCACGAAATCACCATTTTTGGTGCCCCCCCTTTCTCTCCTCTCTCACGAAATCACCATCTTTGGGCATCACCACACAAGAGGCCGTTGGTCCCTCCAAAGCTCACGGATTCATCCAAGGAAACGTGTTTTCCATTTCGTTTTTCTCAAGGATAGCACGCAAACGGATCTATACACAAGGCTTGGTGGAAAAAACCGAAAAACAAAGCACACAACTACAAGATCAAGTTTTAGTATAAATAGGGGTTACGGTTTTGAGGGAAGGGGGACGATTTTTGAGAGAGGAGAGTGTGAAGGGTCAAAAGCTCGAAGGAGATCCAAGAGTGAGAGAGAGCGAATTTAAGTTTTTTCTTATATATTCTTCTAAAATTTTCATAGAGTTTATTTTCGTTGTTGTTACTGTTGGTGAGATCTATTCTTGAGAGATCTGTGAAGGAGTTTCATTGTCCAAGAACATTTGGTAATAATTTCATTTTTATCTCATCCCTAGTTCTCTGCAAATATTTATTTTTATTTGATATGGTCCAAAAGCTTACTGTTTAGACTACTCATGTTTTAGATAGTTCATATATATTTTGTCAAAACAAGTACTATGTTGTTATTGCTCATATGATGCATCTTCTTCCATATGCATTTGATATATTTTTTTATCTTTACTTTCTATGTTAAAAGCCTATGGTGACAGTAGGAATTAGAATGTTACTAATATAGTATCATATTTGTCATTTTGTTATAATCACTCATTTAAATTTTCATTATGCTTCCTTCTTGAATGCATCGATTCTTGTTGGAAATGTAGTAATGTCTTTTTTTATCAACAACAATAATTGTCACCAAAATAATAGCAATAAGGAATGTAGCAATTTTTCTTCTAATATCAAAAAAGGATTTAAGGTAAAATGTTTCTTTAAAAAATTAATAGATCTCTTTTATACCAAATACCAACAAAAAACACTTCACAAAAATCATTTTTTCGGAAAAACTCAAAAAAACATTTCCTAGTAATTATTAAAAAAGAGTAGTTAAGACAAACTGATTTTTATGTTTTATTCTTTTATTTATTTATTTATTTGTTATTTTTTTTTAACCAAAAATTATCTCAACCAAAAATAATAACAAAAGAATCTCAAAAAAAAAAAGAAAAAACTTTTCCTTAGTAAAAAAGGAGTGGTAAATAAAACTTTTTTTAAAACAAGTAAACTGCTATTTGCACCCCCAGGCTCAAGCATAAGGCCCTTTTGTCACTTAAGCCCAGTTTCGCTAACTGGGCCTTCCCATGCGAACTGGGCCTTCCTTTTTCCCACACCCCTAATTTTGATAACTTAACCCCTTTGAAAGAGCCCAGCATTTACACAGCCCATTGGAACAATTTCCTGATTTCTGCACCCCCTCTTTTAAAAATGCAACCCTCCTCGCTGTTGACACCCCATTTTTGATAATACAACCCTCCTACCACTTGCACCCCCCATTTTACTATTTCACCTCCCGTTTCTCTTTTTAAATTTCGGTTCTTTTCTCTAAGCGAACTTATTTTCTTTTTTTTCACAAACCCTTTTTTTCCCAATGATGGATAAATGTCTCACAAACCAAAATTAATTCGATTGCGAAAGCCCTTTTTGATCATCTAAAATAAAAACCGATTATCATTAATGATCACTCGCGCCGTTGCCGTTTGGTTGTTAATGATAATTTCATTTTCAAAAGAGTTAGTAGCGCGGCCACTCTAAACCGTTGTTGTTTGGTCGTCGCGAACACTCGAATCAAAAGAAAAACCGATTATCGTTAATGATCACTCGCGCCGTTGCCGTTTGGTTGTTAATGATGATTTCATTTTCAAAAGAGTTAGTAGTGTGACCACTCTAAACCGCTGTTGTTTGGTCATCACGAACACTCGAATCAAAAAACAAAACCTTTTTTTAAAAAAACACCAGAACTACGTAGCTTTGAATTCTCCATCGCACCGGGAGATACGTAGGAGCGGATATCCTCCGTCAAGCACAATAAGCTAAAAACATTTTTTCCTTCCCTAAAAAAAAAACAAACACTTTTGCCAAAAATAAAAATTTTCATTAAGTATTTTCATTCTCTTTTCGAAAAAGGGGCAGCTTTAAGTACTTTCCAAATCAGCACTTAAAACCACACATTTAATTAAAGGTTCCCTTTCGGTAGAAAGGAGGCGTAGGGTGCTAAAACCTTCCCTATGCCTAACCGACCCCCGAACCCAAATTTTTCCGGTTTTCCAAAAGGCCATCCGCTTTCCAAAAGGTTTTTCTTCAATATTTTCCTGATAAAAAAAAATATTGGTGGCGACTTCATTGATTTTCAAAAAGTTGTAAACGAAGAATGATTCCCTCAGGGACTTTTTCGGGCGCAACAGCACCCAGGCGTCTAGAGGGCGCCAAAACATGTTCTGTAGGATGGCACCAAGCGCATCCACGCCAACACCAAGGCGCCCTAGAGGGCCCCAAAACATGTTTCGCAGGATGACACCAAGCACATCCAAGAAGGCACCAAGGCGCCCTAGAGGGCGCCAAATCATGTTCTGCAGGATGGCACCAAGCGCATCCAGGCCAACACCAAGGCGCCCTAGAGGGCCCCAAAACATGTTTCGCAGGATGGCACCAAGCACATCCAAGAAGGCACCAAGGTGCCCTAGAGGGCGCCAAAAGATGTTTCAGAGGAGGGCGCCAACATCAGGAGTCTTGGCACAAGGCGCCCATGGCGCCCATGAGGGCGCCAGATCCTGCTACAAACGCAACACGGCGCCCAAGGCGCCCATGAGGGCGCCCATGACGCAACACGGCGCTCAATACGCAACATGGCGCTCAAGACGCAACAAGGCCCCCACGGCGCCAGATCCTGCTCCAGACGCAACAAGGCGCCCACGGCGCCCATGAGGGCGCCAGATCCTGCTCCAAAGGCAACAAGGCGCCCAAGGCGCCCATGAGGGCGCCAGATCCTGCTCCAGCCAGACCAAACGCAACAAGGCTCCCATGGCACCCATGAGGGCGCCAGATCCTGCCCCAAGAGGCGACAACCAGATCAACGCAACAAGGCGCCCATGGCACCCATGAGGGTGCCAGATCCTGCTCCAGACGCAACAAGGCTCCCATGGCGCCCATGAGGGCGCCAGATCCTGCTCCAAGAGGCAGCAGCCAAGACAACATGACAAGGCGCCAATGGCGCCCACGAGGGCGCCATATCCTACTCCAAGAGGCGGCAGCCAAGACAACATGACAAGGCCCCCATGGCGCCCATCGCAACAAGGCACCCATGGCGCCCATGAGGGCGCCAGATCCTGCTCCAAGAGGCAGCAGCCAAGACAACATGACATGGCGCCCACGAGGGCGCCAAATCCTGCTCCAAGAGGCGGCAGCCAAGCCAACATGACAAGGCCCCCATGGCGCCCATGAGGGCGCCAGATCCTGCTCCAAGAGGCGGCAGCCAAGACAACATGACAAGACCCCCATGGCGCCCATGTGGGCGCCAGATCCTGCTCCAAGAGGCGGAAGCCAAGACAACATGACAAGGCGCCCACGAGGGCACCATCGACAACACCACGCAGGGAACAACACCAGAGGCACCCGGGAGGGCGCCTACCCTAAGGAACGAACGAGCAGCTAGTAAGGCACCCACGAGGGCGCCAACATCAGGATGTCTCAACACAATGACACAAGGCGCCTAGGAGGGCGCCAACGTCAGGATATCTCAACACCATGGCACGAGGCGCCCAGGAGGGAACCAATATCAGGATATGTCACCCTAGCTTAGTGCCCGGCACAAGGATTACACCAAGAGAGGTGTGAGTCACGGTCGCAACGAAGTGATCTTGTACGACCCGACGAGACAAACAGAGTAACGCATGGCAAAGAAAAAATCTCTCTTTTTTACTCTAGAGAGTGAAAACGATAAAACACGGTCGTGACAAAGGCAGTGTCCCGCACAACTTCACACCTCCGGTAGACCAGCGAAAATCCTTCAAGCCAAGACCATCCTCCGGAATAATCTCGGCTTGGGGGGCAACTGTTCTGGACTGGACCAAGAGGTCCATTAGCAAAACCAGGGGGTGCGTTTAGCAATTGATATGGATCAGCCCAACCAAATCAGCCCATATCCACAACACACGAGCCCAACATGCTTGGACGGTCTAGATCGACTCTAGCAATCCGACGATCCATGAGCGGGCACGATTTCCTATAAATACAGGCAAACTTTGCCCTGAAAAAGGTTCAATCTCTAATCCCTAGTACCTTCACTCATATACTCTCTATACTGACTTGAGTTTTGGAGTGGCTTTGCAGGTACCCCCCCCCCCCTCCGGGCGCTCACTGACCTAATGCCAGGACAGCAAGAGACCTACCAACAGCAGCCTACCAAATTACTGCTAGGTACAGAACAGTTGGTATTAAATGGGGGCTAAAGCCCCAAATAACAACACAAAACAAACTAGGGAGAAATACAACGAGGGATAGACATCCCCAAACTATCACAAAGCACTAGATGCCCAACAGAAGGCGGACACTGCTCGAAAAAAGTTAAAGACCCAACCGGGTCACTACTCAGATTAGCTAAATAGTCAGCAGGTTTATTAACCTCACAGAGGATATGGACCAACTGCACTTCCCAATCGAGCTCTAGCAAATTACGAATCTCCCTCACCAGGTTAGTACTAATGGCATCACCTCTAATCTAATGTGCATAGATGACAATTATGAGTTGTGTAATTTATTGAATTGAATATACTAAAGTTTTATTTTTAATATATTTTTTCATAGGGAAATGTTAGTTATTTATTGTTAGGGGAGAAGTGAATATTAGTTTCTAAGGTTTGAACACTGGACCTCCTTCTTACATTTTTAGTGTGATGCTTGATTTTATAAAATTTGACCTCCTAACCAAGATTTCTAGATCTGCCATTGAGTCTACTATCAGGCGAAACAAAATATAAATCATAATTAAATAATTATTAAAGTAAAATAATGATATTGTATAACGTTATTTTTTTTAAACTCATTACACAAGGAAACGAACGTCGCAGTAGACGATTAACACAAAATGTGGTTGATATATATGTCAACATCAACCTTTCTAAAATATATCAACATTCTATTTGGCAATTTTCGCCCCTAAAGTGTTTTATTGTATTTTTAGTATTTCAAAATTATGGATTATTTGTACTTTTGATCCCTAAAATATTGGATTTTGGGAAAATGAAAGACCGCATAAATCTTTGATTTTTTGTGACGAATATTGCAATGAAAAATCCCAAGACAAAAATTGCCTAAGTGAAAAAATTGAGGGAGTAAAATCACCAAAAGTTAAATAGATAGACCAAACCCGCAAACAGAGAAAGTTGATAGATCAAAAGTATAATTAAACATTTATATTTAACCCCTACAATAAAATTTATGCTAACTCCACCCCGTGATAAAGTTCTTAACATGAAAATGGAAGTTCTATTTTTTTTGTTTAAATTTTAAATTAATACATAACTAATCACTTATAATTTCTGTTCTGTACCGTACCTTTAGACCGGTATCCGATTTTAGACACCAAGTCTGATCCGAGGTAGTTGGTAGTTAATGGTCTTGATCGACCGAGCTCCGCTTCCGATCCGGGACAGGTGGTACCTGCGAGGACACTCCGACGCTCAAGTCAGCCAGAGAGCTAATTAGAGGTGAAGAGTAGGAAAGAGTGTGTACCTTTAATGAAGCATTCAATGCTTATTTATAGAGTTTGGTGTTTGACCTGATGAATCAGGACCGTCCGATCTTGCGTTGCGATCTCAACCATCGGTTGATGGATCTGTATTTGGTGTTGGGCCTCATTATTGTGGATTGGGCCAATCCATAACAATTTCTACTTCATTTTTATCGATAGAATGACCATTTTACCAAAAAAACCTAAAAAATTAGAAATAAACTAATATACGTAAGAATCTCCAACAACATGGATCATGCGCGGGTTTTGTTCTCAATCACCTTTTTTTCCCATACTTGTTTTTTTCCTAAGAAAGTCACTTGCAGTTGCTTCCAATTGAGCTTTCCTAGTGCGGCGTGTTTTCTTGTTTTCTATGCACAAAGCTGCTTTCGCCCATGTGAGAGAGAGAGATAGACACAAATCATATGTCTCTATTTCTATTCTATTCTGTCCACCATGGCATGGCATCACATACAATTATACATTTTTTTTTGACTCAACATACAATTATACAGAGTACTGACAAAAAAAATTATACATAGAATATCTACGTAGTAGGTAGGGGCCCGTGGAGGTTATTGATTAAATATAGGAAATAACCAAGTTCGTCCATAAAATTGTAGGGTCGTGTAACTTAGTCTATTATATTATCAATATTTTAAAATGGTTTGTGTAATTGCAAAACAAAAATGATCAGAATCGTCTCCCTATTGAGATTTGCAGGGACTATAATCACATTTAGTCGATAATGTCAGAGATACAGTTTTTTTTTTATGGTAAGAGAGTCTCGTTAAAACCTTTTGATGCAAACTTTCATTAAGAAAAAATCATTTAAAAGGAAAAAGTACCCCCCTATTATTATTAAAAATGATAAAAAAGAATGAGAATAACAAAGAGGCCAATGTGGTACTACACCAAGACCCTTGGCAGATACAAATGTCAGCGAAACCTATAATACGGAAGATCTGACCTATTACAGGTAAAGTCCTTTAAAGCAAAGTTGGGCAACAACTCCCACCAATTAAAACCCTGACTAATAAACCCGTAATTATCTAGCTTATCTGCGCAAGAGTTTCCTTCTCTGCAGATATGAGAAATAAGAAAACTCACCGGCTTGTTTATAGCAATGCAATTGCGCCATCTATTTCTAAGTCTCCAAGGAACTAAATCAGGGGACTTGTAAGAAGCCACTACAAGAGCAGAATCACATTCAATCCAAAGCTTGTACCAACTCCTCTCAAAAACAACTTCAATCGACTTCATAACGGCCAAACATTTTTGGTCTTTGACAACATGTAAAATTTGTGGCCAAAACTATAAAAAATGTTGCCGAAAAGTATAGACAACATTTTCCAAGTGTAGACTAAGCCAGTGTTACCTATATTGTCTAAGGAAACATTTATTCATACTTTCTGGCAACATTTTCGAAAAATGTTGCCTATAAGCTATGAATAGGCAACATTTATCACTCGGGCCTAACACAACATTTAGAGAATGTTGCTTCATTTAAGTACATGTCATAAATGTTCCCTAAATATTAAAAGGCAACGTTTTAAAAATGTTGTCTTTTGCTTATAGGCAACATTTTATGACTGTTGTATATAGTATAAGGAACAATTCTAACAGATAATCAAAGGTTATTTAACCATGGTTAGGCGTTATAGTTTATTATCAACGTCACATAGCAAGGATCAAGTTCATACCAGAAGGCATTTTCCATTCAAGAAACAGATGTCATGCATACTTATAGGAATGAAACAAACCCTTCTACCTTATATAGATGAAATTACAATTAAATATATGAAACCAAAACAACAAGATGTTCTTGAGAATTATATGAAACATGGACTATACAAAACTGAATGATAGTCAGATAATCCCTATACTTTGGTAAAGCAGAAGTCACTAGTGCTAGAGTCAATTGTTGGTATTGGTTGACACTTCACACTAAACAGCCTCACTACATTGAGGGGCTTAACTAGCAAAAATTCCTACAGGCATTCTTTTGGTTTTTGACACATTTCCTAAGCCACTTGAGCCTTTTCCTTTTCAAGGTCATTAGTCTTTTTCAGCTTTCTTCTTTATGATGTGTGAACAACTCTTCACTCTTTTGGTTTTAGGCTTTCCATCATAGTGTTGTTTGCTAACGTTTCTAGGTGGATCATCCATGGATTCATCAGCCAAATCAGATCTGTCAACGGCAAAAATAAACACAGCTACTATTAGTATTACATATTTGGATTTGGAGATGCTTGTTTGCAGAAGCTCTACCCCTACCGATCCATTAAATTTTATCAATAAGTATCCAAATTAAATACTAGCTAAACTCAGATATATTGCTTTGTATGGAGACTAACCTGGAGATAGAATCAATTTTTTAACCTTTAAGAGATTCCGTCTCAGGTTTTTTTATGCCATTTTCCACCCTGCACATTATGAATCACTTGACAGTATAAGACAAGCTATACAAATAAGATAAGGATTAATAGAAATAAAAATTAAAAAAAAATAGGAAAAAAAATAGAAAAAATAAATAAATAGAACCTAATTAAGGACACCAACTTACTAACATGTAAGGTAAAAGGCTTCTAATGCCAGACTAAATAAGAATGGCTATTGTTATGCAGAACTTAATTAAG
This sequence comes from Astragalus membranaceus, assembly GCA_039519185.1. Taxonomy (NCBI): domain Eukaryota; kingdom Viridiplantae; phylum Streptophyta; class Magnoliopsida; order Fabales; family Fabaceae; genus Astragalus; species Astragalus membranaceus. Next base: position 51,743,829 of record CM076848.1, read on the forward strand.
GACAGCAAACTGTTTGTTGATCGATTTACTCTTTATATGATGAATTAGAAGCTAAGTACCTAATAGGAATTGGTTAGGGGTACAACAAATCAGTGGTGAATAATAACTTCTGACTTACTAACTAATTATGATACTATTTGTATACTGTTTTTGTTCATATCATACTCTCATGAAGTTCCTATGTAGTCAATAGCAAATAGCATAGCGTAGCGGCCTACCCCCAAAACGCTATAGCGGAGTAGCGGGTAGCGCTACAGCCGCTACCTCAAAGCCTAGGGCGTAGAGAAGAACTGCACAGAACAGGGAGGGGAAAGGTCATGCAGAGAGGAGGGGAAAGTTCGCCCAGAAAGGAGGGAAAGGTCGAGCGGAATGGAGGGAAAGGTCGCGCAGAGAGGAGGTTATGTGACTTCTGTCTCGTAGAGTAGCAGAGAAGGAGGAGAAATGGAGAAAATAGGTTAATAGAGAAGGAGGTACAAGACGAAAGGTTGAAAAGAAGAAGAAAGGTCTCGATGGGAAAGGTTTTTTTTATTATTGGTGAAAGGTAGTTTTAAAACTTACTGCACAGTGGTAAAACAAACTTGCTGCACAGTAAAAACGGAAAATGAGCATTTAAAAAACCCTAAATGCGAGGTCATTTTAGACTTTTCGCGATTAAAACAGAGGGTATTTTTGGGTTTTGACCAGCCAAAACATTGTTGCGGCTTCTTCTCCACGATTTCCCTGTGATTTTTCCGCGATTCAGAGCGCTACAGCCGCAAAACAGAGCGCGGCGGCCGCAACACTAAAGTGCACCGCAACAGCATTTTGCGTTGCGCCGGAACTTCGCCACGCCACGCACTGCCGCGATTGCGGCCGCTACCACCGCTATTAACTACATAGTGAAATTCCATTACCATGTTACAGAATAATATACAAATTGACATCCCGTAAATTCCAAAGGCTATTTAAGCATGGTTAGGACTTAGTTTATTATCAGAGAAAGAAAATGTAAAAGAGTGAGAATTAAGAAGAGATGGTGGCCTATGACCAAGGTCAAAACAGGTTTGTACACTCTAGCAAGCAAGGATCAAATTGACCGCAACATCTTTCAAAACACACCCTGTAAAATTATGCATACATTTGATCAAAGAGAAAACCGGTATAAATAAAATAAGAAATAATCAAGCACAACTCTGTTAGTCTATTTTCTTCCTTTGCTGATCTCCCTAAACCACGTTGCGCCTGTTTTCACAAAACCATTTATAAGTCTTATCAAATCACCCCCCAAAGGCAACTATTGAAGTTTAGAACATGATAGAACCAAGACAATGTCAACATGGTTGCACCAATACATTTCAAGAGATCAAAATTTTGAATATTGTATCCTTAGCTCTAGAAGAAATTACTAAGCTAACTGCACTGCCTATGAACCAAGAGATCAAATAGCACCAACTTATCCTATAAGCTTAACAAACAATTGATTCAAAGGTTGTATCAGTATAAACTTGACTCACCATTTTCAGATTAGTGTCATGCATAAAATGAAAATATCACAAGCAGCAAAGACATTTGTAGATATTAACAAATAACAAATTCCTATAGCTAAAATATGAAGTTTACCTTGCAGAAACTATCATCACTTCCGAAAATATGAGATGGCCAGATTCGTCAGTAAAGCAAACAGTGTTTAACAATGTTACTTCCCTTTCCCTGCAGCTGAAAATATAAGAAAATAAATAGTAGTTAGTGTTGGACTCAACCTAGCAATATATTTGTAAAGAATTTTGATGCTAAGTAGGATACATCATGATTCTTGACTCAATAGCAACACTCAATATGTTAACATCCTTCTACAAAACTCATCTAAACTTGAGCTTTCATGAGGATACAGACATCCAGTTTAGGAACAATTCTTATCTAACAAAGGAGAATTGGAGTTCACCAAATAAAGTATGCATATCGAAGAAGACTAAACTATCACATTTCAAATAGAGTTATAACTTCAAAAGCCACTTTATTAGATCACAGTATTTAAATTCATAAAGCAAGCAGTAAAAATGAATTATTTCAATAATTAGAGTCACTACACAATTTAAAAATATTTTTAGGGTCAGGGAACAAGATGAACATGCCAAAATGACTTCTCTTGGCTCTTTCATCAAACACTACAGAAGCTTCAGATTGGGTATTACAAGAACGTTCAGAATTAATCATGCACTCACAAATTCTAAGCAATTGACACAAACAGACATGACTATAATCATGTGTAACCACTGGGCTAGCCAAAACTCATAATCTCAAATTTGCCTAACCATCTTTTTTATGCGATGAACGACTTCTCTCACACAACATTGATTTACCAATATGGAAAACAGTTCAAGAACCTATTAATTTCACTTGCCTGAAAAGCTGCCTTGTCCTAAGGAAGAATGGAGGAAATTGATTACAAGGAAGCCCCGACTGGTATGGGAAGAGAAAATTTGCTCAAAACTGTAAATCAAAAACATGAGCGAATAAAAATAGAACGCTATATTGTAAATAAAAAACTGCTTTACTTCAACAAACTGTAAATGAAAAACATGAAAACGGAAGCGAAACTAACCAGTGGCAGCACTAAAAGCAAACGGAAAATCAGAAGCAAAATCGAACGCAGAACTGGAAACAGATGCGAATGCGAAAGCCGAACCAGAAAGAGAGCGAAGAGGGAGAGCCAATCCACTTCTTCTCTGTCTAACCCTAAAATCCAACACTGAAGTAAGAAACTTAAAATTGAAAGCTGGAAAGGAGAAGGGAAACAAATTGAAAGCTAGAAACGCACCTTCAGGAAAGTGGCGGAATCTCAAGCGAGCGGTAGAAAGGGACGACGAGCGTCGGGAAGGAGATATGCGTGAGGAGCAGCGATAGCAAGCAATCGAGGGTTAGGAACAACAACGATGGAGTTTCAGAATGATTGTGTTGAAGCGTCGTGAACGATTGTTGGAACGATGGAGTTTCAAAACGATTGTGTTGAAGCGCCGTGAGCAGCGAAGAATCGAGCAATCGTGAGGAACGTGGAATTTCTGAGCATGGTGATTGATTTTGATTTATGGTGAACGTGTGCTAAAGGGGACAATCGTGGTGATAGGGTTTTTTGAGTGGGCAGTGAAAGAAGTGTTTGTAAAAAAAACTTAGAGGAAGAGTTAGCGCCTTTCTTTTCGGAAAATGAAAAAATAGCGCCTATAATAATTTAATCTTATAATCTTAATAAAAAGGTAACACATAGGAAATGTAGCTTTTTAAAAAATTTATGGCAACAGTTATCAACTGTCCTCGTTTAAATTTAAGGGGATATTTATTAAGTGTTGCAAACAGATTGGTCTAGTTACAGGTTAAAAATGTAGTTATATAACTTTTAGGGAACATTTACTCAATGTTGTGAAAAAGATGCCGTATAAAACACTCATTTCATGGCAACAATTCTAGTATGTTGCCTAGTACCTCTCGGGCAACATTTTTTGCCTGTTGGAAAAACCTGTGTTGCCAAAGACAAAAAATGTTGTAGTGTCAGCTTCAAAAGCGGTAGCAATACCTACATAATCAGAGAAACAACCCATAATTGCCCCACTTGAACCACGGAACAAGCCACCATAGGCCGCGGGGCCAGGGTTGCCACGGGAGGCCCCATCTGAGTTGCATTTAACCCAACCGCACAAAGGCTTATGCCAAATGACTTCAGCAATAGACAGGGCCTTTGGAGGGTGGCCCGACACAGAGAAGTGCTTAAGGAATCGAAACTCATCAACGGAGTTCGAATTCACCCTCGTAGAAATGTGACCGGTTAAAGAAACTGCAACAGAGATAAGATGAAGGCATCGTTCAAAAGGAATAGTAGCATTATTGAAGCGAATCTGATTCCTGCCATACCAAATGACCCAAATAATGTGAGCAATGGTCGAGAGAACCATGTCTAGAACCTGGGAGCTCCAAGAGTTGTTGCAAATATTAAGCACGGTATGTATGCTACTAACATCTATGGAAAGACGGAGAAGACCCTCTAACCAACGCCAAAATTTAGTAGCAAACTCGCAATGCAAGAAAAGGTGATCAACAGCCTCACTAGTTTTTCCACACATGCTACACACTGAGACAACTGTGCAACCTCAGGATCTTAGATTTTCATCAGATGGCATTTTTTTATGAATGAGCCTCCAAAGAAGAAAAGACTTGGAGGGGGGAATGACTGGACTCCAAATAAAGTTACCCCATCTTACCGGGGAGCCAGGAGGGTTGAGGAAGAGGTGCACATCTTTTAGACTCAGAGAACCATCAATAGAATGTTTCCAGACAAGAGCATCTTCTCCGGGATCAAAAGGGATGGTGATCTGTTGAATATCAGTCATGATTGAGGGACAAGCTGCGATCAGTCTTGGGGGAATGTTCCAAGCATGGTCAACAATAAAGTCTTTAACTGAGGCTTTCAGAAGAGAAGACGTACTATCGCAGAGTTGTAATAACCCAGCTAAAGGACGAGAAAGCCAACAATCCGTCCAAAAATTTATGTTAGTACCGTCTCCAAGGTTCCAACAACTACCATCAATCGCAGTATTAATAAATTGTCTAATACCTGGCCAAATAGAAGATTTTGCATAGTGCCCGATAGGTTTGTTATGCCTGATAAATTTAGCTCTTAATAGCTTGGCCCAGTGAGAGGGAGAAGATAGCATATCAAAAATAAGTTTCAACATGGAGGCCTCATTTAAAGATCTCAAGGATCTAATGTCAAGACCACCAACTGATACCGAAGAGCACACCTTGCTCCAAGCCACAGTTGCCAACTTTTGCTGATCAATGCGATCAGACCAAATAAAATTTCTAATACAGCGATCCAAAGACTTTAGGAGAGCGATATGCCACATATAAACATGAAAGTTGTAGATTAACATACCATGAATGACAGACTTCACTAATTGGACTCTTCCCATGATAGAGAGTTAAGATCCCTTCCAAGTCGATAACTTACCTGTGATACGATCAGTTAAGGGTTGCAAGTAAGCAGTTTTGGACTTACCTTGGAAAATGGGCACACCAAGATAATTAAAAGGTAAAGTACCATAAGAGAAACCCAGAAACCGCCTAAGGCGGAGCTTTCGAGCAGGAGACATATCCCCAGTAAAAAACTTACATTTACTCAAACTAAGATGTTGACCAGAAGCACTACCATATTCTCGAAATAGAGAAAGTAAAACAGATAGATTACGTTTAGTACCTCGGCAGAACACCGTGATGTCATCTGCATACAACACATGAGACGGAGTTGTGCAGGCACGAGGACCAGACATTAACTGCAGCCTTCCCGAGCTAACCAAATGGGAAATACCTCTGCTCAAAACATCTTCGGCTAGGCAAAAAAGAAGAGGAGAGAGAGGATCCCCCTGTCTAACCCCTCTTTTGCAAGGGAAAAAACCTGTTGGGTGGATGTTAACAGCTATAGATAATTTAGCCGAATGAAAATCTCCATAATCCACTTACAAAAAGTCGGATGAAAACTGTTAACTTTTCGGCAAGTGTACCGAATCGTTGCAAGTAATATTAAAACGGTAAGACCGAGTGTCGAACTCAGAGATTGCGATTAATTATCAATTTAATTAATTAATTACTAAAATGTTTAAAATAAGGAGTGATAGATAGTAACCGAAAAAGATTAAATGTGAGAATAAAATGCGAGAGTAAAAGTGGTTAGGAATCGAATCCTCTCCCCTACACTATCATGCACTATACCATCAATCAATTCCAATTTAATTGCCCAAATAAAAGATTCAATTCAACTATTACAGATTAAGGACAATCCATTGCCTCAAAACCCCTTTTATCTAATGGAAAACCCTAATTCCTTAAGTGCATCGCCACTAAACAAAGCATTAAACGTAGAGAATTAACGGAATTCATGATAGTAATGTCATATTCCTATAATCATCACACTCATGACCTAAAACCCCAATATCCGGAAAACATAACTCATCTCCCAGTGGTGAAACTAAACCCTAATTCATTACAACAACAATAATTATTGTAAAGCAATAAGAACGGAGGTAAAGGCAAATTTAAAAGGATAACTAAATTGTATTGATCATAACAATGGAATCACATGATAGTTTTGGAGAGATTCATCTCCTCCTAACCATAAGAAATTTAGCTACTCATGTTCAAAGGAGTGAAAGAAAAGGTAAAAGAGAAGTTACACAAAGATGAGTACATTGGATCCTTCAATTCCCTGTTCCCAAGTGTAGAGAAGCTCCAATTCTTCTCCTTTTTTGCAGCTCTAAACCCCCTTTTCGCAACCAAGACCAAAAAGTGCCCTAATTTTCTGATTTTTGGGCTTAAATACTAAAATCTACAGTCCATCGCGAGGCGATGCGATTCTGTCGCGACGCAATGGACAGATTTATGCCTTGATCGCGAGGCGAAGAATGCTGGTCGCGAGGCAAAGAATGCTGGTCGCGAGGCGATAGGGACCAGAAGCTTTTCCTCTTTTTTCTGCTGTGTTGCTAGGCAAGCTGTCTGGTTCGCTAGCCAACGAAACATCAAATTGAAGATTTTGTCTTACTGCAACCATTTGAAAAGAGGGTAGCAACTTACAAATAAACCCTAATGACATCAATTGCAATCTAAGCTATTTCCCCATAGAAATTAACTAAAAACACACAAACACTCGTATTATGACTGTAAAACTGAGTAACGGTATACATATATAAATATATATATTTATATATTATATTATATATATATATTAACAATATTATATATATATATATATATATATTTATATATTATATTATATATATATTAACAATATTATATATATATATATATATATATATATATATATATCTAAAAAATTCAATTTTGTCAAAAAATGATAATAAATTCAATTTCTGCAAAAAAATATTAAAAATATTTTTTTTTGACTCAAAAGATTTTTTTATCAAAAGATTTGTTTATATTTTAAACATATTAGTGGATATAAATGGATAAATTACAAATGGATGGATTGGATGAATTTTTTTTAAACGGATGGATTGGATTGGATTTTTTTGACACAATTTTAATGGATATAAATAGATAAATGGATTGTGTTCAATCCATCAATTATAATCCAAATCCAAATCCATCCGATCCATCCATTTTGACACCCCTAATATAAACATCATATTGTTTCCGGTTTCCCTGCAAATTATTTACAAAACTATCATCAAGTCATGTTTTTAGTCGGTTACTTGTAGAATCAATTTTAAATCATGTATTATTTTTCCAATTTTGCACTAGTGGAGTTTCTTTGAGAGAACATCTAAAGCTAATATTACTGGCATGAAAGTGGTTTCAAACATTTCCCTTGATATAGAATCTATCTTCAGATGGGTTGGTGTTCTATTAAAACGACATGTGAGTTCCTTTTGAGGAAGAATTATAAGAAGGACCCTTCTTCAAGTTTAATTTGGTGTGGATATTGGAAAGGCTTTAGAGTTTTTCATTCTTATGGAGGATGGCACATGGGATGGGAAGCTCTTGACAAATGCCGAGAGAATTGCTAGGAATATGACAACAAATTGAGTTGTGTACAATGTGCAATGAATAGCCTGAGATCATCATGCACATGCTAAGATACGTGGCTTGAGTCTAACTTTATTTCTTTGGATATCATTAATTAGTGATGATAAAATAATTCGTACCCGTGGATATTCACAGATAAGATCCGCGACAAATACGGGGTGGATAGTTTAACGAGTATCTGTAGATAAAATAAATGGATACTTCAACTATCTGCTTGTTAATGGATACTGAGGCAGATGTAATGGTATCCATACCTGTAGATATTCATATCCGTCGGTAAATTACTAAAATTTCAAAAATAGTCCATTACTTGATGCATAATTTGGAATTTTATAACACTTGATGTAAGTCTATTATATTTATTTTGTTTGTTATAGGAGACTATGATAATGTTATAACAAGAGTAACAACTATCTTTTTTATTGTTTTATGGAGACTATTTTGTTGGTAAAGAATCATGAAATTCTATGTTTTGATGAATGTGTATATTTAGTTCGTTAATTTAATGATTAGAAAATTTATTGTAAAAAAACAGGAAGAAATTCTATATAATAAAAAAAATTCTAACACAATTGTGTTGTTTTAAATATATTTATGATATACGTGGATATCAACGAATACCCACTAACTTACAAGTACCGTCAAACCCGCTAAATACCCACATAATGGGATACACACATGAATACGGGGAGGACACATAGCATTTTAATCTAAGGAATGTACCCAAAAAAAGGAAGCTAAATGTTTATGTACTAAAAAAAAGGAGATTAGTACGAAATTTGATCCTAAGTACGAACGGATATTAGTCTTTCGTTAAAAGTGTTGAGACGCTCCGTGGATAGCCAACAATGGTCCGAACCCAAAATAAGAGATCATTCAACCGTTGGATTTGCAAGATTGGAGTTGCCAAGTAGTGGTTCACCCAATTCTAAAGGAAGCTAAATGTTGTATTGATGGTTAGCAAGCCTTGGCGACGAGAGGCTGGTTATAACTTATAAGTTTACCATTATAAATAAAGTGTATCGTTTCGCTACTAATTACGCTATTAACTTGAGTGCTGTGAGTTTGTTTGTAGATTTTTTTATATTGTTATATATGTAATCTCTCAATTTGAATGAATTAATATCTTTTTAGTAAAAAAAATTAAGGGTAAAATATGTTTTTGGTCCCTACAAAATTGAGTCCTTCTAAGTTTAGTCTCTATATTATCGAAATAGGCGTTTTGGTCCTCAACTTATTTTTCCGTTTCCATTATTAGACCCTGACGTTAAATGGTGCTGATTGGGTTAACGGAAATCTGAGTTGGCATTTACACGTGTATTTTTTTATCTAGGTCGCTTTATTACTATCCATGTGTCTTTTTTATTTTCTTTTACCAAAATATTCTATTTTATTAAATTATGTTTCTCTCTAAATCCGACGGTTCTGCTGCCTGCTGCACAGTGCAGAGGCAGCAGAGGATCCAAACCCTAAAAAAATATATTCTTCTCTTTCACAACACAAACACTTTCTCCTTCTCCATCACAATACAAACACAGCAACCGAGCAACACACCACCGGTAACCAGATCTCCGCTGTTTCTTCTCCTCCGTTCGCCAACGACACCACCAGCGCTAGAGAAGACCGAGGAGGAAAACGATGGAAACCACCCACAACAGCCTTTACAAGATTCACGTGAACCGCCTGTGATTCATGGAAACCACCCACAACGTCATCGTTTTGGCTGCTAAAGGACTTGAGTGTCTTCATCACCAATGTAAACCGCATGTGATTCACAGTGATATAGGAATTTAGGATTAGGAATTTAGGGCTAAGACCCAGATTAGGAATTTAGGGGTAAGATTGGGGATTTTGGAGCGATGGTAAAATGGATGGAAGATTGTGGAATGGGGACGGTTGATGATATCAAATAGACATGGAATTAAAACTTAAACACACACTGACAGAGAACGAGAGATGGAGAGGAAGGGTATGATTCTCTTGCTATTTCATTCTAGATTGCCCTGCACAATTCTTTTAGGCGGTGGTAACTTGATTTAATTGCCGACACTTGAGGAGAAGAAAGAAGGGATTGAGAATGGATTGAGAGAAATGGATTTTTTGGATGTGCGCAGAGAGAGAGTTTAAAGGTCGAAGATAAAAAGATAGTGTGAAAGGATTATAATATGATCGGTGGTCTTACTTGATCTGATGGTCAAAAATAAACTGATATTTCATGGACACAAATAAAGCCACATAGATAATAGAAACGGAAAAATGAGGTGGGGGAACAAAACGCCTATCTTGATAATGTAGGGACTAAACTTAGAAGGACTATAGGAACCAAAAACATATTTTACCCAAAAATTAATTAACTAAAAGAAAAAACTAGCATGTATTACAAAAGAAAGTGACTGGATATTCTTGTTCCCATCTCGAGATGCCTTTGTATATCCCATTTATCATAAAAAGAATTAGTACCAACAAATAGTAGAAAACTAAACTACCATGAATTTTTATTTTATATATTAAATGAAATGAAACTCTTTTATAACCTAAATAATTACCAAATATCATTCTATATGATGATTAATCAATTGTAAGTTTAATTATATTATTATTATTATTGTTTAACTCCTTATCATTAATCCAGTCAAAAAACTCCTTATTATTAATTTTTTTACTGAACATAAAATATGATTTTTTAAAAATTTACTTTTACCAAATTTATTTCTGAATTTTTATTAATTATTAATTATTTTATTTTAAGAAAAATAATATTTAATTATCATTATATAATTACGATGTAACTTTTTGAATTCATGACTTACTATTGATACAGTCTCGATTGAGGATATTAGGCGGAATTCATGACAATAAATGATGGAGGTATGGTGCAGGTAAAGACTCTGATGCTTAAGTCAATATTTGCACAAAATCTGAGGTGAGTAATGAATGTGTATATTATCTCAATGATGGCCACATCTATTTATGTGACATGACACATAGTATTATTAGGATAGTAGTGACTAATCCCTTGCTCATTAGGATATTATTAGGATATTAAAAAATACTATCTCGATTTTTTGGGTAAACCCCGGGTATCCACCGCACGGATAGTAGTGACTAATCCCTTCCTCATTGTAGGTGCCTCGAGGGGAGGACAGAAAAAAAATACTATATTGTTAATAATTGAATCCATATAATATTAATATTAGTATTAATCTATCTATAAGTAGTGGTGGATCTTAACAAGATTTGTCTAAAAAAGATTTTTAGAGAAGACCAATATATTTAAGTGATAATAATGAAATAAAAATAAAATAATTAAATTTAAATTTTATGTTTGACTTTTAAAATATTTTTTATAAAAAATTATATCACTAAAATAAATTTTGACCGGACAATATAGAATTAATGAAAACTCAAGTACAAACTCCCCTCTACTATTTCCTTTTGTAACTTGGTATTGACTTCTCTCAGTTCTCTGCTATTGGTTTATTGTTGTTTTTAAATTTACAAATTAATTAATATATTAGTCAATATACAAATAATAAATATTTGTAAAAAAAATACAGATACATAACAATTACGTAATATAGAATCCCTCAAAATTGATGTTCTTCTGTACCGTATCTCTGGACTTGTATCCGATCTTAGACACAAGGTCCGATCCGAGATAGTTGGTAGTAAATGGTCTTGATCAACCAAGCTCCGTATCCGATCTAGGGCAGGTGGTACCTGCAAAGACACTCCGACGCTCAAGTCAGCTAGAGAACTGATTAGAGGTAAGATTGTAGGAAAGAGTGTGTACCTTGAGCATTGCATTGAATGATTATTTATAGAGTAAAAGTGTGTTGACCAAATGAATCAGGGCCGTCCGATCTAGGGTCTAGATCTTAGCCGTTGATTAATGGATCTGCTTTTGCTTATGGGCCTCACTATTGTGGATTGGGCCCAATCCGTAATAGTTGCCCCCAAGTCGGGTCGCCTATGAGGCGATCTTGACTTGTAAGCTTGTTTGAGCTTTGTGAAAGTTTTGAATTTGAGGTCGGGCCTTTGTGGCGACCTTCTTCAAGGCCGGGCTTATACCTTCGAGGGTCTCTGCCCCCAGCTTTAGAATATCTGGGGTTCTTCAAGGCCGGGCTTACACTACAAAAAAACGCAGGATAAGCGACGGAAATTAGCGACGGAAATCAAATTGGTCGCTAATAATTGCGTAGCGAGGGAAATAAAATTCGTCGCTAAACATGACGTAGGCGCGTTTTTTTTTAAAAAAAATTCAAATCCGTCGCTAAGTCTCAAATCCATCGCTAACGGTCCGTCACTAATGCTGACGGGACCGTTGCGCAGACATTGGAATGCGTAAGAATCCCAATCTGTCATTACTGTCCGTCGCTAACGCTAATGTGACAGTTGTGCAGATCTTGGAAAACGCGAAATGAATAGATCCGTCGCTAATTTAAAATTCCCTCGCAACGGATCCGTCGCTAAGTTCTATTTTTTTCACTTACAACCGAAAACCTCCTCACTTCAACCTCCAACAACTTGGTTTACAAAGAAGAAGCAACAACCATCTCATAATCCAAGTAGGTTTTCCAACCATCATCTCTCCCACTTCGTTTTTGTTTTCGTTTTCTATTTTAAGCATTTCGTTTTCTATTTTGAATGCTTGCTTAAAATCCATGATTTCGTTTTCTTTTTATTTTCGTTTGCTCTGTTGATTTTGTTTTCTCTTTTGAATGCTTAAAATCCATGATTTCGTTTTCTGTTTGAAGCTTCATAGGGCTGTTCATAGTGTTGTTTTTCTGTTTGAATGCTCATAGTATTGTTTTTCTATTTTGAATGTTGTGAATAATTAATTAACCCTGATTGATTGTGTGCTAATATTCATTGTGTGGCACTTATAGGTGTTAGATATGGTTGAAGATGCTTGTGAATAATTGTTGGAAAAGAGGCAACTTGAGAGAAAGAGAGAAGTGAGGTCTGAGAGAGACAAAGACTGGAGTGAGGTCAGAGAGAAAGAGAGCAGTTTTTTTTTTTTTAAAATCTAAATTAGCGACGGATTTTCCGTCACTAAATTCCCTCGCTAATTAGCGACGGAATTTCCCTCGCTAAATCCCTAGCTAATATCCGTCGCTAAATGTGACAAAATCCGTCACTAAATATTAGCGAGGGATTTTTTTGTCGCTAATTCCTTTGCTAAGGCACGTTAGCGACGCAAAAATCCGTCGCCTATACTGGTTTTTTTATTTAGTGTTATACCTTCGAGGGTTTATTCCCCCCAGCCTCAGAGTGTCCGGGAATGAAGTGACCACCGAGTGACTCGAGGTGTCAGATTAATGTTGCCTTCAGGACAGTTTACTAGGACTCGGCCTAGATCGAACTCGTCCTTCAAGGTAATGGCAGCCCCGGCCATGTTTCAACGTGACCACCTGAGGGATTCGAGGTGTTAGTTTAATGTCGCCTTCAGGACAGTTTACTAGGACTCGGCCTAGATCGAACTCGTCCTTCAAGGTAATGGCAGCCTCGGCCATGTTAAAACATGACCACCTGAGGGACTCGAGGTGTCAGTCTAATGTCGCATTCAGGACAGTTTACTAAGATTTGGCCTAGATCGAACTCGTCCTTCTAAAGTAATGGCAGCCTCGGCCATGTTAAAACGTGACCACCTGAGAGACCCGAGGTGTCAGTTTAGTGTCGCCTCGAAGAAGAGGAAGTCAGAGACGAGCTGGGCCGAGGGGAAGCCTCGGGACAGTAGGAATCATCAGGATTTCCGATCTTGGATGGAGATCCGATCTTGGATGGAGTTCTGGTCCTGGATGGAGTTCCGATCCTGAATGGACTTCCGATCCTGGATGGAGTTCCAATCTCTCCTGCCTTCTGGAACGTCGCCTCGAAGAAGAGGAAGCCAAAGACGAGCTGGGCCGAGGGGAACCCTCAAGATAGTAGGAATCATCTGGAGTTCTGATCTTGGATGGAGTTCCGATCTTGGATGGAGTTCCGATCATGGATGGAGTTCCAATCTTTCCTGACTTCTGGAACGTCACCTCGAAGAAGAGGAAGCCAGAGACGAGCTGGTCCGAGGGGAACCCTCAGGACATTAGGAATCATCTAGAGTTTCGATCCTGGATGGAGTTCTGATCTTGAATGGAGTTTCGATCCTAGGTGGAGTTCCGATCCTGGATGGAGTTCTGATCTTGGATGGAGATCCGATCTTGGATGGAGTTCTAATCCTGGATGGAGTTCCGATCTTGGATGGAGATCCGATCTTGGGTGGAGTTCCGATCCTAGATGGAGTTCCAATCTCTCCCGGCTTCTGGAACGTCGCCTCGAAGAAGAAGAAGCCAAAGACGAGCTGGGCCGAGGGGAACCCTTAGGACAGTAGGAATCATCAGGAGTTCCTATCCTAGGTGGAGTTCCGATCTTGGATGGAGATCCGATCTTAGATGGAGTTCCGATCCTGGATGGAGTTCCGATCCTGGATGGAGTTCCAGGGATAGACCTATGCCGTAAGGTCGGAGCCATTGTCAATCAAGGAGATGGGAGAGGAACTAGAGTACAAGATCCTCCCACTGTGGTCGCCAATGTTCTGTACCGTATCTCTGGACTTGTATCCGATCTTAGACACAAGGTCCGATCCGAGATAGTTGGTAGTAAATGGTCTTGATAAACCGAGCTCCGTATCCGATCCTGGGCATGTGGTACCTGCGAAGCCAATGTTCTGTACCGTATCTCTAGACTTGTATTCGATCTTAGACACAAGGTCCGATCCGAGATAGTTGGTAGTAAATGGTCTTGATCAACCGAGCTCCGTATCCGATCCGGGGCAGGTGGTACCTGCGAAGACACTCTGACGCTCAAGTCAGCTAGAGAACTAATTAGAGGTAAGATTGTAGGAAATAGTGTGTACCTTGAGCATTGCATTGAATGCTTATTTATCGAATAAAAGTGTGTTGACCTAATGAATCAGAGCCGTCCGATCTAAGATCCAGATCTTAGCCGTTGATTAATGGATTTGCTTTTGCTTGCCTCACTATTGTGGATTGGGCCCTATCCTACACATGTAAAAAAAAATCCCGCAAAACTAGCATTACATGATAGACCTATTTTTGTATCAGAAATTATTAATAGACCTATTAAAGATATATAAATAGTATATTACAATAGAAAATACGTACAAATAAGCAATAATATTAATAGTGATAATAATGTTTGGATATATTTATTAATCTGTCTTTATATATCCGGTGGGGGGCCACATAGATGTCGGGGTGTGCGCACCCTAAAAATAAATATTAATACTTAACATTCTATATAATTTTTATTTTGACCTGTCTGAGTTTGATATTTTGCACTTAGGCTCTTCAATTCTTCCAACTTTGACGGTTAAATAAAGATTGAACTCTCAACTTAATTTATAAAGTAAAACTTAGTCATCAGTTTGTGAAATTTACAAATTAGTCCTCTAAAGTTCTAAAAGTTTGTCTCATTAATTTCCGTAATCGACAACTTATAAAGGTTTAGGAATTAATTTGATTTATGTCACAAATTTTAGTATTTGAGTTTGAAAACTCAATTGAGAATTTACTTTTAATTTTTTTTTTAATTTGGTTTCTTAATTTTATTGATTCAAGACATAATATTTAAAAAGGAAATTTCAAACAATCTTATAACCAACAATTTTGTTAATGATTTTTTTTTTTTGCACAATCCGACCTATGGCTTAGATCCACTATTGTATATATCTCTTATTAATACTATTAAATTATAAAAGTTGATATTAAATGCTCCTGTATAAAAAAAGTTATTCAGTAATAGTGGTACACAAATTAAAGTTGTAATTTATCTCTTCTATAATATTTGACTACATTACACTTTTCACAGTTATTAAGAAAAATTGGTAGTATAACTAATATGTTAAAATTTGCATGACTATTATTAAATTAGTCTAGACATTTAATGTTATCTTTTTGTATATTAACACAATTTAGTATTATTAATAAAGATATATTTGAAAAATGAGTAATAAATGTATATAAAAAGTTGTAAAAGATCTTATGTTTTGAGATAAATAAAAGTGAAAAAAGAGGTCTTAAATTTTGGAGAGTAGCATTTACCGAGCAAATTTTTTTTTGACAAGTTAACAATTTTTTCTTAATACGGATCATGGAATATGATGAGTTTAACTCAATTTCTCATTGAAAACGGCAGAATTTTCATCAATAATTCATTCGTGACCCACTCTATAATAATCCAAACGTGCCACTTCATAATTCTTAACTAGTCTATATCCAACCTCATGCTCTCACGCCTTCAATGTTTTTCCCTCCCTTATCTTTCTCTCACCTCCTGTATTTCCTTTTCTTTTTGAAATAAAAAGGGGCATAAAGCCCAAAAAATAATGCAAGTGTTATGGATTGGGCTTCGGTGGCCAATCCACCAAAAAGGCCCAATACCAAATGACCCAATTCATCCAACGGTGGAGATTGCAGACCTAGATCCAACAGCCCTCCTCCACTCCAGATACCTATAAATAAGCATTGATTGCTCACATTAATGGTACTCATCTCTCACTTACTCTCACTTGTAATTGACTCACTCACTGACTTGAGCGTCGGAGTGTCATTGCAGGTACCACCCCACCTCGGACCGGAGCACCAACTCGAACGACCAAAGACACACGTACCAACTATCTCGGATCGGACTACTTATCCAGAATCGGATTCCTAGTCGGAGATACGGTACCGAACAGACAGAAATCAATCTCGGAGTGGGAACTCCAATAACATAACATCAGCAACAATCAAATGGTTAACACTGTCACGAGGAATGCTAAAAATATGAGTTTCATTCCTATCCTCTATATTTCCTTTTCTTTCCTTTTCTTTTGGCTTCCGAGTCCGAGAAAATTCCTAGCTTTTCTTTTTTCTATCGTTGACCCTTCGCAGCGTACATTTACGAATTTACCTTCACACGGCCTCGCTTTTCTTTTTTCTTTTTGTTAGCTTACCCGTTTTCTTTTCATTTCTTTTCCCCTCTCTATTTCTATTTTTAAAGCAGAGACACTAATAAACAAAATATCCAGTTAAAAAAATATCCAAAAAAAATAATAAAAGCAAAAAATTGAAGGAAGGAACGTTTTTCCGAGGAGTTCAATTCAACCACTTTCTCTCTCTTATTTCTCCTCGTTTTCTCTCTCTTTCTCTCTGAAGCTAAATTGAATTGAATTTTGCCATAATCGCCAACAGAAATTCGCTGACACACGTTGAAACCTCTCTGTACAACCTTTTTAGCCGCATTTATGCACTCTTATCTTTCCATTTAATTCCTTCTCTTCTTCTTTCTTCCGATTCTCTTCTTCTATTATCTGTTATGAAGTTACTCGGTGGTCTCGCCTTTCAATCTTCGTTTTTATGGAATTTCGATTCCTCAGGTCTTTGTTTCTAATGCTTCTTCTTGGAGAATTCTGTCAATTCATGTGGAGTGTGATTCTTTGGTATTTATTTTTTTTATTCGGGAATTTGGAACAGGTGCTAGTGGGAAATTAGGAGAAGGTTTTTGTCATAGTAAGAAAGGCTTTGAGAGCATTGTTTTTCTAGATGGGGAAAAGTGATGATGAACGCTGCATTTTTCCTCTTACAGGTTTGCAAATTGGGTATCTCTCTCTCCCTCTCTCTATGATAATTGTGTATGTATGGTATATGTGTGTTGAATTTTTTATCGTAAAATGCTGTTGTGAAATTGATTGAAGAATGAATTTATTTATTTTTATGGTTATAAGGTTGGATTTTATTTGATGATGCGTGATGAGTTTATTTATTTATTTATTTTTAAAATAAATCGGGAGGTGGAAATTTTTGTCATCTAAAATTTAAATTGGTTTTGTTTCATTGATGAGCTTGATGAAGCGTTGTGCGTTTTTTTTAATTTGATTATCAGTCTTAAGTTCGTGGATGCTGCTTTATTGGCAATATATTGCTTTCTGTATTCTCAAGATGCAATGAGAGTGGCCTTGTTTAATTTGCTCTGTATATGGTTTTGATGGTTTCGGATTGTCATCTAAGTAGCTAGTCATTTTAAAGCACAACAATATATCTAAAGGAAGTTATGGAATTCTGAAGCGCAGCTGCTATTGCTTAATTTGTTTTGAGTTATACTGAATTAATGTTTCAAGTTTCAACACATGATTTTTTTTTTAAAAAAAACATATTTGATTGGAGCCGAAAAAGCTTATCTGCAACTGGTCGTAATCTACTGTATTTACAACCTCAGGTTATCAGTGTTATTTTTGTGTTTATGTGCTTCTCATACTGACCCAATTCTTCTTTGTGGTGTATTTTGCAGAGACTTGCAATCGTATTTTGCAGATCTCAGTCTTTTCCTCGCCAATGATAGTAAAAGAATGTATATTTTTGTTGATAACAGACCATGGTTGAGAGACCTTGGTTCACGGGGAGCACACATTTGGCAATTGATGGTTACCAAGGTTGCTAAACACACCACAATCATTTTGAAGTAATTTGTTTGTACTCTTTGTCCTAGAATAAAAGTTATATCCTTTTCTGTTTATCTGCAGTCGAGGTTATCTCCTTTCGCTTACAGCAAAAATCGAAGAGAAACAAAAGAAGGAAAGGAGGTTGGTTCTCAATCAAGCACGGGTAAACCAAAGAAATTTCTGAGATGGTTTTCATTGATTGACGCAGTAATGTCATCAAGAAAGAGAGTTTTACTGCCAGTGAAAAACCTAAGGAATTCTTTGCAATTGAGCAGTAAATTGCATAGAACTCTGTATGGCTTTATTGTATTTGAAGTCACATGGACCAATGTCCGTGGTATCAACTACTTTAACGAGCTTCAGGTACTGTACTGGGATCTCTTTGGCATACTTTTTTTCAAGCTTAGTGTCTGTACTACTATTTATCGAGTTATTTCATTTATTTTACAGACTGATACATCACTGGCTATAGAAGCTAAACTTATGAAAAGGTGGGAATTTGATAATATAGCTCAAGCTGCAAGCTGTATGCCTTCATGGTTCTCAGGAACACTTTCAGAACAGCTACTTTTGAAAGAGCACCTGGAGTCTGCCTCAGGTGGTTATAGGGATTCATCATTGTTTTCATTCGAATGTACATATTACATCTAAATTTAGGATAGCTTTGGTAAACAGCATCTACTTGTCTGTAGCATTTGTATTTCATGTGAGAGCAGAAATATGTGTATTGAGAGATACAGGCATATCTCTCTACACACACCCCGCCACTCTTATTTATAAAATTGCTACATATGATTTAATGAGCTCTAAGTTTGGGTTTATGAGACCACTGCTTAGGGATTAGGGAGAGCCATTGCCATTTCTTGAAGTGTTACTGAGAATTGAAGCTAAAGGGACAGGACTGGAGGCATCTCATCCTAATCCCTCTCTAACCATCCAATTTTCTTGTCTTTCTTTTAGATGGGAGGGGGGACAGTTTTTTATTGAATTTTTTTTATTTACTATTTCATCCTATTTCCATACATAGCCTGAAGGTAGAGTTTTTTGTATCTTACATGATGCCACCTAAATGCTGCATTGATTCTTTATTTCTGAACCAACATGAATTTTCAATTAAAATTTCTTCTTTATGTGCAATTTTACAGGGGAAATATTTTATGATGCCAGTGAAGATTTTTCTGAGACTGTCTCCACCGATGATGATGATGATGATGATG
Source organism: Astragalus membranaceus (assembly GCA_039519185.1). NCBI lineage: Eukaryota > Viridiplantae > Streptophyta > Magnoliopsida > Fabales > Fabaceae > Astragalus > Astragalus membranaceus. The sequence continues at coordinate 51,763,089 of CM076848.1, forward strand.
ATGATGATAACATCGGCAATAGTATTCTAACCGTCGAAGAGAGTTTGGGTACCACCATTGGGGTATATTCTGATCATACTGAAGATACAACTGGCATGCTATTGCACACGCCTCCTCCTTCTGGACCTAATAAGCGAAGAAGGTTAATGACTTCCTTTAGTGCCGAGGTTGAAGTTGATAGCCATTCAGCAGCTGAAATTGATAACTCACTGAATTGCTCTCATAGCCCTTCCTGTGTTTCTAATGATACAGTTGAAACCACTCAGTATAGTGATGTGCTACTGTTATTTAGGTTTAATGATCATGACCTCCCATTTAAATTAAAGGAAGTTATAATATCTGATCTGCGATTGCTTACTTTGTTAGAGGCTGGTCTTCCGTCGTGGGTCATATTCCTTCAGTCATATCCGGTGTTGTGCAATCTTTATCGTCCTTGGATGTGCCCACTTGCGAGACTGTTATATGTTTTGATCTCATTTGTCACTGTCCTCATTGGATTCTATGATTTGTACAAAAATGTTCCAGTTCTTAAGGCAACTGCATCTCGTATATGTGGGCCTCTTTTTGATTGGATTGAAACTTGGGAGATGGTTTCAAGGGTCAAATATTTGGGGACAATGCTGTTTCTACATAACTTCCAGAAGGCTGTTAGGTGGTTTCTTGCCTTCACACATACTACACGATCCTTTTTTTCAGTTCTTGTTCAACCTCTTGCAGAGTCATTGGTGGAGATTTTTGGATTTCTTGTCCCGGGCTTAAATATTTTGTTTGAATTACTAGAAAGTATATTTTCTGTAATTTGGTTTGGGATTGAGACTTCTTGCGATGTAGTGGGAGATGCAGTGGAGCTGCTCATTCTGCCATTGTGGTTTATCCTCACCGTTGTTTGGGGGATCGGTAGGTTAAAATTTATCCTTGCCTTTGTCAACAACTCAACATAAGTAATTCTCGTCTGACATACAAGGTATACTAATTATCTGCATGTTCTTTTGTTCAATGTACCACAGCTACTCGTGTCTTATATCCTTTATTTTGGATTCTCTGGGAAATACTATATGCTCCTGTTCGTCTAGTCCTGACAATATTCAGTTTTCTGGCTTTAATATGCACGGGAGTTTGTAATGTACTTGGAGACACATGGCAGTTTCTTAGTACTATTATCAAGTTGGCATCATCTTCTGAAGCAGCAGTCAGCACCTATGAAGTTTCCATGTGGCGCTCTCTTTGGAATGACCTTTTTTCACAGGTTGTAAGATGTCATATCAATTTCTGGATGTAGGTGGTTTCCTCAAAGACAGTTCTCCTAATTGGTAGTTTTTTTTAAATGTTCTTTTTTCAGATTTTCCGAGCTCTCAAAAGCATAGTTTATGGGTTTGCTGCTTTCTTCACAGCCTGCAACAGGCATCGACTAAGGTATATTTATGTTCTGTTCTTACATCGAACGATAATGGAATGTTGTCGTTTGACATATATGTTAGTTGAGTGATGGTTGAATTTCTCTATTATAGCTCAGGAGACGCTGTTTTTTTTTTTCCGAATATTTTGAGCAATTGCACTGATAGTTTTAATCATATAATCAATATTATATTTGAAGCATTGACAATTAGATATCAATATTAGAATGATGTGTATTCTATCCGTAACTAAAATATAAGCAAAATAAACTACTTACACACTTCTTAAGATAGTAAGTAGTTATTCACATTTATTCTTCTTAATCTCATTTAATACCTAAATTACCTCTCATCTTATCTATTTGCATAATTTTTTTTTATCTTTTCATGTTCAACATTAAATATGCAGAACTAAATGAATGACATTTTTGGTATATTATCATTAAATAGGATGAAAAAAGTCAATGTTAGTTATATTTTGTTAAAACTTAAATAAGCCAGTTTTTCTTATATTTTGTTACGGAGAAAGTACTTGTTTAATTGAATTTCCAGGGAAATATTTTCATATTTGGTAGAATGAGGACATTAGTATTGGAAGTGAAGCCAGTCGTTGCTTTTAGGTGTGGGGATTTTGTTAAAACAGGGCATGTATTTTATCTAAGTGAGAACTGAAAAAACAAATCCATATGGTTCACAGATGCCAATATTTCTAAATTGAAGATAGTTTTTATGACCGGTTTACTATGGTGTTGATTATATAATACCGTAATATATATGAAAAATATATTTTGAATGAGTGGAAAAAATGAAATTGCCATTTTTTCCTTTTGGTTTGACATTGAATTTCCTTCTCTAATGATGGGGAATTTAGTTTTGTAGTTCTGTTTGGTGTTTTTCTTCACTGTTTTTTCTCCTCATTTCTCTGTAGCAATTATAAATGTAGATGTCATCTCTACTATCTTATCATATGGCCTCCCTTTTACTTAAATTTTCAAAAAAGAACAGACTCTCCATTTATTACACTTCAGACCTGTTAAAGTTGTCACTAGGAGTTGGTGGCTTAGCCCAAATGCTCTAACGTTAACTTAGCTCCAACTGTTGTTATTTTTGTTGTACTATATCATTTTCATTTTCAAGTATGCTTCAAGTGAAGAATTGTGGTGCTTGATTTTGGTTTATATGACAAATGGAGAGATGCTTCTCTTATTGCTACACGGTCAATTGGTCATGAGGTAGCTTGTTCTATATTTTTTACTAATTTGTGCACCAAATGCTTTGTTGTTACTCGGGAGAGAAGAAACCAGAGATTAAAGAGTAGGAAAAAAAATAAAAGATAATTGATGAAAATTTATATGATTGGACTGGAAGATAGAAAGAAAATTGAATTTGTTTAGTTTACCAAAATAATGAAATCAGATGATAGCTTTTTTTTCCCAATTATAGAAGAAACTAGAAGGAATTATGTAGGGTAAAGAATGCTCTTTTATGCAAAGAGAAAATGGCAAAAAATATATTTTCAGTTTTTTATAAAAAATTTGAGAACAAGAATTAGGGGAACATTTTTGTCTACAACAGGTGGATTGCAAATTGCGTGTGAATCATAAATTGCGTTATTAGATGTTGGATGTGCTATTGAAAGTTGTGTACTTCAAATGCAACTAATTATTGTGAAAATATGCTACTCTTCACATGTTATTAATCAAGAAAGGTTATAGGTCGCTAATCTTGATTTTGCATGATCACTTGCAGCATCTATAATCATGCACAGGAGTTTATCCAGAAATTATATAGGCGGTGCCGAAGAGCACAACAAGCAGATCTAAGGGAGAATAGAAAAACTTATTTGACACTGAATCTGGTGAGAACTGTCAAATTGAGTATAATTCTTTTTGTTGTGGAGAACTCTGTTAATTTCTGTATAAGCATCTTTTTCTGGAAAATTCCTTTTCTGTGTTGATCTGATATTTAGTTTTGCAGAATGATGATGATATGCGGCAGAAAAACACACTAATAACTAATTTTAAAATGGGATTGCTTAAACGTGCATAAAACAGTCCATAATCGGTTTTGGAAAATGTATTTTATATAATTAAATAGGAAAATGTATTTGTCATACTCAAGTTACAGCATTGCTCCAAGTTACTTTTTGACTTTTTGTTAATGAAATTAGAGTGAGATGTTCACTTTGGACATTCACAATCCAATTTGGTATCGTTTCTTCCATTGTGTGCAAATACATTTACTTAGGTACTTCGGTGCTGCTTTGTTTGGAAATAAGCTATCATTCAAGGCATTTTTTTGGGCTGGCTCATTAAGGCATTTGTTAATTCTAATGGTCATTTTTTGACTTCAATTTCCAGGAGGAAGAAAAGAAGAAAGTTTAGTTATATTTATCAAGTATTATCAGAGACTGCTCTTGCTATTGCAGAACTACTTTGACATACCTAACATTTTCCAAGGGCGCAAAAACACGACAATCGGTTGTTTCGTTGCAGCTTCAGCAATCTCGATACGATTACTTACAAAAGTTTTGAAATTCCTTTTCTTCGTAACGGATTTTACTTTTACCTCCCCCCCCCCCCCCCCCCTTTTCAGTTTCAGCTTCATTTCTTTCTAACTGTCTATTTTCTGTCCATTTGCATAGTCTAATTATCATCTGTATATATAGCATGTACAGGAAACATGTAAATTTAGTCAACGTTACCAATATCCGTAAATGTATGTTCATTCAAATCTATTGATGTGAAGTACACAATTTTGTATAGTTTACAGCTACGAAGTATATAATTTTTTCTTAACTGTGGATGATAAATCTAGATATACTTGGATTAGATTGATGAAAACCAAGTATGAAACTAGAAATCATTTAATGAATTTTGTTACATTCATTCATACCAATTTGGCATCCCTATGAAGATAGTATATCTGAGTATCGTGCATAATTTAACATGCCATCTTTTTACTCTTCTAAGTGTATTATGCATCTTGCACCGAAACCCTCCAACAAAATGTCGGTATTTAAGCAATCAATGAGGGGTAAAATTGGTATTTAAGCAATAAAAAATATACACTAAAAACTGATATAGTTTTTTATATTACGGACCAAAATTAACTCAAAAAATGTTTTTATAATAGGGACCGAAGGGAGTATTATCAATGCAACAATCATGTTTCAAATTGGTCTTCCCATCTCTTTTGGGAAATTTCCTTTGCCAGAGTCCTCGTGTTGCAAGCTATCCACATCTCCTCACCTAAAATTCAATCAAATTCCCCATTTTTTCTCCTTTACATCAAACCTCCTAACCTCTATCTCCTTAAGGTGATTAGTTCCTTATGTTTTCTCAAATATAGCCCGCAGAACGAAGTTTCAACCTAGAACAAAAGCTGTTTACATTGGCCATTTTTGTTTGACTTCCATAATCTTGAAGTTTTCTACTACCCATATGTTTTCTTGAGTGAAAATGTTTATCCCTTTGCATCCGCCTCTTCCATTCCAAAATCCATCTCTATTGGGGAGTCTACCAAGAGCAATAACGAGCTAATAACTAAGAACACTAAAATGCATGGCAAGCAGCAATAATGGAAGATAAAGCGTTGGGAAGAAGCGAACATGGGAAGAAAATGATGGTGTCGCATATCAGGGGAATACAATTAATTCAATGAATTGTTGCAGCAATCCAATGACGGCACATGGCGTGAAGAAGAGTAAAAAGTTGGATAGTATTGAACACCTACCTTTAAGGGACTTTCCTCATACTATTGCTTATCATTACTCAGAATGAAACCCACTTCCCCTGTTCAAATTTCCAAGATTTTTGTAAAGAGCTCAGTATTAGCCTCAAATTTGCTTAGCGGCAGTCAAGTCGACGCTCCTAATAAAATCATTTAATCCGGTCGAAGAAGCGACTAAACCAAGCAATAGGCAGCAAATAGAAGAACTCAACCAAGTGTTTTGGACTTACCGCAGGAGCACTTGCATCAGATGCAGGTCTCTTCCAGCTTAACTAAGATCGCTTTTTAGCAATGTGTGTACTGTGAGAACAATTTGTTGGTGGGAATAATGCTGCAACCAAAAGGAACAACCAAACATAGAAAATCATAAGTTCAAATAATTGTAAACAACATGTACAATAGAGAACAAAAGAGAAAGTGAATTCATCATTGCGCAAGACTCCAAGACGTGTATAACACTAAGCTTTAGGTTCGATTCGCCCCACCAATCACTCTAGATTGGATGCAATAGGATGACCGGCGAATCCCCTTCAGGATTCAATGGAGTTCCTTGACATGGTCTGCACACCCACACCAAGCGTATCGTCAATAGTATTTACAAGACAAGAGTTCTCTAACTTCAATTTGCGCATAAGAGAAGAAAGAGAATGATTTGAAATATTGAATTTGGTAGAGTTTTGTCTTAGACATATGAACAATGTATATGTGTTTTTTCTACTTGTAAAGTTGTTCTATATATAGACCAACTCATACCATTGTGTCACTTCACTACAAATGTTCATGAAAGAACACAACCAGTAGTAAAAGCCACCAAAGGACACACCTTTAGAACAAGAAACATTGTGTTTCTCTTTCACTTTAGTGTTATTGGATTCCTATTATTTTGGAAATCCCTCACATGTACATAATTTTTCAAACACACACATTGCTAAAAACGTAATAAAAATAAGACTTTAACAGATTCACAACTTGTATTGCACTAGACCAACACAAATTAAATAGCACTAACAAGTTCCTAAATACAAATTAAATAACACTAAAAGAATCAACATATTCGCTAAATACATAACAGATTAAAATTAAATAGACTCACATAATCAAAATAAACTAAATAGCACTAACACAAAATACATATTAATTAAATAGCGCTAACACAAATTACACATTAAATGACGTTAACAGAATCAAAATTAGGATAATAAGAATAAGAACTGATTCAAGGAGACACAAAAACTTTTTCAAAATAAAATAAGTGAGTGTGGTGCATTAGAGTAGTACAAAACTAGGGACTTTGGTGCAAAACTATAGACTTAGGTGCAAAAGATATTTTTCAGGGTGTGCAAAAACATTCTTTCCTAAGGTATCAGTGATAGTTTTATTTTTCCAGGGGTTCGTTTGAACCCTCTGAAATACATGTAGGTCCGCCACTGATCAGAATCATGAGATTAGTCTCTACAGTTGCGTGCAGAGGATACCGATTTACACCGAAAGATGTCTAGATAGCTAAAAGTTCTAGAGATAAAGAATGGAGGTAGTATAAGCAAAAAAAAATTGTTCAGATCTTGATCTCTTTTATACGCAGTAGTTAACTACTCTTACCGTATTTAATACTACTTTTCTATATGTTGCCTTCATTTTCTTTTATAATATCTATCCTCATCATTTAACTGAGTAGTTTACAACAAAGTGAAATAATAGATTTCTTTCCTTAAATATTAAAAAGGATTATTTAGTAAATTTGGTTAATTTCTTGCATCAAAATTGAACAAATAAATGCAGTTAACTAATTTTCTTCATAAATGTGAAATTGCTAAATATAAATCTAAAAGTAAAAATAAAAAATAGCTATACATGTATAAAGATAGTACAAATGTTGTGAAATTCGGACCAGATTGAGCAGTTGAATCGAATAAATTTGGAATCAGTCAATTTAACGGTTGGTTCAATCTCAATTGGACTGTAGCCCAGTTCAACCGCCCATAACCAAGTTAAACTGGAGTGAATCTCGATTGGACCATTTTGAATCGCCAATTAAACCGAGTTGAACTATTCAAAATGATTTTTTTTCTTCTTTTTTATTTACTTTTTGTCAAAAATGTACTACTTTTTATTTATTTATATATTTATTTATTAGTTATTCGGTAAACCATGGTTGAGTCAATTGAACCATGAACCGAAATGTCTTATCGGTTCGATCTCTAGTTCGGTTTTAAAAACATTGATTCATTCTGATTTTAGCAATTTCACACTTAAAAGCAATTTTAAACAATCCTATAAAAAAAATTGAAAAAAAATCACTTTTGTCGTTGGATATCAAAACAAAAATCATGTAAAATTCAACTCATTTTTTAACCAGAATTATTGATGTTAAAATCAAATTCAGTCAATCGTCACCACATAACCAACATAACCAAAACTTAATAGTAAGATTGAATCGCTATTTTAGCAAGCTACCTTTACCATAGCTTTATTATTGGGTTACCCTCAATAAAAATCTATAAATATTATAAATAATGTCTATTGTAAAATTATTGAATAAAATATCTCTTACAACAGCTATAATTAGCTCGTTTTTAACTTTAGCAAACCTATCAAACGTTCAAATTTTTGGAAAAAATACTTTTAGGGAGTAAAACAAACGGGGTGTTTTCTTTTGTACCCCCTCCTTTCTCCACTATACCCCCATTTTATCAAAAATCTTCAAAATACGCCTTTTTTTAAAAAAAAAATGATTTTTTAGAAATTTTTGGAAATAGGTCTAAATTCGGAATGCAAAGTTTTAAGATTTCCGGAAATACCTCAAAAAGAGGTATTTTCGGAATGCAAAATGGCTTCCGAAAATACCTCTTTTTGAGGTATTTCCGGAAATCTTAAAAATTTGCCACGTTTCCAGAAATAGGTCTAAATTCGGAATGCAACGATTTAAGATTTCCAGAAATACCTCAAAAAGAGGTATTTTCGGAAGGCAAAATGACTTCCGAAAATACCTTTTGCCTTCCGAAAATACCTCTTTTGAGGTATTTCCGGAAATCTTAAAAATTTGTATTCCGAATTTAGATCTATTTCCGGAAAGTATCTTAAAAATGCCTCCTGATCTGGTACATCATCCTCTGGAGGCGGAGCCAGAGTCATATGAGGAATGGACACCTCCAAATACCACGGTAGGTAACCGTCATCGCAGAGACCCGCCACAGCTGTCCGTCTAGAAGTGTTCCTGAAAGTCCGCACCGGGCCAGCGTAGAACAACCACTACTGTAAAATGTCCGCTGTAGATGGACGTGAGGAACCAACGAAAAGGGGCGGCCAGGGATCTGCTGGATGTATCCAAGCTGCCATCGGACCCTATCTGGCATATACGACACAGTGATGGAGCCCCAGAGCAGGTAACCTCTGAAAAGAGAAAACTGGGAAAATGGTGTGTACTCTTTGTGGTTCTCCCAAGGCCTCCATATGACCTCCTCCTGTCCTAACTCATCCAGCCGCCCCCGAAAATCTATAAACTTGACAGTGTTGCACTTTTGATTCCCCACCTGCTGCAACGATGGTGGGGAAGTACTCATAAATCCAACACTGAAATAAAAAAATGAATAAATAAATAAATATGTAATTATAAATAAATAAATATGTAATTATAAATAAATAAATAAACATGTAATTAATTATCGGTAAAAAAAAGTAATTAATTATTACCTGTAGCAGAGAAGCGTATCCGCCAATCTGCGATGTCTCCCAAAAACAGGCGTCGTTGAGCTGCTAGTACAGAATGGCCAGAGTAGCTAGACCCCAAGCCCACTGGCCACAACGCTCAAAATCCGCAATAAGAGTGACCCACTTGACGGGCACATATGTGTGACTCTTGTCGGCAAAGATAGTATAGCCTAACAAGAGTAATAAATAGCTCCGTGCAGCATGCTCAAGAAAGCCAGCCTCCATGAAAGGTATTTTCTTGAGCATGTTAACTAAATCTGAAGTTCGGTCCCCTAGTGAACCGACACTCCTGCCAGCAAGAGTCGTGGTCTATACCCAACAACTGCACTCCAACTGCAATGGCATCAGCCTGAGTAAAATACAGCCCATGTTCCAAAAATGTGCTGGTGAGCGGCAAGTGGAGCAACGCGGGCACGTCGTCCAACGTCACTGTCATCTCCTCGAAACGACATGTGGAATGAGCTGGTCTCAGAATGCCACCTCTCCACAAAAGACGATATCAGCTCGTGGTTGATGTTGTCGAGAGGTGTGATGTCAAGCTCCAACAGACGGGTCTGCTCTAGCCATCTGTGTATATGTGGGTGGTGCTGCTGAGGTCGAAACCTCGATACCTTTAAACCATGGGATGCCACATTAACCTTCCAACGGTCCTGTATAAAAATAAAAAAATATAAATTAAAACATATTAACTAAAAGTAATTAATTATTGGTAAAAAAATAAATTAATTATTAAAAAGTATTACTTGTCCCAACTGTAGTCTGGAGACCGCGTGGACATGAAAACGGTGCAACAAAACTTGTCGAGCAGCCTCAGCCTCCTCATACTGCTGAAATGCCTCAGCCTCCTCATACTGCTGAGCAGGCTCAGGCTCATGATACTGCTGAGCAGGCTCATCCTCCTGCTGCTCGTGCTCACGGACACGCCTCTGACGCTCAGAAGCGTGACCAGCCCGCCTGGTGACCTAATTAATAAACATGTAATTAATTATCGGTAAAAAAAAGTAATTAATTATTACCTGTAGCAGAGAAGCGTATCCGCCAATCTGCGATGTCTCCCAAAAACAGGCGTCGTTGAGCTGCTCGTACAGAATGACGAGAGTAGCTGGACCCCAAGCCCACTGGCCACAACGCTCAAAATCCGCAATAAGAGTGACCCACTTGACGGGCACATATGTGTGACTTGTCGGCAAAGATAGTATAGCCTAACAAGAGTAATAAATAGCTCCGTGCAACATGCTCAAGAAAGCCAGCCTCCATGCATCTCCTCGTGCTGCTCCGGAAGACTCGTCTCGCTCTAATCGTCCTGCATGTCTCGCCACTGAAAAAACAAAAAAAAACGAATTTAAAAACGAAATTTAAAAAAAAAATCCGGAATATAGGTAAATGCGGAAGGAAAAAATTTTGGATTTCCGGAAATACCCCGTTTTGTGGTGTTTCCGGAAATCCAAAATTTTTTCCTTCCACATTTACCTTCTATGAGGTGTTTCCGGAAAGTTTAAAACAATTGCCTTCCAGAAATACCCCTGTTTCCGTAAAGTTTAAGGTTAAAAACTTTCTTTTCCAGAAATAAGTGTAAATGAGAAAAGATTTGGTTATAAAGTGTTCAAAGGTGTATTTTTGTCCGTTTGCGTTAATTGAGGGTACAGGGGAGAAGGGGGGGTAAAAAAAAAAACCCAAACAAACGGTAAGCACCAAAAAAATCCAATTCAGCATTACTATTGCACAAATTAGCATCAGTTTCTCGTAAGGGCACATGCGGAACGAATCCAACAATCTCACAGAGTTTGACTAAACAGCACATGGAACACGTGGAGTGAATCCAAGAGAAGACACATGTGACACACTGAACATGAAGTCTAGAATATCTTCTTCTCTTCTCCACGTTGCACCGACAACAAGTACCAAACACAAAACGGTCGAGTTTCCTTGGACAACGTGTCAATCATCATTCCAATAGGACCAACACAGTTGCCAGTTCCTCCTCCGTCAAGCATAAAAGACTCCACACTCACACTCACATACTCACACCCTCTTATGTTTTCTCTCATAAACTGCATAATCATGCATCACCTCGTAGCATCATCATTCTCCATTTTCTTTTCATTCCTCACCCTTCTCACACTCGCAGGTAATGTCTATTTCCTATTCTCTCCTTCATGTTTTATATTATTGCTAACATTGTGTGTATGTTTCATAATGCTAAGGTTGTTTGTTTTGTTATATACAGATGGAAGTTACATTGGAGTGAACTACGGTCGCATAGCCAACAACCTTCCCTCTGCAGTTAAAGTCGTGAAGCTTCTAAAATCTCAAGGAGTTGACCGGGTCAAACTATACGATGCCGACCCGGCTGTTCTTTGGGCCTTATCCGGATCCGGTGTCAAAGTAACCGTCAATCTCCCCAACGAGAAACTCTTGCTAGCAGCCAGGTATCGCTCCTTCGCCCTTTCATGGGTTGCCAAAAACGTCGTCGTTTACCATCCCCACACACAAATCGAATCCATTGCAGTAGGCAATGAAGTCTTCGTTGACCCACACAACACCACCAAGTACCTTGTTCCCGCCATGAAAAATATCCACAAAGCTCTAATTAAGCACAACCTTCACACCTTTATCAAAGTTTCTTCCCCTATTGCCCTTACCGCTCTCGGATCTTCATACCCGTCATCTTCCGGATCATTCCGACCCGATCTTGTTGAGCCCGTTATAAAGCCCATGTTGGATTTCCTTCGCGAAACGGGGTCGTATCTTATGGTCAATGTTTACCCCTTCTTTGCTTACGAGTCAAACGCTGACGTCATCTCTTTGGATTACGCTCTGTTTCGTCAGAACCCGGGTAACGTGGATCCGGGTAATGGGTTGAGGTATTTCAATCTCTTTGATGCACAAATCGACGCCGTTTTTGCCGCGCTTTCGGCTCTCAAATACGACGACGTTAGGGTTGTTGTAAGTGAAACGGGTTGGCCTTCAAAGGGAGATGGTGATGAGGTGGGTGCGTCCCCACAGAACGCTGCTGCGTACAACGGAAATTTGGTTAAAAAGATTCTTACTAATAGTGGGACCCCCTTGAGACCAAACGCAAATCTAACCGTTTATTTGTTCGCGCTTTTTAATGAGAATAAGAAGGTGGGGCCCACTTCCGAGAGGAATTTTGGACTGTTTTACCCTGACATGAAGAAGGTTTACGACGTTCCGTTCACGGTGGCGGGGTTGAAGAAGCTGGAGGATTGAGAGGTTGTTAGCTGAATAGGGAATTTAAATTATGTGTAACCTAAGTTTCATTTTGCAAATATTTTAGTAACTTGTATGGGTGAATTAGTAATAATCGTCTTGTTCAGTAGTTAGCAATATTGTAATTTGATTCTTTATTTGATCAATATAATGAAATTGTTATTTGTTTAAACATGTCCTAAAAGCCTAAAAGGAACCATTTCTCCATTTTTTATTAAAAAAAGATTATAAATTCTGGTAATTTAGAAGAAATTTGATCCTACCCAAGTTGCAACTTGCAGGATCCACATTTTAAGGATTAGACCCCTCCCTGAGAACCTTTAGTTTTTACTTTCTTTTTTTTGAAAAAGAAGGTTAGGATTTTATGTTAGAAGATCCAATGGTGCATAGGGACTACTGTGATCACGGTGGTCTCAAACAATTTAGAGACTCTATTCAAATCTTTTAAATTAGACCTCTAATTATACTTTTATCGAACGGAAAAAGTCATAGTGGGATAGAATTAAGATTTGAATTAACATATGATGAAATTGCTGCTAATTTGATAATCCTAATGAATGAAAAATTTTAAGAGAAATTAAACTTTCCACTCTCTCTACCAACTTCCATCTATAATGAAAATTTTAAGAGAGACTTGAACTTCATTTAAACTTTCCAGTCTCTCTACCAACTTCCATCTATAATGAACTGAGACTACAATGCAATGGCACCAACCACCTACAAGAACTATGCTTTGAATGTCCAGTAATTCATAAAAACATTGCAAAATTTGAGAAAGGTCGTAATCATTGTAGTAACAAATATTTAGTGTTGGTAGAGTCACAACGTTGGGTTGACACTTGGGGTGTTGCTGCCTTAGAAAAAAGGCACCACTACTACCTCCCACTACCATGTTCATGTGTTCCTTAAAGCTCTTTGAGAGAAAAAAAGGAAGACACATCCTTCTCTAAGACTTTGTTTTAGCCATTTTAAACCCAGCAAAAAGCCCTTGGTACCACTTTGCTTTGAATTTGAATGATCATGAGATTTGTGTTTTGTTAACAAGTGACCCATATATGCTTTCTTTACGTGGGGGTCAACACTACTCCTAATGATTAGCTTAGTAATTATTGACTATTGGCATTTCAATTTTTTGAAAACATTACCCAACAAAACACTCATTACACATATGCATCAATGATCTCTCTCTCTCTCTCTCTCTCTCTCTCTCTCTCTCTCTCTCTCTCTCTCTCTCTCTCTCTCTCTCTCTCTCTCTCTCTCTCTCTCTCTCTCTCTCTCTCTCTCTCATAAAAGCAATGGTACAGAAAATGGGCAAATATAGATGGGAGTCTAAGTTTAACTACCATGTTCATGAGTTCCTTAAAGCTCTTTGAGAGAAAAAAGGAAAGACACATCCTTTTCTAAGAGTTTGTTTTAGCCATTTTAAACCCAGCAAAAAGCCCTTGGTACCACTTTGCTTTGAAATTGATTGATCATGAGATTTGCGTCTTCTTAACAAGTGATGTTGAGGCAAAATCCCTTGGATAAGTTTTGATGGAAACGAGCCTTTTTGAGAAGTATTTAAGTTTTTTGATTCTTTAGTGATCTAATGGATCTTCTTGAGTGATCTAAGTGCATGAACTATTCAATCAAGTTTCAAGAAGATAGTGAGCTAAGAAAGCATCACATAAAAAGACATAATCTATGTCTTAAAAGAAAAGAATGAAAGCTTTGAGGGTATAAGAAGATAGAAGAATGAAGACACAAGTCATAGTGGCTTCAGAAGTTAAGAAAACTCTCCTCAAAGAAGCCTCATAAAGAAAGAAGGCTTAGTAAAGTCTTAGAATAGATGAATGATGGTCAAGAGCTCGTGAGAATATGGATAAAAGAAGATAGCTATATTGGTTTCTTAAGATAAAAAGTTGTCTTGGTAAAGAATGTCCTTTGATAAAAGAGACACAAGCTATATTGCTTCTCAAGAAGAGAAGATGGTTCTTCAAGAAGCCAAGTAAGTAGTAACAATGAGATGACGAGAATAAGAAGTTTCTCAAAATGAGAAGACCCAATCCATATAGCCTCTCATGATAAGAAAAACCAAGTCAAGATGCTTCAGCAACTTTAAGAAGACATAGACCATGACGTATCACAAGCAGAGAACAAGTCAAGATGCTTCAGCAACTTTAAGAACACACGGACCATGATGTATCACAAGCAGAGAAGGCATCAAAACATTCTTCAAAAGGTTCAAGAGAAGTGCTGCAGAAAGTACAGAAACAACGGTAAAGTGCTGCAGAATGCAGAAAAGTGCATCAGCTTTTTGGAATATAAACGACTATATTGAGTTTCAAGACCATTTCCAACGACTCTTTTGGGCTAAAACCTCTGTAAATACCTAATGGAAGACCTCATTCAAGTTGTGAGAGTTTGTGAGAAGCTTGGGTCAATATTCTCCATTATATAGCTTCTAAAGCTCATTCTCTACTCTCAACCATACTCAGTGCACTTCAACCTTTCTATGGGAACATTTCTGAGTATGCTCATAGCTTTGGAGATTATATTATGTTAGAAATCATCTTTTAACCCAATCTATTGTATTCCCAAACAACACCCAAACACTCCCTTATCATTGTACCTTCTTAACATGGCATATGTTCGCCGGATTGTTAATGAAGAAGTCTAAGTAGGTTCTTAGGGGTTTGTAACTTCCTAACATGGCATACGTTTGCTTGATTGTTAGAGAAGACGCCTAAGATGTTTTCTTAGGGGTATTATAGTTGCTAGAGTTGTGAAAGAAAACTAGTGATACAGTTGCTAGAGTTGTGAAAGAAAACTAGGGCACAATAGCTAGATTTGTAGGTGAAAACTAGTATTACAGTAGATAGAGCTGTAGAAGAAAACTATCATGTGCTTTAGGCCTAGGTTGGCTTGTAAAGTGTAAGTTGTTTGGATAATAGTGGAAATACTCACGGAATGTGAAGAGTGGATGTAGCCCTTGTTGATTGGGGTGAACCACTATACTTCTTGTGTGTCCTTTACTGTTTTCTTATAGCTTGTCTCTCATAGCACTTTGCTTTTAAAAGAAAACCTCTTCTACACTATTGTAAGAAGTCTATTTCAAAAGTCTTTACAAGTTCAAGTTAAATCTTCTTGAACTATCTCTTCATAAATACCATAAAATTTTATATCTTCTCAACCAAGCATTTACCTTACAAAACATCACCACTAATGTAAGAAGCAAGAAATACACTTACACATCACTTATCAAAGTGTTACTTTCCATATTCTAAGAAGATAAAGTAGTCAAGTAGTCAGAGTCTTCTAAAGTCTACATCTTCTTAGAGGAGTGACTTACCTTCTACCAACTAAATTGGTTGGCTACAAAATGAATTTTAAAAAGGGTCACAATTTAAACCCCCATTTCTTCTAACTCCAATTGACTTCAAGTGACCCATATATGCTTTCCCTACTTGTGGGTCAACACTACTCCTACTGATCAACTTAGTAATTATTGACTATTGGCATTTTAATTTTTTGAAAATATTACCCAACAAACATTCATTACATATATGCATCAATGATCTCTCCCCCCCTCCCTCTCTCTATCTCTCATAAAAGCAATGGTACGGAAAATGGGAAAATATAGATGAGAGTCTAAGTCTAACTGTTCATGGGTTCCTTAAAGTTCTTTTGAAAGAAAAAAAGGAAGACACATCCTTTTCTAAGAGTTGGTTTTAGCCATTTTAAACCCAATAAAAAGCCCTTGGTACTTGCTTTGAATTTGAATGATCATGAGATTTGTGTTTTGTTAACAAGTGACCCATATATGCTTTCCCTACTTGTGGGTCAACATTACTCCTACTGATCAACTTAGTAATTATTGACTATTGCCATTTCAATTTTTTGAAAACATTACCTAACAAACACTCATTACATATATGCATCAATGATCTCTCTCTCTCTCTCTCTCTCATGAAAGCAATGGTACAGAAAATGAGAAAATATAGATGAGAGAGTCTAAGTGTAAGTACCATGTTCATGTGTTCCTTAAAGCTCTTTGAAAGAGAGAAAGGAAGACAGATCCTTTTCTAAGAGCTGGTTTTAGCCATTTTAAACCCAGCAAAAGCCCTTGGTACCAATTGCTTTGAATTTGAATGATCATGAGATTTGTGTTTTGTTAACAAGTGACCCATATACTTTTCCCACTTGTGGGTCAACACTACTCCTACTGATCAACTTAGTAATTATTGACTATTGTTATTTCAATTTTTGAAAACATTACCCAACAAACACTCATTACATATATGCATCAATGATCTATCTAACTACCATGTTCATGTGTTCCTTAAAAAGCTCTTTGAGAGAAAAAATATTGAATAATATATTTAATTTTGGTTTGACCTTCGATTCGATCGGTCCGGCCCCAAGAACCTTGAACCGCGGCCTCTGCCGGTTCAATATACGATCCGATTTTAATTACTTTGATAAATATAAAGGTTATATTTTGAAAAGTTTGGTAAATTGTATATTGAGGTTTTAAAAGTATCAAGTAGGTAGCTTAGTTGGCGAGCTAAAGAATATCAAAGGAGTGCAAGAAAAAGGTCCCGAGTTCAAATCCTGGAAACTAACATTGCTTATCAAAAAAATTAAAAGGCCACAAAAACACATAATTATTTAAAAATGATTCTCATCAAATTAAGAGCAAAAGTGAATATGAGAGAAACTCAACCTCCTTGGTGGCTTGTATATAGGAAAGGACAACCGCTGCTTTACATTTCTGTTATGATTGCGTTGCAATTGAGGTGTATTGACCTTAACTACAATATCACGAGACGAAACCCAATTTGATTTTAATGGTTTAGTCATGGCCTCATTTGTTGTGGTTCGCGGTTTGAAGCCCAAACCTTGCATAGGTGGATGGAATATTGTAGACCCAGCTACAGTCAATAACATCAGAGCTAGCACGCTACAACCTAGTACTTGTTTAATATTGTCAAACATTCTCCCCTGCAATAAAAAGACAGTGGTAAGGCCAGGTTGAGATTGATGTCATTAGAGTCCAATAACTGTGAACCGAAAATACTACTACCCTCCTACATTTAAAGTTGATTTATGATAGTAAGGGTATTATTGAATTTTATTGTTTTTAATAAAATTATTAATAATTTTTCATATTCTTTACTTTTTACTATTTCAATGCACATATTTTCCTTTATAATTGACTAAAAAATAGCTGATATGATCTTGCACTTTAAAAACAGACAAATAAATAATAGCAAATTTTTGGAAAAAAATGGACAAGTAAAAAGGAATGAATGGTGATACATCATTATCTTGAGTCTTGACAAGTACTTATATATATATATATATATAGCATCATTATCTATAGACTATTGTGAAAACATTGTGACATGCAGATAGGCAATTAATGATGATGCAATGAGAAAAAAGAAATTATAGAGATAAAAGGTTGATTAAAGTGAGCATAAAAAATAGATAGTTATAAAATCAAAGCTCTATTTGGTAAAAAATAACAAATAGCGAATAAGCTAGCGAAAAGAATGTGACTTACCGAAAATAAACTTTCACGAGATTTTAAAACATTTTGCTCATCCAAAACCAGATCATCCTCTCCATTGAATTCTTCTGAAGTAGATTTGCTGCCCACACCACCAGAATGATCAGAATAAGAAGGGGCTTCAGCATTGTGAACCTTTTGTAAGTCTTCAAGATAATCTTTCTTGTGCAACATATGACACCTACCCTTCCTTATCTTGCACCCTCTCACGCGCAATTCGAAATGCAAGGAACTCTTTTCTCTAAACTCTGGCCTATGATGTTTGCTGAAATGTTTTCGCATGAACTTTTGGTCCCCTCTTAGGTGTCGTTGGATAAATATAAAATCACCACTCACCACCATGGTGAACAAGTACATATCATTATTTGCTGTTGAACCTGCAAGCAGAGATATGGAGGGGACATCTTCAGGTCCTACAGTATCAAAGTTCCAATACAGGCGCATGTGTCTGGCTAAAAAGCCATCACCAGTTTCCTCTGAATGTTGTGGAACTTGAGCTTCTAAGGCCACAAATATAGCGACTCCCCACCAATCACTGGAACGACAATCATCAGGGATGTTCACTGTTACTGATGCAATTGAGTCGAGTTTTGACACATATGATGAACCCGAGGGAAAAAATTTCTGATTATCAAATCCTGCTGGGACTTCCATGTACATGGGATAGGGAAAATCAAGCTTCTGAAACAATGATTATTTTTTTTGTTAACAAGAATTGATGAAATCCATGCATACATTACAAATAATAAGTGGATTTGTGTGTATAGTCCAATGCAAATAAGAATTTATAGCTTGTAGATGAACATACCTGAGATGCAGATGACTGAAATAGTTCTTTGTCATTTGATTCAAATAGCTTCCATATCTTTTCTGAATCTAATACATTAGCTCTCTTTGCATCTGAATCTGTTATGTACAAGCATATATGTGGTGAAAGAGATGGTAAAGATTGAAGTTGTGGGCAATCTTCTAAATCAAGATAACAAAGATTTGAAAGACGAGTAATGTAGTGAGTAGGTATGTGAACGAAGTTGTTCCCACTTAGAATAAGTCTGTTCAATGATAATAAGAAAGTGATACCACGGGGAATTGAATTATCAGTGAGATTGCAATAGCTTAAATCCAAAACAGTCAATGAGGAAAGACCTAGGAATAGAGGGGGCAATATTAAGCTTGTGTGAGATGGAAAAAATCTCAACTTCTTCCTGAATGGCAAATGCAAGTCCCATCTAGAGTTGGATGGTGGCCCACTACACTCACTTAGAGATAACCTTTTGAGATTCCCTAATTGAAGTAGGGATGGACCAAATTCTCTGATAGCTGTTCTGCTTAAGTCAAGATCCTCCAAAGCCTTGTTTTGATTTATACTATCTGGCAGGCAATAAATTTCTGAGCATCCTGATATGTTGAGAACTTTGAGAGACTTCAGGTTACTAATACTGTCTGGAAGACATGAAAGATTTTTGCAGTTCTTTAAATTAAGCACAGAGACAAGTATCATATTTTTCCCAAAATCAGGAAGTCTTTCAACATTTGAGCAATCAGAAAGAGAGAACAATTTCAAGGAAGGCATGTCCAATTTACTAGGAAAGTTTTTCAAGTTTACACATCCCATCAAGCTCAGTATCATGAGCTTCTTGTGTTGTTTGATTGATGGGTGAACTTCAGAAAGTTTTGTACAGTCCTTAAGATACAGTTCTTCAAGGTTTGGAACTTCAGATATATTTGGAGTTTGGCGTAGGTCTTTAGAATTACTCAAATCAATCACTTTCAGCTTTCTAAAATACTAAAGAAAAAAACAAGAAACTGATCAGTATTTAAAAATCCTAGGCCAATATTAAGTCATATGACAGCACTTAACTGAACATTCTTACCCGAGTTCCATACCACAGTTGTTTCACTTTACTATTGGTCATTTGCAAGTGGACAAGTTGATCTAGTCGAATTCCAAGTGGTAGAGAATTCAGTGGATATCCCCACCATACAAGCACTTTTAGTGAGCTAGAAAGATATTTTAGACCAAGGGAAAGATGCAAATCACATTGTACAATGAGTAACCTAACATTACACATCTTTGAGAAGACCTCAGGGTCCCAATGTGCTTCATACGGTACAGATGGTGATGACTTCAAAACTATGCCTTGGACAACCTCGCTTCCCTAATAAATGATAATTGTCAAATAGGTAGAAGATACAAAGAATGCAAAAAGTAATGTAACGTAAAAGTTGGCAATTACCTTATTTTTTGTCATTACTTGATCAATATCCTCCGGAGACCACAATCTACTTCTTCTACCGGGATCATTAGGAGACTCTTGATAAACAATAGCTTTACCCATTTCTTCCATGGTATCATGCATCCAGATAACTCTTCCATCAAAAGTTACAAACGATTTTTCTATTAAAACATTTATTCCATATGTTGCATTAAGGCCGCAATCGTCCAATATTTGTATCACTTTATGTTTATACCACCCCTTAAAAAAACAAGCTATGTCAAGAAATATGGTCTTGTGCTCATCTTCTAACATGTCATAACTTATTCGAAGTTTCTCTAGAATATCATCATGTGCAGCTTGTTTAATCTTGATCAAAGCATCTTCCCACTCAGATATACTTCTTTCACAAAGAATAGAACCCCACAGTTCAAGAGTCAAAGGAAGGCCTCGAGCATATTCAACCACACTTTCAGACAACTCTAAAAAGCCTTCTTTAGGGACGTCTGCTTTAAACGCTTTTTCACAAAAAAGTTGAAGGGATTCACATTTATTTAATACTTTACTCTCATAGATTTCAAAGAACACCGCGTGGGATATCAACGGGTGCTTATCCTTAGTTGTAACTATAATTCTACTCCCTCGACCAAACCACACTTTCTTTCCAGCCAAATTCTCAAGTTGGCGTTTAGAGCTTACATCATCAAGGACAAGAAGAACCTTTTTTTGGGATAAAAGGTTTCTTAAGTTGTCCTTTCCATCGCTTAAAGTTTCAATTACCATTCCCTTTATGTTCAAATGAGAAAGAATTTTATTTTGTAACTGTAGCATACCTTGGCTTGTTTCCTCAGAGACCTCTCTAACATTGGCAAGGAAGCAACTAACATCAAACTGGCTTCTAATTTTCTTAAAGAGAGCTGTAGCAAGAGTTGTTTTACCTATCCCAGTCATGCCCCATATCCCTATGAAACGAACATCCGTCAATCCTAGCTTCAAAGTTGAATATAGTTCTTCTAATCTAGTGTCAATTCCAACCAGTCCATCACTATATGTTGGAAGTTTGCATTGCAGTTTTTTCCATAATTGTGCAACAACTTCTTCAATGAGTTGTGTTTCATGTCTATATATATATAGAACAAAAACCATAACATTTAATCAAATCATGGAATATTCACAAAGTAGGCTTACACTAATAATTTTAGGCCAAACAGGTACTATATATGATGTTTAAATTAGAAACTGTAATTAAAGGTTTGCACTTACCGATCCCTAGAGTCCCACCCTGACAAGTTGGCAACTTGTGTCAATGCATTTCTCCAGTCTTGCACATGCTCGCTGCTTTCAGTAAATTTTACATTCCTCCTAAAAGCTTCACCAAAACTTCCCCTTTGATGTCGTACATCAGAGGGACTCACGCCATAGAAGATTGGGAATACCTCTTGTCCCAACAAACGTTTGGATTCGAGAATCTTGATTAACTCATCCAAACACCAAGTTGAGGAAGCATAATTTTTGGAGATTATGACAATTGCTGAGAGAGATTCCTCAATTGCAAGGAGCAGTTTTTTTGAGACAACTTCACCTCTGGGAAGTTCTTCATCATCTCTGAAAGTTTTTATACCCTTGCGCACCAAGGTTGCATATAGATGGTCAGTAAAACCCAATCGGGTATCTTCCCCTCGAAAACTCAAGAAAACATGGTAATTCCAGCTTGGGTTTTGCAAACAATCTTCCATTGAAATTAAGACTTTAAGATTCAACAATAGAAATGGAAAAATGTGCTCCTTTCGTTTCGATTGAAGCTCCTGAAAAGTTGACAACAATAAAGCCAATTTATTCAAATAGTTGTAATTTGATGTAAAAGTAGAACTTACACAAACCAAACCATTGCAGTCAAAGTAAGAGTACTCACCAATATCGGTGAAAAGATTTTCAGCTTCAGAATTGACCAGTGACTTTAGAGATGAATAATTTTAAAAGTTGTTTGTTTACATGTAGGCAATCTTTTTAAAACCGGACGAACCGGCGAGATCTCCGGTTCGCCGGTTCATGGTTCAATCGGTTCAACCGGTTCAATCATGGTTGAACCGGATAAATAATTATTAAATAAAAAATAAAAAATATTAAATTTTGGAGAAAAAAGTAAATTTAAAAATAAAAAATTGCATTTCGGGCGGTTCAAACCGGTTCAACCCGGTTCGGTTCCCGGTTCAAAGCGGTTCTTGGCGGTTCAATCCGGTTCTGGGCGGTTCTTTGGCCTGCGGTTCAAATGGGGTTGAACCAACTGACCAAGGGTCCGGTTCCCGGTTCAACCGGTTGAACCGGCCGGTCCGGTTTTTAAAACCTTGTATACATGCACGCTGGCCACATGGGATTATTTCTTGTTTAAAAACAAGTGTACTTTGTTTATTGTAACTCCTTGATTTGATTTAAACCAAATCAACATTAAAATAATAGAGATAATTTAAAGTTAATAGAGATTTGAATTTGTCATTTTCCTGCCAACGTGAAGGTTTATTTTATATTGAGCAACTTGCATCGTCCCCACTCTAAAACTAGTTAATTAAAGAGTCCTCGGTTAGCTCAGAGGACTCCGGTAAGGACCCAACGCTATTCACGGCGGTGGGAGAGGACTTCGCCGTTTCTGAATCGGAGTGGGAAGAAGAAGAGGTTCCGGTGGTTGGAGAGGGGGCTGACGTCGAGGGTGGTACAGTTGTCAAGGACTCTTTTGAAGAAGCCGAGGTGGCACGGCGCTGTATTGTGACTTCAGGTGATGATTGCTTGGCACACAAATCGCCATGCACGCTGCCTAGGGGTGTGGAATGTAATGCTTCGTCTAGTTGTGAATTTACTGCTGTGCCGGCTACCCAATTGGCTATTAGATCTAGTCCTATATCTGAGCAGTTGGTTGGGTGGAATGGAGCCCACAATGATAGCAACCTCAAAAGAGGCATCTTTGGGGGATTTTTGAGGTGGGTGAGAATAGTAAGGCTGGGGGGTGCAGAATGAAAATAGGCCCAATTAAACCCAAGAAGAGGAAGAGAATTAGAAAAAAGAAGAAAACAAAGGCCCATCTCATCTCTGACGATGTTCAGGCCGTATCCAATTTGCATGATAATGAGCCTCCTCATCGTATTTATGGTGTTGTGCGTAACCCTGCTTGCGTAGCCTCTGATTGTGTTAGCCCTTCTGGTGATGGCTCCCTTCTCAATAACTCCATAGGGGACTCAGATATAAGGATGGGCAATATGAGAATTGAAATGGACCATGATAAGATGATAGCAGGTAAATTATGGAAGATTGCGACTGAAAACTTAGGGGTCACAGGTGAAGAAGTGGAGGAAGTCTACATTGAGAGAATTAGAGAAATGGAAGCAAGAGATCATGCTGGCCAAGGTAGGAAGGGGAAAAACACAACTAGGTCTAAATGAAGGTTTACTCTTTGAATATGAGGGGGTGGGGAGGAGCAGAAAAGAAAAGACGTATTAAACAATTTATCTCCTCCGGAAACTTTGATGTGTGCATGTTCCAAGAGACGAAAAGATGTGGTTTAACAAGGAGGATGGTATCAACTATTTGGGGGAGAGGAGAATTTGATTTCTTAAGTAAAGATGCAGAGGGACAATCTGGTGGCCTACTTTGTGTGTGGGTCCGTGGACTATTTGATGTACAATCATCATTCATTGGGGAACATTTCTCATGCATAACAGCAAAACTTCACGACTCCATATGCTTCCTGGTTAACATTTACTCAGCTTGCAATTTGGCCGGCAAGAGACGTATGTGGGATGAGCTCCGTAAGTTGAAGGATGAGGCTGGGGATGGTAACTGGTGTCTTGTTGGGGACTTCAACGCTGTCCTGAATAGAGAAGAAAGAAGAGGTGCCTCAGCTAGTAATTACAACTCAGAAGTAAGAGAATTTAGATCCTTTGTGGAAGACATGGATCTTATTGACGTCCCTGCACTCGGTAAAAAATTCACGTATTTCGCTCCAGATGGTGTCACGATGAGCAGGATCGACAGGTTTCTAGTTTCGGATGGATTTATCACCAGGTGGCATATTGCAGCACAATGGGTGGGAGATAGAGATATTTCAGATCATTGCCCCATTTGGTTGATCAGCTCTATAACCAATTGGGGACCAAAACCATTCAGGTTCAACAACTGTTGGCTAGAGCACAATGAATTTATGAAGGTGGTGAGCGACTGTTGGTCTTCGGCATCACTACATGGGAGGCATTACTACATCCTGAAAGAGAAGTTGAAACTGTTGAAAGACCGATTGAGGAAATGGAATAAGGAAGTATTCGGGATAAGAGATCTCTGTATCAACAACATTGTTAAGGACTTGAATGAGGCGGAAAAATTGGCAGCTGAGGGTGACTCCCCAAAAGCTGAACATCGTAGATTGTTGAGTTCAGAGTTTTGGAAGGAGCTGCGTATCAAGGAAAGTCTACTGGCTCAAAAGTCTAGAGTGAAGTGGTTGGCTGAGGGGGATGCAAATAGCAAATTTTTCCATGCTTGCATTAATAGTAACAGGAGGAGATTACAGATTGTCAAGTTATTGGTGGGCGATGCGTGGGTTGATGATGTAGTTGGAGTGAAGGCTGCCATCAAAAATCATTTCGAAGAGAGTGTCAAGGAAGATGAATTCTCTCGCCCTACTCTTGATGGCGTTATTTTCAAACAGATAAGCAGAGAGGACAATGATATGTTGACTAGTCCATTTACTATGGAGGAAATCAAGGAAGCTGCATGGGAGTGTGATGGCAACAAATGTCCGGGTCCGGATGGCTTCAATTTCAATTTCATAAAGAATTGTTGGGAGACTATTTGCCCAGAGGTTCTCAATTTCTTTGCTGAATTCCACTCTCTTGCTAGGCTACCTAAGGCCATGTGTGCCTCATTCATGACTTTGGTGCCCAAGATTAAGAATCCCCAAAAGCTAGAAGAGTATAGGCCGATTGCTCTTATTGGTTGCATGTATAAGTTGTTAGCCAAAGTGCTTGCCGACAGGCTGAAAAGAGTTATATCTATGGTTATCTCTGAGAAGCAGAATGCTTTTATAGGAGGTAGGAATATTCTTGATGGTGTGGTTGCGGTAAACGAAGTAATTGACTATGCAAAAAGATTAAGGAAAAAAGGGCTCATCTTTAAGGTGGATTTCCAAAAAGCGTATGATTCGGTAAGCTGGAAATTCTTGGATTATATGTTGAGGAGGATGGGTTTTAACGAACTATGGAGAAGATGGATGATTGAATGTGTCTCCTCCAACTCTATATCGGTACTTGTTAATGGTAGCCCCTCTGAGGAATTCTCGGCACAAAAAGGAATTAAACAAGGTGATCCTTTGGCACCTTTTCTTTTCCTTATAGCGGCCGAGGGACTAGCCGGATTGGTCAGGAGAGGGGAGGAAACCGAATGAATAAAAGGATTCAAGATTAGTGAGAATCTATCTGTGTCTCTGCTGCAATTCGCTGATGATACGATCTTTTTTTGCGATGGTAGTGAAAGGAGTATTTGGGGGTTGAAAGCAGTATTAAGAAGCTTTGAAATGGTATCGGGGCTTAAAGTCAACTTTGCTAAAAGTAACATTATTGGCTTGAATATGGATGCAAGAGTGGTCAGTGGTAATTCCTCTTTTTTGGCGTGCAAAGTGGGTTCCATCCCATTTAAGTTCTTGGGTGTTCCGGTGGGGGCCAATCCGAGAAGGGTAACAACGTGGCAGCCGGTGCTTGATTCCATTAACGCTAGGTTGTCTTTGTGGCGCAGCTCAAAACTTTCTATTGGTGGGAGAGTTACTTTGATTAACTCGGTGCTCTCCTCTCTCCCGTTGTATCTATTCTCCATGTACAAAGCCCCAAAAAAGGTGATTGCGGAAATACAAAAAATACAAAGAAGATTTCTATGGGGAGGGGATGGTGAAACAAGAAAAATGTCATGGGTCAATTGGGGTTTGGTGTGCAAACCTAAACATTTAGGTGGTCTGGGCGTGAAGGATCTTGAAGCATTTAATATAGCTCTCTTGGCTAAATGGAGATGGAGGCTCTTATCGGAAGACGACTCCCCTTTATGGAAGCAAATTCTAACATCTAGATATGGGGTAATTCGCTCTTGGCCGGGCAGTTTTCCTACTGCAGCTAGTATGTCAAAAACTTCGCTTTGGTGGCGTGATTTGGTGCTTCTAGGGGATGGACTTCAAATGGACAGCAGCTGGTTCAATAGTGCAACGAAATTAAGGCTCGGTGATGGTACAAAACTGAAATTTTGGACTGATATTTGGATAGGAACTGATCCTCTAGCAGAGATTTTCCCTTCGGTTATGCAGGCCAGCGACACAAAAGACTGGTTGGTGGCTGAAATGGGTTCTTGGTGCGCATCGGGTTGGACATGGAACCTGAATAGGGTCACTGCTGCTGCTACAGCTGTGAGCACCGAATCTGTTGATTATTTGACAGCTTTGCTTCGTGACATTCATCTGCAGGTTGGTGCTTCGGACAGGTGGGTGTGGTTGCCGGATCCGATACGAGGCTTCACGGTCAAGTCATGCTACGAAAGGGTGTCCAGCAGCAGGCGTGAACCTGATCAGAATCACGCAGATCCAGTGGTGACAGCGTGTCGTTCTTTGTGGAAAAGCGACTTCCCTTCGAAGGTTTTGATCTTTGGTTGGAGGTTGTTGCTGAATAGAATTCCCACGAGACAAAATCTGCACATCCGTGGAATTATCTCCTCGCCCTTCGAACAATCCTGTGTTTTTTGTTTCCGTGAAGTGGAAGAGGCCGATCACTTATTCTGTAGGTGTGTTGTTACTCAATCGGTATGGCGAGGTGTATGCTTATGGCTGAATATTAATTCAGGACTAGGTGATAATGTACTCAGTACTTTTCAACAAACCAGCAAGCTTATTCAAGGTAAAGGTGCACGAAGGCTGAAACATATTTTTTGGGTGGCAACGATGTGGCAAGTGTGGTTGATGAGAAATAGAATTATGTTTCAGGGCGGGGTGGCAAATGTAAACTCGGTTATTTATTCTATCAAATTTGTTTCTTGGAGTTGGTTTATAGCTCGGAAGGGGAGAAATAGTGGGGTATCTTTTTCAGATTGGTGTAATCGCCCATTGGGGTGCATAGAGTCTTTGTAAGCCCCCTTCCTATTGAGGTACTCTTTTTTCCTCCTTGGGTCTTTTTCCCAAAGGGTTTTGGCCCAGGGAGGTTTTAATGAGGCCTCTCCCCTTCCCTCTCCTTTGTACGGGTTGGGTGCACCCCTAGTGCCCCCCTGCAATAGAATCTTGCTTATCTAAAAAAAAAAAAAGACCTAACCAAAACAAACAATATGCAAATACGGTTGTGCTTATCAACAAGAAAAAAATAAGAGAGAGACTAAACCAAATTGAACCAATCAGTATTATGGCTCAGCTTTTCAAAATTCCAAATTTTAATCCTTAAAGCTGTTTACTTTTTTGGGAACTGGTTTTAAAGCCGGTTCAAATACTTGTTTTGAAATTTTTTCATTCTAAATGTAGTTTAAAATTAGTTTTCCTTGTGAAACAAGATGAAAATTAGTTTCTATCTTGAAGAGGTTAAAAATCATGTGTAAAAAACTAATTTGTATACATATTAATCATTTAAAAACTAATTTAGTCGATAAATTAGTTCAAACATCAGTTGAAGAATAACATCTTTACAAGAATAACTACTGTTGACTGTTGAGTCTACTTCAGTATGTATTTCATAGTAGACTCTGACCACGTGGGATGATTGACAAAAATGCATCCTTTCTTCGTCCCAATTAAATTAGCTAAAATTGTAAAAAAAGGAACTCCTACTCCATTTTAGTATTTTCGGATGGAGTCTGAATACTGCTACTTTTATTTTCAAATGAGAAATGGAGAGTTTGGAAAAGATGCTCCTTGCTCAATGCCAATTGGGGACCGTTGGGTTGAGGACAGAAAATATTTACCTAGGTGAAAGATTGATTCCATATTCATTTTTAGCAAAGTACCAGCCAACAACCCATCTGAAACACATAAAATACAGTTATCAACATGTTTCACATGGCAGGCAAAGTGTAAAGTAGGAATTAGTTCTCCATATATGCCCACACTAAGTTGCTTACATAGAGCAAAAGCCACTCTGAGAGATAATCAGCTTCTTAGGTGACTGATATATTGGAAATGACAACTGTTTTTTTCATTCTTAGTTGTTTTCTTCATTGGAGGAACAAAGGTGGAGAAAGGAAAAGTGGACACCTTATTTAAGTCTCTCAAAGAACAAACATACTGGAAACACTCTTGATCGAAACAAAAAGACGCGATAAAGTTCTGGGTCACTTGATTCGAACAACTTCCATATCTTTTCTGGGTCTAATAAATTAGCTTTCCTTGGATCTGAAGCGAACATGTGGTGGAAGCAAAGGCAAGGATTGAAGAAATGGGCAGTCCTCCAATTCAACATAACGAAGCTTTGAAAAATAGCAATGTAGCGAAAAGGTAGGCATGTAAAAAGGTTCCCACTGAGAATTAGTCTTTCCAGCGATGCTAATAAATCAATATCACAAGGAACTGAACTATCATTGAGGCTGCAATAGCTTAAATCCAAATCAGTTAATGAAGAAAGACCTGAGAGAAACAGACGCAGTATTAAAAATGGGGAACGATGCAAAACAGTTCACTGCTAGAATTGAATACTGGCCCCCCTACATTCATTTAAAGATAACCTCTTGAGATTCCCTAACTGAAGTAGGGATGGACCCAGTTCTCTAATACCAGTTCTGCTCAAGTCAAGATCCTCTAAAGCCTTGTTTTGATTTATACTATCTGGCAGGCTATAAATTTTTGAGCATCCTGATATGTTTAGAATTTTGAGAGACTTCAGGTTATAAATGTTGTTTGGAAGACAAACAAGACTTTTGCAATGCATCAAATTAAGGACTGAGAGACCTTCCATATTTTCTCCGAAATCGGGAAGTTTTTCAACTTTTGAGCAATTAGAAAGAAATAACTCTTTCAAGGAACACATCTCCATTTCACTTGGTAAGCTTCTTAGATTTACACAATCAATCAAGCTCAATATCTTGAGCTCTTGTGGTGTCTGATAGATTCTTGAACTTCAACAAGTTTGGAACAACCATTAAGATATATCTCTTCAAGGTATGGAGCTCCAGATACATTTGGAGTTTGTTGTAGGTCTTTCGAGTCACTCAATTCCATAACTTTTAGCTTTCCAAAATACTGAACCAAACAAACAATAAGCTGACTTGTAAGTGAAAATCCCGGGCTAATATGTGAAAGCTCTTAACTAAACATTCTTACCTGATTTCCAAATAATACTCATTAGGTTTTTCCTTTTTAAAAGCTTTTTCACAAAAAAGTTGAAGGGAGTCGACTTTATTTAAGATTTTACTCTCATATATTTCAAAGTGTACAACATGGGATATCAACAAGTGTTTATCTCTAGTGGTAACTATAATTCTACTCCCTGGACCAAACCATTCTTGGCTTCCAGCTAAATTCTCAAGTTGACTTTCACAGCTCACATCATCAAGGATGAGAAGAACTTTTAGGTTGGATAGAAGGTATCTTATGTTGTCCTTTCCTTGGCTTAAAGTTTCAACTACCATTCCTTTTATGTTCGGATGAGAAAGAATCTGATTTTGTGACTGTAGCAGACCCCGGCTTCCTTCTCCACATCATCAGGGAATGGAGCATTGTACATTAAATTGTCTTCTGATTTTCTGAAAGAGAGCATTAGGAATGGTTGTTTTCCTATCCCACCCATCATGCCCCATATCCCTAAGAAACGAACATCATTGGATTCTAGCTTCAGAGTTGGATATAATTCTTCTAATATTGTATCAATTGCAACGAATCCATCATTATATGTTGGTAATTTGAGTTCTAAGTGTTTCCATACTTGTGAAACAACTTCTTCAATGAGTTTCGTTTCATGTCTGCGTAGAGCAAAGACAATAGCATATAATAAAGTTGGCTTACAATAACACTAGTATTAGGACAAATAGGTGCTATATTAGTATATTGTCTTTCACTTGCAAAGACAATTGCAAGTGAAATGATAGTTATTGGCATTGACTTACAAATTCTTAGATTCCCATCCGGACAAGTCGGCAACTTCTCTCAATGCATATCTCCATTTTTGAACTTTCTCTTTGTTTTTAGTAAAAATTGCTTCGTGTTTCTTGAAAGCGTTAGCAAAACTTTCTCTTTGATGTCGTACATCAGAGGGATCCACGCCATAGAAGATTGGGAATACCTTTTGTCCCAACAAACGTTTACATTGAAGAATCTTGACTAACTCATCCAAACACCAAGTGGAGGAAGCATAATTTTTGGAGATTATGACAATTGCTGAGAGAGATTCCACAATTGCACAAAGCAGCTCTTGTTAGACGACTTCACCTCTAGGAAGTTCTACATCATCTCTAAAAGGTTTTATATCCTTGCGCTTCATGGTTGCATATAGATGGTCTGTGAAACCCAAGCGGGTATCTTCTCCTCTAAAACTCAAAAAAACATGATACTTCCGGTTTGAGTTTGGCAAACAATCTTCCATTGAAATTAAGACTTTAAGATTCAACAGTAGAAATGGAATTTGAAGCTCCTAAAAGAAAAGACCAATGTGTTCAAACAGTTGTAATTTGATGCAAAAGTAGAAGTTACACAAACCAAACCATTGCAGTCAAAGCAACTAAGCAAGAGTGCTCACCAACACCGGCGAAAAGAGTTTCAGCTTCAGAATTGATCAATGACTTGGGAGATGAATAATTTTAAAAGTTTCACGGAGTAAAAGCTCTAGTAAATACAGAACTGTGGAAGTAGGAAAATTTATTGGCTAAATTCTAATATGAAAAAGCCTCGTTTAAATATAATAGAAAAAAGACAATTGTGAACTTAAGAGCTAAAATTGAAAACAAAGAACTCATATTCCATTTTAGTATTTTCGATTGGAGTCTGGATACTGCTACTTTTATTTCCAAATGAGAAATGGAGAGTTTGAGAAAGATGCTTCTTGCTCAGTACCTATTTGACACCATTGGGTTGAGGAGGGGAAATATTTACCTAGCTGAAAGATTGATTCCATATTCATTTCTAGCAAAATATCCACCAACCCATCTGAAACAAATATAAAATACAGTTATCAACAAGTTTCACATGGCAAAGTGTAAAGTAGGAACCAATTCTCCATATGCCCATTAAGGTGGTTACATAGAGCAAAATGTTCCTCATCTAGATAAGCAAGAACAAAAGCGACTCTGAGAGAAAATCAGCTTCCTAGGTGATTGGTATATTGAAAATGACAACTGCTGCCTTGCATATATGTTATGATTGCGTCGCAATTGCGGGGTGTTGACCTTAACTGCAGTTTCATGCGAAATCAAATTTAATTTTAGTAGTTTACTCGCTGCTTTTGTTGTTGTTGTTGTTGTTGTTGTTGTTGTGTCTTGCTCAAATCCCAAACCATGTGAAGGGAAGAACTTAGCCCCTATCATCATTGACATCAAAGATACTATGATTAGGAACAATACTGGTCTAATATTCTGAAACATTTCCCCCTGCAACAATAAAAGAGTGGTAGACTCATGATATTGATATCAATGGAAAATATAACAAACAGTTTAGGGAATTAAATTGGAAGGTTACCAAAGAGAAGTTCTCTTTGTGCACCAAATCGTCCTCCTCTTGCTTGAATTGATCCATAGTTGATTTGTTCAGATCGCTAGAATGCTCGGAATTAAAAGGTGCCTCAACAAGTTCACCATTGTTGCGCAACACACGCCACCCACACTTGCTTATCTTGCACCCTTTCACCCGCACTTCAAACTGCAATGAACTAATTTCCCTAAACTCTGGCTTTCGATGCTTGCTAAATCCTTTATTAGTTATGGAACTGGGGTCCCCTACTGGGTGTCTCTGAATGTATATAAAATCACCAATCACGGCCATTGTGAACAGGTACAAATCATTATACGCAGATGACGATGCAAACAGAGATAAGGAGGGGCCATCTCCGGGTTCTAGAGGATCAAACTTCCAACTCATGTGCATGACTCTATCCAGTATGTCTTTGTTGACCTGATGAAAACCTACACCAATTTCATCTGAATTCTTTGGAGATTGAGCCTCTAATGCCACAAATATAGCGACTCCCCACCCATCAGTCGAACGACAATCATCAGGTATTTCCATTGTTACTGATGCAATTGAACCAAGTTCTGACACATATGATGAGCTCAAGGGAAAGTATTTTTGATTATCAAATCTCGATGGGATTTCCACGTACACAGGATAGTGATAGGGGCTATCTGCCATCTGTAACAATGACATTTTTTGTTAACATAAATAGTAGAAATTCACGCATACAATACAAATATCAAGTGCCTTGTGTGTTTAATGTAGATGCACACCCTTTTCCCATTCCTTTACCAATCTATCCCTCCAACAAAGATACACAATTTCAACAAACAAATTTCACTCTTAGTTGTTTTCTTCATTGGAGGAATAGAGGAGAAGAAATGAAAAAGTGGTGTTTGGAATTACTCAAATTAAAGCACATACGCGAAACACGTGTTGTTGAAGGAGTTCTTTGTCACTTGATTCGAACAACTTCCATATCTCTTTCGGGTCTAATAATTTAGTTTGCATTGCGTATGAACCTTTTACGTACAAGCGTACATGTGGTGGAAGCAAAGGTAAGGATTGAAGCCATACGCAATCCTCTAATTCAAGATAACAAAGCTTTGAAAAATTAGCAATGTATCGAAAAGGTACACATGTAAAAAAGTTCCCACTTAGAATAAGTCTCTCTAGTGATGCTAAGCAATCCATATCACGAGGAATTGAATCATCAGTGAGATTGCAATAACTTAAATCCAAATCAGTTAATGAGGAAAGACCAGAGAGAAAATGAGGGAGTATTAAAAATGGGGAATAAGTCTTGTGTGAATCCTTCTCCGACTTACACCCACTTAAAGATAACCTTTTGAGATTCCCTAACTCAAGTAGGGATGGATCCAATTCTCTAATACCAGTTCTGCTCAAGTCAAGATCCTCCAAAGCCTTGTTTTGATTTATACTATCTGGAAGGCTATAAATTTCTGAGCATCCTGATATGTTTAGAATTTTGAGAGACTTCAGATTACTAATGCTGTTTGGAAGGCAAAAAAGACTTGTACAACGCATCAAATTAAGGACTGAGACTCTTTCCATATTTTCCCCAAAATCAGGAAGTCTTTCAACTTTTGAGCAATCAGAAATAAATAACATTTTCAAGGAAAGCATCTCCAACTCAGTTGGAAAATTTCTTAGATTTACACATCCCATCATGCTCAATATCTTGAGCTTCTTGTGTTGTCTGATAGATCCGTGAACTCCAACAAGTTTCGTACAATCATTAAGATACATTTCTTCAAGGTTTGGAACTCCAGAGACATTGGGAGTTAGTCGTAAGTCTTTGGAATTACTCAAATCAAGTACTTTCAGTTTTCCAAAATACTGAACAAAATAAACAAGAAATTGATTTATATTTGAAAATCTTGGGCCAATATGCGAAAGGTCTTAACAGAAAATTCTTACCTGATTTCCCTTCCCTAGTTGTTTAATTTGACTATTGATCATTTGCAAGTGAACAAGCTCATCTAGTTGAACTCCATGTGGTAGAGTAGTCAGTGGAAATCCCCACCATACAAGCACTTTTAGTGAGCTGGACAGACATTTCAAACCGAAAGATAGATGCAAATCACATAATATTACCAATAATCTAAGACTACACATCTTTGAGAAAGCATTAGGGTCCCAATGTGCTTCATATGGCATAGATGGTGATGACTTCAAAACAATACCTTGAACAAATTCAGATCCCTAATAAATGAGATAAATGTTAAATAGGTAACACAAAGAATAAAGAAAAAGTAGCTAAAACAATAACATTTGCAACTACCTTGTTTTTTCTTAGCACCTGATCAATATCCTCTAGTGACCACAATCTACTTCGTCTACCTGGATCAATAGGAGATTCTTGAAAAACTATGGTTTTACCCATTTCTTCAACCAGATCATGCATTCCTATAACTCTTCCATCAAAAGTTACTAATGATTTTTCTATAAGAACATTAACTCCCACTGTCGGATGCAAACCGCAATTGTCCAATACTTGTATCACTTTATGTTTGTACCATCCCTTGAAGAAACAGGCAATATCTAAAAATATGGTCTTGTGTTCATCTTCTAACATGTCATAACTTATTCTAAGTTTGTTTAGGATATCATCATGTGGAATTTGTTTAATCTTGATCAAAGCATCTTCCCATTCAGATATGCTTCTTCCACAAAGAAATGAACCCATCACTTCAAGAGCCAAAGGAAGCCCTCCAGAATATTCGATTACACTTTTAGACAACTCCAAATAGTACTCTTTAGGCTCATCTTTTTTAAATGCTTTTTCACAAAAAAGTTGAAGGGATTCTATTTTATTTAAGATTTTACTCTCATACAGTTCGAACGCTACAACATGGGATATCAACAGGTGTTTATCCCTAGTTGTAACAATAATTCTACTCCCTCGACCAAACCATTCTTGGTTTCCAGCTAAATTCTCTAGTTGAATTTTTGAGCTGACATCATCAAGGACAAGAAGAACTTTTTGGTTTGACAGAAGGTTTCTCATGCTATCCTTTCCTTGGCTTAAAGTTTCAATTACCATTCCTTTTACGTTCAGATGAGAAAGAATCTTATTTTGTAATTGGAGAAGACCTTGGTTTCCTTCCCCAGAGACCTCTTTGACATCGGCAATGAAGCAACCTACATCAAATTGGTTTCTGATTTTCTTGAAGAGAGCAGTAGCAAGGGTTGTCTTGCCTATCCCGCCCATACCCCATATGCCTATGAAACGAACATCATCTAATCCTAGCTCCAGAGTTGAATATAGTTCTTCTAATCTTACATCAATTGCAACCAGTCCATCGCTATATGTTGGGAATTTAAGTTCCAATTTTTTCCATACTTGTGCAACAACTTCTTCGATGAGTCTTGTTTCATGTCTTTATAGTGGAGTAAAGACAATAACATATAATGATAATCAAGTAATGAGTTAAAATCATATGCAATGAAAAAATCAATTTTCATAAATTTGGCTTACACTAGTGTTATATATATGTGTGTGTGTGTGTGTGTGTGTGAATATTGCAAATGAAAGGATAATTATAGACTTTGACTTACAGATCTGTAGAATCCCATCCGGACAAGTTGGCAATTTCTCTCAATGCATCTCTCCACTTTTGTACTTTCTCTTTGTTTTCACTAAAATTTTCTTCATGTCTCCGGAAAGATTCAGCAAAACACCCCCTCTGATTTCGTACATCGGAGGGGTCTACACCATAGAAGATTGGGAACACTTCTTGACCTAATAAACGTTTGGATTCAAGAATATTGAGTAATTCATCCAAACACCAAGTGGAAGAAGCATAGTTTTTGGAGATGATGACAATTGCAGAATGAGATTCCTTAATTGCACGAAGGAGTTTTTGTGAGATGACTTCACCTCTGGGAAGTTCTTCATCATCTCTAAAAGTTATAATACTCTTGCGTACCAAGGCTGCATATAAGTGGTCTGTGAAGCCTAAGCGAGTGTCTTCTCCCCTAAAACTCAAGAAAACATGGTACTTCCATTTTGAATTTTGTGAAGAATCTTCCATTGAAAGACTATAAAAGGCCAAGTTAAAGGCTATAATAACCCTTTCAACAATAGAAATGGAATCTTCTTCTTCAATTTCGATTTCTCTGTCTGTATCTACGTTTACAACTCTCTTTTCATTCAGAATCACAAACAAATAGAAAGAAAGCAAGTATTAGATGTAGAAAATCTTTGAAAGAATAAATTGAGGTTTCAAAGGGAAGTTTTGAGAGAGAAAATGAAAGTTAGCAGCTTGATTTTTTTGAACCGGCGGTTCACAAAAACTGTTCCCCGTTCTCCGGTTATCAGGTTTTATGGCGGTTCAACGCGGTTATTCCGTTTTTTCCCCGGTTCTTACTTCCAGCAGGTTAACAGCATAGGACCGAACCACAGCCATGTCTGGTTCCCGGTTCAACGGTCCAGTCTGGTTTTGATAACATTGCTTAAATACATGTTTTTAGCCCTGCAAATAGGGGGTCGTTTGGTTTTAGTCTCAACAATTTTTTTTATTTACAAAACCCACTTGCAAAATTCACTTTTTTAACGTTAGTCC
Organism: Astragalus membranaceus; assembly: GCA_039519185.1. Classification (NCBI taxonomy): domain Eukaryota; kingdom Viridiplantae; phylum Streptophyta; class Magnoliopsida; order Fabales; family Fabaceae; genus Astragalus; species Astragalus membranaceus. Next base: position 51,799,160 of record CM076848.1, read on the forward strand.
TTTTGTTAGATGGACGTTACAAAAATAGCCTACGTAGCATTTTTTTATTCTTTTTTAATTTTTTTAATGCTACTGGGACTGCCATGTCATTTTTTATTTTAATTAATTTAAACTTTTGACCAAGTCAAATTAGGATTTTTCATTACCATCTCCACCCTTTTTCTTCTCATTTCCAGAATTCATCTCCTTCTTCTTCTGCCATTGATGAATCTCAGCCCGTTTCACCATAATCCCTCTTAAGCCTAAAAAAATAACAAATTCTGCAACAATTCATTCTCATCATCAAACGTAAAACCCAGAAGAAAAAAAACGTAAAACCCAAAAAGAATTTGAGAAAAAAGCTGCAACTATGAGTCAGAAAAGAGTCTAATTCATGGGACATTATATAGTGTCCATTGAAACATGAGGTAGAATATGATTATATATACACATATTACCTGAATTCCATAATCTTGATGGGGCTTGCGATTGTGCTATAATGTTTCAATCTTGTAATGAATGAGATCCTTTTCGATGAACAATGTGGATGTATATGAAAATAAATTTACTGCATTCATTTTGAACGATGCATAAATTGAAGTAATGGCATGTGTAACACCTCATTTCTACCCGGCAATTTATAATAAAAATATCAGAGTTTAAAAATCATTTTTAAGTACATCCAAAAAGGGATGCTACATTTACTTCAAATCAACAAACGCAAATTGATAGTAAATCATCATTTAAAAGGCATGATACGTAGCTCATCAAATAATGGGCGAACCCTCACAACTAGTCAGTCTACACAATAATAGTTCATCATCACGCAACGGAATAAAGGAAACAGTTCCCAAAACATTGTTATAACGGTACTAATACAAAACATCCGACAGTATCACATAACATAACAACTAAAATAGCTAATGTTCGCCCCCCAGGTGCTACGTATCAGAGCAACGACCGACTCGAGGGATGAAGGGTTAAAAGCCTTCACATACGGTTACCTGTAGAGTAATATTCAACATAAGGGGTGAGTCTCAAACACTATAATAAGGTTCATAATAGGCAATATGCCAGAGTAATGAACTACATCAATCACAGCAATATATATATATATATATATATATAACAACCATATTAATATATATAACAACAATATTAATATATACATATACAGCAATTACTACACAACCACATCAATGTTTATATCTGCCACATAAATATATACATATCAACCAACTTAATATCATCAATGATAAGGATGAATGTATGAAGTGCAATGCATGTGGTACCATCATCGTCAATAATTTTGCCATTGGGCACATCGTCAATATTTGAGCATCATCATCGTCAATAGCTCGAGGCTGAAACCTTACATCGTCAATATATGCATATGTAATGCATGCGACTCATGAACAACCAGCAGATCATAGTCATCACAACAACAACATTGTCCATATCATCATCATTATTTGGCCATTAGACCCATCGTCATTAACAACATCAAAATCATTTGGTCATTAGACCCATCGTCATTAACATCAACATGGCAGCACAAGATTGACGCTCAGCAGCAACTCACAACACAACACAGTACCCAAGACACAACCAGGCAGCAGCCGGACACTAACAAGGGTTTTAGACACCGAAATAATTTCACATCGCCAACAACAACGACCACCGGGGACAGCCACTTGAGGCGCCCAGAAACCATCAGAAAAATAATAATTTTTATCTTAAAACAGAATGTAACTTTAGACGACTGAATAAGCTTCACAACGCACTTTGCAACACTTAAAACGGACACCCGAGTCAAAAGATATGACAAAAACAAAACCGGGGAACATTTGGGCAACATCCTGAAAATGGCGCCCAGGCACTGGGCGCCTAGCAAGGAACATGCTGGGAACTGGCCAGCAACAGAAACTGGCGCAGGAGGGATCCTGGCGCCCAGCAGCACAGAAAAACTGGCGCAGGAGGGATCCTGGCGCCCAGCAGCACAGAAAACTGGCGCAGGAGGGATCCCGGCGCCCAACAGCACAGAAAACTGGTGCAGGAGGGATCCTGGCGCCCAGCAGCACAAAAAACTGGCGCAGGCAGCAACATTGGCGCCCAGCACTTAGACAGAAACAGCAGCACAAAAACTGGCGCAGGCAGCAACATTGGCGCCAGCACTTAGACAGGGACAGCAACACAAAAACTGGCGCTGGCAGCAACATTGGCGCCAGCACTTAGACAGGGACAGCAACACAAAAACTGGCGCAGGCAGCAACATTGGCGCCAGCATTTAGACAGAAACAGCAACACAAAAACTGGCGCAGGCAGCAACATTGACGCCAGCACTTAGACAGGGACAGCAACACAAAAACTGGCGCAGGCAGCAACATTGGCGCCAGCACTTAGACAGGGACAGCAACACAAAATGGCGCCCTTGGCGCCTAGGCTCCTCCTAAATCCCATTTTGCTAGATTTTCATGTGTTCAACCATCAACAATAATTTCAAACACCACATATTCGTCCTAACATCATCAAATACACATTTTATCAAGCACCTAACGAGCACTCCAATCACCTTATACAACTAACAAGTCAAATACCTTTCAACAAGCACCTAACATGCATCAAATCATCATCAATACGTTCTTACATAACAAACAACATCAATTCACTCGAAAATCACAACCAAGAGTGACATAGATCCTAACCCCACATACATCCCATTATAAACCCTATTATAAAGCAAGACCCACCCTTACCTTATATTAGGAGAGCACTGAATCCCTTGAATCAAGTCACCTACAGTAACCTCAGCAACACGGCTCCTCTCTTCCCTTGGATTATGCGAACCCCTCTTCTCCTCTCCCCTTGGGTGTGCACTAAACCTCTTCTCCTCTCCTCTCTCTATTTTCGCGACTTCTCTCTTTTCTCTCTTCTTCACAATTCTTCCTTTCTTTTTCCTCTCCCTATGCGAAATGCACTACCCTCACTAACACTCCCTCATGCGCCTACACCTTGGGCTTGGATCGCGGGCTTCCTCCAGCTTAAGCCCGATCACTAACTCCATCCCCTAATATTTATTTACACACCCCTTTAATCAAATCCTAATATAATTACACCAATTAAATAAATAAATAAATAAATAAATAATTGAATACCTAAATATTTAATTAAATAATTCAATTAAATATTTGGGCGTTACAGCATGAGCAGTTTGAAGCACATGCTTGAAATTAAAAGGTAAACACTCAGTTTGATTACACTAATATACCTATGACACATAGCATATAAGAAAAAACAAAGAAGCGTACTTGAAGGCAAACGAAAGGATGTTTTACAATATAGAATCATGAAGGTCAACACCAAAGAATTTGACATGGGAAACTGTTGACACGATGGCTTAAACAATCGTAACACAAAATTGTATGACAATGGAGGCCACCTTTAGTTGAGATACTTGCATAAATCACATATATTTGGCCCCACGAAGCACACAACTTGAAGTTGACAACATCACTACACCACACGTCTGGTAATTCTCCTCAATATTATGCAGTTGACCATAAGGAATATGATAATGAGGCATAACGAAAAAATGAGCATTGCTATTGATGTTAGAATTTACAACAATACCCTATAGCAAATTAAAAAGATAGCTTAGGAAAATCATCATAACTGAGATTCATCAAGAGCAGCAAGTAGCTTAGGAAAATCAATAAAACTGAAACAATTATTTGGATTCGCAGGGACTTCCATTAGGTTACACCTCATGCTATGCATAAAGTTAAGCTTGTACTTTCCAGTAGTGACCCTAAATTTGGTATTTTTCTAAGAAACTAATACATTTTGAATGAGGTAGCACGACCCATTGCTGATTACAATTTCAACACCAGGCATCTGTGGCTTCTTAATAGAAAGTGAATCCTGGAGTTCTGTAAGTTATAAATGGCAACTATAGAAAGTAAGTATACAACTTAACAGAACATACTATTTAAAAGGCAAACATATGAAAATTACCTTTTCGTCAAGTAATAACATATCAATACTGGTTATCTCATTTGGATTGTTTAATTTAGGAACCCTCCATGTATGCAGAACACGAACCTTAACACTAACCTTAAGTTTCCAATCGGTCTTGCCTGGTCGTAGGTCAGAAATTAGGGTATACATTGAAGCCATATATCTAAACACCGAAAGGTATACTATAATCGACATACACTCGTTTTCTCCAGTTGGAGGGGTTGAATCGAAGGTAGGTTTTGCCTCACAGTACCAAGCTACTTATAAGGAAGTTTCTGCGCTTTTCCACCACATTTGTGAATTTGACAAATAATTTCGATTTTAATTTGACAAATTTTTTTTATTTTAATTAGATAAGCATAAACTTCTTATACTTCATGACTCTTAATATTTTTCATTCGATTTCAGCACTGCAGAATCAATGGAGATCATTGATATTCCCCATAAAATTCACTTTGTGTTAATGCTACACGCATGCCATGCACAATTTGAATGGAAAATGCTAATGTCTCTTTATATTCCCCACGCTGAATTCGAATGCCTCATTATTTCCATTGCACAATTTGAATGTTAAATGCTAGTGCCTCTTTTTATTCCCCACGCATCCATCCATTGCAGCATAAAATTGAATTCGATTGTCTCTCTATATTCCCCATGTTAATGCTCCATGTATTGATTACTGCATAAAGTTGAATGCCTCTTTATATTTCCAATGCACCTACATCCATTGCTACATTGGAATTCAACACCTAATTAATCCTATGTATTAATTTCCATGCGCCTAATGAACCATTCGAATTCCACTTTGATTGCTCAAAGTTTATGACTCATTTAGGAATTTATATTCCCCATGCGAGTAAATCTATTGGAATTCCTTCGAATTCCATCCCTAATGTGGTATCCAAGTATTTGAGTTAATGCACCATTCCTTCGAATTTCATTCCCATAATTAATCATTCCTTCGAATTCAATGATTACGTATTAATTTGAACTAATGCAACATTGGATTTCCTTTTTTTTCACCGAACACCATTCGATTCCTACATGCATCTCTATAAATACTCTTTATTTAATTTAAAGTGATTATTGTTTTTTGAAAAACATTTAATGAATGTGCAATGAAAGATGTATTGTAAATTAATGTGTGCAATGGGAATTGGATAGGTTGCTGATGCAATGATTTTCAATGATAAAGATATTTATAATTTAAAATGGAAGCTACCAAAATACCCTCCGTTTTGACGGACTTTTTCCCGCCTAAATGACCTCTTTTTGGCGGACTCCGTATCCTACTTTTAAGTTTTTTTATTTGGTCCCTCAAGTTCCAAAATCGTTTCACTTAAGTCATTTCCATCCATCTGAGTTAACAGTTGATGACGTGTCAGTTATCTAATGACGTGGCACCTACTGACGTGGAATATATTTAATGACGTGGAATTTTAATTTTTTTTATATTTTAATTTTTTTGCCAAAAAATAAAAAAATCAAAAATGACGCGGCAATTAATTTTTTCGTTTCGGTTTGGTCCTCTAAGTTTGTAATTAGTTTCAAATAGGTCCCTTAAGTTTTAATTTAGTTTCAAATAGGTCCCTATTTTTTGTTGTGTTCACACAATAACACCACACAAAGGACCAACATGAAACTAAATGACATAATTAAATGATCAAATTGAAACATGATAGATATCATAAAAGGACCCATTAAATAACAAATTAAAGAAATAAGAGAAATAGAAATAAGAAAGGAAAAGAAGGAATTAAATAATTAATAGAAGCAGATATAAGAAAGGAAGGTGAACTGGGTTCTGGGTTTTGGGTTTATAAGAGTAACGAGAAAGGAACGAAATAAGAAAGGGAAATAGGGAAACACAAAGCATACATTAGGGTTTGAAAGGAAAAGGGAAAACAAAGGAGAGATTGAGGGAATGGTAAGCGACTGTGCTACGACGGAGGAATGGTGTTTCAACGGCGGAGGAACGACCTTTCAACGGCGGAGGAACGGCGCAAAGGTACTTTTTTGCGTTTTTTGTGTGTTGTTTCGTTCTTCTTCTTTCGTTCTCTGACGTTTTTTCTTCTATAAACAAACCATTATTTTGTTTTTCTTTGTTTGTCTCTACTATTTTTGGTATTTTTGTTGCTACTTCTGTTTAGAGCATGTGTTGTTGTTTAGGGCATTGGTTGTTGTTTAGGGCATTTAATTTTATTTGTTTATTTAGGGTTTAGGGGCATGTGTTTCTTGTTTAATTCAAAAAGAACAAAGAAGTTATTGTTTATTGCTGCTTTATTAATGTTAGTGGTCCTTCTTTGTTTAATGTTAGTGGTATTGATTTGTTTAATTTCTGTTTTGATCTAAATGTATAGGGAATGGATAAGTTTGACGTGGAAGTTCACCACGGGGGAAATTTTGTGAATGGCTTTTGTTGTGCAAAAACAATATGTGCAAGTATACACTGTCGCAACAAGTAATATAGTGAAAAGTAGAGATCGTACCCACAGGAATTGATGTTAATCTAATAGTTTAATAAATTAGCAAGCTAGTGAAACGAACAAAATAGTAACCACAAGTTTTTAGGCATAAAACGTAAAAAGGGTTGTAGTAGCAAATAACAGTAAAAAGGGTTTCAAGTATTGATTAAAAACTAGTTGGTCTGTTTTTCACTAAGTAACTCATTCTCAGTAAAGTGTTATAACATTAAATGCTATAGCATTGAGTGCTGTAGCATATGATGTGTGCTTTTCAGTCACTAATGTCAGAGTTTCATTACAAGAGCTTATGTCTAAATTCTAAATAGGTTCACCCCTGTATTTTTAAGAACCCACAGTGTTCACCCTATGAACTATGCTCCCCTATGTCCAGGCTTGAGCATGGGTTGTTTCAAGTGCCCTTAAAACAACCACTCATTCATATCAACCTTTGAGTTCGAATTGTAAACAATTTCTGTATTCACAAATGTAACCATTTCAGTTGACCAATCCCGAAATAAGTTTGAAAGAATTAAAATGCAAAGATTGAAATGTAAACATCATAATATTATATTAACAATACTAAAAATTCATTACAAAGCTTAACGCAGTCCAACTACTAAGTGTTTAGCTAATGGTGAGCATCATCAACAAAATACAAACAAATACTCATATTACCGAAACAATAAGTAGAGGAAAAGAGTGCAAAAGATACACCACGTAAACTCCTACACGTGAGACGGGTTGAAGATGCTATAGCACAGCTTGCAGCATTAACGTACAAAATCTTCACTTGAACAAAATAATCAAAGCTTCAATGGAGAACAATGGAGATGAGAATGTGTCAAAGACTCTCCCTAAAAATCCTCCAAGAACTTCGAATGGTGAAGAGATGAGTGACTGAGAGAGAGATATTATGGCTGTTCCAAAAAGTGCTTTTCCAAAAGTTAAAGTGACATGCCACCAACCAAAATGATCTTCCAACCAAAATAAGACAAGTGTCCTTGCAAGTGGATTGGTTGGTGAACGCGTCAGCCTAGGTTGCAAGAATAGGAGGCGCTAACTTGACATAAAGTGGATACTCCAAAGATTTACTTTTTGTTTTGATCCTATGCTGGCCCACCGCTACATGATGTTATAGCGTCAAACGCTGTAATACAGAACAAATGCATTAAAACTTTCACAAAGGAGGCTACCACCACTCAAACTACCACAACCCAAACATATGCGCCAAAAAACAAACCTGGACCCAAACCCAAATCTGCATCACAACCAAAAGCTACTCGGCCAAAAACATTGGGTTTGTCGAGGGCAAAAAAATCCAACTCCATTGCAGGAGGGACATCCACTTCAGCTGGTGAAGTTACACAGGAGGCTAGAATTTCCAGGCCTAAAATTCCAACCTAGAGGAAAGAAGCCAGCACTTGATATCTAGGATATTTTTTAAAGTTTGTAATTTGGAATAAATATGTTTTGTTCATGTTTTGGATCCCCCAATCTGTTTTGGGCATGTTTTGGTAGGATATGCGTGTTTATGAACACTTGCATGACTTATGTTATGGTTAAATTAGGTCCTTTTGTGTTTATGCTACAATTTAAATTAGATCCTTTATGTATGTCCTCTAGTTTCAAATTGGTCCTTTAAGTATTTCATTAGGTTTCATTTTGGTCCTTTGTGTGGTGTTATTAACTGAAGTCAACCAAAAAATTCTAAAAGCCAATAAAGCATCATTTGAATTACGTAAATGAGATCACGTAATTAGTTTTTTTTGGTTCGGACCATCGCTGGCTACCCACGGAGTGTCCCAACGCTTTCAACGAAAGACGTAATTAGCTTTACATCCAAAATGAAACGACTAAAGATAGAGGATCTATTTTAAATCTTTAGACAAACTCAGAGGACCTATTTGAAACTAAATTAAAACTTAAGGGACCTATTTGAAACTAATTACAAACTTAGAGCACCAAACCGAAACGAAAAAAAAGTAAATGCCATGTCATTTTTGAATTTTTGGCAAAAAAAAAAATTCCATGTCATTAAATATATTTCACGTCGGCAGGTGCCACATCATTAGATAACTGACACGTCATCAATCGTTAACTCAGATGAACGAAAAGGACTTAAGTGAAACGATTTTGGGACTTGAGGGACCAAACTGGGAAAAAAACCTAAAGGACCAAAGCGAAACAAATAAATAACTTAAAAGATCAAAAGTGCATTTTAGCCTATTATTAATTATTAATAAACTACGCCAACAATTTTAAACATTATCAGCCACGTGGTCCAATCTAGTCTAGGGTCTAGTGTTACACTCAAAATAATTGGGTAAATAGTCATTTTGGTCCATTTATGTGTGATGCGGTGTCATTATTTTTTTGGTCTAGTAGGGGTCTTTGACCTCACTCCGGTATCTAGGGGAGTTCGGTCGGGAGGTAAGTAAAGTCTAGCTCCAATTTGTTTCATCGCCGGGGATTGAACCCGGGTACTAGCCGAGTCCGCCTCTTCAGATGGAGTGCATTAAGCACTTGCACCCTGAACTGTAGTAGCTGCAAGTCTCGGTCGGGTTGAGAGCCGAGATGCTCACCGAGCTGAGAAGTTAGCTCGCTCCAAGTCGTTGCTGAGATGAGTGTTGAATGTTGGCCGAGATGATCGTGCTCGCGTTGATCCGGTAATGGGGGTGGTACCCGCACACACTCTTGCTTAAGTTAGCATAGAGAATAGGTGATGTGAGTTAATAAATGTGTACCTATGACGTTGATGGGACATTGCTTTTATAGGGATTAGTGTCCACACGTGGCACGTTATGATAGGTGTTTTACGAGTGCGTTTGGACTGCTTGATGGAGAGGGCGCATCTGCGCCGCTGGTTTAGATGGTTTATGGGCTTCACTAGATTGGGCCTACAAGTGTTTGGCCAATCCGGAACACACCCAAGTTTGGAGTTATGCGTTGTCTTATAGTCACTAAATTTATCAAAATTGCAAATACGCCCATTTTTAGTAATTTTAGGGACTAATTGACTAACAAAAAAACACATTTGAGGACTAAAATGACTAACAACAAACACATTTGAGGACCAAAATGACTCATTAAAGAGACACTTGAGGATGTGTTTGTGATTTTGATACATTCATATAATGACAGTGCTTCACACATTTAGGGATCAAAGTGAGTGTTTACAACCAAAATAATTTGCAGTCATACCCTCTCCCACTCTAGGAACTCAATCTCCTCTCCACAGTCTACTCTTATTACTATATCTTGCGACTTTTATATCAAACATATTTTTGTATTTCACTTAAAAAATATTGTTCAAATTTAGTTAATCTTATTTTTTTGCTATAAATGCCTAAATTTCTTATAAATAGAAATTTGATTTTCATTTAAATTTTGAAGTACAAACATACATACAAATATAAATACATGCATGCATAGGCACAAAGTACATAGTCCTAGATAAATATAAGACAGAAATAAACAAGTTGGGTGAAATGGCTCAAGAGTGTATTTATCAAGGGGAAAAGCCCAAGAGTGTTAGGGGATACGAGTTAGTTGAATATTTTAGTTATTAGTTTGTAAATGATTTTGTGAGTATTTATTCTCATTATATGCTCACCATTAGAGCTCACAAAGTAAATAAAACACATTTAAGGTACACTGGAGCAATAAGATCAGCTTCTAGCATCTTGGCTGCTCTCTTCTATGTCAGAGAATATGACAACCAGAATGGGGCAAAAAATCCACTGTAGCACCAAAAAAATTTTTTTTTACCAAAATAGCACACTTTTTAGATTATTTACCAAACTAGCACACATCTCATTTTTAGTCTAGAAGTCGCCCCCCCCCCAAAACGACTTCTGAACTAAAAAATTTAATTTTTTTTTAAAAACTAGTTCAGAAGTCGCCCCCCCAGGGTGACTTCTGAACTGTGTTTTTTAATTTTTTTATTTATTATATATTAATTTAAATTAATTTAATTTAATTATTTTAATTAATTTAGAAAATTAATATTGTTAATTGTAAATTAATTATTAAATTTTTTGTGAAAAAAAAAATATTTGAACACGTTAATGTGTTTAAAAAGTAATTACGGTAAAAAATGAAGATATTAAAAATTGGAACAGAATTTAATATAGGATAAGAACAGAAATTAAAAACACAAATTGCAGAAATACAAGGATAGGAAATTTAAAACGAAACGACAGGAAAACATAAAACAAGAAGAGGCAAACATGATTTAAACTACTTCTACTTCCACCATACATTGTCAGGTAGGGGCCATCGGATGACTGGAGGCACAATGCTACGGACGATGGAATCGCCAGACTCTCTGGTTTTAACGCACAATTCGAGATAAGGTTCAATCAAACCTTGGAAGCTCTCATGTTTCTCAAACATTTCACGAACATCTTTGTCTTTCTTGATAGGCACGGGGCACATCCGAATACGATTACGTGGGCCGCTAAAGATGTAGGGGGAGTTTGAAACGATACTAGTGATTTCTTGCTCGACACCATCTACGTGAAAATTATCCGTTAATTTTTCTTTCAATTCGGCGAAGGTGATGTTGTTCTTAAGCCTGAAATTTTTAGTTTTAGTACCATGAATCACCACACCATGTTGTACCCTGGACTGGTAAGTGCCTTGATAGTCAACTTTACAGGTGTGCGTAATGACTCTTTCCGGTATGGGTTCTTGTGGTGCGGGTGGTCTTTGTTGAAGAAGATGAATGATTTCTTCTGGAGTGCGTCTTGTGTCCACGTACAGCTCTAAGATTTGTCGCCCCATGGGAAGTGTAGCATGATATTCCATCATTGTGTGGACGTCGTCGTCGCTGCGGATCTCCATAACTGAAAAATAGCCAGTCCCGTCTTCTCCATGTTCGTACTTTCGGTAACGTATACGCTCAACGTCTTTACGCCACGCTCCCTCTGGACGAATCTTCCTCTCAGCCTTCTCCTTCAGTTGGGCGAAGGTGATGTCCTTATTCATTCTGCAGAAGACATGGTTAGGACAACGAAAGACAACACCATGTTCGTCGGTGGTGACAATTCCACTGTGATGAAGGGCGGTTAGGAATTTGTCGTTTGAGTACTGGGTTTGGCACAACTGCCATTCCATTTTAGCGGGTGGGGCGATGGTTTTTGGGCAGAAGCAGAGAAGAGAAGATGACTCAGAAGCCAAGGGTAGGTTGAGGGTAAACTGTTGGTGTGAATGTTATTGTAATTTGAGAATGTATTTATAATAGAGGTGATCGTGTGCGAGCCGTTGATTTAGGATGATCATAACCGTTGATTGTAGGGTTTAGTGTCGGCAAAATCTAGGGCGTTAAATTGTGTCGGCAAAATCTTGGCCGTTTAATAATGTCGGCAAAATCTAGGCCGTTAAATAATGTCGGCAAAATCTAGGTCGTTCAATAAAATAAGACCTCAGCACTATGCACACTCTGCACAATGCACACTCTGCACAATGCACACTCTGCACAATGTACACTCTGCACAATGACATTTATTCACATGCCTTTGTTTGTGGAAGAAAAAAAATTTAGGTTGGAACAATTTTTTACTAAGTGTGGAAAATGATTTTTTAGCTAACTTTAGTTTAATTTTTATGTCTAACAACTTTTTTTTTAATTCTTTTAAACATTAGACCTTGTAGACAAAGTATATTACTAAACTTTGGTGATGAAAAAAAAAAATTAAAAATGTTTAAGTAAGGAAATTATTTATTAGAAAGTGTAGTGAAAATCATTTTTTAACCTAACCCTAATTTGGTTTTTCACCAAACTTTTTTTCCTTTTTTCCACTAATTTAATTTTTTCCCCATGTTTAAAAAAACACACTTGATGAAGTCGACCTAGGGCCATAATGGAGGGGAAATGATAATTTTGATTTTTGTTTTCATCCCTCATTACAATACTTCACATGCCTTTGTCCATATTCTTCATTCAAAATCATTCACATAAACCTAAAAATGAATTATGACATTTATTCACATGAATTTGTCAAGATCCTTGTGTCTATGTTCTTCACATGGCTAGATTATGGTTTATGACATTTATTCACATGCATTTGTTTGTTTTTAGATGTGTCATATTGTTGTCTAGTTTCAATTAATTTTTGACTATGTTAACAAATTTTAAAAAATGAAAAAATTGAATGACATTATTGTAGAGGTTCTGAACTAAATTATACAAGTTTCATGTAGGAGTCATTGAGTTAAATTTGAGTTGTAGAAGGAAAAAAATTTAGGTTGGAACAATTTTTTACTAAGTGTGGAAAATGATTTTTTAGCTAACTTTAGTTTCATTTTTATGTCTAACAACTTTTTTTTTAATTCTTTTAAACATTAGACCTTGTAGACAAAGTATATTACTAAACTTTGGTCATGAAAAAAAAAAATTAAAAATGTTTAAGTAAGGAAATTATTTATTAGAAAGTGTAGTGAAAATCATTTTTTAACCTAACCCTAATTTGGTTTTTCACCAAACTTTTTTTCCTTTTTTCCACTAATTTAATTTTTTCCCCATGTTTAAAAAAACACACTTGATGAAGTCGACCTAGGGCCATAATGGAGGGGAAATGATAATTTTGATTTTTGTTTTCATCCCTCTACAATAATGCAGCACTCTGCACAATGCACACTCTGCACAATGCACACTCTGCACAATGCAGCACTCAAAGAGAAAGGGGTAGTCGAACAAAGAGATGCGGCATTTGTAGAAATGAGGGTCACAACAAAAATAACTGTCCAAACCGCAATCTAGACTAGTCAAAAATAAATGTATTTATTTCTGACATGTTTTAGTATTTATGTTTGTTTCCGTTGTAGTAATATATTTTTCAATCAATGTAATCCGTGTTTTTTTGGTGTTTTTTCAATGGTCTTGATGTTGCCGACACTTTTGGACGCACGATATCTTACCGACACTTTAAATACATTAACGTGTTGAAATATTTTTTTTTCACCAAAAATTTAACAATTAATTTAGAATTAACAATATTAATTTTCTAAATTAATTAAATTAATTAAATTAAATTTATTTAAATTAATATATAATAATAAAAAAAATTAAAAAACACAGTTCAGAAGTCACCCTGGGGGGGGGCGACTTCTGAACTAGTTTTTAAAAAAAAATTAGAATTTTTAGTTCAGAAGTCGTTTTGGGGGGGGGCGACTTCTGAACTAAAAATGAAATGTGTGCTAGTTTGGTAAATAATCTAAAAGGTGTGCTATTTTGGTAAAAAAAAAAATTTTTTGTGCTACAGTGGATTTTTTGCCCCAGAATGGTTGGGTGCAAGTAATCTCATTATATCCAGAAGAAAGTACAAGTTTTCTTTGCTTCACAAACAAGAACAAAGGTTAACCAACAGAAACTACAGTTGAAGAATATCAGAAAAAGGGGAAGCATCAATAAGTATTTGCACAATTCACAAAATAATCAAATAAAATGAATCCTGTAAGTCTATTATATGCCCAAAATACAACTGTTCAAATTAAAATGTAATTAAAACCATAACCTCTTTACAAAGTTTGAAGGAGCAAAATGCTAAAATCAACAAAAGAAAAAATATAGACTAAAGACCAAAATTGAAGTGTTCAATGAGCAGATTGGCATGTGGATGTTTTCTTGAAATCTATCTTGTAAGCCTTAACCTTTCCATCAATAAGTTCATATACATAGATGGGTGTGACCTGTCACAATGATGTGTACATCAAGCTGGGTTCCTTAAACCTAGTTCTCATTCTGCTCATCCATAGTTGATTTGTTAAGTCCAATAGACTTAGAAGGTGTCATTGTGAATAAGGAAAATAGGGAAGCTGTAAATAGTAGTTGTGTAGATTTATTTATATGCTTATGCTTTGGCCCAGACCCGTTAGGTTTTCTGAGAGACAAAGTTATTTAATCTCCTTTGTAATTGTATTCAAGTACACGGAGACATTATCAATAAAATGGAACTACAGCTACTCTGTAGTCGCAGGCGTAGGCAAACTTTGGCCGAACTGCGTAAACATTATCGTGTGTATTAATTTGACATGGTATCAGTAGGGTTGCGATCATCCCTGTGATTTCGGTTTCTTCGTTCAAGAACGGCGTCCTTCGTGGTTTGGTTTTTGGTTCGGTTCTGGTTTTTCGTGGTTCGTTCTCTGGTTCTCTGGTTCGGTTCGCTGGTTCGCTGGTTCTCTGGTTCGGTTCGCTGGATTCTGGTTCTTCGTGGTTCTGTTTCCTCCTGGTTCGGATCCTCTTCGTGGATCTTCGTTCGTGGTTCAGATCCGTTCGTGGTTCGGATCCTCCGTTCTTCGTGGTTTCTGGTTCCTCCTGGTTCTTCGTGGTTCGGATCCTCCGTTCGTGGATCTTCCTGGTTTCTGATCTCCTTCGTGTATCTCCGCTCGCGCCCTCCTCCACCGTTTCGCGATCTCTCTGTGCGCCATCGTGTTCTCCGCGCGCTGTCACCGTCCTCCGTCGTGTTCTCTGCGCGCCGTAGCCGTCCTCTGTGCACGTCATCCTCTGTGATGGTGATTGGGTTACTCTGTAGTTGCGTGGTTCCATCGCTGTTGCTGCTCTATGTGTGTTTGAGTTTTCAGATCCTGCAACTTGCGTAATTTTTGGTTTGTGCGTGGCTTGTGCGTGCTCCTGCAACTTGCGTAATTTTTGGGTTCCTCTGTGCTGGTGATTGGTTTCTATTAGTTTTATTTCAGTTATATTATATCTGATTATTGCAAGCTACAATAATTAATTTTTAATGGCTTCGGAAGGAAAATATAATTTTTGTGTTCGCTTTACTGGGAAGAATTATGCTGCTTGGGAATTCCAATTCAAGATGTATGTCAAAGGAAAAGGATTATGGAGTCACCTTGATGGGGTTTCTAAGGCGCCAGAAGATAACCCCGCCCTAGACGCGTGGGAAGTACAAGATGCACAAATTATTTCTTGGATCCTCAGTACTATTGATCCTCATATGATCAATAATTTGCGAGCATTTTCAACTGCTCAAGAAATGTGGAATTATTTGCAGCGTATTTACAACCAGGACAATATAGCCAAGCGTTTTCAACTGGAGTTAGAAATCGCCAACTACAAACAATCCAAGAATATTATTCTGGTTTTCTGAACTTATGGACAGAACACTCTGCTATTATCTATGCTGATGTTCCCAAGCCGTCTCTGACGGCCGTTCGTGATGTTTATGATACTAGTAAACGGGATCAATTTCTCATGAAACTTCGTCCGGAATTTGAGGCCGCTCGAGGTGCTCTGCTGAATAGGAACCCTGTTCCTTCCTTGGATATCTGTATTGGAGAACTGCTCAGGGAAGAACAGTGTCTTAATACTCAAGGAAATATGCTTAATGATCCCGTCCATTCTGAACCTGTGACAGTTGCATATGCTGCGCAGAATAGAGGCGTGGGCTGTGATATGCGTCAAACTCAATGCTTCTCTTGTAAACAATTTGGACATGTTGCTCGTAGTTGTCCTAAGAAATTTTGTAATTACTGCAAGTAGCAGGGTCATTTCATCTCTGTATGTCCTACGCGTCCTCCACGGTCGACTAAGCGTCCGGTACAGGCATTCCATGCCACTACTAGCTCTACAGCTGGTCCTTCCACCACTGGTGTATCTAGCTCTGCTGCTGGTCCTTCCACCACTGGTGCAGCTAATGGTGGTACTCTCCAGCCTGAATTAATTCAACAAATGATACTATCTGCTCTTTCTGCCTTGGGTATTACTGGTATGTCTTCTTTCATTTCTTGGTTACTTGACTCTGGTGCATCGAATCACATGACAGGTTCCTCTGAACTCCTGCACAATTTACACTCTTATATTGGTAATCAAAAAAATTCAAATTGCTAATGGTAGTACCCTTCCGATAACTAATGTTGGTGACATAAATTCTACTTTTCGAAATGTGCTGGTTGCACCTGGGCTTGCCTCAAATTTATTGTCTGCTGGTCAATTAGTGGATGAAGGTTGTGATGTTAATCTTACTCCGGATGGTTGTCTTGTGCAGGATCGGGTGTCGGGGAAGGTGATCGCGAAGGGGCCTAAAGTTGGAAGAGTGTTTCCACTCCAGTTTAATTCAAATCATTTATCTCTAGCTTGTAATAGTGTTTTGAATGCATGTGAGGATTGGCATAGGAAATTGGCCGTCCAAACTCTGTTGTTTTATCTCACTTATTTAAGACTGGTGTGTTAGGTACTAAACTGATGGATTCTAGTACCTCTATTTCATGTTCTGTTTGCAAATTAGCTAAAAGTAAAACTCTTCCTTTTCCGTCTGGTGCACATCGTGCTTCTACGTGTTTTGAGTTGATTCATAGTGATGTTTGGGGGATTTCTCCTGTTGCTTCTCACGCTCACTACAAATATTTTGTCACCTTTATCGATGATTATAGCCGTTTACTTGGATTTACTTTCTTAAATCTAAATCTGAAGTGTTTTCTATGTTTAAGACATTTCTGATGTATGTTGAAAATCAATTCCAAACCGGTATTAGAATTCTTCGGTCTGATTCAGGTGGTGAGTATATGTCTCATGAGTTTCAGGAGTTTTTACAGCAAAAAGGTATACTGTCTCAACGATCTTGTCCCAATACCCCTCAGCAAAATGGTGTTGCAGAACGTAAGAATCGTCACTTGTTGGATGTGACACGTACCTTACTTCTCCAGGCCTCTGTTCCATCCAAATTTTGGGTGGAGGCTCTTTCAACAACTGTCTTTTTGATCAACCGTCTTCCTTCCACAGTGATTGGGTTTGATTCTCCTCACTTTCGCATTTTTAAAACTCAGCCTGATTATAGCAGTTTACATACTTTTGGGTGTGTAGGTTTTGTGCACCTTCCATCCACTGAAAGACATAAGCTTGGAGCACAATCTGTCCAATGTGCATTTATGGGGTATAGTCAGTCTCATAAGGGTTTTGTGTGTTATGATGTCTCTAACCGTCATTTTCGCACTTCTAGGAATGTCACATTTTTCGATAATCAGTCTATGTTTCCTTGCTCTTCTCTTGGTTTGAATGATGCTGCTATACTTCCGAAATTTTTTGATACAATTGGACTCGTTCCCACTTCCCCTTCCGACACTGTTCCTGATCCTGATCCTGTTCCTGATCCTGATCCTGCTCCTGCTCCTGCTCCTGCTCCTGCTCCTGATCCTGATTCTGATCCTGTACCGCCGGCACCACGGCGTTCTGGTAGAACGTCTCGAGCACTTGACAGATATTCTCCAGACAAGTTTGGTTCCTCCCATATTGCTTTAAATGCTTCTCTAACTGGCACATCTATTCCTACTTGTTACTCGCAGGCTGTTAAAGATGTGTCTTAGGTCAATGCCATGAATGAGGAACTTCAGGCCCTTCAGGACAACTTCACCTGGGATATTATTCCTTGCCCTCCTGGTATCAAACCCATAGGGTGCAAATGGGTTTATTCTGTGAAATTGAATTCTGATGGATCTCTCAATCGGTATAAGGCTCGATTGGTTGCTTTAGGCAACAGGCAGGAATATGGTATTGATTATGATGAGACCTTTGCACCGGTTGCTAAAATGACTACTGTTAGAATGGTGCTCTCTATAGCTGCTTCTAATGGGTGGTCTCTCCACCAAATGGATGTCAAGAATGCATTTCTTCATGGCGACCTGACTGAAGATATTTATATGACTCCCCCTCAGGGCCTTTTCTCTTCATCTCAGGGGGTGTGCAAGCTCAAACGCTCTCTATATGGTTTGAAACAGGCACCTAGAGCATGGTATGCGAAATTTCGTTCCACTCTACTTGGGTTCTCTTTTACTCAGAGTCAGTACGATTTGTCTTTGTTCATTCACCGCACATCTACGGGCATTGTTCTACTCCTTCTTTATGTTGATGATATGATCATTACGGGTTCTAATGCAGCATCCATACAGGAAGGTAAACAAAAGCTTCAAGCCTCATTTCAAATGAAAGATCTTGGTCTGTTACATTATTTTCTTGGACTCGAGGTTCATTCTACCTCTAAGGGCATATTTCTTCATCAGCATAAGTATGCCACCGACCTTATTGCTATGGCTGGCCTCGAATCCGCTAATCCTATGAATACTCCTCTTGAAGTTAATGTTAAATACCACCGTGACGAGGGTGAACTTTTGACTGATCCGTTATTGTATCGACAGCTCGTAGGTAGTCTTAACTACTTGACCATTACACGACCAGATATTTCATTTGTTGTTCAGCAAGTATGTCAGTTCATGCATTCTCCTCGCCATCTTCACCTGGCAGCAGTTCGTCGTGTTATTCGCTACTTGAAAGGTACCTCTCAACGGGGTTTATTCTTTCCTACTGGAACCCCCCTTACGTTGAGTGCCTACAGTGATGCTGATTGGGTTGGGTGTCCCGACACTCGCCGCTCTGTCACGGGTTGGTGCATGTTTCTTGGTTCTTCGTTGATCTCTTGGAAAAGTAAGAAGCAAGCGAGAATCTCTAAATCCTCAACCGAATCGGAGTATCGTGCTATGTCTACGGCATGCTCCGAAATACTTTGGCTTTGTGGCCTTTTGGGTGAACTTGGATTTCCTCAAACCGAACCGACATCTCTCTATGCTGACAATACAAGTGTCATTCAGATTGTTGCAAATCCGGTTTTTCATGAGCGTACTAAGCATATCGAAGTTGATTGTCATGCAATTCGTGAAGCCTATAATAATCACGTTATATCCATCCCTCATATCAATACTCAATTTCAAGTTGCAGACATCTTGACCAAAGCTGTTCCTTCTCCACGCCATCAGTTTCTTGTCAGTAAATTGATGCTCCTTGATGACCCGCATCAATTTGAGGGGGATGTGAATAAGGAAAATAAGGAAGCTATAAATAGTAGTTGTGTAGATTTATTCATATGCTTATGCTTTGGCCAGGCCCATTAGATTTTGAGAGACAAAGTTATTTAATCTCCTTTGTAATTGTATTCAAGTACACATTATCAATAAAACGAAACTATAGCTACTCTGTAGTCGCAGACGTAGGCAAACTTTGGCTGCGTCAAGAATATCGTTAACAAGTTCACTGTTGTTTCCCTTCATCAAGTCTTCAAGATAATCTTCCTTGCGCAACAGACGCCACATGCACTTCTTTATCTTGCACACCCTTCCACTAGCACATCGAAACACAGTAAAGTCTTTTCCCTAAACTCTGGCTTTCGATGCTTGCTTAAGCGTTCATGCATAAGCTGTCAGTTCCCTCGCGGAATGTTATAAAATTAGCACTCACTACACATTGTAAAAAGGTACGAGTCTTTTTTTGTTGTTGACCAGTTAAAACCTATTATCATAGAGCACAAACTTCCTCATCTTGATAAGCAAGAAGTAAAAAAGCAACTCTTCTGAGAGAAGATCAGCTTCCCAGGTGACTGATATATTGGAAATGACAATTGCTGACTTGCATATATGTTATGATTACGTCGCAATTGCGGGGTGTTGATCTTAACTACAGTTTCATTCGAAATCCAATGTAATTTTAGTAGTTTACTCGTGGGTTCTTCTGTCGTTGTGTGCTGCTTAAATCCCAAACCATGCGAAGGAGGAGGAAATATTGTAGCCCCTATCATTATTGACATCAAAGCTAACACGATTAAGCATAGTCTCTGTCTAATATTATGAGACATTTTCCCCTGCAGCAAGAAAAGAGTAGTCGACTCATCAGATTGATATGCAATTAAACCAAAAATTTTAATAATAATTTAACTTTGTGCTACTGATATGGAAAAAGTCCAAAGATTGAAGGTATTTTTTTAAGACAAATTTGAGTCGCATAAAATAAATATGTATAAATAAACATGCGAGACAAAAAAAATACTAGTTTGCCAGAAGCATACACTTTGTCTGTTTTAATGTTTTAGGCTCTCATGAGTAATGACAATTTCAAATCAATTGAAGATAAAAGAGCATCATTATTTTCAGTTAAACCATTTAAGATGCAATAAACGTTTATGTGATAAAAAAAACAGACAGACGTGTAAAATAAATGTAGAAACTCGGTTGTGATAAAATTAAATTGTGTAGAGTAGTATATCACGAAAACATTTAAGATATTTTCATGCTATAATTAAAGGTGACTTACCGGAAAGAAGTTCTCATGGGATCTGCCTAAGTTCTTCTGCTCATCCATAGTTGATTCACTCGAACCAACAGACTTAGAAGGTGCCTCAAAAAGTTTACTGTAGTTTACCTTTGGTAAGTCTTCAAGATAATCTTCCTTGCGCAACATACGCCATGTGCACTTCCTTATCTTGCACTCTTCCACTCGCACTTCAAAACGCAGCAAAGTTTTTTCTCTAAACTCTGGCTTTCGATGCTTGCTAAAGCTATCCAGCATTGGCTCTCGGTTTACTCTTGGATGTCGCTGAACGTATATAAAATCACCACTCACTACTAATGTGAACAGGTATAGGACATTACATGATGTTGATGATGCGAACAGAGATATGGAGGGCCCATCTCCAGGTTCAAGAGGATCAAACTTCCAACTCGAGCAGATTTCTCTAGCCAGAAGACCTTCATAAGGATTCTCTATGTCCACACATACAGCGATTCCCCAACCATCACTTGAACGGAAATCATCTGGGATATCCATTGTCACTGATGCAATAGAATCATCCTTTGATACATATGATGAGCTCAAGGGAAAAAACTTCTGATTATCAAATCTCGATTGGATTTCAGAGTATTTATGATATGGGAAATCATGAACCTGCAACAATGATTTTTTTGTTAACAAAAATCCATTCAATCATGCATACCATACAAATAGAAAGTGTCTTTGTGTGTGTCATGCAAGTAAGAATTTTTAGTTGGACAATGCACAGGCTTTTCGTGTTCACTTTCCTATCCCTTCATTGGAGGAACGCAGAAGAAGTGGACACTTGATTAAAATCTCTTGAAAAACATACTTCAGACATAGATGACTGAAGGAGTTCCTTGTCACTTGATTCAAACAACTTCCATATCTTTTCTGGATCTAATACATTAGCTACAGCTTCCCATAGACGTGAATATGTTACATGCAAGCGCACATGTGGTGGCAGGAGTGGCAAAGATCGAAGCTGTGAGCAATTTTCCAATTCAAGATATTGAAGCTTTGAAAGATTAGTAATGAAGTGAGCAGGCAGACTTGTAAGGTGGTTCCCACTCAGAATTAGTCTTTCCAATGATGATAAGGAATCAATATCAAGGGGAATTGAATTATCAGTGAGACCGCAATAACTTAAATCCAAGGAAGTTAATGAGGAAAGACCTGAGACAAAAGGCGGCAATATTAAGCACGTGTGAGATGGGTAAGACCTAAATTTCTTTCCAAAAGACAGATGCAAGTTCCAGCTGGAGTAAGATGTCGCCGGCCCACTACATCGACTTAAAGATAGCCTTTTGAGCTTCCCTAACTGAAGCATGGATGGATGCAATTCAGTGATAGCAGTTCTACTCAAGTCAAGATCCTCTAAAGCCTCGTTTTGATTTATACCCTCGGGTAGGCTATAGATTTTTGAGCATCCTGATATGTTGAGAATTCTGAGAGACTTAAGGTTACTAATGCTGTTTGGAAGGCAAACAAGACTTTTGCAATTCATCAAATTGAGCACTGAGATGCATGCCATATTTTCCCCAAAATCAGGAAGCCTTTTAACACTAGAGCAATCAGAAAGAAACAACACTTCCAAGGAACACATTTCCAATTTTCTGGGAAAGTTTTTCAGATTTACACATCCCATCAAGTTCAATATTTTGAGCTTTTTGTGTTGTCTTAAAGATTGGTGAACTTGAACAAGTTTTGTACAATCATTAAGATACATCTCTTCAAGGCATGGAACCCCAGAGGTATTCGGAGTTTGACGTAGATCTTTGGAATTACTCACATCAACTACTTTCAGCTTTCCAAAGCACTGAACAAAACAAAAAAGAAACAACATAGATTTGAAAGTCTGAGCTAATATTAAGTCATAAGAAAGACCTATACCGGAAATTCTTACCTGATTGTCATTCCATAGTGTTCTTACTTTACTATTGATCATTTGTAAGTAAACAAGCTCATCTAATTCAACTCCATTTGGCAGAGCATTCAGTGGATATCCCCACCATACAAGTACTTTCAGTGACCTGGAAAGACATTTCAGACCATAGGAAAGATGCAAATCACATAATATAATAAGTAACCTTAGGTTACACATCTTTGAGAAGGCCTCGGGGTCCCAATGTGCTTCATACAGCACGGATGGTGAAGACTTCAAAACTATACCTTGGACAATTTCAGTTTCCTAATAAACAATAAATGTCAAATAATAACACAATGATACAAGGATTACAGCAAAAGTAATGCAACACAAAAATCTAAAATTGGCAATTACCTTACTTTTTATGAGCACTTGATCAATATCCTCTAGAGACCACAATCTACTTCGTCGCCCGGGATCATTAGGAGATTCTTGAAAAACTATTGTTTTGCCCATTTCTTCAAGCAGATCATGCATCCCAATAACACTTCCGTCAAAGGTTACTAATGACTTTTCTACAAGAACGTTTATTCCAACTCTTGGATGAAGGCCGCAATTTTCCAATACCTGTATCACTTTATATTTGTACCATCCCTTAAAGAAACAAGCAATATCTAGAAATATGGTCTTCTGTTCATCTTCTAACATGTCATAACTTATTCTAAGTTTGTGTAGGATATCATCATGTGGAACTTGTTTAATCTTGGTCAAGACATCTTCCCAATCAGGTTTACTTCTTCCACAAAGGAAAGAACCCAAAACTTCTAGAGCCAAAGGAAGGCCTCCAGCATATTCGACCACACTTTTAGAAAACTCCAGATAATCCTTTTCGGGTTTGTATTTTTTAAATGCTTTTTCACAAAAAAGCTGAAGTGATTCACTTTTATTTAAGATTTTGCTCTTATACATCTCAAAAAACACATTGTGTGATGTCAACAGGTGTTTATCCCTAGTTGTAACTATAATTCTACTCCCCCGACCAAACCATTCTTGGTTTCCAGCCAAATTCTCAAGTTGACTTCTAGAGCTCACATCATCAAGGATGAGAAGAACTTTTTGGTTGGATAGAAGGTTTCTCATGTTGTCCTTTCCTTGGCTTATAGTTTCAATTACCATTCCCTTTATCTTCAGATGAGAAAGAATCTTATTTTGTAACTGTAGCAGACCCTGGTTTCCTTCCCCAGTGACCTCTCTGACATCGGCAATGAAGCAACCTACATCAAATTGGCTTCTAATTTTCTTGAAGAGAGCAGTAGCAAGGGTTGTTTTACCAATCCCACCCATGCCCCATATCCCTATGAAACGAACATCATCCAATTCTAGCTTTAGAGTTGAATATAGTTCTTCTAATCTTGTATCAATTGCAACCAGTCCATCGTTATATGTTGGGAATTTGAGTTCCAATTTTTTCCATACCTGTGCAACAACTTCTTCAATAAGTCTGGTTTCATGTCTGCACGGAACAAAGACCATAACATATAATGATAATCAAGCCATGAGTTAATATCATATACACTGAAAACGACCAATTTTCACAGCGTTGGCTTACACTAGTGTTAAGACAAATAGGTGGTATATACGATGATTGCAAGTGAAAATGATAATAAATTTTGAGCTGCAAATTATGGTATATAATATTAATTGGGAATCTCAGAAGATCCCCACAATTACACTTAGCAAATACGTCCTCCTAATACACTCAAGGGGCGTAACTCGCAATACAGACAATTTGCATCTCTTACCCGACCTACAAACCATCGTCAAGATAAAACCTTAATCCTCTCGATCAGAATCAAACCTTGGGGAACCTGGTTTGAAAAAATGCATTCATTCCTAAGTTCCAAAGTGGTCCAATTGAAAAAATGCATTCATTCCAAAGTTCCAAAGTGGTCCAACGCACAGTATGCCATTTCAATATCAAACATTTCCACAGTATGCCATATTGGCTTTAGGGATTTAAGGGATGACTTTTCTCAACATCACTAATGAATTTACTACTATTAATCCTAAGGCCTCTTCTCCCATCTCGTCTAAAATCCCAAACACACCCATAACAATTACCTCATCCTAATACACTCAAGAGGCGCGACATGTCACCTTAATACAGATAATTTTCACCTCTTACCCGACTCACAAACCATCGCCAAGATAAAACCTTGATCCTTTCAACTAGAATTGGACCCTGAGGAACAAGGGTGGAAAAATGAATCCATTTCTAAGTTCCAAAGCTACGCAATGCACAATATGTCAGATGAATATCAAACATTTCCTCTTATGCCCTCCTCATCCTAATGACGTAAACCAAAGATACATATGCCTTAGATCCCTTGGCATGACAATAACAAAACCTAACCATCTACGCACTTTGAACCAGACATAAAAAGAGAGCAAAAACCATTACATATAATCAAGTCATGAGTTAAAGTCATATATAATGAAAAAGACCAATTTTCACAAAGTTTGCTTAAACTAGTGTTAGGACAAATAGGTGCTAATTGAACTTGTGAAATGATAATTATAGGCATTGACTTACAGATCCTTAGAGTCCCACCCAGACAAGTTGGCAACTTCTCTCAATGCATCTCTCCACTTTTGCACTTTCTCTTTGTTTTCAATAAAATTTTCTTCATGTCTCCTAAAAGCTTCAGCCAAACATCCCCTCTGATTTCGCACATCTGAGGGATCCAAGCCATAGAAGATTGGGAACACTTCTTGCCCCAACAAACGTTTGGATTCGAGAATGGTGAGTAATTCATCCAAACACCAAGTGGAGGAAGCATAGTTTTTGGAGATTATAACAATGGCAGAGTGAGATTCCTTAATTGCATGGAGAAGTTTATTTGAGATTGCGTCGCCTCTAGGAAGTTCTTCATTATCTCTGAAAGTTTTAAAACCTCTGCTCACCAAGGTTGCATATAGGTGGTCTGTGAAACCTAAACGAGTGTCTTCTCCCCTAAAACTCAAGAAAACATGATACTTACGTTTTGAGTGTTGGGAACTATCTTCCATTGAAAGACCGGATTGAAGAACTAGCTAGTTTAGATAGATTGAAGCCTCTGAAATGTTCAGATGCAAAAAGTAAAACTAGAAAGCCAAACATTGAAGTCAAAGCGAGAGTGCTCACCTATACCAGCGAAATGATTTGCAGGCTCTAAATGGATGAATATCTCGAGAGATAAGAATAGAGTTGTGGCCTTGTGGGAATCAAATCAAACATTAAAATAATAGACATAATTGGAAGTTCAAAGAGATCCGTAAGTTGACTTATGAACAGTTTTTTATGACAAGTTTCCTTCCCTTCTTTTAATTATTGAACAGCTTGCATATTATAATATTTGAACAACTTGGAACAGCATGGGCACAAAGTGCGTGCATGTGTCTATGTAAAGTTATATATATTCTCTCGCACTTCTGTTATGCTCCGAGTAAAATCGAATAAAATATAGTTTATGGTTCCAATACTGCTAGATAAATAAGAGACCAAAAATAAAAAAGTTGGAACTCCAAAGGTTGTCGTAGTGGAGCATGATTGAATTTGTATTCCCTTGGCGCGCGGCATCATTCCCTTCCCCTGGAAAAGTTAGTTATTAGTTTGCAAATGATTTTGTTAGTATTATTTCATTAATTGTTCTCACCAGTAGAGGTCACAGTATATAAAACACATTTAAGGTACACTGGAGCAATAAGATCAGCTTCTAGCATCTTGGCTGCTCTCTTCTATGTCAGAGAATATGACAACCAGAATGGTTGGGTTGGGTGCAAGTATTCTCATTAAATTTGGAAGGAAGTACAAGTTTTCTTTGCTTCATAAAACAAGAGCAAAGGCTAACCAACAGAAACTACAGCAATAAAAGGGGAGGCATCAATGAGTATATGCTCTATTTCAAGAAGATTGTTGACATCCAATGGTGCACCAATAGACACAAAAGAGCAAATTCATGCAATCTCCAATGGCTAGCTTCAAGAATATCACTCATTTGTCTTTTCAGTAATGACATGAACTGAAGCCTACTCAATAGCTGAAATGGATTCCCTGTTGATTGCTCAAGAAGAGCTATTTCAAACACTCTTTCCATGCAGCAGATACAGCCAAACATGATGCAGGATCAACAAAATAATAGAGGCAAGGGGAGAACTTCCAATAGAGGCTCGATTTTTCAGAAAGATTAAATCAAATTGAACCAATCAGTATTATGGCTCAGTTTTTCAAAATCAACTTTTTTTTATCGTTAAATCAGTTTAGTTTTTTGAAACTGGTTTTTAAGCCGACTCAAATGCTGGGTTTAGAACATTGTCATGCTAATATAGTTTAAAATCAATTTTCCTTCTGGAACAGCATAAAAACGAGTTTCACTTTTGAAGCAGTTAAAACTCACTTGTCAAAAAGTTCCTGGATCAGGTCTCAATATGCCCACTATGGTGCTTACATAAAGTAAAAAATTCATCATCTAGATATGCAAGAACAAAAGCGACTCTGGGTGAAAATCAGCTTCCTGGGTGACTGATATACTGGAAATGACAATTGCTGTCTTGCATATATGTTATGATTACGCTGTAATTGCGGCGTGTTGATCTTAATCTTAATTGACGTTTCATCTGAAATCCAATGTAATTTTAGTAGTTTACTCGTGGCCTCTTTTGTTGTTGTAGGCCGCTTAAATCCTGAACCATGCGAATTTGAAGGGAATATTGTAGCCCCTATCATCATTGATATCAAAGCTAGCATGATTAAGTATAGTCCTTGTCTAATATTGTGAAACAGTTTCCTCTGCAACAAGAAAAGATGGTAGACTCATGAGATTGTTATCAATGGAAAATATAATTAAAACAAATTTGGGAATAAATTGCATGCTATTATTAGAAGGTTACCGAAGAGAAGTTCTCATTTTGCAGCACATCCAATGCAGCATCCTCCTCCTCTTTCTCGAATTCATCCAATTTGCTGAAACCGCTGGAATGCTCAAAATTAAAAGGTTCCTCAATAAGTACACCGTTGTTGCGCAGCACACGCCATCCACACTTCCTTATCTTGCATCCTTTCACTCGCACTTCAAACTGCAACGAAGGGATTCACTTTTATGCTTTTTTAAATGCATCTTGCATCCACACTTCTTTAAATGCTTTTTCACAAAATAGTCGAAGGGATTCACTTTTATTTAAGATTTTACTCTCATGCATTTCAATGCTACTACATGGGATATCAACAAGTGTTTATCCCTAATTGTAACTACAATTCTACTCCCCCGACCAAACCATTCTTCGTTTCCAACCAAATTCTCAAGTTGACGTTTAGAGCTCACATCATCAAGGACAAGAAGAACTTTTTTGGTGGATAGAAGGTTTCTCATGTTGTCCTTTCCTTGACTCAAATTTTTAACAAACATTCCTTTTATGCTCACATGAGAAAGAATCTTATTTTGTAGCCGTAGCAGACCCTGGTTTCCTTCCCCGGAGACCTCTCTAACATCAGCAATAAAGCAACTTACATCAAATTGGCTTCTGATTTTCTTGAAGAGTGCAGTAGCAAGGGTTGTTTTACCTATCCCACCCATGCCCCATATCCCAATGAAACGAACATCATCCAATCCTAGCTTCAGAGTTAAATATAATTCTTTTAATTTTGTATCAATTGCAACTAGTCCATCATTATATGTTGGTAATTTGAGTTCTAGTTTTTTCCATACTTGTGCAACAACTTCTTCGATGGGTTTCGTTTCATGTCTGCATAGAGCAAATACCATAACATCTATTCAAGTCATCAATTAAAATCATGTAAAATGAAGACCAATTTTTACAAAGTTTGTTTACACTAGTGCTAGTTCTAATAGGTGCTATATATGTCGATTTTCAAATGAACTAATAAATATAGGTATTGACTTACAGATGCCTAGAGTCCCACCCAGACAAGTTGGCAACTTCTCTCAATGCCTAGAGTCCAGACTAATGAGATTCAATTATATATGTTTTGCACAATTGACAAAATGATCAAATAAAATGAATCCTGTAAGTCTATTATATGCCAAAAATACAACTGTTCAAATTAAAATGTAATCAAAACCAGAACCTCCTTACAAAGTTGAAGGAGGAAAATGCTAAAATCAACAAAAAGAAGACTAATTAAAGACCAAAATTCAGTGAGCAGAGCATGTGGATGTTTTCTTGAAATCTATCTTGTAAACCTTAACTTCTCCATCAATAAGTTCATATACATAGACCTCAACAGTATGTATTGTCACAATGATGTGTACATCAAGCTGCTTCTGCAGCATTGCTGGTAAATCCATGTCTCCAACTAGGCACAACAAAGAACCCGAATGACACACACAACAAAGAATGAAATTGTCAGGGGGAAATATTGTTCACCCAACTAAGCACAAAAGTGATTCTGAGAGAAACTCAATCTCCTTGAGGGCTGGTGCACTGGAGATGACAACTGCCGGCTCACATTTACGTTATATTTGGGTTGCAACTGTGGTGTATTGACCTTAAGTGCAGTTTCCTGAGACTCATTTGTTGCAATGTACTGTTTAAAGCCCAAACCTTGCACAGGTATAGGGAATAGAGTAGCCCCTGCCATCATTGACATCAAAGCTAGCACGCTTAAACATAGTCCTCGTTTAATGTTCTGAAACATTTTCGGCTGCAAACAGAATGATTTGTCATTAAACTAAGGGCTACATGAAACATAGTCCTCGTTTAATGTTCTTCCAACTTTAAGGGCTACATGAAGCATGGACACTGTCTGTTTTAGTGTTTTATGTTGTATATTCTTCAAGACTCAATTTAGAGAACATTGAATATAGGTATCCTGAATTCAGACCCACAAATCGAAATAGATATGCATTTGAATCATTTTAATCTGTTTTTTAATAAAAAAATACCATTAGTTTAATGTAATCACTCATTAAAATAGGTTATACTATTTCATGTAAGTTGCTTGCTCGACCATAACAAATAATTGAAGGCTTCTATTGACGTGCAATACTGACTATATGGATCAAATAACAAGATAATATTCTCTCACAAGTCATGCTTGATGACAGACCAACCAAATCTAAATACTGTTTAATAATTTTATCTACAGTACTCTTCAATTTGTTTTTCATTGTTAACTATTGAATTAACTATTTATGATCTGTCCTCCTTGCTAGAGTTTTTACTATCTTCTCATTACATAAACTATTTAAGACAACACTTTGTTCACGTAAAAAAAAAAAGACAACACTATTACTTTTTTTACAACAGTTATTGTCTTAATTTTCTTTTTGCATAGAGTATATCACTAAAACTTTTTAGTTATTTACATGCTATAATTAGAAGGTGACTTACCAGAAAGAAGTTCTCATTTTGCTTATCCATAGTTGATTCGCTGAGAGCAGTAGACTTAGAAGGTGCCACAATAAGTTCACTATTGTTTACCTTCTGCAAGTCTTCAAGATAATCTTCTTTGCGCAACATACGCCACGTGCATTTCCTTATCTTGCATCCTTCCACTCGCACTTCGAAACACAGCGAAGTTTTTTCCCTGAACTCTGGCTTTCGATGCTTGCTAAAGCGTTCCTGCATGAACTGCCGGCTCCCTCGCAGAACATATATAAAATCACCACTCACTACCAATGTGAGCAACTACATGTCGTTGTTTGCTGATGAACCTGAGACCAGGGATAAAGAAGGACCCTCTTCAGGTTCCAGAGTATCAAAGTTCCAACAAAGGCGCATGTGTCTGGCCGAAAAACCTTCATCAATTTCCTCTAAGGCTACAAATACAGCGACTCCCCAACCATCACTTGTTGCACCCCGAAAAATCCCGGTTTGGGTTTCTCAATGTACAACGTGGAAAAATTTTGGAGCCGCCACCAATATTTTAATTTTAAGACCAAAACATTGAAAAAATGTCTTTTGGACAAGGCGGATGGTCTTGGAAGGTGTTAGCACCTCACGCGTCCTTTCTACCGAAAGAGAACCTCTAACTAAATGTGTGGTTTTAACATTTGATTTGAAGAATATCTAGGTTTGCCTATTTATTTGAAGAATGAATGGGAAAACTTAACAAAAATTTTATTTTTGGCGAGAAAGGGGAAAAAAAAGGTTTTTTAGAAAAAGTGCTTGACGGGACATGGCCCGCTCCTACGTATCTCCCGGTGCGATGGAGAATTCAAAGCTACGTAGTTCTTGGTTGTCTTTTTGAAAAGTTTTTGTTTTTTTATCTTTTTTTGTGAGTTTTTGAAATAGGACGAGCATTAGTGAATGATTAAACTAGCAGAGGCTATGATGAATCACTACTAAATACTCAAAAAAAGAGAGTTGTACCGCTAGTCAAACGAACAAAGGTTCTGATGGACTATTGATAACAACTCGTTTTTATTATCTTTTTTGAAAGTGATTTTCGAAGGAGATTGATTTGCACGATGATCAAACTAACAAAGGTTATGATGGATCATCGTTTATTATTCTTATGAGAAAAGGACATTGCCACTAATAGCTAAACGAACAAAGGCTCTGATGAGCTACTAGCAACAATGGGTTTGAAAATGATTCTTTTTGTTTGTTTTATGAAAATAATTTGTTTATGGTTGCAAAAAGGATTTTTATTCGTTGCGCTTGACGAGAACGTGACTCGCTCCTACGTATCCCAAATGGGAATCAAAGCGAGGTAGTTCTAATGAAAATGTTTTTGAAGGGGTTTGAAAGGGGAAGAGCTTTCATAACGATCAAGCAAGCAAAGGCTTTGAGCGATCATTACTAATAACCCTTGATGGCGTTCATGACATTCAAACAAGGCAAGGCTTTGAGTGATAGTCACTAATAACTCGCATTAATTGGAAAAGAGTTTGAAAGATTTTTGGAAAAAAATGGTGAAGTTATTATCAATGATTGGTTACAAAGTTCAAATACATTCAATAATCACGGAATCATGCATATGTTGAACATTAATCGAAACCAAACATGCCAATATGATCAAAAGACCCACTTATCAGGGATGCAAGGTAAAGTTCTCAAAGCAAGTGTGTGTGTAGGAAGGAGTGTATTTACCCTAATGACTCTATGCTACAACAGGCATGTAGACTTACGTCTTCATTACGAGGTCATACACATGGATGGAATGGCATATTGAATCGAGACATTTAAAATGTATCAAAAACAAGCAAGCAATTAATCATAGGCATAGAATGATCTTAATTAAACTAAGGAACATATGAGCAACGATTTCTCAATAACATGAACAAAAGGGGAAATTGCATCAAGGCTAAGGTAAGCCTATCCTTTGCATTCATGAATAAGTGCCCAAAGGCTAGTAACACCATCAAAGAGGAGGGAGCATCAAGGTTTTGGGTAACATATCCTTTGCAATACCCCATGGACCTTAAACCATAAACCTAACTATCTCATCTATTATTCATCAAGAAGTTAAAAGGGGAAGGTTGAATCATCTAAAACCATCTTCACCACTTAGAACATGATGCACTAGGCATAAGTGGGAATCATATGATTCATCATCAACAATGGACAATAATATACAAGAACAAGTAAATAAACGCTAAAGCTAAGTTAAATCACATCGGGCAATTTTGGCACGGATCACAATAATTAAATAATAACAAATGTAAAGACAGAAATACCTCTAATGAAGGCAGATATTACAACTTTGAAGAATGCAACCCCCACTAACTTTTAGCAAAAGATCAGCTCAGACGGACCGACAGTGCGTGACGAGTAGAAGTAGAAGCGTGAAGAGTTTTTCTCAAGCAGGTTTGCTCTGATTTCGTGAATGTGGGTTCTTTTTTGGTTTGAAAATGAGAGCCCTATTTATAGGAAATTAGATTTGATCTATTTTAGGAAACATGATAATCGATTATGTTGGAAATAACTCGTGAGATGTAATCGATTATTGGCTCATTGATTTTCAAGTAGATAATCGATTATATGGCATATATAATCGATTAGGTACTTACCATATTTAGTGAAAACTTTCCATTTATGTTCATAATCGATTATGGACCTTAGTGAAAACATGGGATAATCGATTATGCTCCTGAATTGTTTCAGAGTAGATAATCGATTATGCTCCTTGTATAATCGATTATAAGCTTTCCAAAAATGTTGATACTTACCAAAAATAGTTGATAATCGATTATAGGCTTAGTTAAAAAATAGGTTAATCGATTATGCACTTGTATTTTAGTTGGAAAACTTGTTTTAGGTTTTTTCAAAAATGCTTCTTGTGATTTGTATATGTATGCATGCATTTTGAAAACCGCAGGACTTGAGATATGAGCTGACCTTATGTAAGAGCTTACATAAATCCTAAGACTCACCCAAACCCTAATTCTACCCTTAATTTTAAGGACTACCCTTAAAATTCTTCAATCTTCTTTTGTTGGGCTTGCTTTGTCTTGGATAGTGATTTGGATGTTTTTGACACTTTCATCACCTTTTGCCATCAACTTTGGCATTTTTACTTGATAGAGTAAAATGTACTTTTTGTGGATGTGTATTTTGGCGAGAAAATCATCCTGTTGTGAAAAATGATCAAAATGCCCTCTTTGACCCTAAAACCCTAATTTTCCCAAAAAGTGCATTCTAACCCTAAAAATGATTTCAAAAACTTTGGAGCGGTTTCTAGGACTCAAAATGCAATGCATAATTTATTTTTTTGTGTGGAAAATTAGGGTTTGGACCTAAGCCGGACAAAATTGGGGTATGACATCACTTAAACGAAAATCATCTGGGATCTCTACTGTTACGGATGCAATAGAATCAGCCTTTGACACATATGATGAGCTCAAGGGAAAAAACTTCTGACTATCAAATCTCGATTGGACTTCAGAGTATGCAAGAATTGGGAAATCAACAATCTGTAACAATGATATATTTGTTAACAAAATAGGTAAAAATGAAATTCAACCAATCATGCATACCTTAGAAATAAAAAGTGGCTTTGTGTGTGTGTAATGCTAGCAAGAATTTATAGTTTGCAGATACACAATCTTCTCAAACTCTTGAAGCACATACTCAAGACACAGATGATTGAAGGAGTTCTTTGTCAATTGATTCACATAGCTTCCATATCTTTTCTGGATCTAATACATTAGCTTCCCTTAGACTTGAATATGTTAAATGCAAGCGCACGTGTGGTGGTAGCAATGGCAAAGATTGAAGCTGTCGGCAATCTTCCAATTCAAGATAACGGAGCTTTGAAAGATTAGCAATGCAGTGAATAGGCAGGCTTGTAAAATTGTTCCCACTCAGAATTAGCCTCTCCAATGATGATAAGGAATCAATATGGGGAATTGAATTATCAGAGAGATTGCAATAGCTTAAATCCAAACTAGTTAATGACGATAGACCTGAGACAAAAGGAGGCAATATTAAGTATGTGTGAGATGGGAAAAACCTTAACTTCTTCCCAATGGGTAGACAAAAGTTCCAGCTGAAGTAAGATGTCGCCGGCCCACTACAACGACTTAAAGATAGCCTTTTGAGCTTTTGTAACTGAAGCAGGGATTGATCCAATTCTCTTATAGCAGTTCTACTCAAGTCAAGATCCTCTAAAGCCTCATTTTGATTTATACCCTCTGGTAGGCTATAGATTTTAGAGCATCCTGATATGTTGAGAATTCTGAGAGACTTCAGGTTACTAATACTGTTTGGAAGGCAAAAAAGATTTTTGCAATTCATTAAATTAAGCACTGAGATGCATGCCATATTTTTCCCAAAATCAGGAAGTCTTTTAACATTGGAACAGTCAGAAAGCAACAATTTTTCCAAGGAACACATTTCCCATTTACTTGGAAAGCTTTTCAGATTTATACATCCCACCAAGCTCAATATTTTGAGCTGTTTGTGTTGTCTGATAGATTGGTCAGCTTGGACAAGTTTTGTACAATCATTAAGATACAGCTCTTCAAGGCATGGAACTCCAGAGATATTCGGAGTTTGACGTAAATCTTTGGAATTACTCAAATCAATTACTTTCAGCTTTCCAAAGCACTGCACAAAACAATAAAAAATAAACAGCTTAGTATTTGAAAGTCTGGGCTAATATTAAGTCATAAGAAAAACCTAACTAGAAACTCTTACCTGATTTCCATTCCATAGTTGTTGGACTTTACTATATATCATTTGTAAGTAAACAAGCTCATCTAATTCAATTCCATGTGGCAGAGCATTTAGTGGATATCCCCACCATACAAGTACTTTCAGTGAGCTGGAAAGACATTTCAGACCATGGGAAAGATGCAAATCACATAATATAATAAGTAACCTAAGGTTACACATATTTGAGAAGGCCTCGGGGTCCCAGCGTGCTTCATATAGCACAGATGGTGATGACTTCAAAACAATACCTTGGACAATTTCAGTTCCCTAATAAACAATAAATGGAAAATAGGTAACTCATAGATACAAGCAATGCAGCAAAAGTAATGTAACACTAACATTGACAATTACCTTATTTTTTCTAAGCACTTGATCAATATCCTCTAGAGACCACAATCTACTCCGTCTGCTAGGATCATTAGGAGATTCTTGAAAAACTATGGTTTTGCCCATTTCTTCAAGCAGATCATGCATCGCAATAACTCTTCCGTCAAAAGTTACTAGTGATTTTTCGACAAGAACATTTATTCCAACTCTTGGATGAAGGCCGCAATTTTCCAATACCTGTATCACTTTATGTTTGTATCATCCCTTAAAAAAACATGCAATATCTAGAAATATGGTCTTTTGTTCATCTTCTAACATGTCATAACTTATTCTAAGTTTGCTTAGGATGTCATCATGTGGAACTTGTTTAATCTTGGTCAAGACATCTTCCCAATCAGATTTACTTCTGCCACAAAGGAAAGAACCCAAAACTTCAAGGGCCAGAGGAAGGCCTCCAGCATATTCGACCACACTTTTAGAAAACTCCAAATAAACTTTTTCCGGTTTGTATTTTTTAAATGCCTTTTCACAAAAAAGTTGAAGGGATTCACTTTTATTTAACATTTTGCTCTCATACATCTCAAACAACACATTATGTGATGTTAGCAGATGCTTATCCCTAGTTGTAATTATAATTCTACTCCCTCGACCAAACCATTCTTTGTTTCCAGCCAAATTCTCAAGTTGGATTTTAGAGCTTACATCATCAAGCACAAGAAGAACTTTTTTGTTGGATAAAAGGTTTCTTAAGCTATCATTTCCTTGGCTCAAAGTTTCAATTACCATTCGTTTTATATTCAGATGAGAGAGAATTTTATTTTGTCGTTGTAGCAGACCTTGGTTTCTTTCCCCAGAGACTTCCCTGACATTGGCAATGAAGCAACTCACATCATATTGGGTTCTGATTTTCTTGAAGATTGCACCAAGAGTTGTTTTACCTATCCCAGCCATGCCCCATATCCCTATGAAACGAACATCCTCGGATCCTGGCTTCAGAGTTGAATATAGTTCTTCTAACCTTGCATCAATTGCAACCAGTCCATCGTTATATGTTGGGAATTGGAGTTCAAGTTTTTTCCATACTTGTGCAACAACTTCTTCAATGAGTTTTGTTTCATGTCTCCATGGAGCAAAGCCCATAACATACAATTAGGTCATGAGTTAAAATCATATACAATGACAAAAGACTAAATTTCAAAAAGTTGGCTTACACTAGTGTTATTTCGAAATTGTTTTTCAAATTCAAGCAGAAGAGATTACTGGGATGAGTCGCGGACTAGGTCGCTCTCTTTAAGACGTTTTGTGGCACTACTGAAAATTGTGCAAGTAGGCTATCAACCACCCCCAGGATAAAACAGCTCAGTCGAAACTGCTACGAAAACTCACTGCACTGTGAAAATTCGCTCTTAGAGATACACCCTCAATAATATGGTTCTGAAAACCACTCTTTAGAAAATAAACTTGGAAATGCTTCAAGTTTTCTAGAGAAGAAGAAAGAGGAAGTTTAGAGAGAAGAGAGAAAACTTGGAAATGCTTCAAGTTTTGCTATGAGTAAGAAGTGAGGTGAGGGATCCTTTTATAGGCGTGGAGATGGAACTAGCCGTTGGAAGGCATTGAAGAGCCAACAGCTCTTTTGGTCAATCCGTCCATTGAGAAGAAAAAAACGTTATGGTTTGACTTGGTCAATATGACCGTTGGAAGAGTCAACAGACGCGGAAAAAAAAAATTCGAAAAAATAAATATACACCACAATACCCAAGCCCGGCTACGCTGATCGGACGGCGGCGGCACGCGTGTGGTGGTCATTTTGTGTGCGTCCTCTCTCATTCACAAAATTGGGTACCCCTTGGAGCCCAAACGCTTGTGTGAGTTTCCCACTTATAAACACTCTCAAAGTGTCTATTCTATCCGATGCAGGAGTTTTTCAATTCACACATAAGATAAAGTTCCAACAATGTGTTAAGAGAGATAGGTGCTATGTACAACGATTGCAAGTGAAATGATAATTATAGGCGTTTACTTACATATATCCTTAGAGTCCCACCCAGACAAGCTGGGAACTTCTCTCAATGCATCTCTCCACTTTTGCACTTTCTCTTTGTTTTCGATAAAATTTTCTTCATGTCTCCTGAAAGCTTCCGCAAAATAGCCCATCTGATTCCTTACATCTGAGGGATCCACACCATAGAATATTGGGAAGACTTCTTGTCCCAACAGACGTTTGGATTCGAGGATGCTGAGTAATCCATCCAAACACCAAGTGGAGGAAGCATAGTTTTTGGAGATGATGACAATTGCAGAATGAGATTCCTTAATTGCATGGAGGAGTTTGTGTGAGATGGCTTCGCCTCTGGGAAGTTCTTCATCATCTCTAAATGTTATAATACTCTTGCGCACTAAGGTTGCATATAGGTGGTCTGTGAAGCCAAAGCGGGTATCTTCTCCCCTAAAACTCAAGAAAACATGATACTTCCATTTTGAGTTTTGGGAATAATCTTCCATTGAAAGAATATAAGATTCAATCACCCTTTCAACTATAGAAATGGAAGAATGTGGTAGTTTAGATAGATTGAAGCACCTGAAATGTTTTTATAAACAATAAAGCTAAGTTATTCAACAAGTAATCTTCAGTTCCGTATCTTCAGACGTAAAATTTAAAATTAGCAGAAACCAAAGCATTGCAGTCAAAGCAAGAGTGCTTACCTTTACGAGTGAAAATATTTCCAGTGTCTGAATTGATCAATGTTTCGAGAGATATGAATAGTTCAAGAGTTGTCTACATGCAGGGAATCGTATTGATGCACGCCACATGGAATTATTTATTGGAAATAGTTTTTTATTGCTTCTATAGTCGCTCTTTGTATATTATATATTATTAACTATTAATGTTAACTGCATCAACAAACTCCCTCCCACTCCCACTCCAGGAACTCAATCTCCTCTCCACAACCTCCATCCACATGGAGTGAGAGACTGAGAGTGGCTCCCACTGTTGTTGTTGTTGGAGACTGAACCATTTTGAGCACGGCTTTGGCATAGCCATTTCACTCTGCATTGCTGCTACTGAGAAGGAGGGAAATAGCACAAGCACTTGTTTGGGATGCAAACGTGGTCTTTTTAATTAATCTATTAAAATCCTGACAAGAAAAAAAAACATTAAAATAATAGACATAATTGGAAGTTCATAGAGATTCGTCAGCTGACTTATGAACTACAACTTGGCAGTTTCCTTCCCTTCCTTTAGGTATGGATCTGGGGATTGTTTTAATATTTGAATAACCTGCATCGTGGAACTTGATATAATGTGAAATAGTTAATCAAACACCTATCCGAAACAATAATTTGTAATTATAAAATTCTATTATTTAAGTATAGCCATTTTTATTTAAAAAAAATATAATATCAGTTTTTCTATTTCAAATTTAAGCTTGTGCTTTTGAGATTCTTCTAATTTAATCTTCGCAATATATCTTGAGACTTTTATACGAGAATGTAAAACCCGAACGAACCAACGACGCAATAAACTCGAAAATCCAATCCAAATCAATTAAGTTGGTTCGGTTTTGTCCATGTTCTGATCCAAACCAAACAAGCCTGACTGCTATTGGTTTGGGTGTTGATTCTCCAACAATCAGAAAGTTTATTTTCATCTACGTGCAAATGCACAATGTGCACACATGTGTGCCTATTGTGTATCTACCTGCATGTTCTCTCTCACCTCTCCTCTGGAGCAAAACCTAATAAAATCCAATTTAGGGCTACAATACAACTAGATAAATTAGAGAGATTGTTCTTGGTGTATAACTTTCGAGAATGCTAGATAAATTAGAGAGACAATTCTTGGGGCTCGTTTGGATACACAACTTAATTAAGCGTTTATAGCATAAGCGCTTATCATATAAGTGTTTATGCATAAATTGTTTATATAATAAATGATAAAATAATGTTTATTTTTCTAAAAGCCATAACCTGTTTTCATAGGCTATCCTGGAGAGTTTATGAAAATTAGCTGAAAACAGCTTATGAATATTTCATAAATTGTTTCCACAAGCTTTCTCAAACAGTCTCACAAGAGCTTATGTTAGAGGATAAGCCCAAATAAGTCGATCCAAACTCTCGGAAATATCGCGTGACAACTAAGATCATGTCAAAAGAAAGTTGAGGAGCAAAAAATAATTAAAGGAGTTGTAACCATCATAGAAGAGGCCAAAATCTGAGCACATTCAAGTTAGATGAATTTCTACGTTCACCTAAAATCATGTGTTGGAACTTTTGTGCAGGAAATGAAGCTAAGGATGGTATGTCAATCGT
Source organism: Astragalus membranaceus (assembly GCA_039519185.1). NCBI lineage: Eukaryota > Viridiplantae > Streptophyta > Magnoliopsida > Fabales > Fabaceae > Astragalus > Astragalus membranaceus. Next base: position 51,838,374 of record CM076848.1, read on the forward strand.
TCTGAAGTTGCTTTAGAAGACTCACGAGACTTAACACTCCAAAGCTTTGAAAGCTTAAGAAACATTTGAAGACTCTTACGAGTCTAATGATGTACGTTTTGATGAGGAGGAAGAACTATATTTCCTATCAATACATTGAGAACACATTAAGCCACTGCTAATCAGTTATATATGTTTTTCACGGTTGACACATTGATCAAATAAAATGAATCCTGTGAGTCTATGATATGCCCAAAATACAACTGTTCAAATTTGAATATAATCAACACCAGAAACCCCCTTACAAAGTTTGAAGCAGCAAAATGGTAAAAACAACACAAAGAAACAAAATCTAAGTGTTCAGTGAGCAGATTGGCCTGAGGATGTTTTCTTGAAATCTATCTTGTCAACCTTAACCTCTCCATCAATAAGTTCATAAACATAGACCACAACACGCAGGCCATCAATGTCCATGAGGACAAAACTTGGGTTCACGTCATAAGTGATGCTGCTGTAGGCACCAGTTGCAGAACCTGGATTTATAACTACACCACCCTCGTGTTTGTATGCTGTAAACTGATGGGTGTGACCTGTCACAAGGATGTCTACATCAAGCTGCCTCTGCAGCATTGCTAGTGAATCCAGGTCTCCCCATGGAATAACCTTCAAAAGCAATAAGAACACTATCATGATGTAGCAATACATAATGATTCAGAAATTTGGGTCTTTAATTCACTGAACAAGCAGTTACTTAAAAATCCTTTCACTGGTGGAAAACAGCTAAATGGAAACAAATTTAAATTGCTCTATCTTATAAAAAATGTCAAAAACACCACCAAGGAAGAGGTAAAAGGAGACACTAATTGTTGAACCTCGTACAAGTGCAACATAAAGTGCCGCAATGAGATCATAAACCACCCAACTTAGGTTCAAGTTCAACTGTTCAACATGTTGCAAGGAATAAGCTACAAGAATGACTTCAAATTCTTTCGCGTAATCTGTTTTTCATGTTGTTTATGCCTATAACTTTGATCGAAAATATCCAAAGTACATTATTGGCCAAAAAAATCTTTAACCGTTTACTTGTCCATGCCCACAAATATCTATTATCTATTATACTATACATGAAGCAGGAATTAAGAGCAAAGAGTCAAAGGAAAATCAAACCTGATGACCATGGCATAGTCCAAGCTTAAATTGACCAATAGTTAGTGTTTTAGTCTCTGGATATCTTGTCTCTTCATCATATTCACCGCGGGTTATATGCAAGTCTGGACAAAGAGTCTTCAAGTAGTCATGAACTTCCTGAGCATAATTCACATAAAACTTAGCTTAGAAATCCAAGCGTTCAAATCTAAATTTGAAATATCAGCCAATTTGAATGCCGAAAAATCACCCAATTCCACACCATAAAACTTGATGCAATATATATATATATATATATATATATATATATACCTTGCACCATTTATAAAAATATTAGAAACTCTTTTAAAGTTTGATTCAATTAGCGTAACTGAAAGAAAACCCAACTAAACAAAGAACCAACAAAGGAAACTTAAGCCTGTGTTTGGTAGAAATTTTTAGAAGGTAAAAGTAAGGGAATTAAGTAAGTATTTACACTAAGCTATAGTCTAAATAAATGAATGATTTCCTCCTCTTCAAACTGCAATTAGCATAAGTTTCGTAAGATAGGAATTTCATCCACGTGAACGAGGGTCCAACTTCACATATAAGCTGTTGGGTTACATGGTTCTTTCCTAGATATTCTTGGGCTTCATCCTAGGTTTACTTTCAATACAAGGTTGCATTCATCTTTCAAGTTGAGATTGCATTCATGCAAACTGCTGTAACTTTTAAGAGTGAATATTTAGTGACATATATGCAGGATTCAATAAAGATATTTACTACTTTGAAGCTTAAATTTATGAACTTGAAAATTCAAAAAGTGAAAGTGGCAAACATATGAAGCTAAGCTCGGATCTGAAAGTGTGGGATACAGTGTACTATAGCAAAATCCAATAGGCACTGCAAGCCCCCACCATGGCTATACCGCGGATCTACAGGACTGGTGTATACCTTCCATATACTAGTAGCTGACCAAGATAATTCAGTTTTAATAGCTGTTCAACATCCATCAATTTCTTACCCACACCACTTCATTGACACTTCAAGCAAAAATAAATCAAAGATATGTCATGGCACTCCTTACAAATAATCAATAAGTACCAATGCCACAGATTGTAGCATCAATTAAACGCTCTAGCAAGTACAGGCTTAAATTCTAGTGGGAGATCGTCTTTCCTAATGAACTCAACTCTTACAGGTATAAGATATAAAGAGAAAACCCAGAGTCTCTTTCTTGTATCATAATTTAGAAGCTTAATATTATATAGAAGAAAAGTCAATTATATTCCAAAAAAAGTGACACCAAAAGTCAAGTTAGATCAGTATTCAGTAAGACAGAAAATCATACATACTTTAATGCATAAATTTCCAGGGCAAATAATATGCTGGATCTTGCCAGGGACAAGCATAGATTTGAACTTTGCAGGCAGATCAGGTGCCCTGTGGGGCACATGCAAATCCCCCAGGGCCAAGACCAGCACCATCGTCACCAATCAATATCTTAAAGCCTGGTTAGGGAACCTGATGAAACAAAGCATAAGATATATTTTAATTAATTCGAACGACGAAGAATCTGGAAATTGTTCTCACCAAAAAAAAAAGAATCTGGAAATTGACATCGGAGAATTGTACTACTCACTACGCCAAATCCATCGAAAACCAGATATGAAAAATCGTTCAATTTCTACGAAATCGAAATAGATAGGTCATTTGACAATTCGTGCTCCCAAAACAAGAAGTCAAAAAAAAACTTCCAATTTTGTCTCATCAAAGATCGCATCAATTCAGAATAAAATATTGCTTTTGCTCTATCTTTCCAAATGATAAAAGAATCCAATTAAAGGACGAAAATCAATCCCCAGCAAATTGAACAAAATAAATTATTCAGATTTAAATAAAATATAGAACCTGAGGAAGGTGGAGCTGTGGGGCCACCTTGGCGAATGGCGATGAGTGGTGGCAGTGGTGGCAACGGCGGCAGCGAAATGGGAAGCGGAATCAAAAGAGAAGAGTTGGTGAGAGTGGCCGGGAAAAGCAAACAGAAAGCATATTTTGGGGGCGGAAGATTATTATTATTATTCTTGTTTTCCAGAAGTAGTAGCTTGGTTGAATAATATTTTGTTATTAAAAATAAAAGGCCTAAATATTCAATAAGTACCCACAAATTCTTAATTTTTTTTACTTAGTCCCTTTTAGACTTAGTTATGTGGATTTGATTTTTCCTTTCGGTTTTGGTTTTGATCATTGCTATTTTGATTTGATTTCTCTGTTCATATTAGAATTGTTCTTTGTATTATGTGTATAATATTTATTTTAGTTCTTTGTCATTGATATTTGGAGGACTCCAAATATTTTACATATTATAAGGATTAATCCAATATAAACAAATTTTACGAGCACTAAAACAAATTAATAAAATATTAAAAACAAAATATTATATATTTGTATGGACTAAAAATAAAATATTATCTTTATAGAGAATAAAATCAAAACCCGATATATTTTAAACTAAAATAAAAAAGCTTCAATTGCCAATTTGCTACTCATATATCAAATTTTAATTGAGTCAACTGAATCTCTTATATATCATGCTTGTGCAATTATGTGATTGCAGTCTCTCTTATTGTTCAATTTCTGATCGAAATGTTAATATGTTATATAGGGTATATCGTTTAATATAATTTTGTCATAGTGACATGCAAGTCGACTTAAAAATAAATAAAAAAATTCATACATTTTTTGTTATATAGATTGAATGAAAATGTAATAGAAAAGTAAAATCATACAATTGTGATACTTAGATGACTCTATTCGCTAAATTAGAATCTAAAAGATGAAAATTAGAATTGTGATGTTAGAAGACCTAATTTACTCAATTAAAATTTTAGGACCAAAACCACACAATCAAAATACATGAAAAACCAAAACCACAATTAAGCATAGAAAAAACAAGTGTTATTAACTTAGACCGGATCGGCTCGAGCGATAATTGATGGTATGGTCTCTGACTAAGTAGTCGGATCGGTCATGTAACTGACTTGGTATGACTCGACTAACTTTGCAGTCGAATCGGAGACCCAGCCGATCAGACCAGTATTTCGAGCTGGTTTTGACTCGGCTAGTATTGCTTTCTTTTTATATTCTAGCAATTCTTGCGTTAGTAATGAGCATTTGTGTAGTGTTTATAAATGCAGTTGTAAAGGATGCAATTTTGGTTGGTGAGTGATGACAATGGATGTTCCTGGACTGGTTTTATAGATTTTCCTGGCCTTCAGTTTACCAAGACGGTAGCATGACAAAAAGGTAGGAAGGTCATGCGAAGATTGGTCCAACAAAAAAATATACATTTCATGAATTGCTCTTTAAGTTGAAGTCGGCCCAATGTAGATGCATAAAGGGACACTTGTTATCACGTCTGTGTCGGGTGTTGTTCCCATTGTGGAAGTACTCCATTCCAAATATTAACCGCATAAGACCTAGATTACAATTGAAATGATAGGAGGTAGTCCACTCAAGGCAAGATATGAATATCATTTGAAACTACTGACATGTATTTAATGTTTGATATTTGGGCTGTGGGAAGATTTCACTTGTAGCACTTTGATTTTAGGCTGGTGGATAGAGTTTGGGTAATTTCCTAACTAGGTATGTATTGTCAAATCAAATAGTTGACAATGGTCTGATATCCATCACCATTACAAATAAATATAAATATATATATAAAAAAACTATGTATAATAATACACAATAATACGCTGCCTAATACAGAGGCTTACCAATTGGGCTTAAAAAAATAGATAGTTTACCCCTGCAAAAAAAAAAACAGTCAAAAAATACCTTGCAAAATGTAACATTATGTAGTTACCCCCCTGCTATTAGTTTTGGTTAGCGTTGTTAATTGATTGCTGATGTGGATGCCTAGCTGGATCAGTTATGTGGCTTCACTTACACACGTGTGCGTAACTTTACCAAATCCTCAGCTCACTTCATCATCTTCCCTCAGCTCTCTTACTCTCATTTTCTCACTCTATTTATCGAACCCTAATTCTCTCTCTATGTTCCTTACTCTCATGTAATCGTCCATTCGAAACACCATTTTTGTTCGCGAAATCTCATTCGCATTGTTGAAATCATTTTCGTTCGCGTAGATCTAGGGTTTCTGTTTAAGCTAGAAGAAGGAAGCTCACGCACGCAAAGAGTAGCATTGCTGATCTCATTGCAGTGGTTGTGAGAAAAAGTAGAAGCACAAAAAGGAAGACGTGTACTAAGAGCTCTATTTATCGCAAAAACCAGGTTTGAATAACCCCTCACTACCTTTTTTTAGTTTTTGCCTTTAATGTACAATTGTGGGGGGGTAAGGGGACCACCATGTGGGTTATGGAAATATACATAAAGCATTGATTGTCGTTTTTAGTTGTCTAGGGAATCTTCATTGCTTTTGATTGTTGACCATGTGTTAGGGGTTGAGTGAAATTCCAATTTAGGGCAATAAGTTAGCATGAAATGTCCTTTATAGCCCTGATTCTGATTTGTACAATTTTCTTTCCTTATACAGGGATGTTTATCACTGTTGTGTTCTACCATGAGGGGAAGTTTGTCAAAAATTCTATACTAGAGTATGAAGGGGGCAGTGAGACAGCTGTGAAAGGGCAGGATGTGGATAAATAGAGCTATTTTGAAGCTGTTGGTATTGTCAAGGAGTTGGGGTTTGAGGCTGGTAGTTATAGACTTTGGTGGAAGAAAGACGAAGAAGTGTTGTTCAAGAGATTTTTGTGTGATGAGGATGCATCAGAAATAGTTGACCATGCACTGAAGTTCAAAGTTGAGGCTCAAATCTACATTGAGCACTTTGAGCAAGCTGGTTCTGCAACTGAAGCCACAAATGAAGAAACTGAAATTGGTAATGGGGAAGAAAGTGATGATGGTTTAGAGAGTGATAGTGATGATGAGCTTAAGGGAATTCATATGGATGATAGTGAGGAAGAAAGAACATATGGCAAAGATGATGGGTTTGGAGATGAAGAACAAGCTCATTCACCACCTAGAGCTCCTTCACCACCTAGAGCTCATGGACCACCTATTTCTGATACACCACCTAGAGCCCCATCAGCATCAATTTTATCACCTGGTGGATCAAGAATAGTGTGATTAATGGTACTCCTTATAGAGTGAAATCTAGGGCAAACAAAACACTAAAAAAAGTAATGGTGAAAGTTCTAGTGCCCCGGATGAGGAGGTGGGTCAACTAAGTGACGGTTACATGATTGAGGAGTTGAATAGTAGTTTTCCAGATGAAGAAGGTGATGAGAGAGGTCATTGTCCTAAATATGAGAGGTTTCAGGTTCAAGAGCTTAACAAAGACTACAAGTTTAAGGTTGGTTTAGAATTTAGTAATCTGACAGAGTTTAGAGAGGCTATTAGGGAGTGGTCAATATTAAATGGGAGAGAGATAGAGTTTGAGAAAAATGAGAGCTACAGAGTCAGGGTCCTTTGTAAGAAGAAATGTGGCTTTAAATCACTTGTAAGTAAATTGGGTCATAAGCAAACTTTTAGAATGAAGACTTGGGATGTGACCCACACATGTTCTAGGGTATTAAATAATAGCAATGCAAGGGAAAGGTGGGTGGCAAAATTAGTGGCTAAAAGGTTACAAACAACTGACAATGTGAAGATAAGAGAAATAATGTCTGAGATTAGGGTTAACTACAATGCTGGCATTACATTTGGTAGGGTGCAGAGAGCAAAAAAAATGGCAAAACAAATGATAGAAGGGGATGCAGACAAGCAATATGCATTGTTATGGAGGTATGCAGCAGTGTTGAGGAGGGTGAATCCTGGTAACACATGTAAAATCAACATGGTTAGACCATTACCACCAACACTGCAGCCAAGGTTTGGATCCTTTTTTTTTATGGGTGTAAGAAAGGATTCTTGAGGGGTTGTAGGCCTTTTATTTGTGTTGATGGGTGTCACCTCAAGACCAAATATGGTGGACAACTTCTAGTTGCTGTTGGGAGAGATCCAAATGATGAATACTTCCCACTTGCTTGGGGTTATTGAAACCAATGTTTTTAAAACCGGACCGGAGATCGAACCGGAAAGGCCTCCGGTTCATGGTTCAATCGGTTCAACCGGTTCAACCATGGTTGAACCGGATGAGTAATTTATTAAATAAAAAATAAAAAATATTAAATTTTGGAGAAAAAAGTAAAATTTAAAAATAAAAAAATGTATTTCGGGCGGTTCAATCCGGTTCGGTTTCCGGTTCAAAGCGGTTGAACCGCGGTTCAACCCGGTTCGATCAGATTCTGGGCGATTCAATAGGACTGCGCGGTTCAAATGGGGTTGAACCAACCGGCCGGGGGTCTGGTTCCCGGTTCAACCGGTTGAACCGATCGGTCCGGTCTGGCTTTTAAAACATTGATTGAAACCGAAACAAAGGGGAGCTGGAGATGATTTCTAACTTTGTTGTTGGAGGACATTGGTCAAGATAAGAGATGGATCTTTATTTCAGATTGTAGCGACCGAAAAATCCGGAGGAGGGATTCTTCGACGTTCTTGAAATGAAGCCGCCACCAAAGTGTAGTTTAAGGGCAAACATTGGGAAATCCCTATTGAGTGGATAAGGGGGTTTTACGGACCAGGTTTAGGCTCGGAAGTCGTTTATGCGTAGGGAATGTATTAGCACCCTACGACATCCTTCCTAAGGAAGGTTACCTTGTAACTAAATGTGTAGAAAAAATTATTAATTTAAACATTTATTTTTGCCCTTATTTACAAATTAAAAGAAAAAGACTTGGAAGGGGGACATTTAATTATTTTTGTTGGTTTTTGAAAAAAATAAGAAATAAGAAATTTACGAAAGGACAAAAAAAAGGGTTTTTATTAATGCAATTGGCAGAGGTCGGCCGCCCTCTGCTCCAACGTATCTCCTGGTAGAGAATCAAATCACACGTAGTTCTTGGGTAAAAAATGTTTGTGTGTTGATGTTTTTTTAAGTTTTTTTTGAAATTGGGACAGGCGTTCGTAATGACCAAACAAGTAGGACTCAGAGTGGTCATCACTCATAGCCCGTTTGAAAATCAAAGTAGTTACTAACGATCAAACAAGTCGGGCTCATAGTGACCATTAGTAACAACCCTTTTTGTGGTTCGATTATTTGAAAGAAGGAAAAATTAGTTTGAAAGCAATATGGTGTAGAAAAAATGAAATGGGTTATGGTAAAAAATACAGGGGGGGTGCTGTTAAAAAGGGGATGCAGAGCAGCAGAGGGAGTGTGACTAAAGATCTACTCATTTAAAAGACAGGGGACATGTCTTAATAAAACATGGGGGGTGCGAACATCGGTCTCGTTAAAAACAAGTAAGAGATTGTACCAATGAAATATGGGGGTGTGAATAACAGCCTGGTGTTTTAAAAACAGTGGGGTTGTAACATTGAAATCTGGGAGGGGCGATTATTAAGCTGAAAAAATAAAAAAAAAAATAAAACCTAGACTACTTAAAGTAACCAATAAAAAAAAACAAACATAATTTCTCTCCTCCCTTATTCCCAGCGCCGCATCACATAGAGAGTTTGAGGAGAGAGGGGGAGAATGAAATCTGAGGAGAAGAGAGATTGAAGGCGTGGTAGATGAGGAGTGAGGTGAGATAGCGAAGCTGAGAGAGAGACGGTGGTGAGAGGGATGGCTACGGTGGAGAGAGAGAGGCGCGGTGAGGAGAAAAAGCGACTGAGAAAGGGAAAGAAAGACGGTGGCGAGAGAGACGCGGTGAGGAGAGAGACACGGGACACACGAAGGGAGAGAGGGACGGAGAAAGGGGAGCTACAGGTGAGAGCTGTGGGGAGGCCGAAGGTGGTGTTGTGGAGATGGCCGTGGGAGTGGTTTACAGTGATGTACGAAAGGGGGTGAAGGCTCGCGGTGATGAGAGAGAGAAAACGGGGTCCTGACGGTGGTTTCTGAGGTGGTAGCATGGAGGATTTGACAGTGGTGGCGTAGGGGTGACTATGGTGATTTCTGTGACGGTGGTGGTCTGGTCGTGATAGGGGCTGTTTTGTGGTGTGGTGGTGGTCTGGTTATGGTGTGGTTGTGAGGTGGAGTTCTTGGTGGTGGAAGGTAGTCGCTTTTTGAAGAGAGAGGGTGGTGGACGGTGATGGTTGTTGTTATGGTGGCTGTTGGGGTGGTGTTTGGAGGTGTGGGTGAGGTTTTGGTGGTTGTGAATAGAGATGATAGCGTGGAGGAGGAAATTAATTTTTTTGGTGATTGAATTTTCTCCCTCTCCACTGTTTCGTTCCCCCCCCCCCCCTCATTTGTGTGACTGTGTGTGCTTGGTATTTATGGGAAGATTCGTGTGATGGAGGTGAGGAATCAAAAGGACAACAATTAGATAAATGACCAAGGACAGCTGGTTGGGTGGAGGCGATTTGGGGAAGGACAGCGACAAGGTGGAGGCAAATTGGGTGTGAGGAAAAAGACAGCACTATTTTGCTTGAAATGGGAAAAGCCAAAAGAAAGGGGAAAGAGCATATGTAAAACTTTTGAATTTTGTTTAAGAAACTTTGTACTACTTGCCTTTTGTTTTCGTCCATATGTAAAACTTGGTTATGTAATAAAAACTTTGACTATTCAGCTTAATGGTTTATTTGATTTTGCATTATATTTTACCCTTTTTTATTTTATAATAATAAGCAATATCAACAAAACGAGTATCAAAAACAAACGTACGAGCGTTAAAGACATGCGCACATGATTGGAACGACACGTGGCACGACGAGAATAAAAACTTTTTTTTGGAGTTTTGATAAATTAGACGGACAAATTAGGGTATGACAGCTGCCCCTCTTTATTTATATTTAACTAGGAAATATGAAGGGTTTCCATATTTCTCGAGTAAAATAGAAATAAAGATAAAAAGACACTAATTTTGTCAAGACTGTGATTTTTTTTTTTTAGAAATTCTTGAAAAATTGGGTTGACATAGAACAAAAGCAAATAAGGATCACTGGGGATCTGAAGGAGCATTGGGGGCTCTGATGGTCTAATTCGCAGTCGATGCTTGGCGCATTGATTGGAGTTAAACTGAAGGACCGATGGGGTCTGAAAGGGCATGCCTAAGCCTGATGGACCAATGGGTCTGATGGAGCGCGAACTAGCAATGATACTAGTAAAACGGTCTGCTTGGGGGTGGCCTTTTTCGAGCGATCATGGGGGCAAGATCAGGTCGTTGACCTGATTTGCTCACCTCGAAGGACGTGCACTGTGTATTTTTTTAGGCGGACACAGCTAGTCTGAAGGACCTGGGGTCGGATGATCCATCGGCTGCTCGATAACGCGACGTGCGATCTGGATTGAAGGACCATTGATGGTCTGAAGGAGCGCTTGGGCTCTGAAGGACCACTGGGGGTCTGCAAGAGTACTGGGACTCTGAATTGTGATATGAGACCAACGCTTGGAGCACTGACTTTGAGGGAACAAAATATTGGGATTGACACATGGCGTACTCGCCTAGAACATACCTAATGAATGCATTTACCTGAGAAGGGAAAAGCTATCTATATTTGGCATGTCTAAAAATGCAATGAATGATGCATGCGTGCAATATAGGTATGTGAAATGGTAGGTGTCCGATGGGATGAATGAAATGTGGCAGATGATGTGAGTTGAAGTTGATGGAACATGGAGGTTACAAACAACGTATGTGAATGCAGATAAGATATTAAATGTGATTGTGCTGATTAATGATGAATGTAATGGAATGAACAATTTTTCCTCTTTTTGCTTTTTTGCCTTTCTCTTTCCTTTTTTTTAGTATATAATGAGTGTATGAAATGCAAAGTGCGAATGTGATGCAAATGTAATGCTTTGATGCGAATGTCATGGTGGATAAAGGAAAACACATTAATGCATGGTACAATGATATGATTAGTGATGTAAAAAAAAAAAAATTTGGGCAACGATGAGACCGGCACTTGGCACATCTATCGAAGCAAACAATGTTATGCATGTGACGAACGTGCAATGATTGGTATCTATTGGGATAATGAATGAAATGGGTATATCATGGGTGTTGAACCTGATGGAATGAGAAAGTTGACAAACGGTTGTATGTGGATGCAGATAAGTGTTACCAAGTGGCTTCAGTCTCAAGAGGGGGGGTGAATTGAGATTTTAAAAAATAAGTCCCCTTTAACGACTTGATTGATTTTTTCGCGCAGGTTTATGGAACGAATTAACGAGAAACAAAAACTGAAAATAAAGCAGTAAATAACACAGATTTTTATACTGGTTCGGTCACCTCCAAGTGACCTACGTCCAGTCCTCACACCCTTGTGAGATTTTCCACTAACACAACAAAGCTTACAGGTGCTTTGGAAACCTTTACAGACTCAGGCACTCTTCTCCTAGGATACCCCACCTATGAAGAGCCCTCAAATCTACCACAACAACAGCAACAAGAGATACCCCACCCTTGTTACAACCAATAACCCTAGAGAGATACCCACTCCCTAGTACCAACAGCAACCCTAGAGAGATACCCCACTCCCTAGTACTGTGAACAACATAAATCAAATTACAAATTGAAAAAACCAAAATACCTCTTATGAAGGCAGATTACACAACTTGAAGATCACCAACCCCAACTCTAACCCTTGAGATAAATCAGCTCTGACAGATGAAAAGTATGTGAAGAACAAAAGTGTGTGTGCTAGGGTTTTTGAGTTTTGCGTTTCAGCGTAAGCGTAAGAATGGGTTGTGTTTTTCTGAGAAACACTAAATAGGAGAAATATGACCGTTGAATGATTTTAGGAATCGATTCATTGCTTGAAAAGCCTAGGATAGTGAATTGATTCTTGTCTTGGAAAATAGGAATGAGTGATCGATTGTTTGCTTTTAAAGAGTAAGTATGAATCGATTAATAGCTTGAAAATATGACCGTTGAGGCTTTTAGAAAGAAGGAAATCGATTTTATGCTTAGATGCATGAGGAGAAGAACTAATTCTTAGCTTGAAGTAGTATAGTTTATGAATCGATTCATTGCTTGATTAAAGTAAGAGGCAAATCGATTTATGGCTTTGGAAACAGGAAGGAAATCGATTTTGCACTTTAAAAATAGAGTAAGAAATCGTTTTGGTCTTATGAGAAATAATAGGAATCGATTCTTAGCTTTTAAAACAGTTTGGGAATTCCGCTTGAGTCTTGTTTGTGCCTTGGATTTCTGCTTGGTCATTTTCCGCTTTGAACACATCATCAAAACCTAACCTATTTGTCATTTTGACTTCGAACGCATCATCATCAAAACCTAACCTGCAAAAGCAATATAAGCACATTCTCCCCCTTTTTGATGATGACAAAACTTTACTCATCTTTGGGTGGGAGGTTAGTTCATCAAACAAAAATAATGCATAAAATATAACTGGACTCCCCCTCACTTGATGCTCCCCCTATCTCAATGATTAGATGCAAAATGATAATTCTATATCAATCCTATATGCATAAACGTCCTGTATACTTCTCGCCCTTTTTGTCATGATCAAAAGGGTGACAATGAGATATAGTTTGTGAATCAAAGAACAGCACATTCAAACAGATGAGGAATCAATGACTCCAAGTTCTCTTCGAATGAAAAAGAAATTTTCTTTTTGTAAAGGTTTTGTAAAAATAACAGCTAGCTGTTTAGATGATTCAACAAATTCAATCACACAATCGCCTTTTTGGACATGATCTTTAAGAAAATGATGCCTAATCTCTATGTGCTTAGTCCTAGAGTGTTGAACGGGGTTCTTTGTAAGATTGATTGCGCTTGTATTGTCACATTTTATTGGTATGTGATCTAGCTCTACACCATAGTAAAGAAGTTGTTGCTTCATCCAAAGGATTTGTGCGATACTGACTTGTTTCTTACTGTGCCGTGACACTAAAGCACTACCTAAGATGTGACATGTTCCACCAGTGTTTTTTCTATCCAGTTTACAACCTGCAAAATCAGAGTCGGAATATCCGATAAGATTACATGTGGCGCCTTTGGGATACCATAGACCAACATTTTGTGTTCCTACAAGATATCACATTATCCTCTTGACTGCTACTAGGTGTGACTCTTTTGGATTTGCTTGATATCTAGCACACATGCAGACGCTAAACATGATGTCTGGTCTACTAGCAGTTAAGTAGAGAAGAGATCCAATCATACCTCGATATTTGCTCAATTCTACTGGTTTACCTTCTTCATCATTATCTAGGTAGCATGAGGTGCTCATCGGAGTAGCCATTTCTTTTGCTTTGTCCATTTCAAATCTCTTGAGCAATTCTTTGCAATATTTTGATTGAGAGATGAAAATGCCGTTCTTGGTTTGTTTTATTTGAAGTCCGAGAAAGAAGTTGAGTTCTCCCATCATTGACATTTCAAACTCATTCTGCATAATACTAGAAAATTTTTTGCAAAGCAATTCATTAGTAGCACCGAAAATAATATCATCCACATAAATTTGTACAAGAAATATATCACTTTTTGACTTCTTTATAAATAGTGTAGTGTCAACTTTTCCTCTTTGAAAATCATGTTCAAGTAGAAATTTACTTAGTCTTTCATACCAAGCTCTTGGAGCTTGCTTCAGACCATAAAGAGCCTTTTTGAGTTTGAAAACATGATCAGGTTTTTCATAACTTTCAAAGCCAGGTGGTTGTTCAACATACACTTCTTCTTGAATGAACCCATTTAAGAATGCACTTTTGACATCCATTTGATATAATTTAAAATCCATGATAGATGCAAAAGCAAGGAGCATGCGAATAGCCTCTAATCTAGCTACGGGTGCAAAAGTTTCATCATAGTCTATTCCCTCTTCCTGATTATAACCCTTAGCTACTAGTCTAGCTTTGTTTCTAACTATTATGCCTGACTCATCTAGCTTGTTTCTAAACACCCATTTTGTGCCAATTATTTGGTGATTATCAGGCCTAGGGACGAGATCCCATACTTCATTTCTTTCAAACTGATTTAGCTCTGCATAGCAATAGTCCAATGTTCATCTATTACAGCCTCATCTAGATTTCTAGGTTCGATTTGAGATACAAAGGCTGTATGATTACATGCATTTCTAAGAGAGTTTCGAGTAGTTACCCCTTTTGATACATCACCTATAACATTTTCAAGTGAGTGGTGCCTTGGGATTCTCCATTCCTTTGGTAGTTCATTACTCGAATCTTCCTCATTTCTTTGTTGAGTCGAAGGTTCAGCCTCCTTCTTCTTATTCTCACTTTTCTTTTCTCCTTCTAGCTTTAATGATAGTAGGTGATGAATTGGGAACGCCATGACTTTGGAAAGAAGGGTGGCAGGCGAAAGATTTTGTCTCAGCCCATAGTGATTGGTGTTGCCCCAACTATGACAAGGGCAAGGTTGCCCTAACTAGGGTTTGTGAAAGGCTGTGTTTAGGGTGGTGGGTTGAGAAATTGCCCCGATATGGTTTTATGAATGTGAATATGACAAGGGGATGAGATGGGTGTAGGGCGAATTTCCCCGATTTTAGGTGGAGTGAATGGCGACGGGATTGCCCCACTTTGGAATGATATTTCAAATGGTTGCTTTTAGTGGGGTTGTGAAAGGTGACGGAGTTAAGGTTATGGGTTTTTGGAGTTGGATGTATGGCTATATGGATTGGGTGTGGTATATGAATGGGATGGACAATGGCTAAATCCCCAAGTTCAAGTGGTATGGATGATAAAGGAATGCCCCACTTTGGGATCTAGGTGGTGATCCTAGTATAAACTTTTGGTTCGTTTTTAGGTGAATCCCAAAGACTTAGAGAGTCTTGAGTTTTTTGATATGATGAAAACTTCGCTTGTTGATCACTAAACATTGTTTTTATATCAATGCAACTTGAATGAACCTTGGAGTGCAAGCCTTTTGATTGATTTTTTTTTTGCAAACATATTGTAGATGAACCTATTTATCCTAAAATTAAAACTTTGAGAAAACAAAAGCAATCAGTCATTGATCGGAATGAACATTCTAGGGTTGTAATGTGGTCGGTTGATGAAAGAAAGAGGTTGCAATGTGGTCAATGGTTAGGGGCTTAAGAAGGAAAAAATAATTAGGCTCAATGAAGTGTTTGGGGTTTTTCTTTAGACAATGATCTCTTATATACTTCATGGTATGATGTATCAGCTCATAATTTCTACTGCTCTTGTTTTTTTTCATTTTTTTTTCAGGATTTTTTCAATCCTCTCTTTTATGAACTTCACTTTTTGTTTTGTGATTTTTCTTTCTCTTTTTTTTAGCTGAGTGAGCTGATAAGAGTGATACACCATTTTTAGATGTGGAATTGATCATTGTCTAGGGTGATTGGAAGTTTTTTTGATTTTTGACTCAAACTGGGTAGCAAAGGGTAATTTTCTTTTATGCTCTTTTTTTAAAGGATATGAGAATATGACCAAACTTCATTTCAAATCATGATCGCTTATTTTCTCAAAAATTAAGTCAAGGACAGAAACTTATTTATTTTTATATATCTGCTCTTTTTCTTTATTTCTTTTTATATGCCCTAACTTTTGCTTAAGCTGCTCTTGCGAGTTTTCAACCTAATAGGCCTTTTTTTTATTTTTTTTTGTAAAGGACTTGCACCAAGGGAACACAATATTGACAAGATATCTAGTGATCACAAATTTGCCCCAGCATGGGGCCTAAAGTGTTAATTTATGAAAATTCATCATTGGGAACAAAACCAAATAGTTAACTAAGTACTTGTGTGGGGGCTATGTATTGGGTGGTCGGGGCGGGACTGGACATGTACAAGGGATGATGATAATATGCAAAGATGTGGACACTAGCTGACTCAAACAAGAGTAAATGCACATTGCATACAAGTTCACTATACGAATGCTTCATAGAGAGTTAACATTAGTTGAAAGTATGAGAGAAGAAATTTTGATATTCACATTAGTTAACACAAGGGACCATTTTGATCATTACCATGGGATGGATGAGATGCATCATTTTGTTGACAAAAATTGGGGACGAGCTGCAAACATTGGAAATTTTTGGAAATGGCGTGTCTCGAAACACCTCGAGTTTGCAACTAAGTTCGACCTTGTTTAGTAAAGCTAAGCTTTTCCAAAGAAGAATACTCAACCTCGCCTCATCTCTCATCAAAATTTTTGAAAAAGGTAATGCTCATGTTTTTTGTATGGATGAACACATGATAATGTATATGCATGATGCAAATGCAGATGCCTAAAATGTGTGAATTAATGATTTATGAATGAATGATTTATGAATGAATGGAAATACATGAAAAATGAGATGTTCATAATTTTTGAACTTGTGCTCATGATTGTTTTCTACTCTTTTCTAGAAAAAATGTAATGCGTGATGATGGATATGTATGATGAAAACGCAAATGCGTGAAATGCGTGAAGGGAATGATCTCCTGGAAAGATCAGCTATTCTAACCGATTTTTTTTTACTTTTTGGAGACAGTATAGCATGCAGATGATGCAAATCGTCGTTTATTGCTAACTGAAATATATTTTGGATGATGAATGACGTTTTTTTATTTAGAAATGACTCATGCATGGATGACTGATGCGTTTGAGGTGGTTCGGAATAAAGAACTTTTATTTTTTTATTTTTTATGATGCATGAAGAGGAGTAATGAATATAGTATATTTTTTGAGTATGCAAGATGATGCAAGTTGGGTAGTGTCTTTGTTTTTTTTTTTGGAGGATGATATGCATGTTAGTACCGTGAGAACAAGATGTATATGAAAACAAGTGATTCGTTCTATGGTGATTTTTTATTTTCTAGCAAAATATAATGTCCATGATGACAGATATGTGTATGTATGTATGCATGAAGAAATAAATGTTTGATCCTAATGCAATTATTTTTATTTTTTCAAGAGGTAGTGCAACATGTATGTAGACTCTTATTTTTGATTTATTGGATGACAAATGATACAATTATAATGAACTAATTTTTGTTTTATTTGGAAAATGATACATGAATATGGAATTGATGCATTTAAACTAGGATGGCCACATGAGGGAAATGATGTGTGAATGTTATGTTTTTTTTGAAATGTAATTCAAGACTTTACAAATGATGTGATACCTACACTGTGTGATCATGATTTTGAATGATTATGAATGAATGTTGGTTCATATGATGCTATTGCTTTTTTTTGTGTGCGAGGAAACAAAATGCATGACACTCGCAGTGATTTTTTTTTTAAAATGCGTGGAAAGTAGTAGTGAGCATAACTTTTATGTAATATGGAGGTAATATTTTTTTGGTGTACGGATATGCAAGATGAGTGCAATTTTGAAAAAAATGATATATTTGTTATTTTTTTATATGACGAGATGCATGATGGTGCAGTAACAATGAAATGCTTATGGAAGAATGATTTTAGTATGAATGCGTGGTAATTTTTTATGTTTTCTTTGAATAAGGTATAATGCATGAGCATATGAATGTTTGTTGTACATGAGCAACAATAGAGATGAATGAAATGCGTGACGACTTTTGAATGTGAGAGAAGGATATCTTAAGAAAGGTATGGTTTACCCCCCCTTTTTTATGCTTCAACTAGAATAAGAAGCTAACAAAAGGCTATTGGGTGATGAATGAGGCAAAAAGAAAATGAAGCAATTTCTGATTTTTATTTTGATGCATGTGGGAGGTTGTGTAGGAAAATGAGATGCATGTAAGAGGAAAAAAATTTACTTCTGTTTTTTATGATGCATGGGAGTAATGCATTTGAAGTGGATGTGAAAGAAATAAATGACCCCTCTTTTTTTTATTTATATAATGCATGAAGAGGGGATAATGAAATGGTGAATGAATATATAATATCACAGTGATTTTTTTAGTATGGATATGCAAGACGGGCAAACAAAGCAAATGATATTTTTGTTATGCATGACGGTACAATGATAGTGAGATGCGTGTGAAAATGATGATCTTATTTTGCTATGAATGTAGGATGATTTTTGTTTTTTCTGTATGATGATGTTGCCTCATGTGCGTGCAAATGAAAGAAAGAAGCATACGAATGTTGATTTTATTTTTGGAGAAATGCTAACCAGATTAATAGAGAGAGTAAGTATAATGCCCCCGTGCCCTAGGTGATTCTGTCTTATATATAGGTCATGGTCTGGGGTCACTTATGTGATCAATCTCTCAGGTGGCTCTATTCACTTCCCCACAAAGGAATCCAGAGCTAAAATCCCCTTCATGATATGATCCACAACGATAGCGAGCTACCTGGTGTGGGATATCATAAAAGAGCATACTTTGGCTGAGACTTTTATGAGAGTCAGACAGATAAAATCCAGAATGACTGTCACTAATAATCTCCACTCGTCCTAGGTTATTTGCAGACCCGGGTATAGGGCCCCACTCAAAAGTGTGTGCAATATGTATAGGTGATGTGTGTGATAAGGGTAAAATACATAAACTAACCAAGCTGGAAAAGATATACAACAACAACAACAACAAAAAAGTTGTCTACCCTAAGGTTCAATAATATAAAAAAAATGCTAATAAATAAATAAAATAAGGATAAGGGCAGAAACAAAATATTAAATTAACAAATACTTACACATTTAATTAATCAGGCTTGACTCTCTTAATTAGTCCCCTAGTGAAGTCGCCAGCTGTAGCGACCAAAAAATCCGGAGGAGGGATTCTTCGACGTTCTTGAAATGAAGCCGCCACCAAAGTGTAGTTTAAGAGCAAACATTGGAAAATTCCTATTGAGTGGATAAGAGGGTTTTACGGACCAGGTTTAGGCTCGGGAGTCGTTTATGCGTAGGGAATGTATTAGCACCCTACGACATCCTTCCTAAGGAAGGTTACCTTTTAACTAAATGTGTAGAAAAAATTATTAATTTAAACATTTATTTTTGCCCTTATTTACAGATTAAAAGAAAAAGACTTGGAAGGAGGACATTTAATTATTTTTGTTGGTTTTTGAAAAAAATAAGAAATAAGAAATTTACGAAAGGACTAAAAAATGGGCTTTTATTAATGCAATTGACAAAGGTCGTCCGCCCTCTGCTCCTACGTATCTCCTGGTAGAGAATCAAATCACACGTAGTTCTTGGGTAGAAAATGTTTGTGTGTGGATGTTTTTTTAAGTTTTTTTTAAAATTGGGACAGGCGTTCGTAATGACCAAACAAGTAGGACTCAGAGTGGTCATCACTCATAGCCCGTTTGAAAATCAAAGTTGTTACTAACGATCAAACAAGCCGGGCTCAGAGTGACCATTAGTAACAACCCTTTTTGTGGTTCGATTATTTGAAAGAAGGAAAAATTAGTTTGAAAGCAATATGGTGTAGAAAAAACGAAATGGGTTATGGTAAAAAAATACAGGGGGGTGCTGTTAAAAAGGGGATGCAGAGCAACAAAGGGAGTGTGACTAAAGATCTACTCATCTAAAAGACAGGGGACATGTCTTAATAAAACATGGGGGGTGCGAACATCGGTCTCGTTAAAAACAAGCAAGAGAATGTACCAATGAAATATGGGGGTGTGAATAACAGTCCGGTGTTTTAAAAACAGCGGGGTTGTAACATTGAAATCTGGGAGGGGCGACTATTAAGCTGAAAAGATAAAAAAACAAAACCTAGACTATTTAAAGTAACCAAGAAAAAAAACCAAACCTAATTTCTCTCCTCCCTTATTCCCAGCACCGCATCACACAGAGAGTTTGAGGAGAGAGAAACAGTTTTTCAGAGAGAGAGAAAACAAGAGAGGGGGAGAACGAAATCTGAGGAGAAGAGAGATTGAAGGCATGGGAGATGAGGAGTGAGGTGAGATAGCGAAGCTGAGAGAGAGAGAGACGGTGGTGAGAAGGATGGCTACATGGAGAGAGAGGCGCGGTGAGGAGAGAGAAAGCGACTGAGAAAGGGAAAGAAAGACGGTGGCGAGAGAGACGCGGTGGGGAGAGAGACACGGGACATGCGAAGGGAGAGAGGGACGGAGAAAGGGGAGCTACGGTGAGAGCTATGGGGAGGCCGAAGGTGTGTTGTGGAGATGGTCGTGGGAGTGGTTTACGGTGATGTACGAAAGGGGGTGAAGGCTCGCGGTGATGAGAGAGAAAACAGGGTCCTGACGGTGGTTTCTGAGGTGGTAGCGTGGAGGATTTGACAGTGGTGGCGTAGGGGTGACTATGGTGATTTCTGTGGCGGTGGTGGTCTGGTCATGATAGGGGCTGTTTCGTGGTGTGGTGGTGGTCTGGTTATGGTGTGGTTGTGAGGTGGAGTTCTTGGTGGTGGAAAGGTAATAGCTTTTTGAAGAAAGAGGGTGGTGGACGGTGATGGTTGTTGTTATGGTGGTTGTTGGGGTGGTGTTTGGAGGTGTGGGTGAGGTTTTGGTGGTTGTGAATAGTGATGATAGCGTGGAGGAGGAAATGAATTTTTTTGGTGATTGAATTTTCTCCCTCTCCCATTGTTTCGTTTTCCCCCCTTCTCCTTTGTGTGACTGTGTGTGCTTGGTATTTATGGGGAGATTCGTGTGATGGAGGTGAGGAATCAAAAGGACAACAATTAGAGAAATGACCAAGGACAGCTGACTGGGTGGAGGCGATTTGGGGAAGGACAGCGGCAAGGTGGAGGCGAATTGGGTGTGAGGAAAAGGACAACACTATTTTGCCTGAAATGGGAAAAGCCAAAAGAAAGGGGAAAGAGCATATTGGACCATTCCCAATATGATTCTCAGCTAGGGCAGCAAGCAAGGGAGTTGCGCCTCCTTCTTCCTTTTTGGAATTTTGTTTAAGAAACTTTGTACTATTTGCCTTTTGTTTTCATCCATATGTAAAACTTGGTTATGTAATAAAAAATTTGACTATTCAGCTTAATGGTTTATTTGATTTTGCATTATATTTTACCCTTTTTTATATTTTATAATAATAAGCAATATCAACAAAACGAGTATAAAAAACAAACGTACGAGCGTTAAAGACACGCGCACATGATTGGAACGACACGTGGCACGACGAGAATAAACTTTTTTTTGGATTTTTGATAAGTTAGACGAACAAAATTAGGGTATGACACAGATCAACAAAAGGTAACCAAAATGTATTTTGTTTTTAATTTAGTTATATTTTCTGTTTTTAATTTAACTTTAATTTAGTTATATTTTCTGTTTTTATTTTCTGTTAATATTTTCTGTTTTTTTGGTTTCAATTCTTTTCTTCTAGGGTTTGATACAAATGTTTGAGGAGATGGGTTTAGAGCACAGATTATGTGTGATGCCCTTGTATGCCAACTGCAAGAAAAAATTTGGTGGAGGAACAATTATTAGAGACCTTATGATGCGGGCAACAAAGGCAACCTACTACCAAGCATGGGAAGAAAAAATGAATGAACTCAAGAAAGTTGATGCAAAGTGTTGGGAGTGGCTCATGGCTGTTCCTACAAAATTCCGGTGTAAGCATGCATTCTCTCATTATCCTAAGTGTGATATTGTAATGAATAACTTGGCTGAGGCTTTCAATAGTACCATATTAACTGCTAGAGATAAGCCTATTCTAACCATGTGTGAGTGGATTAGAGATTATTTAATGGTAGGATTGCTAAGCAGAGGGCAAAATTACAGAGATGGCCACATAGAGTTATGGCTAAACCTATGAAGAGGTTAGATAAGGAAGTTGAAGGGAGTGGCAATTGGTTTGCTACATGATCTGGTGAACTTGAGTTTCAGATAAACCATCCTTATGGCAATAGGGCTTTTATTGTTGACCTAGGGAAATTTACATGCACTTGTAATTTTTGGCAATTAATTGGTATTCCATGTAGGCATGCATGTGCTGCCATATCATATAGAGAACAAAACTTTGAAGATTTTGTGGATGCTTGTTATACTAGATTTAGTTATGAACTTGCATATGATTTTGGTGTAAGTGCCATTAATGACCAAGATATGTGGCCTACTGTTGAAGTGGAAGATATGCTACCACCACTTTACAAAAGAGTCCCTGGAAGACCCAAGAAACTGAGGAGGAGGCAACCTGGGGAAGAACCTAATCCTACTAAGCTAAGGAGGACCGGGACATCATACAAATGCACAAAATGTGACCAATTTGGTCACAATAGCAGGGGATGCAAGAGCACAGAAATCAATCCCGAAGCACAAAAAAGGAAGGTAATAATATTGACTTATTTTTATTTGTTAAATAAACAAAGGAAATTGAAATTTTTTACTAATTGTTATGTTCCTCTTCTGCATTTTAGAGAAAACCAAGAAAGGGTTCCAATGGCCAAGAGGGTACATGTGCTCAAGATGGTACATCTGCAAATGGTGATTCACTCACTGGTTCTGTTGTTGCTTCTGGTCCTGCAAGTTTTGGTTCTGCTCATTCTTCTTCTGCAGTTGGTCATGCAATTGCTTCTGCAAATTATGGAACAGGTCCTTCAATTGCTTCAGAATTTGTAAGTTTGAGGCCTGGTTCATTTGTAAGTTTGAGGCCTGGTTCTGCTTCTCTCAATGCTACTGCCACAGCCAGAATGCCTTATAAACCACCAGCACAAAGAATCCCTAAGCTCATTGTTAGAAGAAAACTGGACCAAAATGTGAGGAGGACTAGGTTTAGTACAAGGCTGAGGAAGTACTACCTTATACAGGTCCTGGGAGTGATCCAAATAAGCCAATGCTAGTTGAAGATGATGAAGGAAACAACAATGATGTGTACAATGATGGGTGTGTGACACAAGAGGATCTCAATTGAAGAATTAAGTCCTTTTTTTTTTGCTAAGTAGGAAGTTATGTAATTAGGAACTCAAGCTAATTAGGAAGTCATGTAATTAGGTGGGAACAATTTTTGCTATTTCTGTATGGTCTGCAGGTTCTACAAGTTGTAATTTTCAGTTGGTTTGAATTGTACCATCATGTATGGTGTCAATGTTTGGAACATATCAATGTAATATCACTTGATCCTAATTACTATGAATGAATCAATGTTATGAAAATTCAGTAACAATTTATCAGTTTATCAGTCACAATTTATCTGTTTCAATTGCTCAATTTATCTGCATAATTTAGTAACAAAGTATATGTCTGCATAATATATCAGTAACAAATTGGACCAAAAACAAACATAAATAGAGTGGTAACCAACCAAATTTAAACATTTCCATTGATAGTTAAAGTACATTTTACATTCAACCAAGTCACTAACATTCTTCCTAAACCAACCAATTCACTAACAGAAACACTGATATTAGAAACTTCTCAAATCAAATTTCTTCCTAAACTATTCTTCCTAAACAAACCTATTTTTTTACCAAATCAAATTTCTCAAATGCTACAAACACAATCACTAGCATTAGTATTGCTTGAATCCACTTCATCTTCTTCCTCTCAGCTTATCAAAAAAAAAAATCTTCTTCCTCTCATGTAACAATTTCTGCTTCAGCCTGTTAATTTTCTTTGACTCCCAATCCTTGAAAATTTACGGCATTTACATTGACCAAAAGTGTTTCTTGCTAAGTCCAAATCTTTAGGTTTAGGTTCAATTGTTTCTGAAGCTGTCACCATTCTCACTTGTAGAACATCTGGTTCATTACCCCAAATAAACAACTTGCAGCTATTTCTCTTCTACACAAAAACAAAGGAAGATATGTTACGTAAATAACCCAAAAATAAATGGGAGAGACAAGAACTTAAATCAACCTATTACTTACCCCAGAATTAATACACTTCCAGAATCTTCTTCCAGGATTTTCAGAAGTGTTTGCAATCCATAAACGCATTGGCTCCCCACATGCACAAACAAGGAGTTGCCTATGTCTTGATAAAGCATTCGAAGAGGTGTTGCTTGTGGCCGTTGGAAAGATCAAACGAACAGGGAAGAAGTGAGAAGAAGAGAGAAGAATACGATTAGGGTTATGGAGGAGAAGCGCTTCGTGGGAGAGAAGAGAAGATGCAGAGGAGTGAAAGAGGAATGAACTGATGATGATGATGATTTAAGCCATAATTAGCCACGTAACTGATCCAGCTAGGCATCCACATCAGCAATCAATTAACAACGTTAACCAAAACTAACATCAGGGGGTAACTGGATAATGTTACATTTTGCAAGGTATTTTTTGACTTTTTTTTGCAGGGGGTAAATGGATAATGACAATATTTGCAGGGGGTAACAAATATTTAAGCCTATTTTAATACTTTGATATTTTAATATTTAAGAAATATAAAGGTAAGAAAAAAAATAAAAAAGTAGCACAATTTAATATTTTATTAATATTTTTATTTAAAAACACATATAAAAAGACTAAAAAATGTATTACTTAGAATATATATCTATAATAAGAATAATTATGTAATATATTCGGGGCGGGGTCTCCGCGGGGCAGGGGGATAAGGTCCCAGTCCCCATCCCCGAATTGACTGTGGGGGAATTTTCTCCCCATCCCCATCTCCAGGGGAAAAAATTCCCCACTCACGGGGCCCCAAATGGGGCAATCCCCACGGGGATCCTCACTTGCAGGTAGAAATTGCCACCCCTATTCCTGGTTTTATAGATTTTCCTGGGCTTCAGTTTACCAAGACGATAGCATGACAAAAAGGTTGGAAGGTCATGCAAAGATTGGTCCAACAAAAAAATATACATTTCATGAATTGCTCTTTAAGTTGAAGTCGGCCCAATGTAGATGCATAAGGGGACACTTGTTATCACGTCTGTGTCAGGTGTTGTTCCCCTTGTAGAAGTACTCCATTCCAAATATTAACCGCATAAGACCTAGATTACAATTGAAACAATAGGAGGTAGTCCACTCAAGGCAAGATATGAATATTATTTGAAACTACTGACATGTATTTAATGTTTGATATTTGGGCGGTGGGAAGATTTCACCTGAAGCCAGTGGATAGAGTCTAGGTAATTTCCTAACTAGTTGTGTATTGTCAAATCAAATAGTTGACAACGGTCTAATATTCATCACCATTACAAATAAATATATATAAAAAAGCTATGTATAATAATACATGTTGATGATGTGGCACCTGTTAAGACTTTGGCAAGTGTACCAAATGTTGCAAGTAATAAAAGAACGGTAAGTACTGGTCGTATCCACAGGGATTGCGTTTTATTATCAATTAGGCAAGTTTATTAATTCTTAGCGGTAGAAACGGAAAGATAATCTTTTTGGGATTTTTGTAAATTAAATGCAAGATAGTGTTTGAAAATAAAGCAAGATACAAGCGATTAAGGATTGATTCATCTTCCCTACGCTATCCTATGACCTTCAGCTAATTACAGATTAGTTGTTTGAACTACCAGATTCAATTCACTATGATAGGTTAAGAGCAATTCCTTGCCTCAGAACCCCTTTTACCTAATTGAGTTACCCTAATTCCTTAGGTGAATCATGCCAATCGGTAAAGCAATAAACTCAAGAAATAAAGAATTCATGCATCCAACCCCATATTCCTATGGTGATCACAAGTACATGATCTAATACCCCATATCCAGCATGCAACCCATATTCCTATGCAATCACATAACCTAGATCATTATAATTATCATATGTAACTATAAAGCATTAAACTCAAAGGCATAGACTTATGATAATTCAAACTACTAATTGTATTAACCATAACAAAGCATTCATAGGATAGTTTTGGGGAGAGTCATCTCTCCCTAATCAAAAGAAACTAAGTAGACAACATCATAAGAGTAGAAATCAAGAGTAGAAGAAGATTACACAAGTAAGGATCCATTAGAACCTTCAAAGTTCAAACCCTTGTTCCCAAGGTGAAGGAAGGCCTCCAAATTTGCCCCCAGTTGCTGCTCCAAACCCTAGCACTGCTCTCCCGACGAAGTCCCCGAACAATTCGCTGAAAACTGATATTTAACCTAACTTTCTGAAGTCCATCGCGACGCAGCCCGTAGCCATCGCGACGCGATATTGCACAGAATCAACAATCCTCCTGTTTTATGCTTCCTTCGCGACGCGAACCCTCTTGGTCGCGACGCGAAATTGCTCAGAAACTCAAATCTTTCCAATTGTGCTGCATCTCCGGGCAAGTGTCTGGTTCGCCGAATGATAACACACAAATTGGAGGTCTTCAAGTACAATTTAGCTCCAAAAGTGAAGGAATTGCTTACAACAGGACTTCCTACTACAATTATCTAAAACTAAACTCAATCCCCAGATAATGACTGTGATACAATGAAAAACCTGCACAATTGGTCCTAAAAATGCACAACTTACATCATATGATAGGGAGTTAACAGCACCTTTGTTCATTTGTTAGTTTCCAGTTAGCTTTCTGTTATTCAATGTTAGTATTCTGTTATAATTAGTTAGGATTGCAACAAGAGTTTGTTATGGGCGCCTGGCGCCCAGCTCACAGTATACATGTATATATGCTGGTATGCATTCATTGTAACAGAGAGATCAGAACACAAGGGATAGAGAGTGGGAGTAAACACGGGGAACTTTAGGGTTAAGGGAAGTGAGGGGGATTCAATTTGGGTAGAACACAAATTGTAATTCATCATTCTTCAAGATTCAATACATTGGACTCAAGCATTTTGGCTTAGTCCCCCAAATGTAGGAATCAAATTGACTCTGAACTAGGTGAACAAATACTGGTGTTTTTCTTCTTTCATTCAGTCTTATTCTAATTCTGATCTTTGTGCCTAATTCGTGGTACATTGGTTCTTGGCGCCCAGTGATCAGGCGCCAACTCTGTGCATAGCCAGAGTTTTTGTTCCGCTGCAGAATTTCGCGTGTTCTAAGGGATCCGGCGCCCGTGCCTCGCAAACGTGTTGCGTGTTCTTGTGCGCATTTGTGTATTGTGTTGCAATTTGGCGCCCGTGCAAAGGGATCCTGTCCAACAGCGTTGCACCTGGCGCCCGTCTAAAGGGATCTTTTACAACAACTGATATCAAGAGCATCCGTTGTGAAAGATTTCTCCTATCACTACAAAAAAACGAGAAAATTGCGGCGACTAAAAATGTAACATTCTGGCAGTTTTAACTGACATTTTGTACAACTGTGGCGGTTTCCAAAACCGCGAGAATCACGTCTGCCACCAGGTAAAATACGGCTGTCAAATAGGGACCGCCACAATCGTCCATGTATAAAATGGCGGTTTCTTTTTTGCAAAAAATGGCGTTTGAAACCACCAAAAAATACTAATAAAGATGGTTGATTTTGTTGTAAATAATGGCGGTCTTAACTGCGACATTTTGCAATTCTTTTTTTTAAATGTGTGCAAAATATGGCGGTGTTAACTGCCAGATTTTGCAATTCTCTTTTGTTGCTTCAGCTCTCAATGATTTGATCAACTTGCACTAAATCTATATTCCTTCTATATTCAAGCATCATACTGCTACTACCTTCTAAATTTATGTTAGCACCATACTGTCGAAGCCAAAGATAAAAACCCTTACAAGATCAAACATCTTACACAAAGAGAAGAATATGATACATATCAAACAGAGCAAGTCTTCTATTGACATTGCAAAGAGAAGAAAATGGTACATATCAAAGAGAACAAATCTTCACCTTAGTTTGCAAGTCTATGTAGATATTGTTCGGATGACATAAAAGATATATGATTCCAGTGAAAAGAAAATGTTCTATGAAAATAAAACCTATACTACAGCCAATCATTGAGACCAACAAGAGCAACATGACATGGGTAATTTTTTAAACTACCAATTCATTCCTTTTTGCTAAAGTTTAGCACCACAAGTATGTGGAAGATGGTTCTTGATGTGATGACTGATGAGCTTCTGTTGATTATTTTGCGAAAATTCTTAATCCACCTTGGCTCAGTTGGGCGAGAAGGAGGCACATATCCAGGAGGGTCTAACTGACTCTAAATAAACTAATTGAACAATCTAGTGAATCTATTAATAAATCAGCTACATGATTGAGCCGTTTCAAGCTCGTGTTAATTGAAGCTCAACTGACTTGGAGCTTATTGCTGCACATGGTCAGTTTCTATTAATTACTAAGCCTAAACAAAAGAGCAAGTCAAGACAAAGACACATTTTTTTGAATCAACAATAAGAGAAAATAATAGTCTTAAAGCCTCTCAACAAGTCAAAACATGTTCTCTACAAAGAATCATTTTTTAAATGTTTTTACAATTATATGTAACTTAATAGAAATGGATCAATTGCCTTCTTAAATTCAGTTTAATTTGAATATAAAATTGAAACCAATAAGCCTATAAAATGATCAGACCCTCCATAAGGCAGCACAAGATTAGTTAATTAAGACATAGCAAGAAAGCACAACTATATTGAAGAAAGGATGTTGTATTGTCACTAATACTATCCATCACCAGGAAATACAAATAGTAACAAATCTATACTAACCTTGGAACTGGGAAAGACATCCTAGCCATTCTTGAGAAAAACTAATGGTCTAGTTTTGGCTGCAATATTGTGTTCATAAAACCAAAGAAAATAGTTAAAAGTAAAACATGAACAAAACATATAAGCCTATCACATTGAACATTTTTTAAAAAGAGTGAAGAGTCAAAGAAACCTTGCTCTGAAAACCCAATTATGAAAATATTTTACATTATAACAGACCAAGAAAAAACTAACTGGCTCATGAATATCTAAACTCAAATTGAAAAGGATTCCATAAGCTCTTGCACTCCTTTATAGAGCATGCAACAAACAGGTAAGATTTAACAATTTTCAAACACTCCATAAGCTCTTACACTCCTTTATAGAGAATGGAATTACTTGCTGATTTGAACAAATCTGTTATGCAGATTAAAACTATGTCATGCAGAATAAAACTTGTGCTTAGGTGTAAACACAAATTTAGTTTTGAAGAACTTACCAATTCTTGATCAAGTTGCTTCAATTGCCTTGATTAACTTACCAATTCTCCATCAACTGCCAACACAATGGAATTACTTGATTAAATCTGTAACTTAATAGAAAAGGATCAATTGCCTTCTTAAGTTCAATAAAAGCAGGACAGAATGTTTACTTTTGCATAATAATAAGCTAAATGCATTTATAGCAACTACAAAAAAACTAACAGAAGTTGTAACACATGCAAACCATCACAACATGGCTTAAAAAACCACCATGATGCTTCCCTATACACCTAGGCCATTGTATCACCAACTAACAAAAGCTGTATCACATGCATAAGCCCATGACAGTAGCACTTTTACTGCCCTCCTTGTTGACCATAACAATAGTATCACCACCTTTTGCATCTTCCATTATAAACCAACTTTCCTAGGAACTAAACAAGTAAGAGAGATTTCTGGAGATCAAACATATTAGCTCATGTGACCTAGTATCACCACCTTTTGCATCTTCCATTATAAACCAATCACTTCTGAAATCTTCCCAGTTAATCTATTTCCTTGAAGTGACCTAGTAAGAAAGCACAGTGAGCTCTGTCAATACAATAAGACACATAAAATAGACAACATTGAACATTGTCAATACAAGTAGCCAAAATACTCAGAGAGTAGCCACTTGAAGAAAACCAATATTATATGGAATCTCCTCAGTAATCTGATTATATGATACGTCCCTGAAAAACTCAATGAGAAGATAGCCTAAGCATCTGGATCAAAATATTCGAAAGCAAATATTGATCAAACTAAATACTAAATACTTGACATACAAGATTTCAAAACTTGTGCAGTTCCCAATGCTCTGGTATAGTACCAGTCAAGTTATTGCCTCTGACATCACTGATAATTCATGTGAAACAAAACAGAATAATATAGGTCAAAACAGCGGTAGCAAAAAGAAACATTGAAGGAATAAAGTCCAGTCACAAATACTCACAAATACCATAAGTCAGTTAATTGGCAAATATCAGGGGACAGAGTTCCAGTCAACATGTTCCCTCGCAAACCACTGCATCATTGCGCAATCATATGACGATAAAAGTCTTTCACAGAGAAATAGAAACATTCATGCCAAAATTTAAACTATACAAAGAAAAGGTATAGTATAACTCACAGGTACTGCAAGACTTCATTCCAATAGAGTAGTCTCGGTATCTCTCCAGTAAGCCTATTTCAAGCAAGATCACTGTAAAAATTGATAGAGAAGCAATCAGAATTTACTACTACGCAGCTTAAGCAAAGAAGGATGAAAATACAAAACTTGAAGGCTACAGCAAACTTCAAAAAACTCGAATAATGACGAAAAAAGATTAACACTTACAGAGTTTCAAAGAGTAACATGAGATAATAGGTCTGAATCTATGTGTTTAATCAATATTTTAACTTCACTTTCATTTGTAGGTCTGTCTCAAGTCAAAAGCTCAAAAAAAGTAATCAAAATTACTTTTCATTTGTGGTGCAGAAAAGAGGCAAATCAACTATGAAAAAACACTTTGACAGGTCAAACACCCCATTCCATTACATATATTTCAAGACTAAAGAAACCACAAAACACTTAAAAAGTGAAAAAGGTATAAATTAAAAACGTGAACAGTGCTATCAAGTAAGAACCATAATAGATGCCAAAAGCTGAAAACTTAAGTACAGAAAAATACAGAGGAAACGAAAGAGGAGGCGTGAATGGGGTTGATGCACAAGCAGTATTTCAGGCGTGAAGCAGTTAGGGTTTTCGAAAATTCAGGCGAAGATGGTTCAGTGGTCAGCTAGATTGGAATCGATGGCTACGACGCCAAGAAGAAGGACATTAGTGTTAGGGTTTACGACAATGGATATACGACGAAGAAGAAGGAGATTAGTGTCAGGGTTTTGTGGCTTGATTTAGGGGTTAGAAGAGACATAAGAGAAAAGGAGGGTCAAGAGGTGGGCGAGTGAGACGTGATTGACAGAAAGAGAGAAGGAAACAAATGAAGGAAGGAGGAACGAGAAAGAAGCATACCTGTAGGGAGTGGCTGAGACGATGAAGGCTTCCCTGAGAGGAGATGAATCTGCCGCGGCGTGGAGATGACTCTGCCGTCAGGATTCAGTGAGGGTTAGGGTATACAACTGAGAGATTAGGTAATGAGGTAGAAAAAAATTGAGTTGCTAATTTAGGTTGTGGTTAGAAAAAAAATAATAAAAAAATTAGAACCAAAACTAAAAAAGATGGCGCTAAGGTGAAAACAAAGAGCGCGCGGATGACCAAAATTTCTAGCGCGTGTAAGCTAGAAAATTCTGGCAGTTCAACCCGCCGCAATCATACTTCATTTTCTGGCGGTTCCAGAAACCGCCATAATTTACTGTAACCTGTGTCGGTTCTTAAAAACCGCCGTAATTTAACCGCCACGATTTCCCCGATTTTTTGTAGTGTATGAAGATGGCGAAATTCAACATTGAGAAATTCAATGGAAAGAATGATTTTGGGCTATGGAGAATGAAGATGCGAGCTATGCTAGTTCACCAAGGTTTGGAAGAAGCATTGGAGGGTGAAAGTAAACTTCCAGAATCAATGTCCGAAAGAGAGAAGAAGGAGGTGTTAAACAAAGCCTACAGTGCCATCATTCTTTGTCTTGGAGATAAGGTACTTAGAGAAATTACAAAAGAAAAATCTGCTGCTGCTATTTGGTTAAAGTTAGAGAGTCTTTACATGACTAAAACCTTAGCAAACAGATTATATCTCAAACAGAAAATGTACACCTTCAAGATGAATCAGGGAACATCTATAGGAGACCATATAGATGAGTTTAATAGACTAATTTTAGATCTTGAAAACATAGATATAAAGGTTGATGATGAGGATCAAGCACTACTATTGATTAGATCTTTACCAAGCTCTTATGATACCCTTGCTGATACACTTGTCTATGGGAGAGATTCCTTAAGCCTTGAGGAAGTTCAAAGTGCCCTCATGTCTAAAGAACTCTCCAAGAAAGGAAATCAAATGGATACTAACCAAGGTGAAACCCTAATGGTTAGAGGAAGATCAGATAAGAGAGAAGGAAAGGGGAAAGGTAAATCAAGATCCAAGTCAAGACCTAAACACAATAGGTGCTATATCTGTGATAAGGAAGGACATTTTAAGAAGAACTGTCCTGAAAAAAATCATAAGAAAAAGGGCCAGAACAAAGAAGAAACAGGAAGTGCATCTGTGGCATCAAATGGCTATGATAGCTGTGAGCTATTGTTTGTTGATGGTATTGGAAACTGTGAAGACCTAGTCACTGCCAGTGACATAGATTGTGAAATATTGGGCACTGCTAGTGATGACAGTGGAAATGTTTTTGTTGCTGCTGATGAACAAATGATTGAATCAAATTCAACAACCACTACAGCAGGTGATGATGACTGGGTTCTTGACTCAGGCTGTTCTTACCACATGTGTCCAAGGAGAGATTGGTTTGTTGAGTACAAATCATACAAAGAAGGTCAAGTAATGATGGGAAACAACAAGGCTTGCAAGGTTATTGAAATTGGAACTGTGAAAATAAGAATGACTGATAGCACAGTGAAACTGTTGACCAATGTAAGGCATGTCCCAGACCTCAAGAGGTCCCTAATCTCCCTAGGTACCTTGGAAGCCGCAGGCTTCAGTTTTAGAGGTGAAGATGGAACTCTAAAGGCCATGAAGGGATCTAGAGTGGTGATGAATGGTAAAAAAAAAAGGTAACAACCTGTATGTTCTCCAAGGCAACACTATGACAGGGGAAATTCATGTAACAAGTTGTACAGAGAACAAGACATTAACATGGCACCAAAGGTTAGGGCATATGAGTGAGAATGGGCTCAAAGAGCTAGAGAAGCAAGGACTCCTGTGTGGTGATAGATTAACACAGTTGGGATTCTGTGAACACTGTTTAATAGGCAAGCAAACAAGAGTGAAGTTTGCCACAGACACTCACAAGACAGAGGAGAAATTGGGCTACATTCATTCAGACCTTTGGGGACCCTCACAGACACCAACTCATGGTGGAAAAAGGTATTTTCTAACTTTCACTAATGATTACAGTAGAAAAGTTTGGATATATCTCTTGAAAACAAAAGATGAAGCCTTTAATACTTTTGTTGAATGGAAAGAAGAGAGTTGAAAATCAATGTGGATTAAAGGTGAAGGCCTTAAGGACTGACAATGGACTTGAGTTTTGTAATGAAGAGTTTAATAATTTCTGCAAGGAAAATGGCATTTACAGAAACTTAACAGTGAGGGGGACGCCTCAACAAAATGGCTTAGCTGAAAGGCTAAATAGAACCTTGTTAGAGAAAGTTAGATGCATGCTTTCATGTGCCAGGCTGCCAAAGACTTTTTGGGGAGAAGCTGTTCACACAACTTGCTACTTGGTAAATGGAAGTCCATCTACAGCATTGAATTTCAAGACTCCGCAAGAAGTGTGGACAGGGCAGGCACCAAATCTTCAAAATCTAAAAGTATTTGGATGCCCTGCTTTCTGCCATGTAAGGGAAGGAAAGCTAGAACCTAGATCCAAGAAAGGACTGTTCATGGGGTACCCTGATGGTGTAAAAGGATACAAGGTTTGGCTACCAGAAGAAAGAAAGTGCATAATCAGTAGAGATGTCATATTTTAAGAGTCAAAGCTACTGGAAGAAGTAAGCAACAGTGAGAAACTGGAAAACACTGATCAGAACAAGGAATTCTTAATTGAGGCGGAGCTAAAGAACAAAGCCACTGAAACTGATGAAGTTGAAAATCAAGATGAGACTCAGAATGATATTAATCATAGCAGTTCTGATTCAGAAGTTGAAGAAAGCAGTGAGGAGGATTATGTATTGGTAAGAGATAGAGCCAAGAGACAAATCAAACCTCCTAACAGGTTTGGCTATGAAGCTGCCACAGCTTATGCATTGAACACTGCTGCAAACCTAGTGAATGAGGAACCTCTCTCCTATCAAGAGGCTATGTCTAGTAACCAGTATCAACAATGGCAAGCTGCCATGACTGATGAAATCACAGCTCTTCACAAAAACCAAACTTGGAGACTTGTGAAGAAACCTACCGGTGTGAAGCTAGTAGGATGCAAGTGGATATATAAGAAGAAGGAAAGCATCTCAGAAAGTGATCCACCTAGGTTCAAAGCACGATTGGTTGCAAAGGGTTACACTCAAAGAGAGGGTGTGGACTATACTGAGATCTTCTCACCTGTTGTTAAGCATAGCTCCATAAGAGTTCTGCTTTCTCTAGTTGTTCACTATGATCTCCATCTTGAACAAATGGATGTAAAAATAGCCTTTTTACATGGAACACTTGATGAGAAGATCTACATGGCACAACCAAAGGGTTTTGAGGAGAAAGGCAAAGAAGATCTGGTCTGTTTGTTGCAGAGATCTCTGTATGGATTGAAGCAATCCCCCCGTCAATGGTACAAAAGATTTGACTCATATATGATAAACATTAAGTATAAAAGGAGCAACAATGACAGCTGTGTCTACTACAAGCAACTAGATAGTAAAGACTACATCTATTTGCTGCTGTACGTAGATGACATGCTCATAGCTAGCAAGAACACCTGTGAAATCACCAAACTAAAGGGACTGTTAAACAAAGAGTTTGAAATGAAGGACCTAGGAGAAGCCAAAAAGATCCCAGGAATGGAAATCATAAGGAACAGAGACAAGACAAGCATTATGATTACTCAAGAGGTTTATGCACAGAAAGTTCTCAGCATGTTCAGCATGACAGAAGCTAAACCAACCTATGTGCCTATTGCTGCACATTTCAAATTGTCTAAGGAAGACTGTCCCTCAAGTGAGCAGGAGAAGACTCAAATGGACAAAATTCCATATGCAAGTGCTGTTGGGAGTCTTATGTATGCCATGGTGTGTACAAGACCTGACTTAGCTTATGCACTGAGCTTAGTCAGCAGATATTTGTCCAATCCTGGACAGGAACACTGGATGGCTGTAAAGTACATTCTGAGGTACATAAATGGAGCCACAAATGTGGGGTTGAAGTATAATAAAGGGGCTCATGATTCAGGTGGAGGGGAGGGATATGTTGACTCTGATTTTGCAGGAGATCGTGACAAAAGAAGATCTCTCACAGGGTATGTATTTACTCTCTTTGGAAACACAGTCAGCTGGAAGGCCTCACTCCAACATGTAGCTGCATTATCTACTACTGAAGCTGAATATATAGGAGTCACTGAAGCTGTAAAGGAAGCCCTATGGCTAAAGGGTCTTGTGAACGAGCTTGAAGTTGATCAAGGAAGTGTGAATGTGTATTGTGACAACCAAAGTGCAGTACACTTATGCAAAAATCATGCATATCACGAAAGAACCAAACATATAAACATAAGGCTGCATTGGATAAAGGACATAATTTCTGAAGGAAATGTTCAAATTCAGAAGATACATACAGCACACAACCCTACAGATTTCATTACTAAGGTTGTGTCCCTTGCCAAATTCAAGCACTGCTTGAATTTGTTGAAAATTGGTGAAGGATAAAGGACAAGCTGGACTAGGCATTTGCAAGAGTTCAATGTTTGAATCTATGGTAAGGTGCCAAGGTGGAGATTGTTGATGATGTGGCACCTTTGTTCATTTGTTAGTTTCCAGTTAGCTTTCTGTTATTCAATGTTAGTATTCTGTTATAATTAGTTAGGATTACAAGAGTTTGTTATGGGCGCCTGGCGCCCAGCTCACGGTATACATGTATATATGCTGGTATGCATTCATTGTAACAGAGAGATCAGAACACACAAGGGATAGAGAGTGAGAGTAAACACAGGGAACTTTGGGGTTAAGGGAAGTGAGGGGGATTCAATTTGGGTAGAACACAAATTGTAATTCATCATTCTTCAAGATTCAATACATTGGACTCAAGCATTTTGGCTTAGTCCCCCAGACGTAGGAATCAATTTGATTCTGAACTGGGTGAACAAATACTGGTGTTTTTCCTCTTTCATTCAGTCTTATTCTAATTCTGATCTTTGTGTCTAATTCGTGGTACATTGGCTCTTGGCGCCCAGTGATCAGGCGCCAACTCTGTGCATAGCCAGAGTTCTTGTTCCGCTGCAGAATTTCGCGTGTTCTAAGGGATCTGGCGCCCGTGTCTCGCAAACGTGTTGCGTGTTCTTGCGCGCGTTTGTGTATTGTGTTGCGATTTGGCGCCCGTGCAAGGGGATCCTATCCAACAGCGTTGCACCTGGCGCCCGTCTAAAGGGATCTTTTACAACAATACACAATAATACGCTGCCTAATACGGGGGCTTACCAATTGGGCTTAAAAAAATAGATAGATAGATGTCAAGGAAGATCCCCCAAAAACTATATCTAGAAAGAATTAACAAAAAGCGATGAAATAGGCAATGAAATGACACAAGATATTAGAGAAAGGAAAATAGAGGGGGGGGGGGGGGGAAATAGAACGCACAAGTATATTTCAATGCTCAAACATTTATACAAAATTTTCAATGCTAAAACATTTTCTACTTTCTCAACCTATATACTTAGCTATAATCTTGTTTTGCTGCTCCAACCAAAGTTGTTGCTGCCGCAACAAATTCTGCTCTTGCATTGACACATTAGACATTTGATCATTGTTCACTGCACTAGGCCATGGCCCAAAGGGATCATCTTCTATTGGTGTTGCCAATGTTATTTCATTCCAATCCTTTGCACTAAATGTTGGCGCCACTGTTGAATTGTAGAAATTCTCTGATTGGAAGTGGAAGGGAACAATACTTGTATCAAAATTCTGAAAATTATGGTTTGGTACTTCTATTGAGTTATACACTTGAATTGTTGATGTTGAACTATTCTTAAAAGAGCTTTGACTCTGGAAGCTTGGTGCGACGATAATCATGTTATCAGATGTTTGAGTATGAAAAGTTGGTGACAATGGCAATGTCGTGTTGGTCCCTAGAGAATCTTCAGCTATGAAGGTTGGTGCTATTGTTGTGTTATTTGCATTTATGTCACCAAAAATTAGATCCAAATTTGTCATGGAATTAGAATTTTGGTTAGTGAAGGTTGATGCAAGAAGATCCTGAGCATTGAAGGTGGGTGATGTAGTAGTTGCATTAAATGTTGGTGAAAGTGACAAATCAAAAACATCATTAAAATTATTGGAGGTGGAAGGAAGAGCTAAAATGTCTGTGTCTTCAAGGAATGGATTGTATTTATCTTGAGGTACTAAAGCTTGATCAAATAAATTGACAAAAGGGTCATTTCCATTGGCCAATTTAGGTGAAGATTCAGTTGATGCAGTTACTGTTTTTGCCAAAACTAACTCCCAACAATCTTTAGAACTATCATTATTAGAACAACCTCCTTTTGTGTTTTGTTGCTCACATTCATTTGTTTGCACATCATGTTGTAAATCATCAAAGGTTGTTATTTCCAAACTTGACCTTGATGTTTGATCCACTGTCAATGATCTAGAAGAACCAGAACCATTAGCACTAGCAAAATCATCAGATTGGGTTTGTTTATCATCATCATCATCTGATTGTTCATCAGAAGAACTATCTTGTTCAAGAGATTCCACAGGACTCATAGCACTCATTAGATCTTCTAATGATGTACATTGAGATCCAAATTCAGATCCAGTTTCAAAAAGTCTCTCAAGTGTACTACATCTTGAAATACCTTCATCTTGCGATGAACTTGAACCTGCAACAGAATCCTTTGGTGTTGGAACATTGAAGTGTTTAGAATTAGAATTAGAAGAACCATTATTTGTAGTAGGGAATGAAGCTTGGTCTTTCAAGAAAGCTTGTAATGTTTCCATTAACTCTTCAGAAACTTTTTGTATAGTTGGATATTCATAGGATCTTCCAACACCAATGCTTGCACAAAAGGAATAGAAACCTGATAACTCATCAAATTGCTTGTAAGATTTTATACATGCATTGAATGCTGTAACACATGCTGAAAGTGGTAAAGTGAAAAAGTTATCTAAAACAACAGCTAGCCCATCAGAAATATCTTTGTAAAGATCAAAACTTTCTTGCACAATAGCATAGAGAGAAATTTGAACCAAACGGTTGTTTTTGGCTGAGCCAGTTGGTCTTGTACCTATAGCTCTATCTAACAACTTTTGCCAATAAGTGATTCTAGCAAGAACCATTGTAGGTTTCATGTCTCTTATACCAGGCTCATTGGAAAGCATATTTCTTTGGGTTTTCTCCTGAAACCGGTTATTATAGTTGAATCTCCTTTGAAGTTTTCCTGTTAGGAAACAATCTAAACGTTCATCAAGGTATAAAGCAAATGTTCTGATAAATGCAGTGTAATCCCAAGGACTAGAATTGGAATCATCTTTGAAACTTGAAAGGTTGAGAATTTTTGCACCCCTTTTCATTGCATGGAAGACTTCTCTAGGGAAATATGGATCACCATCTTGGAAGATTCTAAGCACAATCATGAGAGATTTGAGGGCGACGACCCAATTTCGCGTTTTGCCGATTCGTTTGCCTATGCATTGTGCACATGCAGCAGCATAGGCTTTGTTGGAAGATACTATGTTGACAATTTCATTCACGTAACGTTCTTCAATTGGATTTTTATCATGTGTTGTTGCTTTAAGGATTATTACCTCAAGATTTGCTGCATTTGTTACCTTTGCTAGGCTAATGCTTGTTTGGTCTTTTACTGCTCCAATTGCCTTCCTTAGCTTGCTTGGCATTGTGACAATCCAATCCAATCCAATCAAATTAAATGAAATTAAACTGCTTTATATCCTTGTGTAACAAGATTTTAGAACATCACTATAGGCACATTAGAGGGAGTTTATTTGTTGAGAAAATTGGTTGATGAAACGTGAGAGTTGTTTGAGAAAGCAATTGACAGGATTGTGTGACGACATTTTTGATTAGAGACATAGAAGAAAGAGAATGGATGTTACATTTGTTCTATATTTAGTTTGTGAATTTGGTTGGTGGAGAGTAAAAATTGGGAGAGGAAATGTGAGCATGACCAGAATGTCCTTCGCTTTTAAGTTTTAATGGTTTGATTGCAACTAGACAAACCCAAACCGTTAATATTTCTACAATGTTCTAATTGAAGCACAATCAGTTATAAACAGCCTAGATACAGAGCTACTGGTTTAACAGCTGAGTGCTATAGAATTTAAACATAACTAAGTACACTAATTTCTAACCATTGATCAATTTTAAGAAACAAATACATGGAACATTCCCAACAAAATATACATATATATAAGAACTTGTGTAATGTTATTTTGGAATAAAAAACTGTTTCTGCACAAATGGCTATAGAACACTTCCCACTACGAACAGAACAAGCTAATCAACCTTCATACTTTAGATGTTTGCGGATTGGAAAAGTGGCAACTCATGCGTTGCCATTAATCACCAAAAGTGCTCACTGATACACCACCACCAAGTACAGAGAAGTTCAACCTTGTAATTGTGGGGGGATTTGGTATATTGACCATAGGGAGAAGCAGTTTTACTTTTCTTTCAAAATGTTGATGCGATTGTATCTATTGTGTTTGTGCATACAATCATCAAGTGGAAATGGGATGCAATACAAATAAGAGATGTGTGTGAATCTTCTTTTGGAGACGGGTAGGGTTGATGAATGATTCGGCAGTTTGTATAGTAGTGTTTATGTAATGTATGAAGAGTCCCACATCGGAAGTAGGTGAAAGCTGTTGAGAGAAGCGAGTGTATAAAAGAAGTGTTAGCAGCAACGTTGAAACATACTTACCTGGATGGGGTCAATGGGTGTTCAAGAAGGCCCATGGCCTAGGTTGGTGACCTCCATTGCACTTAGGAGGGGTGCCCACCTAAGGTCTACCCAAGTGGTGGAGCCTACATCATAATTTGTGGTAGTGGGGGCCTGCGTTCGCGCGGCTCCCTTCAACTTTAGTAAAAAATTTTCCTTTCTAATTTTGTTATCCTCCAAGTTTGGATAAAAAGAATTTTTTTTTAATTTTGTTAATTTGTTAAATCGTAGAAATGAATTACTATTGTTAGTTTTTTGACAAAATAAATACTACTATCTTTATTTTCTATTATTCTACATTAAATAATTACTTCGGATTAGTTTATTGGGTGGGTTAGCGCGGGCACTAATGTTGCTCTCTTTTCTATTTATTTAAAAAATTCATCTGAAATTAAAAATTTTAAAACCTTGTCTGAAAGTTAAGTTCAAATATAAAAATCCATTAAAAAGAAAAAAAACGTTAAATTCAAGATTCAATCCTTTAAAAATATAAGGACCGGCCCACTAATACCATCGGGTCAATTGGGACTGGCCAAAAAACATACTGTTGTTTTTGGGCTACTGTTTTTAGAGCCCAGGATCAACCCAAAAATCGGGCCACTGTGTCGGGCCCAAATTGACAGCTCTAGGTACACCCAAAACCCAAATAGGTATAGATTATTATGATCAAAATATTTTTTTTGTCAAACTTTTTGTCATGGGGTCTTTTTTTAATACCCCCACCACATCACAATATACCCCCATCAAATATGAAAATCTCAAAATACCTCCATAATTTTGACTCAATCAGATTTACCTTATAAATAGGTAAATCCGATTTGAGATTAATCAAAGGCGGATTTATCTACCCAGATGGGGTACATCCGCTTTGTTATTTTTAAAATCGGATTTACCTAGTGAGTATATAAATTCGATTTCCTTAAAGAAAATCGGATTTGCCCCACCTAAGGTAAATCCGATTTTGTTATTAAAAATAATTGTTTTTTATTTAAATTTTTAATTAATGTTATAAAAATGCTACTAAAAATCCGTTAAAGAGTCAAAACTAATCCAAAAATTATAAAAACACCACTAAAAATCTAATAAAACCAAAATAAGGTTATGCAAATTTTTTTTAGACTTTTTAAAAATTATGAAAAATTAAAAAAATTAATAAAAAACAATAAACGATGGAATTTGGGATATTGAGC
This sequence comes from Astragalus membranaceus, assembly GCA_039519185.1. NCBI lineage: Eukaryota > Viridiplantae > Streptophyta > Magnoliopsida > Fabales > Fabaceae > Astragalus > Astragalus membranaceus. Next base: position 51,879,269 of record CM076848.1, read on the forward strand.
TCCCCTTTCCTGAAAGAAGTCTCTTCTTGAGGAGTCATGATCCTTGATTTTTTTCGGACGTAGGTTGCCCGAAAACCGATTTTTTAGCCTAAATTATTCACTCGACGTACAACATCGTCACGTGTTAACGAACTACACACTAAACAGAACCAAAAGACGGTCGAAATTTGTATCCAATTTTTTAACTGATTTATTTATTTATTAATTAGGTTAAAAAAGCGGATTTACCCCCACATAAGGTAAATCCACTTTTGTTATTTAAAAGCGGATATACCCCCACAAGGTAAATCCGCTTTTAAAAATAACAAAATCGGATTTACCCCACACCTAAGTTAAATCCGCTTTGTTATTTTTAAAACGGATCTACCCCCACCTTAAATAAATCCGCTTTTAATTTTTTAAAATTTTCAGTGGAAATCGGATTTACCTCACAGATACATAAATCCAATTTCCAAAAAAAAATTGAAATCAGGATATGTTCGGGTTTTTTAAATTTTGTGAAGGGCAATTGCGTCTTTTCGCAGGGTCCGTGGGGGTATAATTGAATGTGATAGGGGTACCAAAAAAACCCTTTATCATGCTAATCCAATTTCACTCACTTCACCAAAAAAAAATCCAATTTCACTCTATTACTTATTGGGTTTTGGACTTTGGTACTAGTAAGTATATCAACATGTTAAATATTATACACCTCAGTTATAACACTAGTAAGTATATTTCTAGATATTTTTGTCAAAAAAAAAGTATATTTCTAGATATCCTGTCTCGCCCCTCGAAACAGACATCATCATCTTCGTTGATGATGATGCCCTGATGATCAATGAGGCCCTGATTTGTAAAAATGATAGTGAGGGAAGCCTCTTCGTTGGCCATAGCCATCATCATTTTGTGTTGTGTGTATGAAAGAAGTGAAACCCAATTGGTCTATTTATAGGGAAAATCTGAAACCCTAAAGTGAATTTCCACCGTTGGATGAAAAGTGGTCGGCAAAATCTAGACCGTTTAAAGTGTCGGCAAAATCTAGACCGTCATCAAGGGACCTCTGCCATCTCTCGTAGCCATATTGGTAAAAAAAGCTAAAAAATCAATTTGCGGAAATACCGAAAATAAGGTATTTCCGGAAGTTTAAAAAATTAAACTTTTCGGAAATACGCCAAGAAAATGTATTTCTGGAAGGTTAAAAATTTGAATTTCCGGAAATACCCTATTTCCGGAAATACCTTTTTTTAGATATTTCTGAGAATTTTACAATTTTGTGGGGTCTGATCAAATTTTGGTAAAAATGAAAGGGGTATTTTTGGGTTAAAATCAAATAGGCGGTATGGGGTTTACAAAAAAACATCCAAATAATTGTGCATTAAGTCAAATCAGTCGTATTAAAACAACCAAAACTTGTAGGGCTAAATTGATATTCATTACCCATAAATTTGGAGGACTAAATTGATATTGCTTTTAAAAAAAGAGTTGCAGCAGTCAATTTATTTTCTTCCTAAATTTTTTTTTCATCTTTTTCTATTTCTCTTATGTTCTGCTACTCCCTCTATGCGTCTAGATGAAGAGAACTCAAGTGATGGTTCACGCACTGAACTATTCAAAGACATACTTGAGTAACTAGGTGGAATTGGAAATTGCTTATTGATGTTAAAGATGTGTACTGGACAAATAGGTAGGTTAGGTAAGTGGAATAAAATGAAACGTGGATATGTTTGTTTGCCTAGTAGCATAAATTTTGATACATCCAATTGGAGTTGGATAAGCAACACTTCTGAGTCAAGCACTTTTTTCAACCACCATAATTATCTTCAACCATTAGTAAGTGCTCCAAGATATTCTCGCGTTTTAGGCTTATTTAACCCATTATAGAACCAATTTCTAAGTCAATTTCTAACTTTATGATGCAGCGGGATATTTCTAACTTTGTGATGCAGCATGATATTTATTCTCTGTTTCTCCACTTCATGCATGTGGGTGATCCAACGAATGTTGATGTGGTTTGATGTTAAATTGATCAATTTAGTGGTCAAACCACATCAACATTCGCTGGATGTTAAATTGCTTAATTTTGATCAATTTAACATCAAAATTGGATTGGGTTGCTTCTCAACTAAATGACTCCAAGAATAGAACTCGATTCTTTTCTTGAAGGAAAGTCACGTTATCAACTCTCACAAAACTAGGTTGGTAGTTGATATTTATTAAGGCCATTTTTTCAATACTTATTTTATGTGGTGATGTGACTTTTTTAAGGGGTCATGTGACTACGGAATAACTTTTTTTTGACAACTACGGAATAACTTTCAATCACAACCATTCATGTATTTTTATATGGCCATGATTTACTCCTTTCACTCTAATTATAAAATCCTTCATAATGCAATTTATATATATATATATATATATATATATATATATATATATATTAAAAATATGATTTTTGAATAAAAAAATAAATGTTAAATGTGTTTTTAGTTACTAAGTATTCTTAAGTATTGTGATTTGCAATTTTAATCCGAGCGAATTAAACCCCTTAAGTCTTTCCCAAATTTCAATTTAATGATCTAAAATTTTGACCAATTTAGCATCTATGTCTCATCACATATTCTACTTGGACACCCTTTTATGCCACTGAAATAGTGTTACATGAAAAAATAATATTTCATCTGTCCTAATCTTTGATACTTTGGACTTTTTATTTTTGTCCTAAAATAATACTTCTTGAACGACTCGGACTCTTAAAAAAATGGATGATTAAGTATGAAAAAAATAGACGATTAGTATCAACAACAGCATGATTCTTTCCAAACAGAATCTAAAGATTTTTTTATCTAAACAATAACAAGATAAGTGAGTCAGTTGATGTCGCACTCATCTTTGCACTCACACATGTATACGGCTTTGTTTCCGTGTCAGCATTGCCATAAACAATGTGATGAGTGGAGTTGTGCATTCTGCTGCATGCGTCAACACGATATCATTAATTAATCATCCAATGTCGTTTAGTGCTAACGTTGTAAGACAAACAATCAGTGTCGTCTCCCTCTCATGCTGCTCTGCTTACCATATATTTCCAATCTTCACCGCCCACTAACTCATTGGTATCACCTTCAACCCACTTCTTCACACATTCTTGGCCTCTTCTGTGAATCACTCACTGATTGCAAGGTGCAGCTAGCTAAACAGTAAACAACGAGAATAATGGAGCTAGATTTTGCAATCATTTTCATACTTCCTCTTTGAAAATAGACATAATCAGGCTAAATACATATATGGATGGCTATCTTTTTTGGTCAAGTACTAAATCTAAATCATTATACTGTTTAGAGTGGTAATTATGGTTTTGAAAGTGATTGTTTCATGAAAATTGTGTTAAGTGGTTACAATTACAAATGTAGCTGTCCTGTATTTAACGAAATAGTGTTACTTTGCTGAAAATTAAAAAGTCACGGGTTGTTAATAGTTCACCAAATCAACTGTAAATTAACATTTGTCTATGCAGAGTCTTAAGACTCCTCTGTTACTTCTATATTGGTTAACTAATTAAATTATGCAACTTTCTTTTGTTTATGCAGGATTCACATAATCTAGTCCCATAATATATATGTACGGTCTCTGACAAACTATATTTATATACTAGTGGATATATACTTACAGGAAAACAGACTATATAGTATATAGTAGACACCCCCTCCCCTCTAAGAAAAAACAACTATCCTATCCTAGTATCCTATGCACAAGCTCACTCGTTGTGAAAGAAAGGGGGAGAAAGTAAGTGAGTGATATCCATGGACACCAGAATCTTGTTGCGCTTCTTGCTTCTTTCAATAGGTATAACTACAATACTAGTTTTACTTGCTCCCTTGCTTCCCCTTCCATCACTCCCCAACAAGGAAACTCTAGACTGCAACCTTTACTCTGGATGGTGCACCTCAAAGAACCGCATCCACTCTTCATCGTCACAATCACACCCTAATCTTATCAAAAAACCAACCTTCTCCACACACCAACAAAAACCACAACACGAATCCGAAGTTCCTCAACACCCTCTAGATCCTCTCACAATCCAAGAATTCAACAAGGTTCGTATCATCCTCTCCACTCATCCTCTCTTCAAGTCCTCATCGAGCTACACGCTGAATTCCATTGTACTTGAAGAACCAGACAAAGAACTTGTCCTTAAATGGAAAAAGGGTCACCCTCTTTTTCCAAGGAAAGCTTCTGTTGTTGCACTTGTAAAGGGTGTTTCTCACACACTCACTGTTGATCTTAGCATCAATCAAGTAACAAGCCATGAAACAATGTCAGTTTCTGGGTACCCCACCATGACCATAGAGGACATGCTTCAGGTACTAGATGTTCCCTTCAAGAACACCGAATTCAACCGCACAATTACTCAACGCGGTGTCGATCTAGCAGACCTTGCTTGCCTTCCGGTCTCTTCAGGGTGGTATGGTACACCAGTGGAAGAGAATAGAAGGTTGATTAAGGTACAATGTTATTCCAAAAAAGGCACTGTGAACTTCTACATGAAACCAATAGAAGGTCTCACTGTGCTTGTTGACATGGATAGAAAAGAGGTTGTGGCCATTACAAATAATGGACAAACCATTCCTGTGGCTAATGGCATCGACACGGATTACCGCTACTCCGTTCAGAAGCTCAATGGAGAGTTTAGACTGATAAATCCAATATCCTTAGAACAACCAAAAGGTCCAAGCTTTACAGTTGATGGACACATAGTGAAATGGGCAAACTGGGAATTTCACTTGAAACCTGACCCTAGAGCTGGGACTATTATTTCTCAAGCCAAGGTGAGAGATCCAGATACATCAGAGCTGAGAAATGTAATCTACAAAGGGTTCACATCTGAACTATTTGTGCCTTACATGGATCCTACAGATGGTTGGTACTTTAAGACATATATGGATGCTGGTGAGTATGGATTTGGATTACAGGCAATGCCACTTGATCCCTTGAATGATTGTCCAAGGAATGCTTACTACATGGATGGTGTGTTTGCATCTGCTGATGGAACACCCTTTGTACAACCCAACATGCTTTGCATTTTTGAGAGTTATGCTGGTGACATCGCCTGGCGACATGCCGAGTGTCCCATCACTGACATGCAGGTAAGGAATTCATATACTGCTAGTGTCTAAATAAGGAAGGATTCATGAAATTTGGAATTTTTGATAATTTTCCTTGTTAATAGTTCATTAACTATAAATCATGAATCATTGTTCTCTCTAAAGTGAATTTATTTTTTGTAGGAGTTAAGTTCTCATTCTAGTTGTTCTGTGGATTTTATCTTTAACTTGTCTCTTATGATATGTATGGATAGTATTTTCAGTTTTATACATAGGTCACTAATTTTGAGTTTGTGCTATATTGTACAGGTTACAGAAGTGAGGCCAAAGGTGACATTGGTGGTTAGGATGGCAGCAGCAGTGGCAAACTATGACTATATAATGGATTGGGAATTTCAAACCGATGGGCTAATCAGATCAAAGGTTAGTGGTGATAACTCAACATAGTTTGAATATTCTTGTTTAGAGATAAACTAGTCATCGAGATGTGATCATTAATATACTAGTATTCAATGGCATCAAAATTTGTGACATTTAATGTTTATTAATCTAGTGGATACTGTCTGCACTAGAGTTACTCAATGATTTGTCCCTTTGCAATTATAAACTGACATGCAGTAGAAAAATGAACAACTTGCACTCTAGATTGATGCTACGTGTTTTGTCTCATTGTATTCAATGATTTACATTAATATCTATGATATTTTTTTCTAATGCAGGTTGGACTAAGTGGTATCTTGATGGTGAAAGGGACAACCTATGAGAACATGAACCAAGTACCAGACCAAGAATATCTCTACGGAACCCTTTTGAGCGAGAACATTATTGGTGTAATCCATGACCATTATATCACATATTACCTTGACATGGACATTGATGGCTCTGACAATTCATTTGTGAAAGTAAATATCAAGAAGCAAGAGACCTCTCCAGGAGAATCACCAAGAAAGAGTTACCTGAAAGCTGTGAGAAAAGTAGCTAAGACAGAGAAAGATGCTCAAATAAAGCTTAAACTATATGACCCATCTGAATTTCATGTGGTAAACCCTTTGAAGAAAACAAGGGTAGGGAACCCTGTTGGGTACAAATTGGTTCCAGGTGCCACAGCAGCTAGTTTACTTGATTCTGATGATCCACCACAAAAGAGAGCAGCTTTTACCAATAACCAGATATGGGTCACTCCTTACAACAAGAGTGAGCAATGGGCTGGTGGCTTATTAGTTTACCAGAGCGAAGGCGATGATACTCTTCAAGTGTGGTCTAACAGGTCAGACTCAGGCCTTAATTTCATAATCTTTCCTTTTTTATGTCACACTAATGTGTCTATGAATTTGAATTTCGATACGACTTGTGAAGACGTCAATTATCAAGGTTTTATATCAAGTTTTTGGATTATATTAAAAATATCGCGGTCAAATATGACTGATGTATATTTGAGCCTTGTTAGTTATATATTTACATTCCTGAGATTGTTGATATTTTAATGTGCAGGGATCGTGAAATTGAGAATAAGGACATTGTGTTGTGGTATACAGTAGGGTTCCATCACATACCATGTCAAGAGGACTACCCCATCATGCCTACCGTATCATCAAGCTTTGATTTGAAGCCTGTTAATTTCTTTGAAAGAAATCCAATCCTAAGAATGCCTCCCAATTTCAAAGATGATTTACCTGTTTGCAAGGCACAAGATTCAGCTTGAGACTACATCTGTTGGTTTTAATTAGTCTAACTATATGTATGAATGATGCCAAACTCATAGCTTTAAATAATTTGTAACGGCAGTGGTCAAACTTTGACTATCCAGTAAATATTGTAGAATGTGTGATGTGTATTTCTGTGCCAAATAACCGTGTGAAACTGCGGAATGTGGCTTCTTAAATTGTCAAGTTTTATTAGGGCTTCCTGTTTATCACCTAAAATTTACCATGAAAATATATTTAGCGGAGAAATCTCAATTATGAATAGATTTCAATCGCAACTGAAATTGCCAGCCTATAGGGTACAAGAATTTAGATAAGATTTGGACCGCACAGAATAAGCTTTACTTTTGTTAAATTATCTGTAAATTAATATCGAAATTTGTCCCAACAACTAATGTAAAAAAAAATATTTTGAAAAAAAGTTGCAAGATTATATTCTTTAATGTTGCGTCTGTATCTCAATTGATCTGTTTATATATAGTTCTAATTCTATAAATTAAAAGCACAAGAAGAAAGAGGGGACTGTGAGGTAGATGAAGAAGTTATGGCCACAAAGATATCAGTGATGCAACTGGCAAGACACCACGAGAAAACAAGATTTCTTTGTCCTGGTAATGACGTACCTTTGGGTGAGCTCTTCATCAAATTCTTCAAAGACAAGCTGAAAAATAATTTTGTTAGACAGTACTTCCAGATATTAATTAGCATCATTGAGTCTCATCTCATTACATCAAATGAGTCTCCCACTGTCCTTATGCCAAGATTTATTCCCCAAAGGTTGCCCTCTCAGCATTGATAAATTATCTCCTCTGTGAAAAGCTCATAAAAGGCTAGGGTCTAATCTCTAAAGTGCTAAGAAAGAAAAGATATAGTCCTTGTTTAAAAGGGGTAAGGATCCACTGACGTTAACGCGGGAACGAGAGGGTGCAGTTAGTGTAAATAAGACATTTAACATCGGTTCTTTGTTCAACCGATGTTAAATGTCTCTACATTTAACATCGGTTGAACAAAGAACCGATGTTAAATGTCTTATTTACACTAACTGCACCCTCACGTTTCCCGCGTTAACGTCAGTGGATCCTATCCCGTTTAAAAGTTGGTTTAATTTATTATTAGCCCACGTAAATATAATAAGGCTAAAACTTAGGTACATTTCTTTAGATTAAGCCATGTAAATGAGTGTTGTCATCGCAAAACGTTCACGTGACAAAATCTAGAATTCCAATGAAGTATGGATAAGGCTCGGCTGCTATTTTCTAAAAGAGTTTTCCAGTAGATCATTTTCTTTCAAAGATAAGTAAACCTATAACAATTTCATAAGTGCAAAAATTAAGCTATAATCTCGGAACCGCTCATATGCTACAGTCACAGAACTCTCAAAAACTGAAATTTGGGAGTCAAACTATGTCTTACAGATCAGACTGAATTCGTAGCACAGATTAGACTTCCAACCACACCACGTCCGCTGCAGAAAAACACCAACAATTAGACCTCAGTTCAACCAAATTCTCATTTTTATGCACATCAATGATCAGTATCCTCTTTTGTATACCGAGTACACCATGAAGAAAAGTCTCGAGAACAATTACAAAACATCATTCTCATAACAAGGATGCTATCTCTTTCTCTTCAATGCACTCCTTTCATTTTCTTTTTCATCAACCATACAACCATTTATTTTGTAATGACTCCAACATACTCGTTTCCTTCCATTACAAACACCGTTCATCGTATTCACGCCCAATCCAATCTGCTTCTCTTTCTCCCTTTCAAACTTAAACTTCACCCTTACTCTTCCCTTTGCCAACTCCATCCTGCTGCTTTTGTCTTCTTTTTCATTGATGCCGTTGCTCTTTAATTCACCACTGCTTTCCTCCACATTACCACTGCTATCTTCCACAACGAGTGAATGTTCCCACAATTTCTCACCACATTTCCTCTCCTTAACCAAAACCTTATCACAGTTCTTATATAAGCTTTCTTTAGGAAAATCTGGGAGCCATCTTGGTATATGCAAACATTGCATTTTTGCTTTCTTAAAGGAACACGTTGATATTCCAGAATCAATGGTTATTTCTGGATTTTGACTCTCATCAACATTCTTTGATGGAATTGGTTTGGCAAATGGTACTTTATTAGACTCATCGACAAAATTCATAATCTCTTTTAGAGCTCCCGAACTCAGCAGGTTACTTGTGTGCATTTTTGAACCACCAGGAAATCCTTTAACCGAACACAGATCATGAATGCCATTGATGACGTCAAAGAGGTTGGGGTCAGTACGATTGGATGCATTAGCAAAAGAGGCAGCTGATCTCGCAATGGCTTGGATGTATTTTGTGGAAATATGAGTTAAGGCTTCAAGAGCATCATGTTTGGTTCTCTTGTAACCAACTAACTGGCAAATCTGACCATATTTGGATCTATTGTAACGAACTGACTGGCAAATCTGAGCTACTGCAGTTTTGGCTATAGCAAATAAGAATTCTGATGTGCTTTGTGCTACTTGAGCATCATGTACTCCTGGATCCGTCTTCTTTTTGCCCTTTGCCTTTCGAGGTAGCTTTGATGCGGCTTTTTTGGTGCTTCCGCCTTGCATGGAGTTCACAGGCAGAATGAACGGTATGGAGAAGGAAGTTATAACTGAGAACCCTATGCAAAACCCCTAGATTCAGGATTGTCTCAAATATGTAACAAGAGATGCATGCCAGCTCCTTTCCTGCCATCAGACAAGAATCATTGCTGATAAATTTTTATTTTACATAATTATTGTACCTTGAAATTACAAGGAACACTGAAGCTGGATAGGTAGGTAAAGGAAATTATTAACTAAGTAAAACAGGTGATCAAAGACATTGAATATATACCAACTGTTTATACAAGTGCATAATATAAATTATAGAAAAAGAAAGAAAGCGATATACAGAAGATTATACTGTGGCAAAAATCGAAACAAAAAATGTCAAACATGTGAACTGATAAAACAAAGCAACAGTCAGATAAGTGAACTAGATTCCTTAATACAAGCTCCAGAATTAATTGAGTACTGTGAGGAATGTACGAGTTCACGGAGGTGCAAGGAATTTAGGCCCGTCGCATGTCATGGAATAGAGAGAAGTTGAGGAATGTAAGAGCTCTATGAGTAAGAGCAACCCCCAATTGTTTTACCCATGAGAGCTTAGCAAAAGCAAATAATAGAGAATAGAAACTGTGATTGCACAATCACGGAAGTTCTGTGGAAGAGACTAGGGAGTAAGAAACTTTCAGAAAGACAAAAGATTGACTTAATTACAAAAGTGGAGTAACTGACGAACATAAGAAAGTAAGTTCGATGGAGCTCTTCCTTCCACTAAAATAGAGTGTGAATTATGTTGTGTGTGTGTGTGTGTGATTCAAAAATCAGACTTGTCTGAAGTCTGAACAGCTTGCAAGCTTCGTATTTTCAGTGTTGATTTTTTATGCAGCCTGGGAATTTGTTTGGATTTATGGTTGGATGGAAAAGGGAAACAAGAAAATAGGTTCAAATTCAATGCGTATGAGGGGTAGAAAGGTTTGTGTGGGAGGAGTCCACCTGCTTGGACAGGAATCTTATTCAATCAGAATTTCTATCCTAAGTTGATAAGAAAGAAAACGGCCATGTGTAATGTGAACAAGCTTCACTGAATATTATTCCGAGTTCTGTTGAAATTCATACAGATAATTGCTCTAAACCCAACATGTATATTCGACAGCCTATAATTTCTTAGAGCACGAATAACAAGATTTAACATTTGTAGGCTCATTTAACTCATCATATACAAGGAATAATGGCTCTTGAGTAGCCAAAACATCTCGTACTCTTTATACAGATTTAGGACTCAACTACTGAAACTCTTGACAGATACATAAAGAAAAGCTTCACTACTCTCCATATATCTGGTAGAAGTTTCGCGGTGCCTTATAGTATGTCTTGATAGACAGAAATTGACAGAAAGTAAAGCACAGCCATGTAATATGCTAGTGCATGATCTCACATCATTAAAACTTCTAAACCAATTTGATATTGAAGTCTAATGGCAAAGACATTTTCAGAGCACCAAGTGCACAAGCATTGAAAAGCTTACCAATGTCTGAATACTTAGCAATCAAAATTCAAAACACACAACATAAATAAACAGAACAAAATAAAGAGGAATGAATTGGCCAAGAAGCATTTGTACCTGCAGAAATTCCTAACATTATTCTAACTTCAAAGCTAAATGCAATAACTCAACATCTGAAGAGAGAAAAAACAAGTCCATAATGGATTTCTCATAATCGAAATTATCAGGAAGCACGATGGTTTTTTGACCATTTTAGAGAACATTGATAAAAGAAACAGTGAGTAAAAAGGCTGCGAAATTCGTCGTTACCTTGTTCAGCAACCGGTAGAACGAGTAGTTACAACAAGGGCTTTAAGGCTGAAATTTCAGGAGCCGTCTTAGGGTTTTTCTTTACCATAAGAACTAGTTAGTGATTTCAGATACAGAGAGAGAAGACGAGACGAGACGAGACGAGAAGGAAGTGCCACCGGGCCGGTCCCCTTATAGGGAACGTTGCATTGAATGGAGGGAGCAACGATGAGGGGGAACGAGTGTTAGCGAAGGGATGTGCGAAGAGATAGCCTCCGTCGTTTCCACAGTCGCCGTTCGCGTCGTAAGGGTTATTATGATGTGAGAAGCCAACGGCGGAAGCGGAAAAAGGAATGAGTAGCAGGCTAGCAGCAGAGGGACCGATGGAGCGTTACGTACGTCGTGCAGTGTGCAAAAACATTATTTTTCCACTCATGTGCATCTTATAAAGTTACATTCCACCGGGGTATGCGACGTTCACATAGTTTTTTCGGGGCTAAAGTGCTCTCTCTTTATTTAAAGTAACGAATTATTCGTTTATGTTTTTTTTTGTCTCAAATAAGTCCTTTATCTTTCAAATTTTTGACACATAAATCATTTTCCGTTAACAGTGCTGATTTATGTGTAAAAAAAAGGATTTATGTGTTAAAAAATTGAAACATAAAGGACTGATTTGGGACAGAAAATGATTTATGTGTCAAAAATTTAAAACATAAAGGACTGATTTGGGACAAAAAAAAATAAAGGATCAAATCGTTAGATAAGGGACCCCGGGAGCACTTTAACCTTTTTTCGGTGTTTTTCTAGGTGAGGGAGCAAAACAAATCACTCACAGGTAATATTGAATTAACCAAAATTTAATTTCAATCATTGATGAATTTTTTTTATACTATATCCTACAATTGTATTTAATGTTCATCGGTGACCGATTTTATTTGCTCTCTCACTCTAGAAGCACTTGTATTTTGTCGAAGAAAAAACGTTCACATAGTATTTTCCTTCAAAATTACCCATATTTTATCTTAATTTAAAATATTGGATTGGTTATTTATGTATGGAAAATGATGCTAAAGTAGAGGTGGGAATAGGTTGGGTCGAGCTAGGCTTTGCATGACCTGGGTCTGGCCTACGTTGAAAATGTTAGACCTGAGTTTGGTATGTGGTATGGGCTTTCTAAAAGTCTGACAATACCTGAAAGCCTTTTTAAAAGCCTATTTGACTATTTTCTTAAGATGGCCTACAACATTTCAATGGTGTAAGCTTTTGTAAATAGACTAACAAGTTAATAGGTCAATGAGATTAAGTTCTAATTAAGATCTAACAAAACCTTTTAGGAAAATATATTTATATGACATCCTATTTAAATTCCATTTTATAATAATAACTTCAACTATGTCAAAAATTAATGTAAGTTAATATGTTTAAACTAACAAAAAAATGTTAGCAAAGTTATGACTTAACACAAATTCAATATAAAATAACATTAGTAATTAAAAATATCAGTTATATTTATTTAAATAGGCCGGCCTGATATGCCTAAAAGGCTTTTCCGCTGGCCTATGGCCTGGCCTATTTAGCTAAATAGGCTTTTAAAAAAGTCTTGGCCTTATCTGTTTAAAAAAAGTCTGGCCTGACTTGGACATGTCGTAGACTGGGCCGTAGGCCCCTGTTAGGCAGTCTGACCTATTTCCACCCCTATTCCTAAGAAATATTACACAATAAATTTAGATGCAAACCACCTATTTTTTGTGGTGAGTGTTTATAAGAAAGCTTAGAAACCTTCTGATGCAGTTGTGCACAGAGGATACCCGGTTTATACCAATAAACCTTCCGATGCAAACCACCCGTGTTTGCATCTTCTAAACACCCTAGCCTTACATAAACTAGATTCCTTCAAAAAGGCTAACAAATATTATGGTTTATGGTGGGTGTTTAGAACCTTGCATTTTGTACCACTTTTCTTCGTACCAGATAGCACTACTCTTTATTTATTTATTCGTTTAAGTCTTTACCTTTCAAAAGTCTTGCACGGTTATCCTTTAAGAGCCCGTTTGGATGATTTTATTTTTAAGCTTATGAAAAATAACTTATGGAGATAAATAAGTTTTTTCGTTAATTCACAAGTTCTCACTAACAAAAGTCATATCTCCATAAATTGTTTTCCATAAACTACATTGACGTACTTACGAATAATACATAAAAGTTTATTTGTTTGCATAAGTTGTTTTTCTTAAGCTCGAAATAAGCTGTATCCAAACAGTACCTAAGTGACTTCTGGTGACACGCCGTTACAAAAAATCTAATGTGGCCAAATAGAATGCTGAGATAGAATCACTCATGCACGATCATCATCATCTTTTTCCCAAATAGTATACAATTAATAATATATTTGTTACTCATTTTTCCCTTCCATAGGTCTTTGACAACATGGTCACTGTAAGTCGTGAAGGCCAATCTGTCTTTCAGGTCCTAGAGAGGCTAGTATCGAGATATCAATAGGAGCTTAGACTACTTTGAGGTCCCAACATCAACATGAGAATATCTTTGCTTAGCTAGGGGTACTTCTTCAATGGCATCTACATGGGCACACACCTTCTTCCTCTTGGTAGAGACGATCAGGTGCTCGAGGGGAGTAGAAGGTTGAGAAGATCCCACGCCCCTAGTTTTAACCATACATATAACAAATTAGGAGTTGAGTTAGGCACCTAGTATAATTTTTGAATCAAATTAACAATTCTACAACTACACAAAGCTGGCTGCCTTAGTACCGAAGGGAACCAATATCTTGGTACCGAGAACCATTGGTACCATGATACCAAGTGTGTTATAGAGTTGCTCCGCCAATACCAATGTATTGAGTGTGTTATTCACAGATACTGTACCAAGGTATCGATGGGATTTTGTACCAAGATACAGACTCCCCTTATTACCAAGGTGCCGAGCATTACGTAGAAGAAGAAGAAGAAGAAGAAGAAGAAGAAGAAGAAGAAGAAGAAGAAGAAGAAGAAGAAAAGGCGCGAGAATGAGCCCGTATCAAAGAAAGTGATCGTGAGGAGGGAGGAGGAGTTGTGAGGGAAAGGAAGAGGAAAGGGAGAGGAAGAATGATTTTAAAATAGGGGTACTTATGGAAATTTAAAATAGTGTGAAAAGTGGGAGAGGAAGTGTCAAAAGAAAATGAGAATTGGGTTCCATTTTCAAAGTGGTGGAATCTACACGAATTTTAACCAATTATAAAGTGAGTGGTGCAGAAAGTGCTGATAGTATTTCAACGGTGAATTTATTTTGTTACTCTCCCCTCTCCCTCTCTCTCTCTCTCTCATCTTTATTTCAACCTTTTATCCTTTTCTCTATCTTTTTTCTTCCAACTCTCTCATTTCTCTATCTTTCACAATATATATTCTTTAATTTCATATACAAGTCCCCTTCATTTTTCCACTTTACTATTTTCAAAACTTTTAAATTTTGACAAATTTGTAATATTCGGTTTTTTCTCTACCACTAAGTTTTTATTATTTCTTTGGAAAATTTGAAATTTTAATAAAAATTTATTTTTTTGTCTCTACAGGAAATATTACATGTTGCTGACATAGTACCATTATCTTAAAATATAAATAATTTTTTTTTACAAACTGTTGTATTGCTTTTTATTCCCGTAGGAGAAATATTATGTGGCTTTGTTGTACTTTTATCGTCTTTATACACACGATTTTTTTATACACATATAAAACAATATATGTTTATCATTTTACTTTTGATTCTCGACAAGAAAAGAATAAATGTTGTCGGTATATTTAATTTTTATATTTCGCTTTTGAGTTCAAACGGGCAATCATTAGATGTTGTGGGTAAATTTCATTACTTTTATTTCCACTAACAAAATCTCTATTTTGATTCCCTATATTCAGTCTCTCCGCAATGCATATATTTTTTTTGTTATGAATATTTGGTGGATGTCCATCTCTCCTTAGTCCTTTCATCTTACCTAGCATACTATATAACTCCCATGAGTAAAGAGCTTTCACTCATACTTATTGCTATTAACTTTGTGCTTGTAAGTTGCAAGATTTGTATCCTATAAATAGGACTTATATGGCAATGTAAATGATACATTCAAGAGTAGAATGTAAATGCTCTCTTCTTCTCTCATTCTCTTCCTCTATTTGCATATTTCTTCTTCATCTATAATCTACTATAATGGTTATATCCTACTATTGTTTTGGTCAATTTTATAACACGTTATCAGCACGAAGCTCTACCAAAATAACGGCTTAATAAGCTTGGAGGCTATTTGGCAAGGATATGTTTTCTTCTACTATCTTATAGTTAATCTAACTCATATTATCATGTTTTGTTTCTTATAGTTTTTATTTTATCATGTTAACATTTTATATTTCTTGTATAGAAATTTTATTGAGAATTTAATTTAGCTACTATGGTTATCATTTTCTATTCTTGATGAATTCCTCAAGAATTCAACATTAAAGCACCATTGTTGTATTGCATAAAGACAATTAGCATGTTTGTCTATTCTTGATGAATTCTTGAAGAATTCAATATTTAAGCATCCCTATTGGATTGCATAGTGACAACTATCATGTTTATCTATTCTTGATAAATTCTAGAAGAATTCATCATTAGGCATCCTAAAAGGATTGCACAAAAAAAAACTTAATATTGAAGCATATCGTGTTTGTCTATATTCTTGATGAATTCCAGAAGAATTCATCATTCAAGCGTCCCGGAAGGATTGCACAAATAACTAAATATTGAAGCATCCTATAGGATTGCTCAAAGTATGAAAGTTTGTGATATAGTTCTTGAAGAATTGGAAAAAAAATGTTCAAGAATCCCTGTAGGATTGCTTAAAGAATTTTTTGTGATGATTTGTTATATAGTTCTTCGAAGAACTGAAAAAAAATATCTGAGTATCCTTGTAGGATTTAAAATGTGAAGATTTGTGATAGTTCTTGAAGAACTTAAAAAAAAAAACTTAACATTCTACCATCCTTGGAGGATTGTTCAAAGAATTATGGTTATCATATAAACTCGTGGTCTAATTCGTGGAGAACAAATAGTTAGAAAGTATGATTTTTCTTGATCACCACTAATGAAAATATTTGTGGTCAAGTTCTTGAAGAACTGAATCTTTAGACCATGATTGTAATCTAAATGATCTATTTGATCTTAGTATAATAGAATCAAAGGAATATAAGGGAAATTTTACTTGAATATGCTCCTGGAGTAGCACAAATGAGAAAATATTTTCAAGAATATTTTGAATCAAGATTATGTGATATTGTGATTGAATAATCGCAAACCACTCAATGGATTAAACTTCATTTCCAAAAGAGAATGAATCAACTTAAAAGTTTGGGTTACAACAAAAGTTGATGTTATGATCATTAGCGTAGTAAAGGTTACCATTATCCTTTATGAAAGATTTCTTTTAACTTCTTTGACCACAAAAATATGAAAAATTTGTGGTCGAGTTCCTGAAGAACTAGACTTTTAGACTGCGATTGAAATTTGTAAGATCTACTTGATCTTAGTATACTTTTTTTTATATACCAGGGTATCCACCACTGAACGCATACTTTGAAACAAGGAAAAGTGAGAAAAACAAGTTATTTATTTCTATGTCTCACAATTATGCTCTTGAAGTAGCAACATTGAGAAAATACTTTCAAGAATATTTTGAAAGTTTTTAGACATAATTTGATTGAACAAATGAGTGGTTGTTGATTAAAATGTGAAATGTCACATAATTGAACTTTATTCCCAAAATTGAATGGTTTATACTAAAATTTTAGATGTGGCAAATATTGTGGTTATGACCATTCATATTGTAGAATAACACCATCATAATTTGTGTTTATATCCTTTGCTACTCCTAATAATGGTGTTGCGGTTCTTTTTCAAGAATATAATGATGTAGTAACGGATTGACACAAAGTTAATTTCTTTAATATTTTTAATAAATGTGTTGTGGTTTTCTTTTCATTAGTATGATTTGTGGTTATAACATTTATGGTTTACTATTTTGGCATTATGGAATATGTAACTTATTTTCTTTCTCATGCTTGGAATTCCATATAAATATATAGAAAAAAGAAATGCGTGTGCCTAATTCTTTGTTTGTAAATAGTAATTTTGTTATATGCATTAGGTAGTATTTTTATATTTTATTGTTTGAATGATAAGAGTTTAATACATTATTTTTATTCATTGTCAATTCAAATATATATGAGATCAATTAAAATTTTGCTAAAGTAAACCAGAAGTTTGCTATGCACTTATAGAAGAAAAAAAAATTAAACCTGAAGTTTAATAGTCTACATAGTTTTACCATTTACAAGCCATATACGATAGCATGTGTACTTATTTCCAACTTGCAACCAGAAGTTTGCAAATATAATAGAGGACTCTAGAAGAGCTATTGTATTGTTACTTAAAGGAACAAAATTACACATTGATATTGTATTAGATTCTCTCAAGTCTCATAGAAACTAATTAAGTTTCAAGGATACTGATCTAAGTGGGTATACCAAATTGAATAATAAATGAAGAAAATATTCAATGTCTGTATATCATGAGATTTACCTTAAACCAGAAGTTTATGGATCATAATAAATTTGTTGTTGGCAAGACCGGCTGGGCCATCCCGGGTCTATTATGCTGCAGAAAAAAAATAGTTAAATTTTTTATATAAACATTATTGAAGATCTTGTCGATTCTTCAATCCATTAATCTTTGTTATTACTAATTCCCAAATGAAGTTGACAGTTTGAGGGAATAAGTCTCCTGCATCTCTAAAATATATATAAGGTGATATTTGTAAATCAATAATCACATGGACCATTTAGATATTTTCTTATTTTAATTGATGCATCAACTAAATGACTACATATTTATAATTGTCATCAACTCACAACCAGAAATTTGTGAGATTGTTTGCTCAACTAATTCGAGTAAAAGCTTATTATGTGAATTATCTTGAAAGCATCTGATAAGTATTTTATGACTATTAGAATTTATATTGAACATCGCATAGCATATGTTCATTCATAAAATGGTCTTGAAGAACCATTCAGTAGACATCTAAAGTTAATTATATGACCAATACTTATGAGATGGAACTTCCAATTTCTACTTGGGAACATGCAATCTTGCACGCTGACACATTGATACGCATCAAGCCAATAAGTTAACATATATCTGTAAGTTCTCCCATTTACAATTGATTTTTGGTCAATGACCTAATATTCTCCATCTAAGATATTTTTGATGGATCCTTAAAGAATGTTGAGAATATATGAGTATATGAATCTCCATCCATCGTAAAGTATGTTGAGTCAATAGCCAGATATGTATTTATAGCTTAATCAGCTAATTACCATTTTGATGAATTAATTTTCCCAACATTAGGGGGAGAGTTAAGCAGCTGGAAGTTAGTATTAGTTGAAATAAATTATTATTATCTTATCTTGATCCTCTTATAAACCAATGTGAACCAGAAGTTCGAAGAATAATTCATTTGCAAAATTTTGTAAATTATTCACCAACTGCAATACGCAAATAAAAATTGATGTTCCTGTTGGACACTCAAACATTGCAAATGAATCTTAACCACACATGAAGCGTGTGGTTTAGTCGGTTCCAAAGAATAAAAATCCTAGAACAAGGAAATGAGCTTAAAAGCAAGATGGCCCAAAAGAGGATATGGAAACTCCTAACGAGTAATTTGACATAATTAATTTTTAAGTTCCAGAACATTGACAATTTTGTGTGTGTATAATGTAGCGCTAAATATGATTAATGATGAAGAGGGTCATGAACCAAAGTCTATTAAGACTTTAGACAAAGCAATGATTGACCAAAATAGGAAAATGCAATTGAAGCGGAATATAATTAAACTTGCTTTGCAAAGAAAATGTTTTTTCGACCTATAGTCAATACACCCGAAGATGTGAATCTAGTTAGACTCGATGTTCAAAAGTATTCGCACAAACCTAACATTTGATTTCGAAGATAAATTCACCTGTGGTTAATGCAAGTAACTTTGAAAGGCTCAAATACAACGATAGATGTTTTACAACTTTTTGTATGACTTATTTGATAGTCATGATTATATGAGGATCCCAGAAGGATCTAATTTTTCGAGATTGGCTATTTAGACTATTGAGATGATTACTCCGATTGAAATAATCCCTCCATGAGATAATATTATCTGCACACATGTGGTATAATCATCTCAATGCATATTTTAAATTGCTTAAAGAAAGAGTTTGATATGAAGGACCTCAAATTATTTTTGATGGATTTGGAGGTCGAACCTCTCTGGTTGATCTCAAAATAGAAATTTCTAGAAGGATTGAAGATATAGAGAAATGTCTTAAATAAATATTTCTGTCAAACAAAATTTTGTCTCGACATGCAGATCGATCAATTTGCTAATTGAATCATGATAAATTATATCTCTATCGAGTACATGATGTGTCTCAAGAAGATATCAAATATCCCGGTCTAGAAGACTTTAAATTAGTGCGCACATATTACTAGATGTCATATGGATTGATGTGATAATATTATTTGATACATATTAGCTAGTGAGATAGAATTTATCACCAATCAAAATGCATTAGAACAAAGTGATATATATTTATTTTATATTTTTACGATTGAATAGAAACAATTATTTTATGAATATATGTCCATTAAATTAACCATGCAGATACAAGATATTTTGCTGGTCCAGATCAAGCCAGTTCTGAAGTATATGATTATTTACATGGCGACATTGAGGCATCATCGTGATCTACATAGCAATCTATAGTTATCACATCCTCGTATCATGTTCAAATACCAACAATTCAAGAAAGAAACCCCGAAGATAATACCAACTATGAATCTCAATTGAAAGGAGGATATATTACGAAGTATATTGCTTCATATGCATCAGGGGGAGAAAATCTAAATGTATATTCTTAAGAGATTATTCAAACAGGGGGAGAAAATTGTACTCTTTTTCCTTTGTCGTGGTTTTGTCCCATTGGGTTTTCCACGAAAGGTTTTTAACGAGACAGTTCCCACATAAAGGATATTGTACTCTTTTTCCTTCACTAAGAATTAGTAAGTTTTTAATGAGACATATCCTCAATGGACATCCAATGGGGAGTGTTATGAATATTTGGTGGATGTCCATCTCTCATTAGTCCTTTCATCTTACATAGGATACTCTACACTCATACTTATTGCTCTTAACTTTGTGCTTGGAAGTTACATTCAAGAGTAGAATGCAAATGCTCTATTTTTCTCTCATTCCCCTCCTCTATTTGCACATTTCTTATTCATTTATAATCTACTATAATGGTTATATCCTACTCTTATTTTGGTCAGTTTTATAACATTTTTGAATTTATCGGCTATCTATCTAATTTATCTAATCAAAACATTCATTAATAAAATATCTATTTTCTATCTTCTTTTTTTTGGTTACAATCTATTTTTTATAATTCTAATCTAATCTAATCTAATTACCTATAATCAAAAGACTAACTACTAAAAATATCAAACTACCCATTCCTAGATTTTTGACACATCATCAACTTTGATGAAAAAATAGTAACTCCCCATTTATCTTTTTACATTATAATTTCATTATTTTTTAGAGTTTATCTTTTTACGGGAAATGCATTTTTTTGACCAAAATGGGGAAATCGTTAGATGTATATTTTTAAATTTCATTGTTTTTGATTCCCGATTTCGAAACATTACATGTTTATCGGAGTAATTGTATTTTTTATTTTCGATAAAAGATTATTTTACTTTTGAGTCTCAGTTAGAAACAATTACATGTTATAACTTATAAGTATACTTATTTTTGTATTATGAGTTTATAAATATCTTTACTTTTTATAATTGAATATTTTGTACCTTTTTTATTATAAATCATTGTGTTGATTTTGAGCCGTGACGAGAAAATACTAAATGTTGTCGACTTAATTATTTGTTACATTTTGTTTTTGAGTTTCAATAAGTAAAAATTACATGTTGTTGGTATAATTTTATTATTTTTGATTACCTGGGATAAAATGTTACATATTTTCTAAATAATTATTTTTATATTTTTAAATCATGAATGTCTTTAATTTTTATAAATTATGATTTTTTTAAATATTATAATTTGAATGGTTATGATTAATTTATAAATATCGTCTATAATTTACAAGTTGATAACTTTATTACAATTTTAGTTTGAAGCTATTATGAAAAATAACACGATATTATCTGTGTACATGAATGTATTTTGCCAGTTAAAAAAATAGAAATAAGTGATTGAGTAATGGGGATTTTTTTTTTTGATAAGCGAGTAATGAGGATAAAATGGAGATTTAACTCTTGATATCTTGTCCAAAAAAACACATGAGTATCCTATCCGATGGTAAAAAAAACAACTTAGAGTATCTCTGGTGGTGAATGGTGGTAACTGACGAACGCCACCAAACTAAACCCAAAACCCTCAATTCTGAAGCGATTTGCCAAAGTTGAACCTAATTAACTAACCCTAGTAGCCATCACACTACTCTTTCTCGTCATCGTTGCTGCTACGTGAACATTATTCTTACTTTTGCGTGAACCGTAAACTCCCCAAATCCCACATCCAATATAGAGAATCGACTTCGTTTATGTGTTCTGCATCTTGTTTTCCCTCGCGGATATTGATTCTGCTCCATCCTGTTGGTGATTTTCGGTCTTGGTGAGTAAAGGTCAGCTCGATTTTGATTCTTCTTTCTACAAAGCTCGTTGGTGATGTTTTTGGGTTTGAAACCAAGCATGTAAACTCGTCGGCACTGATTCCATGCTCTACACTTCTCGTTCATTTGCCATTTTAGTCGTAAGTCACACTTCTCATTCATTCTATTTCAATTTTTTTCTTTGATTTATTCTATGAATTTTTATGTATAAGCGGGTGTCTTGTTTATGGGTTTTATTTTATATTATTATGTTGTAAAAGTGATTAGTTCGATACTAGTGATCTTTGAAATTCAAGTACTTTTATTTTTGACAAACTTGTGCTTAGTTTCATTTCTTTCAGTTGGCATTTCATGAGGACATTCTGGAAGGAACTTGCATGTTGAGATTAGTTATTTTGTTTCATGCATTTTGATTAGTAAGCATAGTAATGTTTAAATACTTTTCCTAGAATATGATTTTGATTTGCACCATGGGTCGTGGTTGAGGTCACAGATTGTTTAAGGAATGATGTTACACAAACATTAATTGAATCTCTTTGACAATTAGGGATTATGTGAATAAAGTTACACTAAATGTTTAATGATATGATTGGTGGCACCCATGATTAGGCATTTTTAAGATTGGTTTTGTCTGAGGTATGATTGAGAGTGAGTTAAAGAATTTTTATTTGATATGTGATATGATTGGAGGCTTCTGTTTGATGATGGAATACCATTTTTGAGAAGCATGTCTCTGTCTATCTTTCATTTTATTATACACAATGTAAATGAGACTTAGTACTTGCGCTCAATGAGAGGGATATCATATAAGGAAATGAATCTATAATCAGAAATATGAAACTTTTGTGTGTTTGTATGAGGAAATGGTGCAGTTAAAAGTTGTCATGGGCTGGCTGTAATCTTTATTTTTGTGGAAATGGTAATTACTATTCAATACATTTCGTGTGTGAATACATATATGTATGTAAAACCAATCCAATTCAATACATTTCTGTGTTGTTTTTTCCTTAACCTCTCAAAAAGTTGTTTAGGCTTAATAAGAAATTACTTAAGAATATCTAAAGGAAACTCTGTTTTAATCTGCATCTCCGATTGGTTTTTCAACCGTAAGTCCAATTTCTTGTCTAACATTCTATTTAATTTATTTGGTAAATATTGAAATTTGAATAATTGAAATTAGAATGTTTGCTCACTTTGTGGTATATATTGTAATTATTATTGCTCAATAGTCATTTTTTAATAAAAGTGATCAATTTTCATTTGAATTATCATCAATTATTAATATTTTTTGAATATAATTACCTCAGATTCAGTTGGCACAACAAAAAAACCTAATCAAGTGAAAAATGGCGGCCAGAAAACCATGGAGAATAATTCCAAGACCTCTCATGGAAACCATCCTCAACAACCACGCTCAACATCACCGAGTTCATCAGCCCCTCATCCTCCATGGTCCCAGAGGCGTCGGAAAAACCACGCTCATTCTAGAACGTATGCACCCCCTTTCTCTTCCTCGCACCCCTCTCTTCAATTTCACCATCTCTCACTCTTAACCATTCCACAGGTTTACTCAACGATTGGAACAAAGGTCCTCACCTCACGGGTTACGTGGACTTCGCCGATTCTATTAAATCCAACCACGGTCAGTCGTTTCCATGGACCTCGTGGTCCAACTGTCCACCGCCGCCCCTCTCCGACTGCCGGAAAAGCCTCGAGCAATGTCTTGAGGCTATGGCTGAGAAGGCTGTTCGTGTTGGCACCATCACTTCTCGACAAGTATTCATTACCCTCAACAAATGCTATGGTCTCACTGCCGCCCTCCGCCACGTGTTGAACACTCCGGCCTCTAATAAGGCTTCTCCTGCCGTGCTGTGGGATCGAGCGATATTCGCAATGTCTGCTCAATGTAATGTGGCTGAGCTCGACCGGGTTTTGGGATTTGGGGAAAAGGAGAAGAATGCATTGTCTACAGAGGAGGCTTTGTATTTCAAAGAATCTGTGGTGGCGTTGAAGCTTGCAAAAAAGGTTATTGAGATTCAGCAAGGGTGGAAGAAGAATGCCATTGCTCATATGAATCGAACCGGTGTGTTTTCCCGAACTCTCACGCATTCTTCTACGGATTGGCCTTGTTTGTTGTTGGAGTTGTTATCCCAAGCTGCTGAGATTGATCATTTCCAGGTACTACTTTTGCAAGACCTTGTATTTGATGTTGTGAAATCAACTTGGAATTGGACCACATATCTTTGTATAGTGTGTTGGGGTGTTCTAATTGATAATGTATTGGAGTTTTTTGCAGCCGAAGTTGGTTATTAACAATATTGAAGTTCTAAAGCATGCTACCGTAAATGATGAATTTTCAGTGAGTGGGCCACTCTATCATGATAGCTTGTTGTGGAGAATAATTGCTTTGGGCGCCAATGAGCGTTGTCTTCCTGTTATCCTTGTCACATCTGATAGGTGATTTTCTTCATTTCCTTCCCCCTCTTTTACATTTTACCATGCAGAGTTTACTAAATCTATCAATGGAACTCAATTCAATTTGTTTAGCATTACGGCTTTCCAATTTTATGTTCATTGAGCTTACTTGATGTAGGATTAAATAGTTTAGAATTCGTATATGCATTGCATTCATTTGGCTGGTAAGGTGAGGGTCTCTAATTTTATGTCAAGTATTCGTGTTTTTGCTTTATGAAAATTGTTGTGCAACTTTAATTTTTCTGCTATTCAAGTTTTGGAAGCATATAAAAGTTTAGAATGTTTTTTCTGCTATTCGAGTTTTGGAAGCATATAAAAGTTTAGAATGTTGTTGTCACTGTCACCTTTATATATAATTTCTTATTTTCAGAATGGACAACATTTTTTGTAAGCATATTAAATTTCCCAATATATAATAATATAGTATTGGGAAGCTATATGTAGCAAATGATGGAAAGTTCCCTACTAAATGTCAGGACCAGAATAAGTAAAATAATTTCTAGTATCTTTCTGTAGCAATTCACTACTTTTGCAGCAAGCATATTTTGTGAAATTACTATTAGTCAATTATGATTTCTATAATATAGCAGTATATAAAACAATTTGCATATACACTCAAGAGTTAAATGCTTTGCTTTTACATGGATCCAGGTTGGCTCCATAAAATCACATTCATCATACCTAGTAGTTGGTCCTTTGTTTTTTTGTTCATACTCTGTAGATCCTTGGTTATTTAGTGTTTTCACCTATTTTATTAATCCTTATATCTTCCCTCTCACTCCATGTTTTCTGAGTTCTTTAATTCTTAGGTAACACATTCACTAGTTGGAATATTTGGTGTCAATCTCTTTACCATTTTCCCCCCTTCCCTTCTACGAATTCTAACACCTTGCTGTTTGCTTCAGTTACTATTCATATGAAGCTTTCTTGGATTTTGGATATATGGAGATATTCATCTCACGCGAGGTACTTGAATAACTAGAATCTTCCCCCTCCTCCCTTTCTCTCTACGCACACAGTGGATCCTGAGATTTATGTGGAAATCAGGGTCCAGATGCAGTCTTCCTTTAGAATTAAGCTTTGCAGTAGGAAAAACAGGATTAATCTACAGCTGCTTTGTTTACAATCTCACTATGCTTCCCTCTAGGTGGAGGGAACCAAATGTGATTAGAATACAAATAGGGTAAAGTACACTTTGCCTTCTGAAATCAGCCTCCTTGGTTTGGGAAGTTTAAAGAGGAAAAATCTGTTAGCATATGTTGGTCCACCCCAGCATTCGTTAGGGTTTACTAATGTTTGACAAGGGTTTCTACAGAGTTGAGCAATCTGGCATTTATAAAATCTTGTAATGGCATTTGACACCATTTTTATAGCATGGAGTTCTTTTTGGTCAGTGAAAGATGATAAGCCTGACTGCTTCTCCATCTTATAAAGAAATGCGGTTTGGAAAACACTTCCTCGTGTATCCACTTTCCACATATATTCCTGTATTTTTAGGCCATCACTATGGCTGTAGCAAGTCATGAAATCTTACCTGACATAAAGCTCCAACTATCTGTGGGCTCTAGGTAAGGTTTAGATTCACTATGTGGGTCTATAATAAGTAGGCAAAGTTTACCGTGGCATTTTACATTAGGTAGTTTCATAACTTTTACTTATGGCCTCTAGGCATTTTGCATTATCCATTTCTGTTTCACCATGAGTGAATGCTGCTCACTCCCATCCTTTAGTTTTCCGGGCATAGATAGTCAGTTTGAAGAAGTAACAATGCAACAAATGCATGTTTGTATGATGACAAGTCAAGTGCTTCCATACTCTACTTTCGGCTCTGAGGCAGTTTTTGTTTTTGTCGTTGACCATTACACTTCTTTTTTAACTTGGTTAAACATGCATTCAGAACTATGAGTACTAGTTTTGGTGCCCAATGCCAATGTGAGACAAAAGCAATGTGAAAAATAGACGCACCCCTTGTTTGTTTGATTGCACTTGACCATTGGTTGGTACGTGGTTTTAATGCTACAACCCCTTCCCAAAACGTGCCAAAAGCACCAACTATGGCAACTATGATGAGGGAGTACTGCTGCGGAGAGATGAGTTAACTATTTGAGAGATTACATGGAGGGGATGAGCAGCCATTTGTGGTATTTAGATATTCCCTCAATTAGATTTAAGTTAACTGATGATTTTACATAGGTTGGGGTTTTAAACTTGATGTGCTGAGATTGTTTGGTGGAAGAAGCTCAGTGGTCTTAAAATAAATTTGAATCTAACATAAGTATACTCACAATATGGGTAGCATTTCATAGGCGGGAACAATGTTATTGTTTATCTATGTTGCATGTGGGGTACTGGGCATGAGGTATGTGATTTTAAAAAAAATCAAGGTACGAGTACTTAACATTAATTTGATATAAACATGACTAGATTGTATACAAGATAGAAACCACAAATAAGTAAAAATATAACAGAAATATATACAATGAGATATATATATATATATAATGTTATTTATATAGTAGAAAATAGAGAAATAACCTACAATATAATAGTAAAAGTTCCAATATCATTAAAAAAAGAATGAAAAATCTAATTTTTTAATATACAACAAACATATATTTATATATCAGACAACAAATGCAAAATGACAAGTACCTACAGTACGAGTTCGGTATTTTGAAGTACTTATGCTTCAGAGCTACTTATATATGATAGGTGCATGGAAATTTCATCAAGGACAGTAGCTTTCCACTTGATGTTGATTATATCTCATGATTTTGAGATATTTTGTCCTTATGGTTACTTGTTTGCAAGTTGCAACTACACAATGGGGATGTGTGTCTATCTAAGACATTTTTCATTTGTTATTTGGTTTTGTTTATGGTATTCATTCAACAACTTTTTACTGGCAGACCTTTGGATGGGCTCCACAAGAAGCTAAACTGCACATGGTCACTGACTATTTTAGTCATTCAGAAGTATGGATATTAACTTGAAACAATTTTTTCTATTTCTGTTTTTGTTTTAGTTCCTGGAAATCTCGACAAGTTTTAACATAGTTCTTAAATTTCAGTGGAAAGTGATTGCTGAGGTACTTGGGCCAAACCCACGACATCTATTTGAACTTTATGCGCTTAAACAAAGCAATTATTTTGAGAAGTAAGAGTTATTATTTTATTTTGGATTCTTTCATCACCCTCAAGTCCCATCTTTCATGTAGTCTAAGCAATGATACACTTTTGACTTTGAGCATTGTATGCAAGTTCTCTACATTATCATAGGGCGTTGTATAATCTTTATCAATTATTGGTACTGTATTTCTTACCTGTTCACGCTTTTATTTTATTGTAGAACAACCGTAGACAGAGCTAGTACCTTCGAAGACATTGTAGATGCTTATCTAGCATATTTGCAGGTAAGTTTCGAACTGAGCACTAGATGACATATTTCATTCTGGATCCCGTGATTGTCTTCAAACTATAATCCAGAGCATCAATTGATTTGTAGATAATTAGTGTCTTTCACCCTGGCATTGTACAGGTACAGTTATAAAAATTAGGCGAGTATAAAAATTGGAATAAAAATATCTGACTTGAAAAGCGCAACATGTAAATCTGCAGTTAACAAAATATAACAAAATGATGTCAGTATATACGCACTTCCACTTCGTTAGAGATATAGGATTATGTTTTTAGCTGTACTTCATTTGTATTTGTATTAACGCTACTGAGTATGGGTTTCACCCCTAGTGTAACTGGGCTTCAAACCCATTAGCTGCTACAGCTAGAGTTAGTTTCTGCTGCAATAGAGTTACTACAGCTAACTGTATTTAAACAGTTGCGCACGCCGCACAGTGTGTAACCCTTTAGTTAAGATTGATTATTTCAAAACACTTCTACCTCTCTCTCCCTCTCTCTGTTTTTTTCCTTACTTTCTTGCACTTTCTTGGTTTTCAACACACAATTTTTGTTATCTTTCGAAATTTATTCTTGAGCTACTATTTACTGAGGACTCAATGATGCACTTAGCCACTCATAATAAACCAGGATCATTCTGCATCATCATTTAGTAAGTTGCTGCCTTCTGAAAATTGCCCCACATAACCTAACCAAAAAGAGAATTTTCAATGCAGCTACATAAATTTGGGCTCAGGCATAACTCATCTCCACAAAACTGGCTTGTTAGGTGAGGACTTCCCAAGTCTTAAAAGGGCTACTTAGCTTTGAAGCACCGTTATTTTAGATTGAAGGCGTGTCCGGTGTCTGACACGACACTGACACTGACACTTCAATTACTTGTATTTTTCAAAATAAAACCGGTGTCTACATGTCAGTGTCGTGTTCAGTATTTGTGTCTGTCGGTGCTTCATAGCTACTTAGGCCATATCCCTAGTCAATGTGGAACTTCAAGACACCCCCTCACACATAGGACTGGACATTTAGAGTGTGGACAAACGAGTCTCGATAGCTGATTTATTATAGGCTCTGATACCAGGTTGAATTTGTGATATTTGTGTGTCTAAATCAGATCATATTTGGTTGTATTTATCAGAGGATTGCAAGAAATATAATAAATGCTAATTGGTTATTCTAATCCTAATTGATATGTACATCTAAGGATGATGTGAACATGACTAGGATTCTAACATAAGTAAAAATAGAAAAGGATAACAACCAAATTTGAGTATGTAGAGTGTTAACATTAGTTGTGTGTAATCTATGGGGAGGTAGTTGCCATTAATTTAGATTTATTTGAACATATGACGAACTTGACAGATTGGGGGCGGGGGATCCTAGACAATAAGCACTATCATAATTAACAGCCAATAAGCTAGGATTCTCATGTTAGGATTAGTTTATCCTTTTGAAATTTGAATTATTTATAATTTCCTTGTGGCGTCGCCTAATAGCTTAATCTCTTGGGAGAGTTGTTTATTTTATGACATGAATATTCTTGAATTTCATTCTTTAGTATTCTAAATAGAAGATCACACATACAAACACCAGCATATATGCTTTTTCTCTTTTAAGTGAATTGCATATCTCTCTTGAAGTTTGAAAATATGTCAGACGTCCCCATTAGAATATGACAATTTACAAACAACTCCCTTCTAGAGCCAATAAAAGGCGAATTTGTAATATTAAAAAAATTAAATAAGGGGATATTTGTTATATTCAAATAATAATGTGAGAGGTTCTTATGGTTTCCCCCCTTTTGTGGAGGGCAGATTTGTGAATTTTGATTTTTCAAAACCATGGGGAATATTTGTTTCCTTATTTTATGTTTATGATTAAATTACTTATGTATTATTCTTCTCACTTCTGCATGTGTGACTAATATTGTGTAGCATTGTCCAACTTTGTTTAGATTACTGTGGTGAATCCTGCTTTGGATAGAGCATTGGAGATCTTACAAAAATTTGCAAGTGATGTACACAATGGAAAGGTTTCGGATGACAAATTACGTTTTGGTGCACCTTGGAGGCATCCACCACACGTTGATGACCCTAAATTGTGCATGGAGTGGGCAAAACTTCAGTTAATGGATTTTGTTCAATCTCTGGTCAATACAGAATTTGGGGTAAATGTGGTTACCTTTTTCAATTTATAATTTCTGAGAGAGAACTGTTGGTTTGCAGGATGATGTCCCTGTTCTTCTGAGTTTTGTAACTTTGTTTGTACTGGTTTTTCATCTCAAATTTTACTTCATTCTTTACTTTTAATAAAAATGAAAATAAGTTCTTATGTGCCTGGAAATTACTCTATCTGGCCTAAGTCACCGGATTTCACTCCAAAATTCCGTTAGTCTCTCTCCTCCCCTTCCACCTCCTCCTTATTCACTTTTTGTTACTCTTCTCTCATCATTACAGGGTTTCCCTAGTACTACATGTACAATCTCCTTCTCCGTCCAACACTTCCTTTATACTCATCATGACTGCATTTCTCCTTCTCCTCTCATACACCAGAACCATCTAGTTTCCTTTTTTCTTTTTTCTTCTCTGGTATAAACATGTTGAAGGCCTATCATTTACCCTCCAAATGTGGTACGAAGGTGTTCTTGTTGGTGGAGAGTGTGGTAAGGATGTGGGAATGGAGGGAACTTGACCAAAAGGGGCATTGAATTTGTGAGGGAGTTATGGACTAAAAGAGATATTGAATCTGTGAGGGAGTTATGGCCTTGCGGCAGAGCAGCAATCTTGATTCTCTGAATCTATCTCTACTTTTCCCTTTTCATCTTTTAATTCTTACTGTTTTTCTTCACTGCAATGAGATTTTCGCTCTATACTTTTCCACTGCTTTCAGTGTGAATACCGGGATCTATCAAAATACTTTGGTCTATTGTAATTTTGTTTGGAAAATTTATTTTTTCAGATACGATGTTTTTGTGATACTCAAAAAATTTGAATAGAATCTTTATGGATGAATGCCTACAACACACATTTTAGCACTCCCTTAATTGGTGAAATCCCACGGTTGCCCTACTAAATAACCCAGGTTTAGGTCATTTGCTATTGTCAGTATTATGTTTCACCTAATAATAGTGTTGAAGAGAGTGTCAACGAGTGTGCTGGTACTATTATCTAGCACTATAGTTGATATTTATAGTACTGAAGGTAGTGTTATTCTGCTTGGTCTCACTGATCATTATCTTCATGCAGGTCAATTACCGAATTGATTATAGTGAAGAAATATTTGATGATCCTTCTGCTGATGCATTATTACAGGTATATTATATTTTCTGAATTCTTTTCCAGAAAGCCCAATGACCCTTTAGGACCTCCCTTGCCCCTTTATGTATTACTAACTAGGTCTCTCATTCAGTCAGATCTTTTCAGATTTGTCCAGATGATGGTTAGTAGTTACATTTGGAATCACATGTTTCAATATGTTTATTTTATTTTATTTTGTTTTTGTAATGCTCTTTTGGGTTAAATATATTTTTGGTCCGAGTAAAATTAGTAAACTATAGTATTCGTCCCTGAAAAATAAATTTATTCTGGTTATGATCCCTCAAATACAAGAACTCTCCACTTTTGGTCCCAACCATCAACGGAGTTTCGCTTAGTGCTGATGTGGCTAACGGATTCTTAGTTAGGCATACATATACTCACATGTGGCCAGTCAAAGTGCCGCTGCATCATTTTCCTCGTCTGATAGAGGGAAAGTAGTTAAGAAAGTGTCTGTTAGGAAGAATAAGAAGGAATAACTGATAGAACACCACTTCATCCCCTCCAATCACCCCTGATAAAACACCAATTTTTTAATAGCACACCAATATAAATAGAAGAAAATAAGATTGTGATAGGAATGGGGGCAATATTGGTAGAGACAAAATATTTGGTAATACTTACTCTAGGAAGGGTAAGAAAGGCATTTCACAGAAGTAATGGAGTGAGGGAATGAATCCTGATCCAACGTGCTGTGTTGGCAGGAATTCTGTTAGAGGAGAGAGAATAAAAGTGAAGTCACGTTTCATTTGTGACTTAGGCAAGAATTACCTTGGGTGATTGGGTTTGGGAGTACAGTACTCTACTCTAGAGTACTGCACTTGGGATCTTCTTTGTTTTCAGGTCCAATTGTACTCAATCCTCTGTAATATTGCTCACTGAATTCCAGAAATACATCATACTTTCCTCTCTTTTATTTGTCCCATTTCACTGTTACATTGATACTCTATCATTGGTATCAAAGCTCTGAACTCTCGGAGCTGGAGCCATGGTGAAGAAGACAGCGCTAGAGGAACGCACGGATCGACTCGAGCAGGGGCTCGAAGGATTGACGTTGGAATTTCGTACGCAGGCCGCGGAGCTCCGAGCCTGGATGGAACAGAACGCACGCAAGAAGCCACGCCGGCGACGTTCCGGTAGTAACACCGTGACTGGTGGTGACGAGGGAGAGGACGAAGGGAATTCTTCGACGGAAACGGAGTCATCTGGCGATGGTGGCACCAAACCACGTCACCGTTACCGTGGAAGAAAGCTCGAGATACCGGTGTTCGAAGGAGGTGAAGCTTTCGGGTGGTTGGTTAAGGTGGAGTGGTACTTTAAGATCAACGGAGTTGAGGAAGACGAAATGCTGGAAGCGGTAGTGATCGCTTTAGATGGTCGTGCTCTGAATTGGTATCAATGGTGGGAGGAGCAACATCCCGAGCCTAGTTGGGAGGAGTTCAAGCAGGCGGTGATACGACGCTTCCAACCGTCGTTAGTGCGTAACCCGTTGGGACCCATTCTGAGTATTAAGCAAACTGGAACTGTAATGGAGTATCGTGAACAGTTCGAATTGCTGATTGCTCCGTTGAAACGCCATGAACGCGTGATGTTGGAGAGTATTTTTTTGAACGGTTTGCGCGAAGAGATCCAAGCGGAGCTGAAACTGCACAACACGAGGGGGTTGAATGCAATGATGGATCGGGCCCTGTTGATTGAGGAAAGAAACAAAGCTCTGCGTAGTGATACAGAGGCCTTGAAGGAGAAGAACGAATTGAGTAAGTGGAAGTCTAGCTGGGGTGGGTCGAGTTCTGAGCCTGCTAGGAACAAAGTCTTCATGACCAGGCCAAAATTGAGCAGTGGTCCTGGTGTTGGGAGCTCAAGTGAGCAGAAAACTCAAGTTGGAGTTGATACCAAGAAACAGGGGCTGGGAAAACGGCTAACTCAGGACGAGTTACGAGATCTGAGTAGGAAGGGGCTGTGTTTCAAGTGTGGGGAGAGATGGGGGAGAGACCATGTGTGTAAAATGAAGCATTACCGTGTTGAATTGATTGAGGAGGATGTTGATGACGATGCTGATGGTGAAACAGAGGATGGGGCCGAAACAGAGCAACATGAACTAGAAATTGTAACAGAGCTGAAAACCTTGCTTCTCTCTCTTAGAAGTACTCAAGGATTGACCTCCAATCAGTCCTTCAAGGTTTGGGGGTTCATTAATGGGAGAAGAGTTTTGATTCTCATTGATTCTGGTGCTACTTCAAATTTTATTTCACACAAGTTGATCAAGGAACTTGGGCTGAAACTAGAAGACACAGCTGAATACACCATTGAAATAGGAAATGGTGAGAAATTAACACACAGAGGGGTTTGTGTTGACCTTAGGGTGGAGGTGCAAGGAATTGCTTTTGCCCAGAATTACTATTTGATGTCCTTGGCTGGTACTGATTTGGTCCTTGGAATGGATTGGCTTGCTAGTTTGGGAGAAATTAAAGCCAACTTCAAGAACCTTGTGATCAAGTGGAAGGGAGGGGGACAAAAGTTCAAGATTAAAGGAGAACCATCATTGAGCAAGCATCAAGCATCTCTCAAAACCATGGTGAAAGCCATGAGGCAGGAGGATGAATGCTTTGTGATTCATTTATACCTAATGCTGGACAGTGCAGGGACCGAAGCTAGCAGCCCAGAATTGCAGCTGGTTTTGGAGGAATTTGCTGACATCTTCCAAGAACCAACAGGCTTAACTCCCCACAGAGAGCAGGATCATGCCATTAACCTCAAATCTGATGCTGTGATTCCCAACATAGGGCCCTACAGGTATCCTCACTACCAAAAGAATGAGATAGAGAAAATTGTTGACGAAATGTTAGCTGCTGGTATTATACGCCCTAGTGTTAGCCCATTTTCTAGTCCTGTGTTGCTAGTTAAGAAGAAGGATGGTGGATGGAGATTTTGTATTGACTATAGGGCTTTGAACAAGCATACAGTAGCTGATAAATTCCCAATTCCCATCATAGATGAGTTATTAGATGAAATTGGTGCTGCTGCAATTTTTTCTAAACTAGATTTGAAGTCTGGCTATCATCAAATAAGGATGAGAGAGGAGGATATACACAAGACAGCTTTCAGAACACATGAAGGGCATTATGAGTACCTGGTGATGCCTTTTGGGCTCACTAATGCCCCCTCAACATTCCAAGCACTCATGAATAAGATTCTGAAACCGATGCTGAGAAGATTTGTGTTGGTATTTTTTGACGACATACTGGTGTATAGTAGGGACCTAAATGAGCACCAGGAGCACCTTAGAGCAGTGTTGGAGGTGCTGAGGGCTAACCAGCTGTTTGCTAACAAGAAGAAGTGTACATTTGCCCAAGCACAGATTGAATATCTAGGCCACATCGTCTCTGAAAATGGGGTGGCAGCCGATCCTGCAAAGATTAGTGCTATGGTTAATTGGCCAACACCTAGGGATGTGAAGGGACTGAGGGGTTTCCTAGGACTCACGGGTTATTACAGGAAGTTTGTGAGAGATTATGGGAAGATTGCTTGGCCTTTGACTCAACAACTCAAGAAGGACAACTTTGCTTGGACCTCAGAAGCACAACTTGCTTTTGAAAAGCTTAAGGTAGCAATGACAACACTACCGGTGCTAGCTGTACCTGACTTTAGCAAGGAATTCATAGTGGAAACCGATGCATCAGGCAAGGGGTTGGGAGCTGTGTTAATGCAAGAGAAGAGACCAGTTGCCTTTATGAGCCAAACCTTGTCCACTAGAGCTCAGAACAAATCTGTTTATGAGCGAGAATTGATGGCAATAGTGGTGGCTATCCAAAAGTGGAGACATTACTTATTGGGTAGGCACTTTACCATTCACACTGACCAGAGAAGCTTAAGATTTCTCACGGATCAGAGGCTCATGGGTGAGGAGCAGCAAAAATGGGTCACTAAGTTGTTGGGATATGACTTTGATATCAAGTACAAGCCTGGAATTGAGAACAAGGCCGCAGATGCTTTGTCTAGAAGGCTGCAGTTTACAGCTTTGTCTACGGTGCAGTGTGACGAATGGATTGGTCTTGATGAAGAGGTCCAGAATGATATGAAGTTGAGGCAAATTGTGCAAGATTTAGCTACACAAGCTACTGCACATGAGGGATATTGCTTGAAACATGGCAGACTTTACTATAAAGACAGAATAGTAATTCCTAAGGACTCTCCTACGATTACTAAGATTATGGAAGAGTTTCATAGCACTGCTAGTGGAGGTCATTCAGGCATTCTGAGGACTTATATGAGGATTGCTGGGGTGGTGTATTGGGAGGGAATGAGAAGGGGAATTCAGCAGTTTGTACAGGCTTGTGAGGTTTGCCAAAAGAACGAGTATCAAGCTTTGAGTCCTGGGGGATTACTACAGCCACTTCCAATACCTACACAGGTTTGGAGTGACATTTCTATGGACTTTGTAGGTGGTTTACCTAAGTCTAATGGCATGGATACAATACTGGTGGTGGTAGATAGACTCACCAAGTATGCTCATTTTCTTGCTCTAGCTCATCCTTATCATGCCAAAGAGGTAGCACAGCTGTTTATCAAAGAGATAGTGCGGCTCCATGGTGTTCCTAAGACAATTGTGTCTGATAGAGATCGTGTCTTCATTAGCTCTTTCTGGAAAGAGTTATTCTCTTCTATGGGAACTCAGTTCAAGATGAGTTCTGCTTACCATCCACAGACAGATGGGCAGACCGAGGTGGTGAATAGGTGTGTAGAGTCTTATCTGAGGTGTATAACTGGGCACAAACCGAAGCAATGGACTAGGTGGTTGTCTTGGGCTGAGTACTGGTATAACACCAATTACCATGCCTCCTTGAACATGACTCCTTTTGAAGCTCTGTATGGGAGAAGACCTCCAGTTCTGGTCCGTGGTGATGAGGATAGGTTCTCTGTTGATGAAGTGCAGAAATCGACTCAAGAAAGAAATGATTTGTTGAGTGAACTCAGAGATCAGTTGGCTAGAGCACAGAATAGAATGAAACAGATGGCTGACAAGCATAGGAGAGAGGTGCACTTTGAGATTGGTGACATGGTGTATCTGAAGATACAACCTTACAAGTTGAAACAATGGACTAGGTGGTTGTCTTGGGCTGAGTACTGGTATAACACCAATTACCATGCCTCCTTGAACATGACTCCTTTTGAAGCTCTGTATGGGAGAAGACCTCCAGTTCTGGTCCGTGGTGATGAGGATAGGTTCTCTGTTGATGAAGTGCAGAAATCGACTCAAGAAAGAAATGATTTGTTGAGTGAACTCAGAGATCAGTTGGCTAGAGCACAGAATAGAATGAAACAGATGGCTGACAAGCATAGGAGAGAGGTGCACTTTGAGATTGGTGACATGGTGTATCTGAAGATACAACCTTACAAGTTGAAACAATTGGCTAAGAGACTTAACCAGAAACTGAGCCCCCGGTTTTATGGTCCTTTTGAAGTTCTGGAGAAGGTAGGAACAGTTGCCTACAAACTGCAGTTACCTCCTGAGAGCCGTGTGCACCCTGTATTCCATGTCTCTCTGCTTAAGAAAGCTATTGCTGCTGATGTGCCAGTGCAGTCTCTGCCACCATGTCTTGCGGAGGATTGGGAGTTACAAGTTGTTCCGGAGGAAGTTTTGGCTGTGAGGCAGGGCAAGGACAGGTCTATTGAAGTGCTGATCAAGTGGAAGAATCTCCCAGAGTTTGAGAATTCGTGGGAAGATTGGTTACTGCTGAAAGAACAATTTCCAGACAGTCACCTTGAGGACAAGGGTGGTACTTGAAGGGGAGGGTATTGATAGGAATGGGGGCAATATTGGTAGAGACAAAATATTTGGTAATACTTACTCTAGGAAGGGTAAGAAAGGCATTTCACAGAAGTAATGGAGTGAGGGAATGAATCCTGATCCAACGTGCTGTGTTGGCAGGAATTCTATTAGAGGAGAAAGAATAAAAGTGAAGTCACGTTTCATTTGTGACTTAGGCAAGAATTACCTTGGGTGATTGGGTTTGGGAGTACAGTACTCTACTCTAGAGTACTGCACTTGGGATCTTCTTTGTTTTCAGGTCCAATTGTACTCAATCCTCTGTAATATTGCTCACTGAATTCCAGAAATACATCATACTTTCCTCTCTTTTATTTGTCCCATTTCACTGTTACATTGATACTCTATCAGATTGAATTAAGCCAAATTACACATAATGCAGCAATACAACCAATAGTCGCAAGGCCTGCAGTCACAATAGGTGCAACACAACCAAACTTTCTTTTGCAGAAAAGTGTGACTCCAACCTCAATTTGAAATCACAGAACAGACTACCGAATACCGATGCATTTGACCCTCCTTTTTGGATTACAAGAATTGTATTATGATGTTGTAAAAAAAATTGTATTATGACAATCTTGAAGTTGTATTAAGGATATGCAAACCCTAGATTAATTTCCAAGTATATCTCCTTTGTTCACATGGACACTGAGGGGGCGAAATTGCGAAGCAGAAACCATAGTCAAAAGAAATTGCCCATACACGACTGCATGCCCATAAATCATAATAAAGGAATAATAAATACTCAGTCTCACAAAAATTCCAAGGGGTACGAAGAAAAAATACGTAAACTAATAAACCCCTCTACATTGGCGACAAAAGTGTTTCACTCCTCATTACTAAGGTGGGGGTGATTGGAAGGGGTGGAGTTGATGAGAGAGGCAGAGAGGGAGGTTTAGGGCAGGGAAGAGGGAGAAAATGATGAAATGGCACTTGCCAACAGGGATGGTTAGGTGGACTAATTGTGAGGCATATCAGCACTTAACAAACTCCACTAATGGTAGGGGATTGAAACTGGAAAAATTATTTCAGAGACCAAAACCAAAATTAGCTAACTTTATCATGACCAAAAACATATTTAAGCATATTGTTTGTTATGGCTGGAATTTTTATTTCGAAAACCAATATCATTAAATTAAACATAAAATAGGTGTATCGCTGACTTTGTACTGCAGAAATAACAATAACAACCAAAATTATCCCTTAGGTGGATTCACCTAAATGAATCAACTGATATTTTCAGTAAATTAGGAAACCAAAACTCATGTTATTTTTTATTCAATTGTACACAACAGCAACAACAAAAGCTTTGAAATAGTTAAAATATGTTGGTAAACTAGAATCTTTGGACGCTGTGTTCCTAGAAGTATTTTGCATGGAAAATCTGTTTTTTTTATTATTTTTAACGTATTTGTGATCTTTGATAGGTGGGGTTGCTTTATGCTCAACGGGATCCACCCTTCTTCCGTCCCGTATCTAAAGGAATTCAGAGGTGCCTAGTAAGATGGTAAGAAATTTTCTTTTGTTACAGTTGGAACTCTCATATTGGACAGTGATATGACCTGATTAGTAGTTATAAGTGATGTAAACCCCCACCCCACGAGCTAACTTTTAGAGCTGAGTTAGACTCGAATATAAGTTCTAAAATGGTATCCGAATCCATCTGTGATCCATTAGCCTACTTGCTATCAGGCTGTTATTGGGCCACTCAAGTCCCACTCCAGATTTTCAGTCCTATGCATGACGGGGGATGTTGGATAGTAATGTGGCCTGATAGTAATGTTGGAGCTAGCTTTTGGGGTTGAGTTAGGCTCAAATCAAATTTCTAAGAGTTACAATGGGCAGATAACAAACTTGAGAGGATTCAAATTTCAAATATTTATTTAACTAATATTTGGTTGCAGGCTTGTCCAGCAGAGGATGCAGCTCAGGTTACCCGACTTGATTCATTTTCTGTGGCACAGAATAATAAGGGGACGTTATTATCGCCATTTGATGATACAAGTAGACAATAAGTACTAAATCGAACATTGAAATAGGTATGATGCTTACCCAATATTTTTCATTATTTTTTATGGTTATTGAATCTAGTGTAGCATCATTAGTTTTGCTCAGTGTTCCTTGATGATTGCAGGGATAATAGATGCATTAGATGCAACAGGTTTTGTTCATTGTCTTGATTAGTGATTTCATTGTTGTCGCATTCGTAGAGCTTAAGAGAGTTTCCGCAACTATCAAACTTGACATGGAGAGAGAGGCTGAACGAAGTACTTTGAAAACCAGTTTAAACCGGTCAAAACCGGCTAAAACCAATGAAACTTGTGGTTTACCAGTTTAAAGGGGGTCTTTGAAAAGAAAAAAAGGCCTCACATCCTCATTGATGTAAGACGGCATTGTTCTCTTGCAGATCAAAGCATTAAAGAGCATCCCACGGTGGTAACCTGGGCATCGATGTTCTCTGCAAGATCAGAGATTTTAAGAGCAAGTGTGGGAGAAACGCTCCCTGTGCTGGATTGGGATCCGTTCTCCAGTATCAGGGTTGGCTTATTCTGTATGCTTCCGGTGAGGAGTTCGGGTGAACCGGCCTAGCTGCTTGTGGTCTCCGGCGCATGTCAAGATGAACCCGCCTTTCCTTCTTTAATTTTTTTCTTTTTTTGAATCTGTTTCTGCAAGTCTTGATATGGATGACTCTTGGGATATGAGTTACTTTTTCCATTTGAATAAGAGTGTGGGTTGCACAACTTTGAATATCAGGAGGTGGTTTGCTTTTCCAAGTAAAATTGAAAGACAAGTCACATTAACATGTTTATATCTGTGGATCTTTTAATTGGATTTAAGAATTTAAATCCATGCCTTAATGTTTTTATAAACTAAATAAAAAACTATAATTATATATTAATAATATTTTGGCAGGACAACCTTGTCTTCTGAAATTGTTGAATAAATTCACTCTATTTTTCAGTATTACTATATCACATACTATATTACATGAAAAACTATAAATTACTACCAGTTCAACTACAAGTAGACCATTGAAACTTAAACAAGTGACTTAACCAGTTCAACCGTCGGTCTAGTTTTAAGAACATTGGTAAAGAATTAGCAATACAAAGGATACCCTTTACATGGATTTTTGACGCAGCTATACATGGATGTATTCAACAACCTAGTTCTAATGACCTGATTTGCCTGTTTTCTCTGCATCGGTCCTATTTTATCTTGTTTTCACTTTATTTTTCGGTGTAGTAGATTGGTTTGTTAAAAGATTCAATTTTCTTAGCTATGGTTTCTTATTCAGGTTTACCTTGGAAAATGCCTTGCCCTTTTTACAGCCTGCAGATACTTGCCAATTGTTTCAACTTTCATAGCATTATTTCAAAAATGTGAGATTTTTGTCCTTATCTTAGGTAAGCTTCTTTTACTGTTCATATATTTTGTTATCATATTTCAATCTTTTTTTGCATAGCAAATGTTGTTGACAGTGCTTGGTTGTTCTGTTTATCTTTCTTCTGTGAAGTAATTTTTTTATAGACAATATTAGTTGTTAATTGTTAAAGGGGTGGGGGAAATGTTAGTCTCCAGGGCTTGAACCCTGGACCTCCTTCTTATACTACTACGGTATCCCTTAGCTCGCCAATTGAGCTACCTACATGGGATCTTCTGTGAAGTAATTACGTTATTATGTTGTTTTACAAATCAAACTCCTAAACGTGCTGTGATTTTAGACTTAGACAGTTCAAATATTTCATCACGACAGTTTATATCTATTATTATTGTTGTTGTTGTTTCTTCAATTCCCCCAAGCAATGTTACTGACTAGGTTCCATGCAATGTTTTTTTTCTTCTTAATTTAGGTTTTTATGTGCCATGTGCCTAATTTTCAGCGAGTGATGTCTCAAATTTCTGGCTTCAACGGTCAAGAGTTTTCTGGCATATTGAATTAATTTTGTATGAGACAAGGCTTCGGTGCAAAGTAGAAATGGCTTAAACTTCAGATTAATTCAATATTGAATTAAGGAGGTATTGAACAAAACTGTCAAAAAGGTTTATTCATAAAAAATATTCTGTATACAGTGAAAAATGTCTGTAATGTGGATATTCACAGTCAAATAGATATGAAAAATATTCTTTCATAGACTAGCATGTGTATTGGTTAACAGTAGTTATGATGTCTTGTGTTGAAGATATAGTGATTCAGGTGCAATTTAGGTACTGATTAGCTCCTAATTTTCACCTTGTTTGATTGTAAACTCTGCTATAAATAAGATACCAGTTTGCAGATATACACAATTTCGCTTCATCTGTCTATGAAAGCCTCACATCCGCATGTGGGACAGTTCTCCAGGACTGCTCCTAGTGGCACGGTACTCCCTGATTATAAAACGTAGAAGACTCCTTTAGCTGAGGAGTGTTATCTTGAATGAAGTTCTAATACCCTGAAGAAGAAAGTTTTAATTGACAACCAGAAGACCCAGTTTTGGTGATGTACCAAAATTTTCTTGACTATTTTGTGCTGTGTGGGAATCAAATGTGGATTCTCAATTTTTGTTTAGAAATATTTTATAACTTTCTCAAAAGGCTGACCAGGGCAGTTATAGGGGTTTTCTTTTTGTAGTCACTTTATGAAGAAAACTGAGCATTTTGGTTCGCAACGAACACAAGGTTTTTGTTGCCAATGACATGCATTTTGGGGAGACAATGGAGAGTTTTTGGGATTTGAGAAAAGTCTAGTTGGTTATGTGGTGGATTGGTCGAGTTTCGAGGTATTACAGTTGTGAAGGAGTTGTGTTTTTTTTTCTTTTCTGAAAATTATTGATAGAAAATTTGACAATTTGAACCGTATTTATGTTCTCCTACAAGAGATTTTTCGATAAGCAAAAGTTGATGGAATATTTATTGGAATTCAAGAAGTATACTGAAGAGTTGATCCCACTTCTAGCATTAGGCTTGTACATGGTTCAGTTCACAAGGAGAACTGCACCAAACTGAACCAAACTGCTTAGACAGTTCGACCGACCGAACTGAACTGTGTAAACAGTTCGCCGACCTGAACTGTCTTAGTAGTTCAGTTCGGCAGTTCGAGCTCGAACCGAACTGTTTAAATTCTAAACTATTTTTTTGAACTATTGAGCCCGAATTGCCCGAACTGTTAAGCCCGAACCGTTATCGAAACTACCCAAACTGTTCTATTTATTTAAAATAATAATAGGATGACTTGATTCTAGTTTTTTTTTTTAATTTATACGATGATTTCCATCGTATGTCGTGCACTGTCATTCAGAGAAGTGAACATTTATATCACTCAGACTTGATTCTACTTTTCTATTATCACTCAGACTCTAGATTTGACTAATACTTTATATCTTCTATACATTTATTCAAATATATTATTACTCATTTTTGTTTTATTATTATTTTATTTACTAGACTAGATTTTACTAGATTTACTAGATTACCAGACTGGATGAATTTTGAACAGATAAACACGGTGACTTCTTCATCATTTTCATTTTCCCCTATTCCTCATTTGCGCTACTGTACTATCTTCTTCTTCATCTAGTCTTCAATGTTTGTCGCCGTTGAGCTCCAATTGTCACTTCTTCCCTTTTTTTAGTAGCATGATTCATGGATTTTCATCAGAATACTCAAGCTCCTTCAGAACTGCAATTGAAGTTCGAACTAAAGAAAAGTTTAGGGATTTGGAGCATTTTCACTGAATAAGTCACTTACTCACTTAAGTTACTGGTTCGCAGTCCGAAAACAGTTCCCCAGTTTATTTGACTCACAGTTCAGTTAGTGAACTCTATCTGATAAAGACAGTTTAGTTCAGAACTTTCATGAATAGTTCAGTTCATAACAGGTTCAATTCGGTTCAGTTTGACAGTTCAATTCGGCTTGGCAGTTCATTTGAACAGCCCTATCTAGCATGCAAATTTTGTAGTAAATATGTTAAAAGCAATAGAAGAAACTCAGAATTTAAACAGTTCGGTTCGAGCTCGAACTGGCCGAATTGAACTATTAAGACATTTCAGTTCAGTTCGGCGAACTGTTTACACAGTTCGGTTCGGTCGAACTATCTAAGCAGATTGGTTCAGTTTGGTGCAGTTCTCCTTGTGAACTGAACCTTGAACAAGCCTAGTTAGATAAGTCAATTTTTTGGTATAAATCAAGTATCCTCTGCGCGCAACTGCAGAGACAAATCCCTCGAGTCGGGTAGGACCGCAATGGGTGGCAAAGCTCTCCCTCAAGAGATTTAGCAAAATCAATTTGTCACGAATTGATTGTTGTTTTAGATTTTCAATGAAACTTTTAATATTCTTTTCCACTTATATCCATATTAATTATATCAACTTTTTACGTCCAATAAATTAATCACAGTTTTCTATGTAGAAAGATAAAATATTAAATGGTAAATTAGATAACACTTTTTAAAATATCTAAACTCCTAATTATTTTTCTTAAAAGATTAGTCAAAACCTTAAACCGTAAACAAAGTGGGTCGGAGGGAGTATATTATATAGTATCCCATTGTTTTTTTTTTGGTTTGTTAGTATCACAATGTTTCATGTATATATCATCAACGTGAGGAAAATTAAAGTTGCAAAATAGATAATGCTCACATGCTCATTTACAAAAGTTGACCAATTTGGGATTAGGACAGTGACACTCCTATAAACTTGTGTCATGCACTCTTACTACCGTCCATGTCCCCGGCCGCAATGATTGGACAAGCCTGCTATTCGCCGAAATTTTTTTTTTTTTTGAGATTACTATTCGCCGAAATTTTGCATAAGCACGTTGTTGTTTTTATTGAAGCACGTTTACCCTTTTTTTCGTTAATTAATAATTTGTAGTATTGACTATAGAAGCACGTTTGCCTTATCCTTACTATTTTCTTATGATATGCTGCCACAGAGTGGCTCACAAGTGTTGATCAAGATCTCCTTCCATCAACTTCCGACCATGTAAGATAAATATGTCAGTTTACAATTTGCCCATAATATCTCACCTTTGGTATCTTACCAATAATTATGTAGATATTGAATATTTTACAGTATTTTAGATTTTATAACTACTACTACTTCCATTCCTTTTTATTTATCTCTTAAAGCTAGCTAGTT
The DNA here is from genome assembly GCA_039519185.1 of Astragalus membranaceus. Lineage (NCBI taxonomy): Eukaryota > Viridiplantae > Streptophyta > Magnoliopsida > Fabales > Fabaceae > Astragalus > Astragalus membranaceus. The sequence continues at coordinate 51,923,327 of CM076848.1, forward strand.
TGACATTAAAAAAAATATATGGTAAAAATTGATTTTGTAAAATTAATTTTAAACAAAAGTTATGAGATAAATGCAAAATGATTTATGTTTGGATATGAATTAATATAATAGTGACTTGAATGATGCCAAAACAATAATGCACTTGGGAGGAATATTGGATGACCTTGTGCACGACAAACCCATATCAACATTATTAGATTACATGACTATTTTAGGTTTTTTTTGTGTGTGTTTAACTATATTTTATTTTTATTTTACATAATGTTTAGAATTCAAGTTATTTGTATTTTACTCCCTATGTAATAGAATATAAGTAAAAATGAGTCAACAAAAAGTTGATGTATCTGGTATAAAATTTTGACCAAATACAAATTGTAGGATTATATTTAAAAATTGCTATATTTGTGGGGAATTACAATATATTTAATTCATTTACTTTTAACACACTAATTAAAATATAGCTTATTGTATAACTTCTCTCTCTCTCTCTCTCTCTCTCTCTCTCTCTCTCTCTCTCTCTCTCTCTCTCTCTCTCTCTCTCTCTCTCTCTCTCTCTCTCTCTCTCTCTCTCTCTCTCTCTCTCTCTATATATATATATATATATATATATTGATGGAATATCTATATTTTCTTTTAGTACTCATATACGCTACAAGAAATTTGACATATACGTACCAACAGACATTTTTAGCGACAACAGTTAAAATCGTGGGTATATGTTTCTATACCCACAGATATTTATCACTTTGTGGGTATAGGAAACCTATATATACCTTCTGATATCAAAATCTGTTGGTATATGTAATAGTGACAGATTTAAACCCCGTGGGTATAGAGACTGTATAACTACTAATTATCTATATCTATAACCAGTGACGGATTGAGGACTTTTTATTAGTGGGGACAAAGAATAGCCTATTGGATTTTGTTAAAAAATATTATAAATTGTTACAAAATACATAATTTCATTAAAAAAATCCTAAAATACATACATTTCTACAAATTACATAGTTAAAAAGGTAAAATTAGCACTGACTTATTCTTTGTTTTATTAATCTCTTGTGAATTTCTACATTTTAATTTATGGGATGTAACGTACACATATCCCTCACTTATATAACTTAGTATCAAGTTGGTCCCACGAATACAACCTTTCTTTTAAAAAAAATGAGTATCAATTTGGTTCCTCAAATTTCAATTTAATCCCCAACATTTACGTGACGTGGCAGACTGAGATGAAATTAATTTTTTTGGGTGTTCCAATTTGGTCTCTGAGATTTGATGCAGACACTTAACTGCCACGCCAACTCTGTTAACTATTAAATATTTGTCGTTGGCGGAGAGACTAAATTGATAAATGTTTGTAAAAGTGAGTGATTAAATAGGAATATTTGAAAAGTCTGAGACCAAATTGATTTTTTTTTGAAAAGTTGGGGACTAAATATCCTATTAACTCTTTTCGTAAAGAAAATAATGAAATAGGCTTCTAAACAGACTTATAGGCCTTGCTAGACTTTCTTTTTTTTTTTGGTCAACACCTTGCTAGACTTTCAAAAAAGGCCAAGTCAGACATAAAAAATGGGCCTATATGACAAGTCACAAATCAGGCTCAAACCTAATGTTTTCAAAGTATATGGGCCAAGCTCATGCTTTACAAAGCCCGAGCTAGCCCAGTCTATTCCCACCCCTAGCTAGTTACAATTCATCTTGTTGCAAGGCATACTTAGTCCCAATTTTTTTGTGGCAGGTGGGTTTGGAATTTAAATAATAAAACCCAAGTCTTTTAGTGTGAATTATTGTTATAATTTTCTGGCCAGCTTGCACCAGGGTGATCCAATGTGGGAAAATTTATGTGATGTCTTGTCTAATCTATGGCGCATTGCAGTCCTTTCAAAGGTATGCTTTTTCGGTTGGCGTCTTCTACTTGGAAAACTCCCTAGTAGAGACACACTTGCAGCTAGGGGCTGTTTGGAAGGAGATCATAATTTAGTCTGCTCTCTTTGCTTGAGTCATTTTGAATCCATCTCACATTTATTTTTTTCCTGTAATGTTGCTAATCTGGCGTGGAAGGAAGGAAACATGCTCTTGGTGTGGGATTTCTTTGAAGCCATATTTAGGAGGATTGGAGCATTTCGATTTTTTTTTTTGCAGATGTTACCAGCGGCAAAAGGTTACGTGCGGTGGGTGAATAACTAAATTTGGTTAGTGATAACTCTTATTTATAAGAGCTATTTATGTTTTCTTAGCTTAAATTGTTGAGTTCTAAAGTAATGTTGTGTTTAATTAGTTAAAATGTTGTTTAGTGTAAAAGAAAACTAATTCTGGTTTGTGATCATTTGGCAATTTGGTGCCCTATTTTGTGCTTTTATGTGTGTGTTTCATTGCTGTAGCAATAGTTGCTGCAGCAACAGTTCCTGCGACAGATGAGAGAGAAATTGCTGGAAGCACGGATTTGAGCGCATTACAGCTGTTATCCAAGGACAAGCTAGCACATTCTCAAGGACGCCAGCACTTGAAAAAGGAATATTCCATCTTTCTCTTGGGCACTTGTACTATTGGTCACGCAAAAGGACAAATGGCACCTCCAAATTAGGGTTTTCTTGGATCAATCACCCTAGTACTATATAAAGACTACCTTCTTCTTCATTTTGTGTGCTGGTTCAAAGGAGGAAAAGTATAGAAATAACTTTTCCTCCATTTTTGTACCAAGCTACCTTAAATCACAAAAAGTGGAAACAGCATTGCCGGGAGTGATGCTGCAGCATTACAAGAGCTTAATTACTTGAAGATTTTCGTGGATTTGGGAGCTGATCTGAACCTCCATGCTACTGTTCTTGGAATCAAACTTCAGTAACCACTTCTTACTATATTTCTTCTTTGTATTTTTGCATTTATGGCTTTAAACATTCTGTTTAAGTTATATTTCTTGTGTTGTTTGCTCATCATGAGCTAAATACTCTTAGTTGGATGCTTTGATCTATGTAATGAAGTCTTAGTGTGTTTAATGCATGTATTTGATGTTTAGCATTTTTATCCTTTGCGTGATACTTTTTCCAAACTTATTTTAGACTTGATCACCTAAATATAAGTATCGTTTATAGATTCAGACATGGTTTATAAATTGATCTCAAAGGATAATATGGATAGTGGTGTAGCGACCGAAGAATCCGGAGGAGGGATCCCTCGTTGCTTTTGAACAATGGAGCCGCCATCAATATTTATTTTTAGGAAAACATTGAAAAAAACCTTTTATTTTTGGGTTCGGGGGTCGATTAAGTGCGGGGAAGGTACAAGCACCCCGCAACATCCTAAAAAGGTTACCTTTTAAATTAATGTGTAGAAAAAATTAGTTTAAAGAAAACACTTTAATTTACCCTTTTTTGTTATTTGCAAAAAAAAACGGAAAAGAAGACTTAATAAAAATTTTAGTTTTTTGCGCTTGACAGGAGTGGGCCCCCGCTCCTACGTATCTCCGGGTGCGATGGAGAAATCAAAGCTACGTAGTTCTCGGTTAGAAAAAATTTGTGTGTTGGGTATTTTTTATTTTTTTTTGAAAAGTTTGGGAAAACTAGAGACCGTTCATGGTGACCAAACAGATAAATCCAGAGTGGTCGTCATTAATGGCTTATTCGGAAAAGAAGGTATTTATAGCGTTCAAACAAGCCAGGCCCAGAGTGACCGCTATAGACAACCTATTTTTTTGCGCGAATTCGATTTTTCGAAAGAAAGAAAAAAAGAACGGTTCGGAAGCATCACATTGTGAAAAAAAAGCGGAGTAAGTGATAAAAGGGGGGGGTGCAAATAATAAAGGAGTTGTATTAAAAAGGGAGGTGTGAATAGCGTTTTGACGCTAGAAAAAAAGTGTCACCGGGGGGTGCAAATAGCGTTTTGACGCTAAAAGAAAATGGTTGCCGGGGGTGTAAATAGCGTTTACTTGTTTCTTAAAAAAGTTTTACTTACCACTCCCTTTTTTACTAATGAAAGCTTTTTGTTCTTTTTTTTTTCTTTGAGATTCTTTTGTTATTATTTTTTGGTTGAGATAATTTTTGGTTGGAAAAGAATAAATAAATTAAATAAAAACGAAAAAAACAAAAATCAGTTTATTTATTTTTTAAAAAAGTTTTATTTACCCTTTTTTTATTAGTTGCTAGGAAATGATTTTTATGAAGTGTTTTTTGGTATTTGGTATAAAAAGATCTATTAATTATTTAGAGAAACACTTCGCCTTAAAGTGTAAACATTAAACAAAATTGAATCATATAGAGTAATCCTCTCTCTTAGATTAAAGTGTCATGGGCACAAGTGAAAATCAACTTACCCCATCATCAACATCTAGCAATGAGCAAAATAGGACATATGAACCAAGAAAATAAAGTTGAATCCTTTCTAGCCATCTTCACCACTTAAATTAAAGTGCACTAGGCCCTAGTGGAGACTCATATGGCTAGATTATCAACAAATAACAACTAAAACAAATATTGAACAAGAGAAAATCATAAAGAAAGTTGAATCCTATCTTAAAATCTTCTCCCTTAAATCATAGTGTTCCAAACACAAGGGAGAGTCAAGTTGTAAGATCATCAACATCACAAGGACTAAAAATCACATTTAACACAAGGCTTTAAACACTAATAATAAATCATCCTCAAGTGAAAAGGAACCACAAGATAAGTTAAAAAAAGGAAAATGCGAAATATAAGGGACATAAAATCACATGCTTATTTCATTTTTTTAAAAAAAACAAAGATCAACACAAACTAACAACAAGCTAAGTTACTCAAAGGTGAGAAGCAACTTCTCACCCTAACAACAACAAACTACATTTTAAAAGTGAAAATGATGAGTATATCAAAAATAAAGAGGAGAATATGAGATGAAGATGATAAGATAAATCTTGATGCAAAATGTTTGAAAATGATGCTAAGACATTAGGAATTTTACCTTATCTCTAAAATAGGTAGAAAATTGAGGAAGTAGAGGAGAGGTAAATAAATGGAAGCTACGGTTTTTATGGAGGAGAGGAGGAGAAGGATTATGTGCTTGATTTTTCTTGAGTGTGAGAGGAATGGATTGGAGGTAGTTTGATGATGAATTGGTTAAGAGAAATTGAAAAAAATGGAGGTGGTTTAGGAGAGGTGAGGCTACGGTTTTAGAGGAGAAGAGGAGGAGAGGAATTCTCCAAATCTTAGAGTGAGACCAAATGAGAGCTAAGAAGGGTTTTTCAAGGGGAAGTGTGTGAGAGAGAGTGAGTTGAGTGATATGTGAGGGAGAGGGAGAGATGGCCGTAGGGGGGGGGGGTTGAGTGTGTGAGTGTGTGTGAGAGTGAGTGATGGGAAGGGTGGAGTGTATGGGGAAAGGAGATGTGTGGAAGTGAGGTTGTGTGTGGAAGTGGGGTTGTGTGTGGAAGTGGGATTGTGAGTTCCAAGGAGGAAAAGAGGGAAAGTGGGGTGGATTTCTAGGGAGGAGAGAGGGGATGAATGTGGATGATTTTTAAGGCTAGGGGGGAGAGTGAATGTGGACACATTTTAGAGTGAAGGGGGGGAGGTATGCGAATTAGGGTTTAGTTGGAGTGGGTTGGATGGAGTTGGATCATGGGTCATGGGTTTGGTGGATGAGTTAGGGTTAATTGGGCTAGGGTTTTGGAATTGGATTGGGTTTTAGATGGCCCAATCCCGATTGCACCTCTAATCTTTTTTAACAAACCCCCCCTATTTCCTCCTTGGCTTATTTTTTGTTTCTTTACTCCTAATAAAATATTTTCTTGTGTTAAAAACTTGTGACATAAAAATAAAATAATTATTTTTATCAAAAGTAAATAAAATTTTCTCATTTTGGTTAGGACAAAATTAGGGTATTACAGCTGCCCCTCTTTATTTATATTTTGCTAGGAAATCGGAGGGATTCCGAATTTCTCGAGGAAAATAGAAATAAAGATAAAAAAGACGCTAATTTTGCCCAGACTGAGGTATTTTGGGTTTTTTTTTTTTTTTTTTTTGTTTTGAAAAAAATTATGAAAACTGGGTTGATTTAGACAGAAAGTAAATAGGGAGCACTGGGGCTCTGGGGGATCGCTGGGGATCTGAAGGAGCACTGGGGCTCTGAAGGGACCGCTGGGAATCTGAAGGTCTAGCTCAAAATCAATGCTTGGCGCATCGACCTGAGTTCGACTGAGGGACCGTTGGGGTCTGAGGGGCATGCCTAAGCCTGAAGGACCAATGGGTCTGAAGGAGCGCTTCTAGCTATGGTACTAGAGATACGGTCTGGGGGTGGCCTTTTTCGAGCGGCCATAGGGTTAATCAGGTCCGGAACTGATATAACCACGAAGGACGTGCACTGTGTTTTTTTAGGAGGACACAGCTAGTCTGAAGGGCCTGGGGCCGGATGATCCGTCTGTTGCTCGATAACGCGACGTGCGATCTGGATTGAAGGACCATTGTCGGTCTGAAGGAGCGCCTGGGCTCTGAAGGACCGCTGGGGGTCTGAAGGATCTGCTCGCAGCTCGAATACGAGGTGAACTCTGCTTTTGAAGGGATGCTTGGGTCCTGAAGGGATTCACGAATCCTGTTGATTGATTGATTGAAATGGCTTATGCTGCTGCACTGGATTGAGGTACCTGCATATGTCGGCTGATGCGAGGAATGGTGCATGGAGTGTGGACGCATGTTACGCGGGGGCATGTTATGCAAGGGCGTGCTATGCAAATGCATGCAATGCTATGATTCTGGTGTAATGATGACATGGAATGCTCCTGTATTTTAATGGAATGACATGCAAAGGAAAACTTTCTCTTCTTTGCTCTTCCTCTTTTTCTCTCTATGAGGAGGAGCAGATTCTGGGCGAGCATACGAGCTCTATAAGTATAGGACGAGCACATAAGCTCTATAAGTATAGAGCGAGCACATAAACTCTACAAGTATAGGGCGAGCATATAAGCTCTATAAGTATAGGGCGAGCACATAAGCTCTATAATCTGGGGGCCAACAGGTCCAAAGCAAATGGTTCAGAAAATTCTTTGGAAAGTTGAATTCTGGGGACCAGCGGGTCCAAGCTTTCTGGTTCTTTTTTTTTTTTTTTTTTGGTAGCAAGCATGAGGACTAACATTTGGTGCTTATCTGTATTCACTTAACAATGCATTTGAATGGTGCAGGTCATGCAAGTGATTTATGCAATGGTGGATTGTCTTGGTATGCAAATGTATGTAGTGATTTATTGAATGGAATGCTCTTGTTGTTCATTTCTTAACTTGAATGATGAATGAAATGGGAAACTTTTGTTTTTTATTCCTTTTCTAAAATATGATGCAAATGCAATGACATGAAAGGATTTTTGCTTTTCCTTTATTGCTTCTACTATGAGATGCCAGTGCGAATGCGATGCCTTGTTGTTACGGGAAAAATGAGATACCCAGATGCATGAGTCGAAAATAACATTTTTGTGAACATTTCGTGATGATAAGATGCGAGCCTTTGGATGCAAAAAGTGAAGGTGAATTTTGATTATTCTTTCGAAACATTTGAGTTAAATTCAAAACCCGGTGCTCTCAAGCTTTTTATTTATCAACCAGCTCATTTATTCTTTCTCCTCCTTTCCATGATGACTCAACTTGTATTCTCTCTCTTTGAAGCATTGTCTAGTAAGTATACAAAAGAGTGCAAATGTCAGACAGGTGTTTGAGACATGGCAGGTGAAGGGGTGAAAGGCAATGGCTTTTGCCGGACTGCCCCAATCTAGGCTTGGTGACTATGAATGAAAGGCTTGCCCCTGTTTGGTGATATTGACAAACTGGAGTGAACATGGGATGGACACTGAACAGGCTTTCCCAAGACCAGGGTGGGTGAGTGGTGAAGAGAATGCCCCAACTTTTAGATCCGAGTGGTGTTCTCAGTGCAAATCATTGGTTCTCTACTAATGTCTTGACCTTTGGTGTGAAAGAAGCCTCACTTGGTGATCACTAAACATTGTTTCAATGCAGCTTGAATGCGTTTGAAGTGCAAGTCTTTCTTTTTCCGTCAGCTTCCTTTTTTCTGACTGTTTGTTTTTGCTCCCTCATTTCTTTTTCCTGAGGGTTTTTTTTTTTTTTTTTTGTTTTTTTTTTGTTTTGATCAGCTTTCTTTTTTCCTGATCGTTTGTTTTTCTTTTTGAGCAACCACATTGTAGACAGATAAACTTAGTTGTCTCTAGATTTAAAAAAATGAGAAAACGAAAGCAACCGGTCATGGACTTTTCGGGATTATGGTGTTTTGTTGTGAATGGATGATTGGGTTTATCGAAGTGTTTGGGGCTAATGGTGGGATGATTTTTGTTTGGCATTGGCTGACAATCGATGATTTATGATGGTTAATTGGCTTGATGAGGTGTCTGGAAGTTTTATTCCTGGCTAAGGGTCTGTGGAAGGCGGGATGCCAAGGTCAAAGGGAAGTGTTTGCGGTTTATGGAAGGAGGGGTGTATGAGAATGATGAAGTGTTTGATGGTTTATTGAGACAAAGGTCTCTTGTGTTTGGTAGCAATATGTACCAGCTCACCACTTACATTTCTTTTGTATTTTCTTTTGTTTTGGGATTTTCATTTTTGAATCCCTTTTTTGATTTTCTTTCTTTTTTTTTTTTTTTTTTTTCTTTGACTCGGGTGAGCTGGTAAAAAGTGATGCACTGCTTTTTTGATATTTGAGGTGATCCTTGTCTAGGGTGATTTTTGTATTTTGGTTTTTCTTGGCTTAAGGTGGGTAGGAAAGGGACCTTCTGGGATTTTGGTATTTTTGAGGAGATGGCCAAACTTTATTTCAGATCCCGATTGCTTATTTTTTTTTTTTTTTTTGTAAAACATGACAACAATTCACCTATCTATATGTGTTTGCTCTTTTCTTTGCATTTTTTTTATGCCCTGATTTTTGCCTGGACCGCTCTTTGCGAGTTTTCAATCCACCGGGCGCTTTTTTTTGCCTAGGCCGCCCTTTGCGGGTTTTCAACCTAGCGAGCTTATTTTCTTGTTTATTTTTATCTTTTGAAAGACTTGCACTCAAGGAATATGATATTGACGAGGAAACTTAGTGATCACAGAACTGCCCCAGCATGGAGGACTCAAAGGTTTTAGTGAGGAAAGTAACTTTTTATTGATGACAATATTGAAAAGGAACATGTGCCCTTATTGAAATATCCTAAGGCCTTGGGCAGAGCCAGAGGATTGCATCACAGATAAATGCTTTGAACTGAAAAACTACATAAAAAAAATCAACAGTCACTCATACATACTATGAACAGCACGGGAAAGATGATGCTGCCTTCAACATTTTGATCATCTTCAACTGTTGTCATTTTGACCTGATAGCTCTGAACTCAGAGGGTTAAATCCTTCACCACCCTCTTCAAAGGTTAATCGCCTTGAATCAATAAGACCCTGAACCAAATGTTTCAAAAGATAACAATTTTCGGCAGAGTGACCGATTGCCCCAGCATGGAATTCACAAGCGGCCTGTGGGTTGTATCCTTTTGGGAATGGAGGTTGCACTGGCTTCATCTCACGAGGGGAGATATAATTGTGGCTGATTAGGCATCTGCATAGGTTGGTATACGACATAGGGATAGGGTCGTATCGAGGCGACTTTTTTTGGCCTGTTATTGGATTAGCTTCTTCATTCTTCTTTGCAGGAAACCCGGAAGATGGGTTTTTGTGCACACTTGTGTTACCTGGGGAACTCTGGGCGATCTTGCCACTTCTTAGTCCGTTCTCTATCCTCTCCCCAACAATCACCACATTTGAAAAATTGGAGGATGCACTGCTGATCAGACGATCATAGTATAGTGGTGGCAAAGTCTCCAAAAACATAGAGACCAATTCCTTGTCCAAAAGAGGAGGTGTACATTGTGCAGCCAAAGCTCTCCATCGCTGGGCATACTCCTTGAACGATTCATTGTCCCTCTTGCTCATGCCCTGCAGCTGCGTTCTGTCTGGTGCCATGTCTGTATTGTACTGATACTGCTTGAGGAATGCATCGGCTAAATCCTTCCAACAGCGAACCTGAGATGGTTCTAACTTCATATACCAATTGAGAGATGCCCCTGCAAGGCTCTCTTGGAAGCAATGGATTAGCAGTCTGTCATCATGAGAGTAAGTAGACATCTTTCTACAATACATCGTCAAGTGACTTTTTGGACAAGTCGCGCCCCTGTATTTGTCGAAGTCGGGGACTTTGAACTTCGGAGGCAGCACCACATCAGGAATAAGGCACAAGTCTCTGGCCTCTCTTGCTCTGGAACCGAAGCCTTCAACCCTTCTTAATCTTTCCTCTAGTATCTGAAACTGATCTTTGGTCTGCTGATGCTCAGCGGAATAAACCTGAGGGAAGCTGCTTACATTATGAGGGAGCTGGAGCATTGGAGCCATAGTTGGAGTTGAGTGATGAATCTGAGGGTATGCAGGGTTTCCAGTCGTGAAGTCCTGAGCCTGTGGAATGGCAGCTAGCTGAGGAGTGAAGCTCTGAAGAGTAGCCTGGGGTATAACAGTAGGATGCGGGATCTGAGCCCGAGGTTCACCAATCATTCCTTCAGATCCGATAGATGCCGGTTGTACATTCTCAATAATGGCTACAGGACCAGCTCCCTGATTAGCTTTTGGGTTAGAAGGGAGAGTGTAACCTAGAGGAATTAGAACCCTCACCATTTCTGACATCTGCGTCCTTAACCCATTCACATCTGCTTTTAACTCATTCACCTCTGCTTTTAACTCATTCACTTCTGCTCTTAGTTCTTCATTTGTTGCCATGTTCCTAGCTAGAGAATAAGTCCAACTTTGCCTTTCTCTGTCAACAGGACACACACTATAAGCCCAAGAACGAATGACTGGACAAATGCATGCAACATTTTAGACTTGAATCAAAGGGAAGCAATTTTAACAAGGTAATTATGTGATTACAAAATTGCCCCCTTGCACAGAGGATTTAACCCAAAAGTCAATTATGTACCAACACGGGAAGAGTATACACTTTGGGCGAATGGGGCGGGACTAGACTTGGAGGGTGATGAGGGCAAGGAAGGAAACTGACTGACTCGAACAAGAGAAACTGCACCTAGTATGCACGCTCACTAGAAGAATGCTTCACAGAGAGTTACCATTTTTTTTTTTTTTGAGTTGCTTCAGTCTTTTGTCATGGAATGGATGGGAATGCAGTGTTTTTGAAAGAAATGCCAATGAGCTATTGATTTGAAAAAAAACTGAGTGCTTTGGAACACCCGGAGTTAGCAACCAAGTAAGGATAAACTTTTTCAAAAAGGATGGTTGTTTTGCATAAACGTCTCGCTTCTCATCACAACTTTTATTTTATGCAATGAATGAATGATATACGAGTATGATGCAAATGCGTGGAGAATGACCACTCGAAAAGTGTGGCTTATTCTAAATAATTTTGTTGCTTTTTTTTTAATGCAAGACAAAATATGGAATGCCAATGCGAATGATGCAAGGACGATGTCCCCCTTTTTTCAAAATGATTTTTTGATTTGATTTTTTTTATTTTTAGAGGCGAGACAAGATACGAAATGCCAATGCCCCCTTTTTTTGAATGATGAGAGATGCAAGAATGGTGATATGAGGCAACTGATTGTCGTTACCCTGAGTAACTTGCATGAAACATTGAGTGGATCCTGACTCAATACTTCACACAATATACTGAAACGTTTCGACAATTAGTTGACTCAATTTGACTTCCTGCTCGAAAATAAAACACGTGTGACTGGGTCAAAGTGCCCTGACATCGCAGAGCAACATCTCAAATTTGTAGTCGACAAACAAATTTGAGATATTACCCTTCGCCGTTCAAAGGTGCAATTCTATCCATTAAGCCATCACATGAGAGATTTTTTTTTTTTTTTTGAAAGGATGCATGCAGGGAGAAATGATGTATTCAAACAAAGTGATGAGGTTAATGAAATGATGCATGAATGCCACATTGACGCGATGTCCACACTTTTTGATGAGGATTTTTGTGAATGATTATGAATGAGTGGCGGTGAATACTAAATGTGATGCTAACGTTGTATGAACATAATTTTTGTGCTTATATTTTTTTCTAGGAACCAAATGTGATGCATGAATGATAATGTACGAAATCCTTGAAGAAATGGTCACTTGAGAAGACCATCTATTCTAAATGATTTTGTGTTTACTGTTAGACGCGATGCAACATGTAGATAATGCAAAATGCTAGCTAAAACATATTTCTTATGATGATATGCAAGAGTAATGATACTTATTTTTTCGGAAATGATGCCTTCAGGGAGGAATGATGTATTTGATGATAATGATTACATGATGATGATTTTTGTGAATGATTATGAATGAATGGTAGTGCGAGCTAAAAATTATTTTTGTGCGAGGAAATAGAATGCATGACACTCGCGGTGGTTTTTTTTTTTAATGCATGAGAAGAAAATAATGCATGAGTGTTGGCGAACCAACTTGCTTGACATGAACATGATTTTAACAGATGCATGAGTGTTGGCGAACCAACTTGCTTTTTTTTTTTTACTCTCTGTTGATAGGGTACATGATATGAGTATATGAATGGATGAGAAGATGAGTAATGCATGGACAAGTGAATGAATGGGAACATGCATGTGTACGGGTTCTATGCTTAATGAAATGAATGCATGTAAGGACTTTTATCATTTTTTTTTTGAAATAATGATTTTGTATGATGGATGAAAGAAGAATGATGTTACACGTGCAAAAAAAAAAAAAATAATAAAAAGAAGTTTTTTTGGTGATTCAACTTTGAGAAACATTAACCATGTCACATAAAATATACGTAAAGGGCAAAAGGAGTAAATGGTTTTTCATTTATTTTGATTTTTTTTTTTGAAAAAAAAAAAAAGTTTTTGTGATGATGCAACGGGTGGGTGAATTGCCCTTGTGTCCTAAACAGGTTAGGTCTTATATATAGGTCACGGTCCAGGGCTACTTGTGTGATCAATCTCTCAGGTGGCTCTAATCACTTCCTCACAAGGGTCTCCAGAGCTGAAATCTCCTTCGTGATATGACCCACAACGATAGCGAGCTACCTGGTGTGGGATACCACGAAAGAGCGTACTCTGGTTGAGGCTTTCATGAGAGTCAAACAGATAAAATCCAGAATGACTGACACTAATTGCCTCCACTCGTCCTAGGTTTTTTTTTTTTTCAGACCCGGGTATAGGGCCCCGCTCGAGAGTGTGTGCAATAAACAAGTGTAATTGATGTGTGTGATATAAGCAACCTAAACTACCCGTGCTGCAAAAGAAATACAGATAATAGTGCAAAGGTTTTCTACCCTAAGGTTCAATAAAGCAAATAAATAGATAAGTAAAATAGACATGCAAATAGAAAGACTAAGGGTAAACAAAGGTACTAAACTAACAAATATCTACACATTTAACTAAATTAGGCTTGACCCTCTTAAATAGAGTCCCCAGTGGAGTCGCCAGCTGTAGCGACCGAAGAATCCGGAGGAGGGATCCCTCGTTGCTTTTGAACAATGGAGCCGCCATCAATATTTATTTTTAGGAAAACATTGAAAAAAACCTTTTATTTTTGGGTTCGGGGGTCGATTAAGTGCGGGGAAGGTACAAGCACCCCGCAACATCCTAAAAAGGTTACCTTTTAAATTAATGTGTAGAAAAAATTAGTTTAAAGAAAACACTTTAATTTACCCTTTTTTGTTATTTGCAAAAAAAAACGGAAAAGAAGACTTAATAAAAATTTTAGTTTTTTGCGCTTGACAGGAGTGGGCCCCCGCTCCTACGTATCTCCGGGTGCGATGGAGAAATCAAAGCTACGTAGTTCTCGGTTAGAAAAAATTTGTGTGTTGGGTATTTTTTATTTTTTTTTGAAAAGTTTGGGAAAACTAGAGACCGTTCATGGTGACCAAACAGATAAATCCAGAGTGGTCGTCATTAATGGCTTATTCGGAAAAGAAGGTATTTATAGCGTTCAAACAAGCCAGGCCCAGAGTGACCGCTATAGACAACCTATTTTTTTGCGCGAATTCGATTTTTCGAAAGAAAAAAAAAAAGAACGGTTCGGAAGCATCACATTGTGAAAAAAAAAGGAGTAAGTGATAAAAGGGGGGGGTGCAAATAATAAAGGAGTTGTATTAAAAAGGGAGGTGTGAATAGCGTTTTGACGCTAGAAAAAAAGTGTCACCGGGGGGTGCAAATAGCGTTTACTTGTTTCTTAAAAAAGTTTTACTTACCACTCCCTTTTTTACTAATGAAAGCTTTTTGTTCTTTTTTTTTTTCTTTGAGATTCTTTTGTTATTATTTTTTGGTTGAGATAATTTTTGGTTGGAAAAGAATAAATAAATTAAATAAAAACGAAAAAAACAAAAATCAGTTTATTTATTTTTTAAAAAAGTTTTATTTACCCCTTTTTTATTAGTTGCTAGGAAATGATTTTTATGAAGTGTTTTTTGGTATTTGGTATAAAAAGATCTATTAATTATTTAGAGAAACACTTCACCTTAAAGTGTAAACATTAAACAAAATTGAATCATATAGAGTAATCCTCTCTCTTAGATTAAAGTGTCATGGGCACAAGTGAAAATCAACTTACCCCATCATCAACATCTAGCAATGAGCAAAATAGGACATATGAACCAAGAAAATAAAGTTGAATCCTTTCTAGCCATCTTCACCACTTAAATTAAAGTGCACTAGGCCCTAGTGGAGACTCATATGGCTAGATCATCAACAAATAACAACTAAAACAAATATTGAACAAGAGAAAATCATAAAGAAAGTTGAATCCTATCTTAAAATCTTCTCCCTTAAATCATAGTGTTCCAAACACAAGGGAGAGTCAAGTTGTAAGATCATCAACATCACAAGGACTAAAAATCACATTTAACACAAGGCTTTAAACACTAATAATAAATCATCCTCAAGTGAAAAGGAACCACAAGATAAGTTAAAAAAAGGAAAATGCGAAATATAAGGGACATAAAATCACATGCTTATTTCATTTTTTTAAAAAAAACAAAGATCAACACAAACTAACAACAAGCTAAGTTACTCAAAGGTGAGAAGCAACTTCTCACCCTAACAACAACAAACTACATTTTAAAAGTGAAAATGATGAGTATATCAAAAATAAAGAGGAGAATATGAGATGAAGATGATAAGATAAATCTTGATGCAAAATGTTTGAAAATGATGCTAAGACATTAGGAATTTTACCTTATCTCTAAAATAGGTAGAAAATTGAGGAAGTAGAGGAGAGGTAAATAAAGGGAAGCTACGGTTTTTATGGAGGAGAGGAGGAGAAGGATTATGTGCTTGATTTTTCTTGAGTGTGAGAGGAATGGATTGGAGGTAGTTTGATGATGAATTGGTTAAGAGAAATTGAAAAAAATGGAGGTGGTTTAGGAGAGGTGAGGCTACGGTTTTAGAGGAGAAGAGGAGGAGAGGAATTCTCCAAATCTTAGAGTGAGACCAAATGAGAGCTAAGAAGGGTTTTTCAAGGGGAAGTGTGTGAGAGAGAGTGAGTTGAGTGATATGTGAGGGAGAGGGAGAGATGGCCGTAGGGGGGGGGTTGAGTGTGTGAGTGTGTGTGAGAGTGAGTGATGGGAAGGGTGGAGTGTATGGGGAAAGGAGATGTGTGGAAGTGAGGTTGTGTGTGGAAGTGGGGTTGTGTGTGGAAGTGGGATTGTGAGTTCCAAGGAGGAAAAGAGGGAAAGTGGGGTGGATTTCTAGGGAGGAGAGAGGGGATGAATGTGGATGATTTTTAAGGCTAGGGGGGAGAGTGAATGTGGACACATTTTAGAGTGAAGGGGGGGAGGTATGCGAATTAGGGTTTAGTTGGAGTGGGTTGGATGGAGTTGGATCATGGGTCATGGGTTTGGTGGATGAGTTAGGGTTAATTGGGCTAGGGTTTTGGAATTGGATTGGGTTTTAGATGGCCCAATCCCGATTGCACCTCTAATCTTTTTTAACAAACCCCCCCTATTTCCTCCTTGGCTTATTTTTTGTTTCTTTACTCCTAATAAAATATTTTCTTGTGTTAAAAACTTGTGACATAAAAATAAAATAATTATTTTTATCAAAAGTAAATAAAATTTTCTCATTTTGGTTAGGACAAAATTAGGGTATTACAGTGGTTATATTAAAGGACACTTTAGTAATCCTTGCTTAAAATCTAGACATAGGAGGGCAAATTTCATAAGGTGAACACTGTGGGTGCGAAAGTAGCCTAGGGTATACCTATTTAGGGCCTAAACATAGGCTCTTGTGGCGAAAACCTAGTGAAAGTATTTGAAAGAATAGCAACTGTTGCGACAGCACCTAGTGCTGCAGCATCAGATACAACATTAGACCATTATTATGAATTTGCATAGTGAAAGCAGTCCCAACTTACTCTCATTCTGGATTTCTACTAATCCTTTATTTTACTTGTTGTTTGTTGATAAAATTGGGTTCTACAACTTGTTATTTGACCTTGCTTTTAGTCACTATCTTGCTTGCCAATTAAATATAGAAAATAACTCAACAATCCTCGTGGGAACGATCTCTACTTACTCTTTATTACTTGTTGCGACTGTGTATACTTGCACATATTGTTTTCACACAACAGTTAGCAGAACATCATGGGTTTAAATTCAAAATGCACAGCATCAATATGAGGTCTTGCTATACTTGTTTGCATATTCTGATGATCAAACATAGCATAATCCCTCATGGGTCTATTTCTATCATTAATCATACCTATTGGTCCCATGTTGATGAATTGATTTCTGTGATCATCCTCTGGTTCATGATGTGAGCCTGGACCACCTCTAACTGATCCTCCAATGGAACTTGGTCCAGATCTCTCTTCTTCACCTTGTTGAGACATTGTGATTCTGCAGCTTTGAAGTCTTTGTTTCTGGAGTCTAAGCAACTTTATAAACCTTCTCTCTATCTCTGGATCTAATTCAAATTCTGGTGAATTGGCCCTGTGCGTAAGCTAGTGCATCCTGTGCACCTGCACTAAGAAACAAACTACCAGAGTAATAAAACACTAATTTATAATTCTAAACAACCAAAATTAATGGCAATCCCCGGCAACGACACCAAAAACTTGGTGGCTGAAAAAGTGTGCAAGTATACAGAGTCACAAACAAGTAGTATAAAAGATCGAACCCATAGGGATTGGATTAACTCTTGTAGCTTAAAAGTGTATAAATTAGTGTGAACTATGCTACTCACAAATTGGGATGATAGTGTTAAGTAAACCGAATGCAAATAAGTATTAGAATTTAGAGGAAATCAGTTGAGAATGAGAGTTTAGATGTCTTTACCAAATAAGTCACTTTCAAGAGTTTTGGGCATTTAAGTGGTGCAGGTGCACTGGATGCAGCTGCATCAGTATATGCTTTTCAGTCACTTTCTTCAGAGTTTCATTACAAGCTTCCTATGTCTAGGCATGCTAAATAAGTTCACTGCTACCTCTTAAGTACCCACTGAATCACCCTAAGGACTATGTTATCCTATGTCTAGGACGTAACATGGAATTAACAAAGGTTTCTTTATTAAAACAAGTTAACAAAGACTTTATTAAAACACTCACCCTTATTAGTTCTTCAGTTCTTAATTGTAAACCATGTCTGCTTTTACAAATCTACTTATTTCAAGCGACCAACCTTAAAACAAGTGTTGAAAGAAGTGTTACACAAGAACTAAAATGCATACATCATATAAAAGCACAACAACTTACTTAAAAGATCATTATAAGGTTAGAACATCTCAACTAAAGAAATTTAGCTCATGTTAGACATTGCAAGACATATATAAACTGAAGTTTGCTTTGATGAGATCGTCTACTGCTTTGGCAGCAGCAATGGCTTTCTCCCTGCTTTGAGCCCGCTTTCTTTGGGCGATCCATTTGGCTTCTGGGTTAATTGCGAGCCGATGGCAAGCAACCTCTGGTGGGATCCCAGGCATGTCCTCTACCGACCAAGCGAAAATGTCCTCAAAGTCGTTAAGACATTTGGTCAAATCGATATTAACCTCTTCTGGTAGGTCGATCCCTATTTTGATAGTTCTGGAGGGGTCTACTCCGAGCTGTATTTTGATGAACTCTCCGTCAGGCTCTGGTCTTTTAATTTTTCGTTTGAGCTCTTTGGTTAGCTCGTCAACATCCTTATTCTCGTTGTCTTTTGGATCGTATCGTGTCTCTATGTCAGTGGTATTAACTTCAGTCGATCTATCCTTAGCTCGTTTTGGAGTCGACAGCTCTTCTGAAGGGGGAACCCCTTCTTGCTCCGAAGCCTTCCGTTCGGTCTTTGTCCATAAGAAGAAACACCTGGAAGCAGACTCTAAGTCGGAGTTCAAAGTGATAACCTTATTGCAGAGAGAATGGAATTTCATTTTTAAGTGTGTGGTGGATGTCACCGCCCCGAGCCTGCCTAAGGTCGGTCTTCCTATAATACCGTTGTATATGGACTCACAAGGTAAGATGAGGAACTTGGTCTTGATGGTTCGAACCATTGGTTCGGTTCCGTAAGTAACCATTAGCTCCAAATGCCCAAAGGGTTTGGTTCGAGGTCCGTTGAAACCGGACAAGGCCGTTCCTCTGTATGGGGTGAGTTCCTCTTTGTCGATCCCCATTTTGTATAGAAGATCGACAAAAAGGATGTCTGATGAGCTTCCTTGGTCGACCAAGATCCTACGCACCTCTTTATTGGCTATGACTGCCGAGATTAAGAGAGATACGTGTTTGTTAGGTTTCCCTTCTATAAGATCGTCATCGCTAAAAGATAGTGGACGTCGATCTGTTTTGGTTGGGGTCGCCGACGTCGAAGCTATACTTAACAATTCTTTCCACTTTCTTTTCATTGATTTTCCGGACCCTTCATGATCGAAACCTCCTGTTATCATCATTATGATCGAGTGCCCTCTTGATCTTCTTTTATTTGATTCATCATGGTCTGGCTCGGTCACTTCCTTTCCCTTTGTTCTAGGACCATCTTTTCTTTCCTTTCTGACATCGTCAAACCGTCCTCCCTCCCTTTTGACATAAGAAGATAGTTTTCCTCGTTTTATTAAGTCTTCAATGTCATCTTTCAGGGCATTGCAATGGTTTGTGTCATGGCCATTGCTTCTGTGGTATCGGCAGTATTTGTTAGCCTTTTGTCCAGGTCGGATAGGTAGGGATCTGGGAGGTTTGGCGTCCTTGAACTCGACGTTCCAACATTCCCCCAATAATTGGGTGTTGGAGACGTTGAGTTTAGTATATACCTGGTGACGATTCTTCTTGCCGACGCTCCATGAATTTTTTCGAGGATCGACCTCGACGCGGTGTTTTGATGGTTCGACATGTGATGATGCTTTGTCGATTTTGGAATTTTCCTCTTCATTGATGAAACACTGGGATAGCTCAAGGAACTCCTGCAAGGTGTTAGGTTCCCAGGTGTTAATGTGCTTTCGGAACGGGCTTCCAGGAAATAAACCTTGAGCCATGAAGAAGATTCGAAAACCGTCGTCTAGCTGTCGAACTTGCAGAGCTTCGTTGTTGAATCGCTCTATGTATTCTCTTAGGGGCTCGTTCCCCCTCTGGACGATAGATGCTAAAACATTTTTATTTTTGGGTTTGCTTTTGGAATGGGCAAAGTGTACAGAGAAGTGCTTTGCCAATTGGTCCCAAGAGGAAATGGTGTTCGATCTTAAAGTCTGGAACCATTCGGAGGCCATTTTGTCCAAGGTTAATGGAAATATTCGGCATTTCATCTCCATCGGTACATTTCGGTACTGCATGGTCGTGTCAAATTGATCGAGATGCCTGTCGGGGTCGCCCGTTCCGTCGTAAGTCTTCAGTCCTCCAGGTGGTTTTTCAAGATACCCTGGAACTCGGAAGTTATCGATTGCTCTCGTGAACGGACCTTTTCGCCTAGGTTGACTCGCCCGAGGTTGTGGTTGATGTCCGTAATGAGGATCGGGACGTAGCGTCGGGGTTGATCGTTGTTTTGAATGTTGTCATGGCTTCTTGAACGCCGTCTTGGTGAGGTCGAGTCCCAGTGTGGATGATGTTGAGGGGGATTATTCGAGCCTTCCAGATCGTCATATTGTCGACCCGGAGGAGAACGAAAACCCTTCCCTCAGTGATGGCGTGGGGGAGAACGAGGATCGTCTAGATCTTCATATTGTCGAGCCGGAGGAGAACGGGAACCATTCCCTCGGTGATGGCGTGGGGGAGAGCGATGATCGAGCTTTCTCCTCGGGGGAGATCGATGAAAGAGTCTCCTTCGGGTTGGATTTCTTTTCTCAAGGGAGTCCTTCCCGGTCGATTCTTGATCTGGAACGTTCCGTGCTTGGAGCCTCGCTACTTCGGGTTCGAGGTCAGTGAAGCGGTTGCTTCTTTCTTGGTTTACGGCTTCCTGTCGAGTCAGTAACTGAACAAGCTGTTGAACAACGTCGGTCAAAACTGGAAGCAATTGAGGGGGAGGCGGTAAACCAGCTTCATCTGAGCTCGAATGTATCCGGGGTAGACCCGTATTGGGATATCTGTTTCGAGCTTGTGACAGATTTGTGAGGTCCTGAACGTGGCCTTCAGGGGTTTGCCGAGGGTCTACCTCGGGTCCGACCGCGGGACTAGCCAGTCTTGAACGGCGCCTTGGTGCCATTTTTTAAGATCAAGGAGATGGTGAGAAAATAGAGTATTGATTCTCCCACTGTGGTCGCCAATGTTCGGTACTGTGCTTCCGATCTTAGTGATTGGTATTTTGCAGTTAGTAGATGTTTTATCCTTGATTCTGTTTCTGTCTTCAGGCCTTGAGATGAAGAACTTGTTCGATCTTGAGATGTTCGATCTAGTTCGATCTTGAGTTGTTCGATCTTGTTCGATCTTGAGATGTTCGATCTTGTTCGATCTTGAGGAGGCGGTGTTGTACCTGCAATGACACTCCGACGCTCAAGTCAGTATTTGAGTGAATGAGCGTTTTGTTAGAAAAGTGCTTACCATTAATGAGCATTGAATGCTGTATTTATAGAGTTTTAGTGGTGTTGGCCTTGGTGGATTTGGGCCGTTCGATCTTGCAGAGTGATCTTGGTCATTGATGAATAGACTTTGTTTTTTGAATGGGCCTTTAAGCAATTGGGTCTTGGAGGAGGTGGGAATAGCAGAAATCCTAATTGCCATAATAAAAGTTATCATATAACTAAAGTACTATTGAGTATTAAAATCACTTAAACAAATTGCTAATTATCATACATTAGCTTTTGGTCAAAAAAAATATCATACATTAGCTGGTATTTACACACACACAGACGTATAATTGTTTATTAAAACGCACACACACATTTTAAAATGTATTTAAAATTTTATCAATAAGAAATCGACATCTATATTGTTCAGGAAAAAAAGAAATCGACATCTACACAAAATATTAAACATTTAATTCGTTATTAAATTATACTATGCTAATATTTTATCCTTGTGGTTTCCCTTACATTAATCGTATGAATCACGTGGCCCCTCCTTTCGTCATATCTCTCGTAATAAATACAATTATATCTTTCTTTTTTGTTCCTTCAAATTAAAATACAACTATATTTGCAATAGAGTTTCAAATTTTTCAAACATCACTCATTTAATCTCTTTTGATTTTCTATTTGGATTCTTGGAGCACTTTTCTTTGAATTCTATTCTCTCTCCAATCTTTCATGAGTGTGACATCACTCATAAAGTCCCACACCACACTTATTATATATATATATACCTTTGTACTTCCATTCATTTTCATTCTCAAACTCCAAACCTCTAATAGCTAAAATACAACAAATCTCTAATACCTATAACCACAATGTTCATTTTCATTTTCATTTTCATTTTCATTTTCTTTGCTCTAGGGTTTCTCCTTCTCTCCCATCTCACACGCAAACAGTCTCACCATGGGAAACCAAAAAACCCTTCTCCACCCTTTTCTTCTACCTACACCCCCCCTTCACACCCCATCATTGGTTCCCTTCTCACTTTCTACCAAAACCGTCACCGTCTTCTACACTGGTACACTGAACACTTATCTCAATCTCCATCTCAAACCATTCTCATCAACCGCTTCGGTGCTCGCCGCACCATTATAACCGCAAACCCTAGTAACATTGAATACATCCTCAAAACAAATTTCATTAACTTCCCCAAAGGAAAACCATTCACTGAGATCCTCGGTGATCTTCTCGGTTTCGGGATATTTAACACCGACGGTGTATTATGGTCAACACAACGTAAACTAGCTAGCCACGAGTTCAGCACAAGGTCACTCAAAGATTTCATCGTGAAAACTCTTGAAGATGAAGTTCAACAGAGGTTGATTCCACTTCTTGAATCAGCTTCTAATGGAAACCATGTTATAGACTTGCAAGACGTGTTGAGAAGATTCGCATTTGATACTATTTGTAAAGTTTCACTTGGCAATGATCCTTGTTGTTTGGATTTATCTAAACCATTGCCACCTCTTGTTTCGGCGTTTGATAGTGCTTCTGAAATAAGCGCGATGCGTGGAGCAGCACCTGTGTTTCTTATATGGAAGATAAAGAGAGCACTAAACATTGGGTCTGAGAAAACACTCAGAGAAAATATCAATCTCGTTCACGAGTCAGTGCAAGAGATGATAAGAGAAAGGAAGAATGAGATCAACGAAAAAAACAACCTTAATGGGAGTGATTTGTTGACGAGGTTGTTGGAAGCAGGGCACGATGAAATAATGGTGAGAGATATGGTTATTAGTATGATAATGGCGGGGAGAGACACAACTTCTGCGGCGATGACGTGGCTTTTTTGGTTACTATCACAACATAGAAACAAAGAGGAAATGATAGTGAAAAAAGTGAAGCAAGTTTTTGAAGGAAAAAATTTTTTTGATTATGAAGGTTTAAAAGAGATGAGGTTTTTGAAAGCTTGTTTATATGAGTCAATGAGATTATACCCACCGGTGGTGTGGGATTCGAAACACGCCGCCGGCGAGGATGTGTTGCCAGACGGCACTAAAGTAAGGAAAGGTGATAGGGTGACTTATTTTCCTTATGGTATGGGAAGGATGGAAGTGTTATGGGGAAAAGATTGGAATGAATTTAAACCAGACCGGTGGTTTAATGAATCGGAGGGAGAGAATAATAATGGGGTTTTGAAAACAGTGAACCCGTTTAAGTTTCCAGTTTTTCAAGCCGGCCCGAGAGTGTGTCTTGGGAAAGAAATGGCTTTTGTTCAGATGGAGTATGTTGTTGCTTCGATTTTGAACCGGTTTGAGATTAGGCCTGTGTTTGTTGATGAGCCGGTTTTTGTTCCTCTTTTGACTGCTCATATGGCTGGCGGGTTTAAAGTGAGGGTCCACAAGAGAGGTCAAAATGGAAAAGTATAGTATAGTTGTACTCTGGGAGCATAGATTATATATACTGCTATATATTTTGTCTTTTTTGCTTTTTAGTTGTCGTGTTAAATTAAAATGAAAATTGTTGGAGTTCTTTTGTTATAAAATTGATGTGGTTTGAAAAATGATTCCTTCTTTTTGCATAAAAATATGTAGTTTTATGTTTGTCTTTATTTTTCGATCTTCATTTCTCACTTTTCTCTCACAAATTATACTGTGCTCATTAAGCAATTTAGAGTATCAACAACTTAAATTTTTGAAGAAGACTAGGTAAACAACTTAATTAATGTTTACTTTTATATTATTATTATTATTATTATTATTGCAAAAGTAAAGTGTTTATTGAATAAGTATATATCTTATTATAAGTGCTTAGCTAGTTAGCTATAGAAACACATATAGAAACACAGTATTGCTGTGATGATTTCTTATTGATAGCTGAAGCTGTACATATATAGAGAGGTATTTTCCTCAGATACAAATGTAATAAATGGAAATGAATGCAAAATATTAAAGGTAATTAACAACAGGTCAAAGTCAACTAATTTACAACAAATGACAACTAATACTAATTGATTTGTTGCTCTAAGTTAGCCTAAGAATAAGGAACCGTTATTTGACCAAGTTATGCAGCCTTGTCATTGTCTTGTCATGATGCTCCTATAAGCTACAAGTTATTTTAATAAGCAAAACAAAAATATGGTAAATTTTTTTCATAAGTTATCCCATAAAATTTATGGAATGTAGACCTAGGTCAATTTTGTTTGTTATAAGGTGGCCATGTTTTCTCTCACAAAATGCATTAAAAATGCTTTGCTAGACAATAGAGTTATAGAGAGAAAAATAGAATCTATAATTATGTGAGGAAATATGACTAATTTAACCAAAAGAACTTGAGCTAGCTAAGTTATTGAAAACAACCACGACTTTTGGACACCTCAAAATCTCTAAGTTGTATTCATATATCACATCACTTACCTAGCTATCACTTTTATCTTATCACTCTCTTAGACTAGGTATTGAGCATCCAACTATTTTTTGATTGAAAAATGTGGTAAACACATGGACATGTCACAAACTATTTTTATAAAGTCTTCTGAACACTTTGAGAAGTGTTTATGTAAATACACTATAAGAAAAATTATCAACTGTTAAAAGTTCTTAAATAAATTGGCTAACAGCATTTCTGTGTGAAATCACCAAGTCAAAAACGAAAGTTTTGGGTATTTTTAACATTATTTTTGTTAACAAAATAATAGTGCAAAATAACAAGCACGTAGTTTCGGTAAAAAAGATGGCGTAGGGAGAGCATGACACACAATATACATATTATTATTTTACTGCGTCTAGTTCTCTCTCCCGCTAGACATACTTGAGCGGACCCATTTCAGTTATTTAATTAGGGTAAATTATATATAAGTCATTATTCTTTTTCTATGCTGAATAAATTAATATATGTAATTTATAAGTTATTTACAGTAAAATATTTCAACAAAAACAAAATATGAATCTTATAAGCAATCAGGTAACTTCAAAATAAAATTAATGTAAGTCTAATATCCATTTAAATTGTAATTTTGCCAACCTCTTGTCAAGTATTGAAAAATCAGGTAAAAACTTCGTCAATCTTTATGCTTTTTATGGTTAGTTATGTATTTTAATATATTATAAATAAATTACTGATAAAAAAGATACAATATATATTATTAATAAATAATTATAAATTATAGATGTAGTTTTGTCAAAAAAATAAATAAATTATAGATGTAGTTATTAATACATTTTGTGGGTTGTTACCGTAGAGATAAATAATAGAAAGAAAAATGACACACAAGAAAATTTATGAGGAGTATGTAAAATATATTAATTAATTAATTAATAAATAAACTAATGTAGCACAGTAAAAATTGTGTGAAACTAAAGAATGCAAATTATTGATAATGTTGTAGGCCACAATCTGACTTGCCCATACCGACAGAATAACTCTTCTTTTGAACTTTATCTCTGCACCGAGTGAAGTTTTCTATCACTGTCCACATTCGTATTCAAGTTGCACCCGTTTTAGAGGAGGTTCCACAAGGCACAAGCCATAACATATATTAGGGGTCCCGGACAGCTGGCTGTGGGTCCCGGACTCGCTGGCGGGATTCAAGGTTAAGAAATGCTATGAAATGCTGTTACACGTCTCTACAGGAGGATCGGATCAGCTGCCGCCGGAGACAGCCTTGGCATGCAAAAAGGTTTGGAAAAACGACGTTCCATCCAAAATTCAAATCTTTACGTGGAGGGTGATTTTGCGTCGAGTCGCCACACGGGTGGAGCTACATAGGAGAGGTATAATTCAATCTCAAAATGATTTAAGTTGTGTCTTATGTTTTCGGGAGGTGGAAACAACGGAACATTTATTCTTGTCATGCCGGAAGGTCAAAACCATTTGGGAGAGCGTCTATGCATGGCTGGGGGTTCCGATGGGAGATCTGGAGAATATTGTTACTCAATTTACGGAGTTTGGAAAGATAGTAAAAGGCAAAAAGCGGAGAGGGGTCTCGCATCTTATATGGATGGCGGTTACTTGGAACATTTGGATAGCAAGGAACAAAGTAATCTTCAAAGGGGAGGTGGCTTCCGTACCTGGTATTATAGCGGGATCTAAGGACTCGGCGTGGACCTGGTTCAAGGCAAGGAGGGGAAGGAACTGCAGGGTGACTTGGACGGACTGGTATCGGTGCCCAATGGGCTGTCTGGCAATGTTGTAAGAACTCTCATCATAATTTTCGTTCCTTTGTAATCTTAGTCGGGGGAGAAGCAATGGGTTAGGACTTCTTAGTCCCATTGTTGTACATTAGGTGCGAGGTACTCTTTTTCCTACCTGAGTCTTTTTCCCTAAAGGGTTTTGGCAAAGGAGGTTTTGAGGAGGCCCTCCCCTTTTCATTGTAATGGCTGGGCACGCTTGTGCTCTGTTTTTTCAATGAATCATTTGCTTATCTAAAAAAAAAAAAAATATATTAGGGTTTTTTTTGTATACCCCCACCCCATCATAATATACCCCAATCAAATATGAAAATCTCAAAAGACCTCTATAATTTTGACTCAATCAGATTTACCTTATAAATAGGTAAATCCGATTTGAGATTAATCAAAAGCGGATTTACCTAAATCCGATTGAATTTGTAAAAATTGCATCGAATTTACTATTAGAAGGGTAAATCCGCTTTTGAATTTAACAAAACGAATGTACCCCCACAACATGTAGATCCGCTTTGTCTCTTTATCAAGTCGGATCTACCTGTTGTTGGGGTACATCTGCTTTGTTAAATTCAAAAGCGGATTTACCCTTTACCCGGGTAAATCCGACTTGTAAAAAAAATTTAAAACATTTAATTTGTTTATATATATATATATATATGGATAAATAATTACAAAAATGTGGGTACAATAATAAATACAAGAAATGTCAATCTAAATCGTCGGAATCATGGGCTAAGTCTACGATGGTGGGCGCATCAGTGGGAGGGAGACGGGGCATCTTCAAAGCGGTAGACTGCCAAAGGGCAAAAGGCCGGTATCTAGGACCCCTCTTAGAAGACCTATAGGCGTAACACTGCCTATATATTTGAGGAAGAGAAGTGACGTTGTCCGGATAATGGTTCTTCAAAGCAGTAAGACAATCTTTCGGGGCAACATTCAGATCAGTGTGCTCATTAACAAAAGCTGTCGACCCGACCAGGGTAGTAAGCAACTCATGTGTGTGAAGACCACACCTAACATTCAAACGCCAACCCCCATGCGTATTGTACAAGTAGCTCTCAATATAAACAGGCAGCTTCTTTTCTCAGACCCGAAAACTCTAGAATCATTAGACCACTTCCCTTGCTTCTCGCAACCAAAAATAATCTTATCTCTACAACCCCTTTTAACTCCAGCTTTGTCAGATCTTACAATGATAACCACAACTCCAATACGCTTCCCGGCCGCGATAGCCCACTCTTCTACATCCTCGCGTGTAGAAAATATCTACAAAATAGAAAAAATAGATAAATGTTGCGTACTTAATTAATTAAATATCTACCAAACTTTGATTAAGAAATTTAGTTTGAAAAATATACCCTCTCCGTGCAGAATGCCTCTGTAGTGTCTACCACGAAAGGAACAACCTGCGACTCTGTATGCGGGTCAATATCTGTTTCAAAATACAACAACTGTTATATAGAAATTAATTTAAAAAAAAAACAAATCGGATTTACGTGCCTCAAACGTAAATCCACTTTGTATTTTTTACAAATCGGATATACCCCCACCCAGGTAAATCTGATTCATTAAAAGATATTAGTGGGTTTAGGTAAATCCGATTGCGCATCAGATTTAGCTAAATCCGACTAATTAAAATTTCGCTTTCTGTACTGAATTAAATGGTCAAATCGGATTTATCAGTCAGTTTGATAGATCCGATTTGACTTATGCGTGTGTATTTATCACGTATTTAATTCTAATCGGATTTACCTTCCATGTAAATCCGATTACCAGATAAAAGTGGTCTCCCACTAGAGAATCTTCCAAAAGTCAATTTTTGTTATTTATGTCAGAGATATTTTCAGAATTACAATGATGCGTGGGGTAAAAGAGAGTTGATGAGAGTATAAAAAAACCCATATGTTAACATATGCAGTGGCGGATCTTAGTTTGGGACCCACCCCAAAAGTTTTGAAATTACTGCAATACCCCTGTCTTCCGAACAAAAGTACTAAATATATAAATGATTTGCGCTTTACTCAACGAATTTCTTGCGTCGTCTAGATAGGGAGTCATGCACGGAAGATAAAGACCAGAAAAGGTCTTTGATGGTTTAACAGGAAAAAGATAGAAGTAGTTTGTCAA
This sequence comes from Astragalus membranaceus, assembly GCA_039519185.1. Taxonomy (NCBI): domain Eukaryota; kingdom Viridiplantae; phylum Streptophyta; class Magnoliopsida; order Fabales; family Fabaceae; genus Astragalus; species Astragalus membranaceus. Next base: position 51,951,568 of record CM076848.1, read on the forward strand.
ACTGTAATTGATTCAGTGTAATTAAATGAGTCATGTGTGACGTACGTCCACGTGTTTAATATGCGATAGTATATAGGAGGATTTCGGCGCACCTCACTCACTTTTGTTCCTGGATCGTGCGTATTCTTGTTGACTCCAGTTTTTGTTCCTTAATTTGTTCTATCTATGATTATAATTCTCTTAATCACCTCCACCTCTTTTTTTTTTTTTAATGAGTAATGTTAGTGGGGGTGGAGGAATGATAATTTTCGGGAGTTGAACTCGAGACTTCCTTGTTGCACTCATTTGGTGTACTCTTTCGGTATTCCTTAGCTCGCCAACTGAGCTACCTACTTGGGATACCTCCACCTCTTTTGATCCTGGTTGATAATGCCAGTTCGATACACATTTGATCCGCACGATTGGTTGAAGGCTTGAAGCTCCCAAGGGTAACTTCTAGTAGTTGGCCGCATGGTTTCACTTTCACACTGTTGTGATTAATTCAAGGACTTATTGGCCATTTTACTGCTTTTACCTTTATCATTTACTGATGTCATTTTTACTAGTTTGATTGTAATTTCAGTTTGTCATTTGATTAGTGTTATGGTAATTAGAATTTTTACTTTTTACACCTCCTCCAAGGCCCAATTGTTGGAAGGCCCATTAAAATCATTAGAGCCCATTCTTCAATGGCCAAGATCACTCTACAAGATCGGACGGCCCAAATCGACCACAGCAAACACCACTCAAAATCTATAAATAGAGCATTCAATCCTCATTAAATGGTAAGCACTTTTTCCAACAAAATACTCATTTATTCAAATACTGACTTGAGCGTCGGAGTGTTATTGCAGGAACAACATCAGACATCTCAAGATCGAACAACATCGGACATCTCAGGATCGAACAACATCGAACATCTCAAGATCGAACAACATCGGACATCTCAGGATCGAACAACATCGAACACCTCAAGATCGAACAACATCGAACATCTCAAGACCTGAAGATAGAAACAGAATCAAGGATAAAACATCTACTAACTGCATAATACCAATCACTAAGATCGGAAGCACAGTACCAAACATTGGCGACCACAGTGGGAGAATCAATACCCTATTTTCTCACCATCTCCTTGATCTTAAAAAAAATGGCACCAAGGCGCCGTTCAAGACCGGCTAGTCCCATAGCCGGGCCCGAGGTCGGTCCTCAACAAACCCCTGAAGGCCACGTCCAGGAACTCACAAATTCAACACAAGCTCGAAACCGATATCCCAACACAGGTCCGCCTCGGATACATTCGAGCACGAATGAAGCTAGCTTACCACCTCCACCTCAATTGCTTCCAGTTTTGACCGACGCGGTTCAACAACTCGTTCAGCTACTAGCTCGACAGGAAGCCGTAAACGAAGAAAGAAGCAACCGTTTCACTAACCTCGAAGCCGAAGTAGCAAGACTCTAAGCACGCGACGTTCCGGATCAGGAATCGACCGGACAGGACTCCCTTGAGAAAAGAAACCCAACTCGAAGGAGGCTCTTTCATCGATCACCCCCTAGGAGAAAGCTCAACCATCGTTCTCCCCCACGCCGTCATCGAGGGAATGGCTCTCGTTCTCCTCCGGCTCAACAAAATGACGATCTCGACGATCCCTATTCTCCCTCATGCCATCACTAAGGGAATGGTTCCTGTTCTCCTCCGGCTCGAGATTATGACGATCTTGAAGGCTCGAATAACCCCCCTCAACGTCATCCACACTGGGACTCAACCTCGCCAAGATGACGTTCAAGAAGCTGTGACAACATTCAAAACAATCAACCTCGACGATACGGACGTCCCGATCATCATTACGGACGTCAACCACAATCTCAGGGCGAGTCAACCTAGGCGAAAAGGTCCGTTCACAAAAGCAATCGATAACTTCCGAGTTCCACGATACCTTGAAAAACCACCTGGAGGATTGAAGACTTACGACGAAACGGGCGACCCCGACAGGCATCTCGACCAGTTTGACACGACCATGCAGTACCGAAATGTACCGATGGAAATGAAATGCCGAATATTCCCATTAACCCTGGACAAAATGGCCTCTGAATGGTTTCAGGACTTTAAGATCGAATACCATTTCCTCTTGGGACCAATTAACGAAACACTTCTCGGTACACTTTGCCCATTCCAAAAGCAAACCCAAAAACAAGAATGTTTTAGCATCTATCATCCAGAGGGGAAACGAGCCCCTGAGAGAATACATAGAGCGATTCAATAATGAAGCTCTTCAGGTTCGACAGCTAGACGACGCTTTTCGAATCTTCTTCATGGCTCAAGGTCTATTTCCTGGAAGCCCGTTCCGAAAACATATTAACACCTGGGAACCTAACACCCTACAAGAGTTCCTTGAGCTATCCCAGTGTTTCATCAATGAAGAGGAAAATTCCAAAATCGACAAAGAATCATCACATGCAGAACCATCAAAACACCGCATCGAGGTCGATCCTCGAAAGACTTCGTGGAACGTCGGTAGGAAAAATCGTCACCAGATATATACCGAACTCAACGTCTCCAACGCCCAATTATTGGGGGAATGTTGGAACGTCGAGTTCAGTGACGTCAAACCTCCCAGATCCCGACCTATCCGACCTGGACAAAAGGCTAACAAATACTGCCGATACCACAGAAGCAATGGCCACGACACAAACCATTGCAATGCCCTGAAGGACGACATTGAAGATTTGATAAAATGAGGAAAGCTATCTTCCTATGTCAAAAGGGAGGGAGGACGATCTGACGATGTCAGAACAGAAAGAAATGAAGATCCTAAAACAAAAGGTAAAGAAGTGTTCGAGCCAGATCACGATGAATTGAATAAAAGATCAAATGGACGCTCGATTATAATGATGATAACAGGAGGATTCGATCATGAAGGATCCGGAAAATCAATGAAAAGAAAGTGGAAGGAACTGTTAAGCGTAGCTTCGACATCGGCAACCCCGACCAAGACAAATCGACCTCCATTATCTTTCAGCGATGACGACCTTATAGACGAGAAAGCTAACAAACACGTACCTCTCTTAATCTCGGCGGTTGGTGTGGTTATTTTAATATATGCAAGTATACATAGTCACACAAGTAATAAAGTGATAAGAAAGGTCGAACCCACAGGGATTATGTATTGTAAATTTTTGTAGTTCAAAGTGTACACTTAGTGTGTCTACACTATTCAGTATTTTTGGTTTGGAGTTTTCAAAGTAAGTAAAATAATAATAAGCAATAAAATGTGTGAGAAATCAGTTGGAAAAAGTAGTTGAGATGTTTTCACCAAGTACTTTACTTCTAAGTGTTTTAATGGAGTATGTAGTGTGGGAACACTGGATGTAGGTGCATCAGTGTGTGCCTTTCAGCACTTCTCTTCAGAGTTTCATTACAAGCTCTTATGATCTTTGTTTTTTACAGTAAATAAAGGTTTGTCAATTCCTCCCTTGCCTCCTAACAATGATCCAAGTTGCTAAATAGGTTCACTCTTGTAATTTTATTATCCTAAGAACTATACTATCCTATGTCTAGGTTTTAGCATGTATTTAACAAAGTTTCCTTTATTAAATACTTGTCCCTATTAACTCTTGAGTTCATAAATGTAGCCCATGTCTGCTGCTACAAGTTTTACCTATTCTAAAGTGATCAATTCCAGAATAAGTTGAAAGAAGTATTATGCAAGAGTTTAAAGTGTTTACACTACATAAACCATAATAACATGTTTAGAAGTTCATTACAAGGTTAGAACATCTCAACTTAAGGGAATTTAGCTCATGTTACTCATGTTATAAAGCAAAGAATATGCAAAGAACATAAGTAAATGAATAATAAAGCAAAAGAACTTAAAAGAGTAGAGATTACTTGAATAGAAGATCTTTTGCATTAAGTTCCCAAGTTGAAGTACAATAAAGATTTCTTACACGAATTTCTTCAAAGTAGAAGTGAAGGGAATGGTTGTCAAGCACTTCCTCACCTTCCTCTCCTTAGAAACTTGAAATGAAAATAAACTAAACCTAAACTAAGCGATCCTTTCAGAAAACAAAATGAAGAATTACAAATGAAAGAAGAAGGATTTAAAGATGTTTTAGATATGGCTTCTATTTATAGGCTTGAAAGCTTTCCTCTTGCAAAGGGTTTCCTTTGGCGCGAAAGATCAGCTGAGGGGACCAAACATGGTTAGTTGTAGACAACCAATCAAGCAAGCTGCACAGGTTTGGTCGCTTGCATGCATAACAAAAGATGAGGTTCATTGGAGAAGTGTCACATGTCTTTTAGATAAGTTGAGTCTTGCAACTTGATTTTTATGTGTATCGCCGACTTCTGCAAGTGGCTCAGCTCTAGGTGACTAGGCATGACGTCACAAATTAAGTGTGGAAGCATTGAAATGGTCTTTGGATGTTTTGGTACAAACTGCAGAATTTAGCAGGTGTTGGCAGTGTTTCCACTCCTAGTGTTTCCACTCCTGGTGTTTGGCAGTGTTTCCACTCCTGCAGTAGCTGCATTGAACAAAAACATCAAACCTAACAAGATTTGTGCATTTTGCCTAGATCATTGCCCTTTATCCATTTGAATATTTAGAATGTTGTTCCTTGATAAATAAGCTATAAATATATATAAATGTTCTTGAAAATAAGCAATAACTCAAGCTTAATTGTATGAATAACTCTATATAAAATAGAGTTATCAGCGGTCATAGCCAATAAAGAGGTACGCAGTATCTTGGTCGACCAAGGAAGCTCATCAGACATCCTTTTTGTCGATCTTCTAAACAAAATGGGGATCGACAAAGAGGAACTCACCCCTTATAGAGGAACGGCCTTGTCCGGATTCAACGGATCTCGAACCAAACCCCTTAGGGCATTTGGAACTGATGGTTACTTACGGAACCGAACCAATGGCTCGGACCGTCAAAACCAAGTTCCTCATCTTGCCTTGTGAGTCCATATACAACGGTATTATAGGAAGACCGACCTTAGGCAGACTCGGGGCGGTTACCTCCACCACACACCTAAAGATGAAGTTCCACTCTCTCTGCAACAGGGTTATCACTTTGAACTCCGACTTAGAGTCTGCTTCTAGGTGTTTCTTCTTATGGACGAAGACCGAACGAAAGGCTTTGGAGCAAGAAGGGGTTCCCCTTCAGAAGAGCTGTCGACTCCCAAACAAGCTAAAGATAGATTGATTGAAGTTAATACCACTAACATAGAGACAGGGTGCGATCCGAAAGACAAAAATGAAAAAGATGTTGACGAGCTAACCAAAGAGCTCAAACGAAAAATTAAAAGACCAGAGCCCGACGGAAAGTTCATCGAAATACAGCTCGGATCAGACCCCTCCCGAACTGTCAAAATAGGGACCGACCTACCAGAAGAGGTTAAAATCGATTTGACCAGATGTCTTAACGACTTCGAAGACATCTTCGCTTGGTCGGCAGAAGACATGCTTGGGATCCCGCCAGAGGTCGCTTGCCATCGGCTCGCGATTAACCAGGAAGCCAAATGGATCGCCCAAAGAAAGCGGGCTCAAAGCAGGGAGAAAGCCATTGCTGCTGCCTAAGCAGTAGACGATCTCATAAAAGCAAACTTCATCTCCGAGGTTAAATACACGACTTGGTTATCAAACCCAGTCCTGGTAAAGAAAAATAACGGAAAATGGCGTATGTGCGTCGATTACACCGATCTTAATAAAGCTTGTCCAAAGGATGCTTTTCCGGTTCCCAGCATCGGTCGGTTGGTCGACAACGCCTCCGGTTTTCGATTATTATCCTTTATGGACGCATACTCCGGATACAACCAGATCGCCATGTTTCCCCCAGATCAAGAAAAAACTGCCTTCATCACCGACCGAGGTAACTTCGCGTACCGTGTCATGCCATTTGGGTTGAAAAACGCGGGAGCGGCTTATCAAAGAATGATGAACAAAGTGTTCCAAAACCAGATCGGCAAGAGCGTGGAAGTTTACCTCGACGATATGATCGCCAAAAGTCGGAGTGACGACGACCATATAAACGATCTAAGAACAATTTTTTATGAGGTTCGAAAAATAGAATGAGGTTGAACCCAGAGAAATGTACATTCGGAGTTCGGGCAGGAAAAATTTTGGGTTTTTTCTTAACAGAAAGAGGAATCGAGGCAAACCCTGATAAATGTCGATCCGTCACAGAAATGCGAACTCCGACATCCAAGAAAGAAGTACAAAAACTTAATGGCATGATAGCTGCTCTATCTCGTTTCGAATCTAATGCAGCATTCAAATCTCTTCCACTTTTCAAAATCCTCAAAAAAGAAGAAAGGGATTTCGAATGGACACCTGAACAAGATGAAGCTTTAAAACAACTCAAAAAATCTCTCTCTGAGCCTCCTATATTAACTCGACCAAACGAGGGGGAAACCCTGTATCTATATCTGGCGGTCTCGGAGGAAGCTTTAGCTGCCGTTCTGGTGCGCGAGCTAGAAACCGGACAAAGCCCGGTCTACTTCGCAAGCAAGGCTCTACACGGAGCTGAGAGTCGTTATCAGAAGGTCGAAAAGATCGCCCTGGCTCTCGTCGTCGCAGCTCGACGCTTCCGAGTCTATTTTGTCGCTCACCAGGTGGTCGTCCGAACTAACTACCCCATCAGGCAAATACTCCATAGACTCGATCTTGTTGGAAGAATGATTAAATGGGCTGTGGAACTCTCAGAATTCGGGATTAAATATGAAGCTCGAACAACACTAAAGGCACAAGTTTTGGTGGACTTCATGGCCGAGATGACACCTGCTAACATCGAACCTGATGTATGGATCCTATATGTCGATGGATCCTCTAATCCAAAGGGAAGTGGCGCTGGAATCATGCTAGAAAGCCCAACGGGGGTCATCATCGAAGTTTCCCTTACTTTCAGTTTCCCAACCTCGAACAACCAAGCAGAATACGAGGCTTGCATCGCCGGACTACGCCTGGCAATTGACCTCCAAGTTCGACAAATAAAACTACATACCGACTCTCTCTTGGTGGTCTCCCAGATCGGAAACAAATACGAGACGAAAGAATCGATCTTGCAAAAATACCTACTTCGGGTACGGTCGCTATTGGCTAAATTTGAAGCGAGCGAGGTAGTTCACGTGCCAAGAACGGAAAACCAACGAGCTGACATCCTCGCCAAACTCGCAAGCACAAAAACCCCAGGGAAAAAGAGGACGACCATCCAAGAAACACTCCACAAACCCAGTGTGTCTCTCGAGCCTCTATTTAACTCGACCATCTGCATGCTCGAAGAAACTGACAGCTGGATCACTCCAATTGTAGAATACATCGTCACGGGAGCTGAACCCCTAGACAAAAATGATGCTAAATACATCAGGAGAAGGGCTTCGGCTTTTTCAGTCGTCAATGGAACGCTTTACAGAAGAAGCCTCTCTTCCCCATTGATAAAATGCATTGAGGGAGAGGAAGCAGCCTATGTCTTGACAGAAATTCACAAAGGAATCTGCGGTCAGCACATGGGAGCTCAGTCTTTAGCTCGAAAAGCTCTTCGAGCCGGATATTACTGGCCGAGCATGGCAGGCGATGCTAGTGACCATGTGAAGAAATTCAAAAAATGCCAAATCCACGCCAACGTCCACATAGCTCCCCCCTACAGATCTTACGAGTTTATCCTCCACATGGCCCTTCGCATGGTGGGGAATGGACCTGCTCGGACCGTTCTCAAAAGCACCGGGACAAGTCAAATTCTTGATCGTCGCCGTAGACTACTTCAGCAAATGGATAGAAGCGGAACCCTTGGCTACCATCACTGCAAAAAACTGCATAAAATTCTTCAGGAAAAACATTATGAGCAGGTTCGGGATCCCCGAGGTAGTAGTAACTGACAACGGGACTCAATTCACAGATGCAGGATTTCGAAAGCTAATGCTCGAGCTAAAAATCAAACACCATTTTACTTCAGTAGAACACCCTCAAACCAACGGACAAGCAGAGGCGGCGAACAAAGTAATACTGAACGGACTAAAGCGACGTCTGGACGATGCTAAAGGAAACTGGGTGGAAGAATTGCCTTACGTCCTCTGGGGGTATAGGACCACCCCCCAAAGCTCCACTGGAGGCGGTCATCCCTGTCGAGATTGGCGAACTTAGCTGGAGAACGGCAAATCCCAAAACTCAAAGCAATAACGACCAAGCCTTAAGAGAAGAACTCGACCTCATCGATGAAATCCGAGGTCGGGCTTCACTCCGAGAAGCAATCATCAAACAAGGAGTAGCAACCAGATACAACACCAAAGTCGTTCACAGAGATTTCGATCCAGGTGATCTAGTGCTCAGAAGAGCCGACGTCGGTCAGAAAAACGCTTTCCAAGGAAAGCTCGCCCCGAACTGGGAAGGCCCCTACCGAATTTTGTTTAAAACCGGTACGGGAGATTTTAAATTGGAGACCCTCCAAAGAAAAAAGATTGAGAGAACTTGGAACGCAACAAAGCTGAAAAGTTATTATCTTTAGAAAAAAAATCATGTACTCCGACCTTATGTAAACACGAAACGAGTTATTTATAAAGAAGAACGTAACCTTTCAAGCGTTTTCGAGCTTCTCACCAAGTTTCCACTCATTCTTGATTTCATCAAACAGAATGTACGGACCAATATTCCCTCTACGAGGAAACAGCTGGGACCGATCTTAGATGATCTCCCCGAGCGACCACCCAAGTCGCAAACTCTTTGAGAAACAGTTAATTCCGAGCCGAGTCTCAGTAAACTATCTCAAAGAGACCAGGTCTTCAAGGATCGAAACGTCCTAAGAACGACCATCGGCCACAGCTGCCGATACCCCTATAGGGCGAGTTAAATCTGGGTCGAGTCCTAGTAAACTGTCCTATAGGCTCGAACCCGGTAAATCGAGTTCCTCATTTACTAACGTTCTTACATCATACATGACATGCAGAATTAAAAAAGCATTCATAAAACTCATAAACGAGTTCCGAAAATAAACTCTACAAAAACGACATACATGACATGCAGAATTTAAAAAGCATTCATTAAGCTCGTAACGGGGTTTGAAAGATAAAGATCTGATGAAACGTGCTCCAAAAAATTAAAAAACATCTCGGATATAACCGAGCCCTCAAAGTTCTGGATCTATACAAAACCTACACGGATAAAAGCATATACCCAGAACTTCTGCAAAAAATAACACACTTAAAGACATCAAGCAGTAGAGGTCGGAAAGATGGCAGTTTTCTCTGCTGTTTGAGCGTCGATCTTAACGATCTTAGCCCCTTCGACCTCATGATCAGCATCAATAACCGCCCGATCCAAATGGATAGAAGGATTGACCAAAGCAACTTGCTCAAGGGCACACTCAAAACCTTCCCTATACAGCTCGATTGCAGAGTTTGCGGCTTCACGAGCTTCCTTCCTAGCTTCATTAGCAATTTTCGCAGCCTCCTTGGCATTTTTTCTGCTCTGCTGAAGGGCTGCTTGGAGCTCTGCAATTCGAGCTTCAGGATCGCTGCTGGTGCCGACCCCTGCCTCAGAGGCTTTTCTCAGATCGTCTTCCAGAACGACGATTCGATGCTCCAAGCTTCTAATTTTTTGATTAGCCTCGGCCACCTCCTCCAGACCTCTCTCCTTTTCTTCAAGATCCCTCACTCGAGCCTCCTTCTCTTCAAGCTCCTTCACACGAGCCTCTGCGAACTCCGCCCGACGTATAATCTCCCCCTGTCCTTCCTTCAAAGTCTGAAGCTCTTGCTTAGTTCGAGCCATCTCTCTTGACTTCAATGACATATCTTCCACAAGCTTCGCCCTTTTTGACTTTTCGAGCTCCAACAAATCTGCGAATACGAAATAAGGAAAAAATCAAGTTGAGGGAAAAGTCATAAAAGCAAAATCAACAAAAACAAACAAACATGAAAACACATACCTTTAGCCCGTTTCTCATATTTTTCCTTCTCGATCTTATGACCCTCGCCCAGGTTTACCAAAATTTGAACTGATGCTCCGACAGGATCCTCCTGCCACCGAGCATAGTTTTGCTCCAGGAAACCCTCCTCCAAAGGAACGGCCTTGTTTTTATGTTTCGGTCTCCTCGAGGTTTTACTCCTTTTATCCGGCCTTGACTCACCGCCAGCATCGGTACGCACCCTCTTCGCTGAAGTCCCTGCACCAATATCGTGAGCAGCTGGGGGAGGAGAACTGAAGACAAGATCGACCCGATCCTCATGGGCAAGGTCCTCCTGCGTGACGGTATTGATCGGAGAAGCAGGAGTAACCGTCCCGACGGCAATCTCGTTTTGGGGAGACGTCGGAACCGGAGCACCCTCTTCTTCAACATCGTCAGAAATGTCGACACTCTTCATCGCCAATGCCTTCATCGCAGCGAGCTTCTTTGGGGCCATGGTATCTAGAGAATAAAGAAAACTGGGTTATGCAACTTACAATCAAAATCAAAATACACAAAATTCGACCCCAGAAAGACAAACTACCTAAAACAAATTGCACCCGTCTTCGTTTCCCAGGCTGAACTATCTTAGCCGCAGGGATACCCCGATACTTATGTTTTGAAAACGGAATGCTCTCAAATAAATATCAGGATCCTCTTGGTAAGAAAATCGGCAGCACTTAGTCGATCCTCACCCACAGAAAAAAAATGGGTAGATCGTTCAAAATGGGTCTGACTCCAACCAATGGGAAATTTGGTGGACACCAAAGTCTGGCCATCCTCGCTAAACTTTCCTACTTTCTCAATCGCTTCATCGGTCACCGGCTCGACCCAATAATACAACTCCTTCCAATTCCCCCTCAGTGAGTCCGCATAAGCCTTAAAAACCTTGGCCCCTCGCCTGGAGCGAAGACTTACGTGCTCACGACCGAACTTGTTTTCGCTATTGTTCCGGTTAATCTCAAACAAATGGAAGAAGAGAGACGGTGAGACCGGTCTATCCAGATGAAGGCACATTAATTCATAGGCTCGAACGAAAGCCCATGCATTTGGATGCAATTGGGAAGGCGCTACATCTAAACTCGCCAAAACCGTCAGCTCGAACCAGGTAAAAGGAGGCCGGATATTCATTTCGTTGATCAGCATATGGTACAAGGTAAACTTGAGCTCTCCGGGCCATAAAGCCACGTGCTCTCCTTTCTTCATACCCTCAACCCTCCAAATTCGCTTCGAGCGATCGGAAGTCTTCTGTTGCGCCCGAAAAATCCGGTTTGGGACTTTTCGTTTGACAACGCGGAAGAAGTTTGGAGCCGCCACCAATATTTTTATTTTAAGACCAAAACATTGAAAAAAAGTCCTTGAAAAGGCGGATGGTCTTTTGAAAACGTAGAGATGTAGGTTCGGGGAAGGTATTAGCACCCTGCACCTCCTTTCTACCGAAAGGGAACCATTAACTTGATGTGTGGTTTAGACAAAAGTTCGAATTGAAAGCAATTTATTCAACTTCTTTTCTTTTCTTTTCTTTAAGGTTTGTATTATTGAAAACAGGAGGGAAGAAGAATATTTTTGGTTATCTTTGAAAATCAGGACAAAACAAAGATTTTTTAAGAGTGTGCTTGACGGGACAGGACCCCGCTCCTACGTATCTCCCGGTGCGATGGAGAATTCAAAGCTACGTAGTTCTCGATTTTTGGTTTTGAAAACGGCTTAAGGGGTTTTTCGCAATTGGGTGAGCGTTTGTGAAGACCGAACAACAACGGTTAGAATGGCCTCACTACTAACTCTTTTGAAAATGAAATCATCATTAATGACTTAAACGGCAACGGCGCGATTGGTCATCAGTGACAATTGGTTTTACTTTTGAGGAATAAGTTTTCGAAAATAGGATTGAGCTTTTGTGAAGACCGAACAACAACGGTTAGAATGACCTCACTACTAACTCTTTTGAAAACAAAATCATCATTAACAATCTAAACGGCAACGGCGCGATTGGTCGTCAATGACAATTTATTTTATTCTTGTTTTGAAAATAAAAGGGTTTTCTTTTATTAATGAATCTAGGAAAGAGGTTTTAGAAAAAAAAGTAGAGCACTTCAAATCAATTCTAAATCCATAACCAAATGCAAATGAATGAACAAGACTCATACTTCAACAATCAAGCAATCATGAACATATTATTCATCAACCAAGATTAAGCATGCCAATACAATCAAGGGATTCAATTATCAAAGATGCAAAACAAAGTTCTCAAAGCAATTGTGTTGTGTGGGTGAGAATTGCTGCGGGATGGGCAACAATCTCAAAGGAGTGTATTTACCCTAATGACTCTATGCTACAACAAGCAAGTAGGCTTACGTCTTCATTAGGAGGTCATACATGTAGACAGGATGGCACACAATTAAGTCAAGACATTTAAATGGCATCATGAACAAAAGAATGCAATTGATCATAAGCATAGGATATTCTTAGTTTAAATGAGTAAGCATGTGGATATGAATGCACGATTAAGCAACTATGCATGAGCATACAAGGAATGAATACATGAACATTTGATTTTTGAATGCAAGACATGATACTAATGAATGCATGGACATTTAAGAATGAATGCATGTATAGCATATAAGGATGGATAAACATGTAAAAGGATAAAAGAATGCAAGATGCATAAGCATGCAAGAATGCATGAACATGTGAGAATATGGGAGTATGCAAGTGTTAGGGTGCAAGCATGAGAGTATGTCACATGGATGATGCACATAAATGAAGTACAAAGCTTGAAAATGTTTTAGTAAGAAGTAGTAAAAAGTCAGAGTAAGAATGTGGTAAAAATGTTTGAGTAAGAGGTAAATAAAAGCAAAAATGTTTTTTATGTTTTTTTTTTGTTTTGGTGAATAATTAATGAATGAGTAAAAACCAAAGTGGTAAAATGTCTTTATGTTTTTGGTAAAAAGTTAATGAAGTGGTAAAGTAAAATGGTAAAAAGTAAATAAACACTAAAACCAAGTTGAATCATATAGAGCAATCCTCTCACTTTGAGAAAAGTGCACCAGGCACTAGTGAGAAACAACTTGCCTATCATCAACAATTTACAATAAGCAAACTAAGACACAAGAATAAGTGGACACACAAACTAAATTGAGTCATTTCTAGCAATCTTCACCACTTAGGTCAAGGTGCACTAGGCACTAGTGGGAATCATATTGCTAGATCATCAACCAATAACAAAAAATAACATCTAACACTAAAATAAAATATTAACAACAAGATTAAACATCATCAAGCAAAGAACAACAACAAAATCAATTTGAAAATGTTTTTAAACATAAGCATGCGAACCCAAAGGGAACATAGATCCACACTTTTATTTAAAAAAAAACACAAAAGTTAACATAAAGCAACATAGATCCATTTTTGCAAAGGATTCACATGATTAAGCAAAGGATGGCATAAAACTCACATGAACCCTAAGTTTTCTACAAGCATGCGAAATGAACAATGCCATAAAACAACTCTTATTTCATGAAATTTAGTGCAAAATGTTTAGAGATGCAAGGGAAATCATTCAAGCACAAGAACAAATCCTTCAAGGCCAAGGACCCATCTCAAACACCCAAGGCTCCCTAAGTCCTTGTCAAAATGTTTGAAATGGATCCTCAAAGCAACAACAACAAGCAATCAAGAAGGAGTTGGGAGTAGAAGAGAGATTATGCAAGAAGAACTAAATATGAGATGCAAAGTCTCAAAGCTTACCTCAAAATCACAAAGAAATGAAGAAGGAGATGATATGAACACAAAGATTGCTAGCTCTTAGCAATTTGATGATGCAACCTTGAAGAGAATGGAAGGAATGATGATGATCTAACAAGAAATGGAAGATTTGATGGTGAAAAATTGAAGAAAATATATGGAAGAGAGGGGAAGAGGCTACGGTTTTGGGGTGAGGAAGGAGAGGGAGCGGAGGTGTTTTTGGTGTGCTAGGGTTTTAGTGTAGGAGAATGAGAGGCCAAAGGATCCTTAGGTGTGGGAATGAAGGAGTATTTATAGAGTTATTTTAGGTTTAGGGGCAATTGGGTCATTGGCCTTACAAAGTGCTCTAGGATTGAGTTTTAAAAATAAATGGAGGGTTAGGATTAAAGGTCACTTGGATTGAGGGTATTGAGAAAACACAAAAGGTGAGAGTGAGAGAGTGGGGGCGAAAATGAGGGAAGGGAGTGAGAGTTTTTGTAAAAAAAACTTGTCTTATTTTAGGAATAATGTGAGGCAAAAATAGGGTTAGGGGTATGATTGGGATGGAATGTTACCAAAGAGGAAAATTGGTGTTTCCTTATGAAGATGTTAGTGTAAGTGAGTGAGGTAATTTACCAAAGAGGGCAATATCCTTAAGTAATGATTACAAAATAGAAGAGTGTGGAAGAATTTGGAGAGAGAGAGAGAGTGAGTATGCGAAATTTAGAGGATAAGAAGAGAGAGAAAAAAAACTTGCTTTTTTGGTCTTTTGTCTTATTTGAAGACACTTCCTTGTTTTAAATTTTGAATTTTGGGCATGGGAATAATAGTGCACCTATTGGAAATGTGTCACATATTTTTTTTTTGCCACCATAAAGTATCCCCTCTAGTCATTCATGACAATAAAAATTGTCATTTGATAATTGAGGAATATTTAATGGTCCTTTTTATTTTTCTATGCACTAAAAATGGAAAAAAAGTATTTTTAAATTATTTTGGACTAGGATTTTCTTTCTAAAGATTGTACAAAAATTATCCTTGATAGAATAAAATGTACTTTTTGTGGATGTATATTTTTGACGAGAAAATCATCCTGTTGTGAAAAATGACCAAAATACCCTTTTTGACGCTAAAACTGTAACATCCTGAAAATAATTAGTAGAATTATTTGGGTGTTAACCCAATTAAACCAATTTAGTACTTAACGGGTAAATTTAATGAGTGCTAAAATTATTTATTGGTTGTCATCGGATCGTTAACCGGATAATACGGATCAACGAAGTTTTGGAATCGAAATAAGAGATTTCGATCAATATGGTAATTTGACCGCGTTACAGCTTATATATTAAATAAATATATATATGTGTACGTGTGTGTGTTAAAAAGGAAAGAAGAGAATTAATTAAGAAAGGAAGAAAGAATGCGAGGGAGAGAAACAGAAGAGAGAAAAGGAGAGAAAAGAGAAAGAAGAAAGAATGGGTGAGGAGGAAGAAGAGGAAAAAGGGAGGACTTCGACTCATCGAAACGACTTCCTTCCAACACGAAAAATGTTCAGCGTTACTTCCTCTTCGATTTGGTACCAACATCAACATGATCAACTCACTCTCTCTCACTTTGCCATTTTCGAACATTGAAGGTTTTGGGGAAGGATTTCGGTTTTTGATAATGATGTGATGGTTTACGAATGATTAGAAGGCAACCCGATGAAGGTGGAAAGCGGATTGATGTTCGATTGGAAGGTTGGGAGAGTTAGGGTTTGAGAATCCAAATTTGGGGTTTTTGGATGAATAGTGATTTTGAGCTTGAAGAAGAAGATGAATAGTGTTCGGGGAAGATTTCGAGGAATTCGGCATTTCGGTCAAAAAGAGGTTTCGTGATCGAGCGAAAAGTTTTGGAAGCGGATTGGAGCGACGTCGGAACGGAAAGTTTATGCGGGGAATGTTCGTGTGGTTACTCGGCGAATTCGGCTCGATCGTGGTTCACGCTTCAAGGGTGAGTTCTACTCACGTTTAGGATTTTATGTTTCGAATTAATTAATTAACTGTTTTACCGCTTTCGCTGGACTGGAATATTTCTGGATATTGTCTGTTTCGGATTAGGAATCGATCGGAGCGAGTCTCGAGTTGTGTCGCGTTGAAATGGAATTTTTGGTGATTTGATTTCGAAAGATTTTGACTTAAAAACCGTTAATTGGAAAATATGTCGCGTTTTGATACAATTCGTTTAAAATGAGTTTTTGATTGATTTGATTGATTGTGTGACTTTGATTGAAACTGTTTTTATAGTTGTCAAAACTGTTTTCAATCGGAACAAGAATCAGAATTGAGCGGAATAGCGAGTTTCGCAAGAAAACGGAAAATCTGCACTTTTCTGCAGATGGTCGCGTCGCGACCCGTCCTCTTCGCGTCGCGACCTGGGCCAGTTTTGTCACGCAAAAAGTTTCTGTCACTTTTCGCGTCGCGACGGAAGCAGTTCGCGTCGCGACGCTTTGCAGATTTTCAACAGTTTTTCACTGATTTTGTTTTCGCGATAACTTTTGATTCCGGAACCCGATTGAGGTGTTCTAAGATGCGTTGGAAAGCTTATTCAGAGGCCTAACTGAATATTCTATTTTTAAGGTAAAATGAACTATTTTTCAAGTTGAGATTGTTTCGAAAAACCGACTAATAGTACACGTGTGCGGATGTGTTTTATTAATAATAAAATGGACTATGAGTCCTACGTGATATGGTTTAACGGACGCGGGATGATTATTATTTATTCGTCTAAACCGGTCTATAATTCACGATATATAAATTATATCGATTAAAGGAGTCGGTCCACTGTCGGTGGTTATATATGATTTTAGATATATATATATATATTATATATCGAGTTTGGGTGACGACCCATGTTGACATACTAGGAGGGGCAGTCGTGATCCCCTACCCTAGGCTCTGAGGCCAATAGCGGAACTGTTATTGGATAGGGGTTCGCCGGGAGTAGCGTTCGCGCAGTCGGTGTTATGTTGAAAGTTAAGCGTTGCGTTCACCGGGAGTAGCGTTCGCGCAGTCGGTGGTACGTAAAAAGGTCTTATAACATGGTTCACCGGGAGTAGCGTTCGCGCAGTCGGTGTTGCCATAAAAGTTAAACGATACGGGTCACCGGGAGTAGCGTTCGCGCAGTCGGTGTCGTATCAAAGGTCATGTGACTCGAGTCACCGGGAGTAGCGTTCGCGCAGTCGGTGTCGTACTGAGTTATAGCAGGTTCGCCGGGAGTAGCGTTCGCGCAGTCGGTGGAATGCTATGTGTAAATAATGCGGTTCATCGGGAGTAGCGTTCGCGCAGTCGGTGCCGTGTTGAGTTAACGATGTTTTAAAACTGGACCGCGAGTGTTAGTAGGGGTCTCGGTAGAACTCACTGAGATTGTATCTCATTGTTTATATGTTGTTGTTTTTCAGAGAAGCAAGGGAAAAAGAAAAGGTGAAGAAGCACAGCTAGGTGGTGTGCATATGAAGACGGTGAAGACTTAGTTTTTATTGTTATTGTCTTTCCCTCTAGATTTTTGTATTTTCGATTGTATAACGTGTATCAGTAAAAGTTGTAAAATCGTTTCCGCTATTTCTTGGTATTTGGATATTGGACTCTAAGTTATGAGTTGTTTCTATTTATGTTCAATATCTAAAACAGGAAAAAATATCTCTGATTATTTTATGATGATACACTTGGGTATTTTTACTCGATAAAAATACCGGGGTGTTACAAAAACCCTAATTCGCCCAAAAAGTGCATTCCAACCCTAAAAATGATTTCAAAAACCTTGAAATGGCCTCTAGGACCCAAAATGCAATACATAATGCCCTTCACTCTTTAACTTATTTATTTTTTGTGGAAAATTAGGGTTTTGACCTAAGCCGGACAAAATTGGGGTATGACACCTTCCTGCCGACCATCTCCAAATTAAAGCCATACTGGTACAATGATTCGATCTCCAAAATATTTCTAGAAACCCAATCATATTGAGAGACCTCTCGTACCGGTATGTCGAGGTCCCCACAGCCAGTACTCGAGTAACCATCCATAGAAGCAGCAAAAGCTCGACTGGAACCTGGTTGACTCGAAGGGCGAGATTCAACTTGCTTTCCAGCATCACCTCCATCGGACCCATCAGCAGGGTCGGTACTTGTCCCGAGGTCGACCTCAGAACCCTCTGATTCCTCCAATTGGATTTCCTCATCGGACTCAGCGGTAATGGTCATCACATCCACCAAATGATCCTCCTCCATATCTTCAGGAGCATCCTCGTTTGGCTCATTAGCATCGCTCACAGGAGAAAAGCTTTCACCTTCAAAATTATCTTCCGCCTTATCACTCATGGGGACAGAAGCAGAATGCTCTTGCACGTCAGGGGCGGCAACTTCAAGAGGATCGGTACGAACTTCAGGAATTTCGCCACCAGAAGCCATCACGTTCGTAAACTTTTTACAATACTGAGTAACGTCTCTCCGAGTTTGTTTTGTCCTCGCCAGAACGAATCTACAGGAATGGGGGACGAAATGTCAGGGTTAAGATCGAAAATGGGTTCGCGAGCAAAACGGAACCCGACCTGACGACCCCCATTCTGAGATCGTAAAGGACCGGGGGAGGTCCAGGCACAAACAAAAAGAAAAGGAAAGACAAATCAAAAAAGGAACTAACCTCGGAACGGAGCCGCAAATTTGATCGTGTCTGGAAAGAATGCAGTTGCCAATCCACAGAAACCGACCTTAAAAGTGCTTCAAAACTCTCCAAACTCGTTTTGCTCGAAAAAGAAGCTCGGGAGCTCTCGAGGATCGACAATCCAAAACAAATAAACACAAAGCAACAAATGAAAAGGTGAGACCCTTTATTTATAGCAAGGCGGAATTAATGGGCTTGGGCCGGGAAGTCGAAACGTCACGTCCAATCAAGGTCCATTAGGTTCGCACGCTAAAAAATAAAGTGTCACCATCATGCGCCGCCACTGCAAAATCGCGCCTTGTCAGAAACAGTAAAAATGGCACTGATTCCAAGATTGCACTGATTCCAAAGCAGCACTGATTCCAAAAACTGTCTACCTCGCTCAGAAGCTCGACGGTTATTTAACATCGACCAAAATCTCAGGGTCGACATCAGCTCAAGACCAAAGAAATTTCTACTCAAGGAAGACAAAAATGCGAGGCTACGTCGCCTTATCAAGTCAAGATCGCTCCTCAAGCGACCAGACTTGGGGGGTCACTGTTATGGTAATTAGAATTTTTACTTTTTACACTTCCTCCAAGACCCAATTGTTGGAAGGCCCATTAAAATCATTAGAGTCCATTCTTCAATGGCCAAGATCACTCTGTAAGATCGGACGGCCCAAATCGACCACAGCAAACACCACTCAAAATCTATAAATACAGCATTCAATGCTCATTAAATGGTAAGCACTTTTCCCAACAAAATACTCATTTATTCAAATACTGACTTGAGCGTCAGAGTGTTATTGCAGGAACAACATCGGACATCTCAAGACCGAACAACATCGGACATCTCAGGATCGAACAACATCAAACATCTCAAGATCGAACAACATCGGACATCTCAGGATCGAACAACATCGAACATCTCAAGATCGAACAACATCGAACATCTCAAGACCTGAAGATAGAAACAGAATCAAGGATAAAACATCTACTAACTGCATAATACCAATCACTAAGATCGGAAGCACAGTACCGAACAATTAGCATTTGAGAGCAATTTCATTTAGTAGCTCAACTGGTGTAATAGTATAAATACTCTCTTGTAATTCATTCAAAAATTTCAGTTTGAGTTAATAAAACTCAAATCAAAGTTCAATTCAGTTAGTTACTTTCTTCTTCTCTCTGCTCTCTGCATCTCTGTGATCTGCCATGGAATTCACATTGAACTCCAACAAATTGGTATCCAGGGCGTAACTTAGTGAGTGGTTCTGGGAAACACGAGTGATAAGTGAGATTGTGTGTGTGATTTTGATTCTTCAATTTGCATCGATTTGAAGCTCGAAATCGAAAGAAATCACGATTTCTTGTTTCTAGGGTGGGAAACACGAGTGACTGTGAGAATAAACTGAGTGATTTGCAGAGACGAGAGGATGAATGGTGGAAACAGTGGATTCAACACAAAATTGCCGGTGTTTGACGGCAACCACTAGAATCGGTGGTCGATCCAGATGTGTGTGGTGTTTGGCGCTCAAGATGTGCTTGAGCTCGTCAATGATGGTTACGTTCCAGTAGGGGAGAATGCAACCGAGGCGCAGAGGAATGCACAACGAGATACGAGGAAGAAGGATCAGAAAGCACTGTTTTACATACATCAATGTGTTGATACGAAAGTTTTCGAGAAAATTGCAGAAGCCACAACAGGCAAGGCGGCGTGGGACATTTTAGTGCGGTGTTACAGCGGAGACGCATCAGTGAAGAAGGTGAAGTTACAATCACTGAGAAAACAGTACGAGAACTTGCAAATGAAGAACAATGAGAAGATTGGAGACTACATCTCACGAGTTGTGACTGTCACCAACGAAATGAAGACATGTGGAGAAGTAATTACTGAACAACTGATTGTTGAAAAGGTACTTAGGTCTTTAACTCCTCAATTTGATCATATTATGGTTGCAATACAACAATCTAAGGACACTAGTACACTAAAAATAGATGAACCACAAGGCAGACTAGAGGCACATGAACTGTTAGTGATTGAGAGAGGAACTGTAAAAGAAATTGAGCAAGCACTTAAGGTGCAAGTTGCTAAGAAAGGAAATAACAAGAATAACTCTAATTGGAAGGAGAATAAGTGGAAAAATCAGAAACAAGCATGGCTTGATAAGAACAATAAGAAAAACAGTGGCAATAATAGTGACAAACCAGAATCCTCAAACCAAGCCTGGAAGAATAATAAGAATTTTCACAAAAAGAAAGGCATCTTTTATAAGAGAAAGATTGAGTGCTTTAACTGTGAAAAGTTTGGGCACTTTGCTTGTCATACCCCAATTTTGTCCAGCTTAGATCAAAACCCTAATTTTCCACAAAAATAAATAAGTTGAGGAGTGAGAAGCATCATGCATTGAATTTTGAGTCCTAAAAGTCATTCCAAAGTTTCTAAAATCATTTTTAGAGTTGAAATGCACTTTTTGGGTAAATCAGGATTTTTTGAGTCCAAAAGGGTATTTTGGTCATTTCACAATAAAAATGATAATTCCTCATGAAGGTCATTGAGCATGCATTCTAAGATTCTAGAGGTCATTTCTAGGGTTATAGATTCATTTTTGAAGTGGAAATGCATTATCGGGCAAAATTAGGGTTTTTGGGTCAAAAAGGGCATTTTGGTCATTTTACCCTAAAAGATAATTTCTCAGTAAAAATCACTGGGCATCTTTGGAGGAATTCATTTGGGTCAAAATGAGTTGGGTTATAAATTTTTGCGCATCATTGATTAAATTTTGCATAAAAAGTCAAGTTTCGAAGAAAAGGGCAAAATGGTCATTTCCGCTAGAGTGAGGCCCAAAATCAATTTTGGGAATGGTGTTGTCATGGAATTTTGGGCCCAATGATTGAATCCTAGGATGAGCCCAAAATAAAAAAAAAAGAATCTTCATGGAATAAAAGAATGATCATAAAAAGAAAAATCAAAAAGAATCAAAATCCCTTAATAAGACAAAATGTACTATTTTGGTGACAACTTGCATTTTTTCCCTCTCCTTCCCTCCTCATGGCTGCGAATTTCAGCCCTCCTTTTTCCCTCATTTTGTGTTTCTTCATGCCCTTAATCCATGTGAGTTGTATTCCTAGCCATTGATTAAAATTCTAGATCAAATCCTAGGCTACAACTATGTGCAAATTGACCTAATTGCCCTCAACAATTTTTGTGTACAAAAAACTCTTCAATTTCATATGACACCAGCCATTCCTCACTCATTTGTGTTTTCTCTTTGTCCCTAATCCATGTGCATTGCAATCTTGGCCCTTGATTCAAATTCTATCTCAAATCTCAATGGTTGGCAAAAGCACAATGTCCTATATACCCTTAATTTTGCACCTCATATAAAACCCAAAATAAGAGACCATAGGGGAGAGGATTCTCATTTTACCCTAGCACACAATCAGCTCAAAAACCCTCTCCTCCTCTTCCTCCAAAACCGTAGCCCCTCCACCCATTTCCACCATCAATTCTTCAATTTTCAACCATCAAACCTTCAATATTCTTGGTTCCTACACTAAATCCACTTCTAATCTCGCATTATCTTCAAAATTCATCATCAAATCCTTCAAGATCAAGTGATTTTCGTGGTATTCAAGAAGAGCTTCAAGTGTTCTTGGTTTTTATTTCATTCTCTACTTCATCTTTTCGCTAAATCTTGAAAGGTAAGCCTAGATCCTTGCTTCATTTTTAATTTTCTTGCATAAACTCATCTTCTACTCCTTTTTCTTCACATATCATCATCAAAAATAGCTAAAATGTAGTTTGTTGTTGTTGTTGGTGGGTGAGAGTTGGCATCTCACCCTTGAATAATTGTTTTTATGTCGATTTTGCATTTGTTAGTGAAATGAATTTTTGTTCATGTGTTTTTCACCTTGTTCATGAGTTTTTTATCAAATAAAACTTATTTTCCTCACCTCTTTTGCTTCGGCCTAGGGCCTATTTTGTTGAATAATATGTTTTCTTGCTTGTTCCATGCTTGGAGATTGATTTTTGGGTTTGATTCTACCATGAGTGCCCTCGGGTTAGAGCTTAAATCCTAGGGTTTATGTTGCTTGATTGTTTTCTTGAATTTTTGAGTTGGATAAATACATGCCTTGCTTGATGCTTGTCTTGTAATTTTACATGTTAGTTTAGGGTGGTGCCTTATGTTGCTTTTGTGTGCTAATTTACAAAGTTTTGGCATGAAATTGAGGATGAATTGTTGCTTGATGTGCTTCGGCCTTGGAGGCCAATTTTTGATCATTTTGTTGCTTGAAACTTGCTTCTTCGATCTTACTTGAGTGAATAAAATTGGTGACATTGTGTTTTTCACCTTTTTACTTTTTACTTTACCACTCATTAACTTTTTACCAAAAGTAAAAAAAACATTTTAACTTTTTACTTTACCATCTCATTAAATAATTACCATTTATCTCATGCATTTTTACTTTACCATTCACTAACTTTTTACTAAAAGTTTTACCACTTGTCAACTTGCAAAAATACCCAAAACATTTTCTCACTTGCATTTCAAACTTTTTCATCTTCCTAAAATAAACCCCAAAACATTTTTACCACTTTCAAGACAAAAACATTTCATCTCATTTCCAAAACACCAAAACCCAAAAACATTTTACTATTCATTACCAAAACATTTTCACATTCATGCATCTTCACTCATACTTAGTTTATGCGACACTCTCATGCATTCTCATATGCTTATGTCCCTTGCATCCTTTTATGCATCCTTGTATGCCATTTATTCATAAACAAAATGCTATGCATTCATTCACTTGTATGCTTTGCATCCATTCTTAAATGTTCATGCATCCATTAATACCATGTATTGCATTCAATAATGCTCATTCACTCCTTGTATACTCATGCATTCACATGCTTGCCTAATCATGCATCCTTGCTTACATGTTCAATCATCAAACCTAGAATACTCTATGTCTACAATCAATGGTATTCACTTGTTCTTGATGCCCTTCAAATGTCTTGACTTAATTGTGCATAAACCCTCTCACACAATCATGTGCCCTTATAAGACTACCAACATGTGTATCATAGAGGCATATGTGCTCCTCTTTGAGATTGTTGCCGACATGTGTAGCAATTCTCCTTCACACACAAACACAATTGATTTGAGAACTTTATCTAGCATCTTTGACAATTAAATCCTTTGATTGTATTGACATGCTTAATCTTGGTTGGTGATCAACATGATCATGATTGTTTGATTGGTCAATATGTTTGAATTGCATTCATTGTTTTCCTTTCTAAACAAACTAGCATAAAAATGGTTGTTAGTGACAATCCATCACAACCTTTGTTGGTTTGATTGTCATGAAGGCCGCCATTTCAAAAAAGAATTTTCATATGCATAAGCTATTAGTGGTAATCCATCACAACCTTTGTTGGTTTGATTGTCATGAACGCGTCCAACTTCAAAAACATTCTCCTTTTCAAATTAGAACTACGTCGCTTTGATTCCCATTTGGGATACGTAGGAGCGAGCCACGTCCTCGTCAAGCACAACAAACCAAAATTAATTCGATTGCGAAAGCCCTTTTTGATCATCTAAAATAAAAACCGATTATCGTTAATGATCACTCGCGTCGTTGCCGTTTGGTTGTTAATGATAATTTCATTTTCAAAAGAGTTAGTAGCGCGGCCACTCTAAACCGTTGTTGTTTGGTCGTCGCGAACACTCGAATCAAAAGCAAAACCGATTATCGTTAATGATCACTCGCGCCGTTGCCGTTTGGTTGTTAATGATAATTTCATTTTCAAAAGAGTTAGTAGCGCGGCCACTCTAAACCGTTGTTGTTTGGTCATCGCGAATCCTCACTCCTACTGCGAAAACTCATCTAAACAGACTAAAAAACAAAAACCTTTTTAGGACAACCAAGAACTACGTAGCTTTGAATTCTCCATCGCACCAGGAGATACGTAGGAGCGAGAGGCCAACTCTCGTCAAGCGCCAAAAATAAAAATTTTCATTAAGTCTTCTCACTCCCTTTTCAATAAAGAGGCAAAATAAAAGCATTTTCAAATCAACACTTCAAACCACACATTTAATTAAAGGTTCCCTTTCGGTAGAAAGGAGGTACGGGGTGCTAATACCTTCCCCATGCCTAACCGACCCCCGAACCCATATCTCTAGTTTTCGAAAGACCATCCGCCTTGTCTAAAAGACCTTTTTTCAATGTTTTGGTCTTAAAATTAAAATATTGGTGGCGGCTCCATACCTTTTCCACGTTGTACAATGAGAAGTCCGAACCGGATTTTTTGGGGTGCAACAGCTGGCGACTCCACTGGGGACCTTTTTTTTAAAAAAAAAGACGAGGGTCAAGCCTAACTAATTAAGATGTGTGGTTTAATGTATTGTTGATTTGACTGATACCTTGTTTGCCTTCATTCTTTTTCCTTTCTTTCTTATCATTAATTGTAGGCATACGCATTTGTCTTCTTCTATGTTTGTTCCCTATCTCCTTTTCTTTTATTGCTTATGCTCATGCATTTCTCCCCAATTCTATCCGGATCCCCCCTTCTTGGCTCCCTTTCTTGAGGTAAGCAATGTACCTGATTGTTGTTGAAACCCCAGGCTAGCTTATTTGATATTGAACCCTAGTGTAGACGACATGTTGTTACCTTGCTTTTTCTGGACTGTTCTGGCGTCTCACTTGCAGGTGGGGTAATATGTGTCGGGTAGTTTTAAGTGGTACGCCCTTACCACACACACTCACACCCTTATGATTATGTGCTTTGAGAGAGGCCTAAAACCCAAGGTCTGAAAAACACCTAGGAGAGTGGAAACGAGTAGTGACTGCCAATTGGACCGATGTCCTTCTGCTCTCACGAAAGTTTCAGCCAGAGTATGCTCTTTTATGGTACCTCACACCAGATGGCATTCCATCGTTGTGGGTGTTATCATGAGAGAGATTTAGCTCTGGTAGCCTTTGCGAGGGAGTGAATAGAACCACATGGGAGGATTACCCTTTAAATTGCCCTAGATCGTAGGTCTCACCTCTTTTTAGGTCACAAGGGCTTTCCAAATTGTGTGCTGCATTGTTGCATTCAGTTCAGTCAACCTTTTTCCCTCAAATTTTTTTTTTTTTTTTTTTTGAAAATCAAAAAATATGCTTTTCCCTTTCAAATAAACACCTATATGGGGGAGCATATAGAGTGTAAATTTTCAAAATTCCACCTGTGAATACCCTCTTTACGCAAAAAATACCAAAAAGAAGCATCTTGCATTGCATCATTGCATTACATCGCATCATTACAGCATTTGCATCATTTGCACTAAATAAAACTCCAATTTTGAAAAAGTACATTCATCATACATTGCATAAGAAAAATGAAAACAAAAGGGGTTATCATTTGCATAGCATTTCAGCGTCAACCTCATGGGCATCATGCAAAAAAGAAGAGAAAGGACATGGTAGAACTACGTACGCTTTGATTCCTCATCACAGTGAGGATACGTAGGAGCGGGTCCGCCCCGTCAAGCATAACAAATGAAAAAAAGCCATTTTGAAAAAGCATCATTCTTGCATTCAAAAATGCATTGAAATTTTGTATTTCATCTTGCACCAAAAAAAAACAATTTTTTTTATTTTTTTTTATTTTTTTATTTTTTAGAATAAGTACACTTCTCAAGTGGTCATTTTTCCATGCATTTGCATATCATGATCTGTACAATAAAGGTTTTGATGAGAGACGAGACGGTTTTGCAAAATAGTCATTCCCCCAAAAAAAAAACAATTTTTTTTATTTTTTTTTATTTTTTTATTTTTTAGAATAAGTACACTTCTCAAGTGGTCATTTTTCCATGCATTTGCATATCATGATCTGTACAATAAAGGTTTTGATGAGAGACGAGACGGTTTTGCAAAATAGTCATTCCCCCCAAAAAAAAAAAAAAAAAAAACTCAAGGTGTTCCAAAGTACCCAGTTCTCGAGTCAGCAGCTCATTCACATAACTTCAAAATTTTTGCATCTCATCCATCCCATGATAAAAGATTAAAATTGTTCATAAATTTTTTCTATCATGTGAAGCATTCTTCTAGGCATGCATGCCATGTGCAGTCGCCCCTGTCCGTGTCCGTCAGTTTCCCTGCTTTATCATCATTCCCCGTCCTAGTCTAGCCCCGCCCGTAAAGCCTAAAGTGTCGCATGCATTTGTTCAGTCATTCGTTCTTGCGCTTATGTTGTGCGCCCTGTTATCTCTAGAAAGAGGCCAACTGGTTTGCCGATATCCGCTTCAGACTCAAGATTCATGGCGACCAATCAAGGAAACCTAGTGATTGAGAATCCCGGCAATTCAGGTCTAGATAATCTGATTATGGAAGTCCTCAAGCAGCTAGTCCAAGGGAATCAGGCACTAGTCCAAGAGAATCAGGCGTTAAATAATAAAGTCGGGGTGATAGAAATGCAGATGGATGCGATAAGAATGCAGATGACTGAAATGATGGGCACCCTGCAAGCTTTGAAAAACGGGACCACTACCGGAGATACTGCTGTTGTAAACCCAGGTGGGGCCGCAACCATCCTTCCTACCTCGGGACCCGCTGAAGCTGTGACTGCTATTCCCCATCCGGGATCTGGGGTTAATTATCCTGCTCACGCCCTGGGAGGTGCTGATCAACATGAGGTTTCTCTTTTCAATATGGATAGTGATCCTCAAGGTCATCTATTTGAGAACTCTCAACCCAGAGATCAGTTGCATGAGTTGGAAAAGCGTTTAAAAGCCATAGAGGATTCAAAGACCAAAGCTCAAGACGCCCGTGATCTATGTCTTGTTCCAGACTTGGTTATTCCCCCAAAGATGAAGGTGCCAGTCTTTGACCAATATTGTGGTACCAGCTGCCCAAATAGACACGTAACCATGTACGCCCGAAGGATGACCGCATACAATCACGACGACAAACTGCTCATCCACTACTTCCAGTACAGCCTAACTGGGGCATCTCTGGATTGGTACATGCAGTTGCAGCCTTCCGACATCCACAGTTGGAAGGACCTTTCTGAAGCTTTCTTAAAGGAGTACGAATACAACAAAGACATGGCTCCAGATCGGATTCAGCTGCAGTATATGAGCAAGAAAGATCATGAGTCCTTTAAGGAATATGCTCAAAGATGAAGGAGCATAGCTGCTCAGGTGAAGCCACCATTGACTGAAAAGGAGATGGTGTACATGTTTATGGAGACTCTCCCAGCTGTTTTCTATGAACGTCTGGTTGGAAGTGGGTCCTCAAGCTTCTCAGATGTGATCAAAGTAGGGGCAAGACTTGAAGTCGGGATGAAGAGAGGAAGAATCCCCTGCAATCCTACTGGCGCCGACAATGCTAGTGATTTGCCTGCAAGGAAAAATGGAGAAATCAATGCTATAGTGGGACAAGGAAAGTCACGTCAGTACGACCTCATTCCCGTGTCGTACACTGATTTGTGCAGCTATCTAATCAACCATAGGTTGATCTCTCCTCGTGGGATGAAGCCAGTCCAACCTCCATTCCCAAGAAGGTATAATGCAAAGGCTACCTGTGAATTCCATTCTGGGGCAATTGGTCACTCTACTGAGAATTGTCATCCTTTGAAGCAGTCGGTTCAGGATCTTATTGATACAAAATAGTTGACCTTTGATGAGGGAGGTGAAGGACTAAACCCTTTGAGATCAGGGCTGTCAGGCCGGGATGGCAGTAGTTGAAGAGGATCGAGGTGTTGATCGTCAAGCATTTGTGTCTTCGTCATGCATTTTCATGTAGTTTTCAGTTCAAAGCAAATTTTATGTAATGCAATCCTCTGGCTCTGCCCAAGGCCTTAGGATATTTCAATAAGGGCACATGTTTCCTTTTCAGCATCGTCATCTATAAAAGTTACCCTTTTCAGTCACTTTTGTTCAAGATCGTCATTGCCCTGTTTTATCATAAGTCCATCAGTGCATATTTGACTTTTAGTTCAGTCTAACGCTTTAAGTCCTCCATGCTGGGGCAAGACTGTGATCACTAATTTTCCTTGTTAATATCATATTCCTTCAGTGCAAGTCTTTCAAAAGATAATAATAAACAAGAAAATAAGCTCGCTAGGTGGAAAACCCGCAAAGGGCGGCCTAGGCAGAAAAAAGCGCCTGATGGATCGAAAACCCGCAAAGGGCGGTCCAGGCAAAAGTTAGGGCATAAAAAAAAGAGAAAAAATGCAAAGAAAGGAGCAAACACATATAGATAGATGAACCGTTATCTTGTTTTACAAAAATAAATAAGCCATCGGGATTTGAGATGAAGTGTGGCCACCTCCCTATACCCTCAAGAACCCAAAATCCCAGAAAGTCCCTTTCCTACCTACCTTAAGCCAAGAAAAACCAAACTCAAAAATATACCCTCTAATCACCCTAGACAAGGATCACTTCAAATATCAAAAACAAAAATAGTGCATCAGCTCACTCAACTCAAAAGCAAAGAAAGAAGAAAAGTCCGAAAAATGAAACAAATGAGTCAAAAAAAATCAAAAAGACAAAAAATAATAAGTTGTGAGCTGATACATGTTGCCACAAAGCACAAGAGACCCTTGTCTCGATAAATCTTCCAACACCTGGTTCCATAAACCTTCAAACACTTCCTTTGGCCCCAACACCAAACCCCTCAGCCATTCTACCATGAGACACAAATTTGCCTTAACAAAGCCCAAATAAGCCCAATAACCATCTCCCTCATAGACCGTTAACCGTCAACCAACGCCGAACAAAACTCATCCTCCCATTAGCCTCAAACACTTCATTAAGCCTAACTATCCTTCCTCCACAAAACACCACAATCCTGAAAAGTCCATTCCGATCAATGACCGATTGCTTTTGTTCTCTCAGATTCTAATCTTAGGACGAACAAGCTTATCTATGTACAATGTGTTTGCTCAAAAGAAAAAACAAACGATCAGAAAAAAGAAAGCTGATCAAGAAAGAATAAACCCTCAGAAAAAAAGAGAACTGAGGAAACAAAAACGAACAGTCAGAAAAAAGAAAGCTGACAAAATAAAAAAAAAGAGGGACTTGCACTCCAAAACACACTCAAGTTGCATTAAAACAAGGTTTAGTGATCACCAAGTAAGGTTTCTTTCATGCCAAAAGTTGAGACATTCACAGAGAACCAAAGATTTGCACTGAGAACACCACTCAGATCTAAAAGTTGGGGTATTCTCTTCACCACCTGCCCACCCTAGTCCGGGGAGAGTCTGTTCAGTGTCCATCCATGGCCATTCATCCTTTCACCCGGTGTCAGCCATGGCACTAGTTCCTGCGTATTTGCTCTTTCACTCCGCTTCCTTTCACACTCCGGACAGGGGCAAGTCATTCATTCACAGTCGCCGAAGGCCTGAATTGGGGCAGTCTGGCATTCATCCTAAACACTCACCTGGCGTCTGCATATTCATGTGTGTTCACTTGGCAATGTTTCATAGAGAAAGCACAAGATTGTTATTGAAGGTTCAGTTATCATGGAATGGAGGAAAACATAAATGGGTTTGCTTGTAAATAATAACCTTGAGAACACCGCGGTTTAAATCAAAACTAGTTTTTCCAAAGAAAAAGGATGATCAAATTCACCCCCACTTTTGCATCCAAAGTCTCGCGTCTCATCATTATGAAAGTATTCACAAAAAAAGTATTTGAATACCCCAAAATTTTTGTCATATCATGCATCAAAATACTGCATTTGCATCCTCACATAGCAAAAAGACAAATAGGAAAAATTCTTTAACCAGCTATCTCAGCACATGAGGGGGTCGCCTAAAGTTGGCCGCTTGTAGGGCTTTAGTGCTCGCCTTAACCCTTAGGGATTAGGTTGTTATCTTGTAGGGCTTCGGTGCTCGCCCGGATCCTTAGGGATTAGGTTGTTATCTTGTAGGGCTTCAGTGCTCGCCTGGATCCTTAGGGATTAGGTTGTTATCTTGTAGGGCTTCAGTGCTCGCCTGGATCCTTAGGGATTAGGTTGTTATCTTGTAGGGCTTCGGTGCTCGCCTGGACCCTTAGGGATTAGGTTGTTATCTTGTAGGGCTTCGGTGCTCGCCCGGATCCTTAGGGATTAGGTTGTTATCTTGTAGGGCTTCAGTGCTCGCCTGGATCCTTAGGGATTAGGTTGTTATCTTGTAGGGCTTCAGTGCTCGCCTGGATCCTTAGGGATTAGGTTGTTATCTTGTAGGGCTTCGGTGCTCGCCTGGACCCTTAGGGATTAGGTTGTTATCTTGTAGGGTTTTAGTGCTCGCCTGGATCCTCAGGGATTAGGTTGTTATCTTGTAGGGCTTTGGTGCTCACCTTAATCCTTGGGGATTAGGATGTTACCTTGTAGGCACTTGAAGTGTTGATCCTTAACCAACATAAAAAGGAAGAAAATCAAAAATAGCATCTCATAGCATCCATCATTCCATTGAAATCATCACATCACATACACTTTGCATAACATACATTCACACTCCATTTACATAGATATCTGCATTCCATAGAAAAAAAAAGAGCAAATAAGAAAGGAGAGAAGAAAATCACAGAAGACGGAACATAAAAGAACACAACATCTTCATATCATTCATCATTCCCATATCATCCATACCAGTCATCACTCCATGGCATCAAACAGTACATTACGCCTTCAAATTCGCATCTCAGAAGAGCGAAAGAATAACAAAAGGAAAAGAAGAGAAAAATCAAACAGAAAAGGCATCCCACCAAAGTCAATCATTGCATTCATGTGCACCCCAAACATCCAAGTGCACACATTTCATGCACCATCCAAGAGAAAAGTTACTTCGGACCAGAGAGTCCCAAAAATCTCATTTTTAGAAAATCATCAACCCCGAGTTAGTAAACTCCATCAACCCTGAGTTAGTAAACTCCCTCAACCCCGAGTTAGTAAACTCCATCAACACAGAGTTAGTGAACTCCCACAGAGTTAGTGAACTCCCACCGAGTTAGTGAACTCCTTCCACAGATCACAACATTGTGTACGAGCACGCAATGGATCCATCAGACTTCGTCAAGTCCTTCAGATTAGTTGTGTCAGCCTAAGGCATAGCGTAAATCCATTGATCAAATCAGTTTCGGACCTGATGTTGATCGGTCACTCGAAAAGGCCACCCCCCAGAGCTCGGACTCGACAAGAGTCCGTTAGAAGGTTTTAGGCAGCCTCCGAATTCCCAATTTACCGCTTTTCTCAATTTATTTCCCGCTTTTGCTGCCCGAGGGCTAGCACCAATCTATTTCCTGCTTTTGTTGGCTTACTGAGGGCTGACGCTTCATCCACTGCATTCATCTCGGGCCAATGTCCATTTATCAAAAAAAAAAAATCTCTATTCTCGCATGCATTAGAATTTCATTTTTCACCTTACATTAACAAAAACAGAAAAAACTAGAGAGATGGAAAAAGGAAAAATCGGGTTTCCCTAAGTAGACAAAATCGGTATAATTTCTAAATTCTTTATCTTTATTTTGCCTCGGAATATGTTTCGGCCAATTCATATTCCTCGTTAAAATCCAGATAAAGAGGGGCAGCTGTCATACCCCAATTTTGTCCAGCTTAGATCAAAACCCTAATTTTCCACAAAAATAAATAAGTTGAGGAGTGAGAAGCATCATGCATTGAATTTTGAGTCCTAAAAGTCATTCCAAAGTTTCTAAAATCATTTTTAGAGTTGAAATGCACTTTTTGGGTAAATCAGGATTTTTTGAGTCCAAAAGGGTATTTTGGTCATTTCACAATAAAAATGATAATTCCTCATGAAGGTCATTGAGCATGCATTCTAAGATTCTAGAGGTCATTTCTAGGGTTATAGATTCATTTTTGAAGTGGAAATGCATTATCGGGCAAAATTAGGGTTTTTGGGTCAAAAAGGGCATTTTGGTCATTTTACCCTAAAAGATAATTTCTCAGTAAAAATCACTGGGCATCTTTGGAGGAATTCATTTGGGTCAAAATGAGTTGGGTTATAAATTTTTGCGCATCATTGATTAAATTTTGCATAAAAAGTCAAGTTTCGAAGAAAAGGGCAAAATGGTCATTTCCGCTAGAGTGAGGCCCAAAATCAATTTTGGGAATGGTGTTGTCATGGAATTTTGGGCCCAATGATTGAATCCTAGGATGAGCCCAAAATAAAAAAAAAAGAATCTTCATGGAATAAAAGAATGATCATAAAAAGAAAAATCAAAAAGAATCAAAATCCCTTAATAAGACAAAATGTACTATTTTGGTGACAACTTGCATTTTTTCCCTCTCCTTCCCTCCTCATGGCTGCGAATTTCAGCCCTCCTTTTTCCCTCATTTTGTGTTTCTTCATGCCCTTAATCCATGTGAGTTGTATTCCTAGCCATTGATTAAAATTCTAGATCAAATCCTAGGCTACAACTATGTGCAAATTGACCTAATTGCCCTCAACAATTTTTGTGTACAAAAAACTCTTCAATTTCATATGACACCAGCCATTCCTCACTCATTTGTGTTTTCTCTTTGTCCCTAATCCATGTGCATTGCAATCTTGGCCCTTGATTCAAATTCTATCTCAAATCTCAATGGTTGGCAAAAGCACAATGTCCTATATACCCTTAATTTTGCACCTCATATAAAACCCAAAATAAGAGACCATAGGGGAGAGGATTCTCATTTTACCCTAGCACACAATCAGCTCAAAAACCCTCTCCTCCTCTTCCTCCAAAACCGTAGCCCCTCCACCCATTTCCACCATCAATTCTTCAATTTTCAACCATCAAACCTTCAATATTCTTGGTTCCTACACTAAATCCACTTCTAATCTCGCATTATCTTCAAAATTCATCATCAAATCCTTCAAGATCAAGTGATTTTCGTGGTATTCAAGAAGAGCTTCAAGTGTTCTTGGTTTTTATTTCATTCTCTACTTCATCTTTTCGCTAAATCTTGAAAGGTAAGCCTAGATCCTTGCTTCATTTTTAATTTTCTTGCATAAACTCATCTTCTACTCCTTTTTCTTCACATATCATCATCAAAAATAGCTAAAATGTAGTTTGTTGTTGTTGTTGGTGGGTGAGAGTTGGCATCTCACCCTTGAATAATTGTTTTTATGTCGATTTTGCATTTGTTAGTGAAATGAATTTTTGTTCATGTGTTTTTCACCTTGTTCATGAGTTTTTTATCAAATAAAACTTATTTTCCTCACCTCTTTTGCTTCGGCCTAGGGCCTATTTTGTTGAATAATATGTTTTCTTGCTTGTTCCATGCTTGGAGATTGATTTTTGGGTTTGATTCTACCATGAGTGCCCTCGGGTTAGAGCTTAAATCCTAGGGTTTATGTTGCTTGATTGTTTTCTTGAATTTTTGAGTTGGATAAATACATGCCTTGCTTGATGCTTGTCTTGTAATTTTACATGTTAGTTTAGGGTGGTGCCTTATGTTGCTTTTGTGTGCTAATTTACAAAGTTTTGGCATGAAATTGAGGATGAATTGTTGCTTGATGTGCTTCGGCCTTGGAGGCCAATTTTTGATCATTTTGTTGCTTGAAACTTGCTTCTTCGATCTTACTTGAGTGAATAAAATTGGTGACATTGTGTTTTTCACCTTTTTACTTTTTACTTTACCACTCATTAACTTTTTACCAAAAGTAAAAAAAACATTTTAACTTTTTACTTTACCATCTCATTAAATAATTACCATTTATCTCATGCATTTTTACTTTACCATTCACTAACTTTTTACTAAAAGTTTTACCACTTGTCAACTTGCAAAAATACCCAAAACATTTTCTCACTTGCATTTCAAACTTTTTCATCTTCCTAAAATAAACCCCAAAACATTTTTACCACTTTCAAGACAAAAACATTTCATCTCATTTCCAAAACACCAAAACCCAAAAACATTTTACTATTCATTACCAAAACATTTTCACATTCATGCATCTTCACTCATACTTAGTTTATGCGACACTCTCATGCATTCTCATATGCTTATGTCCCTTGCATCCTTTTATGCATCCTTGTATGCCATTTATTCATAAACAAAATGCTATGCATTCATTCACTTGTATGCTTTGCATCCATTCTTAAATGTTCATGCATCCATTAATACCATGTATTGCATTCAATAATGCTCATTCACTCCTTGTATACTCATGCATTCACATGCTTGCCTAATCATGCATCCTTGCTTACATGTTCAATCATCAAACCTAGAATACTCTATGTCTACAATCAATGGTATTCACTTGTTCTTGATGCCCTTCAAATGTCTTGACTTAATTGTGCATAAACCCTCTCACACAATCATGTGCCCTTATAAGACTACCAACATGTGTATCATAGAGGCATATGTGCTCCTCTTTGAGATTGTTGCCGACATGTGTAGCAATTCTCCTTCACACACAAACACAATTGATTTGAGAACTTTATCTAGCATCTTTGACAATTAAATCCTTTGATTGTATTGACATGCTTAATCTTGGTTGGTGATCAACATGATCATGATTGTTTGATTGGTCAATATGTTTGAATTGCATTCATTGTTTTCCTTTCTAAACAAACTAGCATAAAAATGGTTGTTAGTGACAATCCATCACAACCTTTGTTGGTTTGATTGTCATGAAGGCCGCCATTTCAAAAAAGAATTTTCATATGCATAAGCTATTAGTGGTAATCCATCACAACCTTTGTTGGTTTGATTGTCATGAACGCGTCCAACTTCAAAAACATTCTCCTTTTCAAATTAGAACTACGTCGCTTTGATTCCCATTTGGGATACGTAGGAGCGAGCCACGTCCTCGTCAAGCACAACAAACCAAAATTAATTCGATTGCGAAAGCCCTTTTTGATCATCTAAAATAAAAACCGATTATCGTTAATGATCACTCGCGTCGTTGCCGTTTGGTTGTTAATGATAATTTCATTTTCAAAAGAGTTAGTAGCGCGGCCACTCTAAACCGTTGTTGTTTGGTCGTCGCGAACACTCGAATCAAAAGCAAAACCGATTATCGTTAATGATCACTCGCGCCGTTGCCGTTTGGTTGTTAATGATAATTTCATTTTCAAAAGAGTTAGTAGCGCGGCCACTCTAAACCGTTGTTGTTTGGTCATCGCGAATCCTCACTCCTACTGCGAAAACTCATCTAAACAGACTAAAAAACAAAAACCTTTTTAGGACAACCAAGAACTACGTAGCTTTGAATTCTCCATCGCACCAGGAGATACGTAGGAGCGAGAGGCCAACTCTCGTCAAGCGCCAAAAATAAAAATTTTCATTAAGTCTTCTCACTCCCTTTTCAATAAAGAGGCAAAATAAAAGCATTTTCAAATCAACACTTCAAACCACACATTTAATTAAAGGTTCCCTTTCGGTAGAAAGGAGGTACGGGGTGCTAATACCTTCCCCATGCCTAACCGACCCCCGAACCCATATCTCTAGTTTTCGAAAGACCATCCGCCTTGTCTAAAAGACCTTTTTTCAATGTTTTGGTCTTAAAATTAAAATATTGGTGGCGGCTCCATACCTTTTCCACGTTGTACAATGAGAAGTCCGAACCGGATTTTTTGGGGTGCAACATTGCTGATGAGTGTTGGTCTAATAATGAGAATAATAAAGAAGAAGCAAACATGGCTAAAGAGGAATCTGATGATGATCCAATTCTGTTAATGGTGACCACTGCTGAAGATGGCACAATTACTGATATCTGGTACATGGATACGAGTTGTTCCAACCACATGACCAACAACAAGGATTGGTTTATTAACTTTGACTCTAGCAGGAAAACCAAAATTAGACTGGCTGATGAAAGGACTTTATCTGCAAAAGGTATGGGGAATCTTCTGGTTGTCAGAGAAGATGGTAAATCAGTGATGGTAGAAAATGTGTGGTATGTGCCTGGTATGAAATGTAATCTCATGAGTGTGGGTCAGCTTCTAGAGAAAGGCTTTTCAGTTGTCATGGAAGATGGAAAGCTGGAATTGTTTGATCAACAAAAGAATGTGGTATTGAAGTCAGTCCCGAGTAAGAACAAGACATTTAAAGTGAGTATTCAAGCAACTGAGACACAATGTCTCAGTGCTACTGATGTAGAAAGTGAAAGCCTGCTATGGCACAAAAGACTAGGACATCTAAATTTCAGGAGTTTAGGACAGTTAAATTCAAAAGATCTTGTGTTAGGAATTCCTAAGACAGTGATTGCAGAGAAAACTTGTGATGTGTGCTTAAGGAGCAAGCAGTCAAGACTGCCATTTACTGCTGAGTTCCCACCTAGGGCAACTCATGCCTTAGGAGTGGTATATTTGGATGTGTGTGGGCCATTGGAGGTGCCTTCTCTTGGTGGAAATAGATACTTTGTGTCCTTTGTTGATGAGTATACCATGATTTTGTGGGTTACATTAATAAAATTCAAACATGAGGTGTTTTATGAGTTCAAGAAGTTCAAGGTGAAGGCTGAGAAACAATGTGGACAGCAACTCAAGATAACTAGAACTGATGGTGGTGGAGAGTTCAACTCAAGAGAGTTTAGAGAATTCTGTGATGAGCATGGTATTGAACATGAGGTGACAGCCCCTTACACTCCACAACACAATGGTCTTGCTGAAAGAAGAAATAGAACCTTGCTTGATATGGCAAGGAGCATGTTGAAGGAGAAGAACTTACCTCACACATTGTGGGGTGAGGCTGTTGCTACAGCAGCCTACATATTGAATGGTGTCCTACAAAGAAGTTGAAAGAAGTGGTTCCACTTGAGAAATGGACTGGCAAGAAATTAACAGAGTATCAGCCACTTGAAGGTGTTTGGATGATTATGCTTCAAACATGTGCTTGATGCTACAAGAAGAAAACTTGATGACAAAAGCAAGATTATGATACTTGTAGGGTATCATTCAACTGGAGCTTACAAGCTCTATTGTCCTGAGACAAATAAAATCGAAATCAACAGAGATGTTCTAGTGAAAGAAGCAGAAGTATGGGATTGGAACAAGTCACAGCCAAGTTCCAGTGCAGAAAATACACTAGGAATTGGAATTGATGAGGAAACAGGCTCTGTGGGCAATGAAACACTGCCTGAGAATGAGGATCAACTAGATGAAAGTGAATCAGATGCTGAAGATGAGCATGAACCTGTGCACGTTCAAAGGGCTCGGGGAAACAGCAATTGCCAAGAAGATTGGCAGAATATGACTTGATTCCAGACACTGAAGTTGATAGTGAAGGAGAACTTGTTCAATGTGCTATGCTGGTAGATGCAGAACCAGTAAGCATAGAACAAGCCATTAAAGAAAAGGTGTGGAAGAAGAGCTTGAGGTAATTGAAAGGAATGGGACTTGGGAGTTGACTGTGCTACCCAAGGATAAGAAGGCCATCAGTGTGAGATGGATATTCAAGGTGAAGCTGAAGCCAGATGGAACAATTGCCAAGCACAAAGCAAGGTTAGTAGCTAGAGGCTTCTTACAAAAACCCGGCTTAGATTATTTTGAAGTATTTGCACCTGTAGCTAGACATGAAACAATAAGATTAGTGATTGCAATAGCTACTAGTAGGAAGTGGCCCCTACTACATTTAGACGTTAAGTCTGCTTTTCTGAATGGTCCTTTACAAGAGGAAGTTTATGTTACACAACCCCCAGGATTTGAGGTGAAGAATATGGAGAACAAAGTGTATAAATTACACAAAGCCCTGTACGGGCTCAAACAGGCTCTAAGGCACTGGAACTTGAAAATTGACTCATTTTTCTTACAACAAGGATTCACAAAGTGTGAAGTTTAATTGGAAATGTAATTCTGGTATGCCTCTATGTTGATGATATGCTGCTGACAGATAGTTCTAATGCTGAGATTGATGTTTTTAAACAAGTTTTAATGGGCAAGTTTGAAATGACAGACCTTGGGAAAGTTACATACTTCCTTGGGATGGAATTTTTGTATAACAGCAAGGGTATTGTGCTCCATTAACTCAAGTATGCTATTGAAGTGTTAAAGAGATTTAATATGTTTGAATGCAAGCCTGCAGTAACACCTACTGAGGTAAATCAGAAACTTGATGCTGATACTGATGGTGAGAATGTTGATGAGACAGTGTTCAAACAACTAGTGGGATCTTTGAGGTATTTGTGTAATACCAGACCTGATATATGTTTCTCTGTGGGGGTAGTGAGCAGGTTTATGAGTAAACCAAAAATGTCACATTATCAGGCAGCAACAAGAATCTTAAGGTATGTCAAAGGAACCTTACGATTCAGACTCTACTTTCCTGCTGATGCTGCTGAAAATTCTGGTGAACTGCTGTGTTACTTTGATGCTGATTGGTGTGGAGATAGGATTGATAGGAGGAGTACCACAGGATATTACTTCATGTTTAAGGGTGCACCAATCTCATGGTGCTCCAAGAAGCAACAGGTTGTTGCATTATCTTCTTGCGAGGCAGAATATATAGCTGGTGCAGTGACTGCTTGCCAAGCTATCTGGTTGATGAATTTACTGAAGGAATTGAAGATTGATATTCAGAAGCCTGTGAAGCTGATGATTGATAATAAATCTGCCATAAGTCTGGCCAAGAATCCTGTGCTGCATGGGAGAATCAAGCACATTGACACGAAGTGTCACTTTCTAAGAAA